>CM060293.1:5482146-6094646 GCA_030684275.1 Acipenser oxyrinchus oxyrinchus
TGCATTTTAATCAGAAACACTGGAGAGCTCTGTGTATTTTATTTTTTATAATTTATTTGCAGTTTTTTTTCCTTCTATTTCCTATATGGGTATTAAAATTATATATATATATATATATATATATATATATATATATATATATATATATATATATATATATATATATAAACTAAACTGAATATACAGTAAAGGTTAGTAAAGTTGAGACACACCAGAATCTATTTAAAATGCATTTTTTATACAAAGCAGACGCACACACAAATGTACATTAGTGGGTTTTTAAAAAATCTTCCTGTTGGAATAGTACAAAAAAAACACTTACATTTAAATGAAACACTTCATGTAACATTTTGAAACAGTTGAACCATTTATTGTAATTTTCCAAAAATATAATTGCTGTAAATGAAAGCTTTTAACAAGGTGGAAATAATCACTGACTCAACTTCAGGAGAGAAGAGAAACAGGAGCAATTGATTCATGGAGGACTTTATAGTATAAAACAAAACAGCCAACCCCTGGAAATACAGTGAAGAAAATAAGAGTTTAATCTCATTATAAAAACACAAATCACAGACAGAGCTGGGGAACGGTTTTCCTTTGGCCAATTAACGTTTTCTAAAACTTAACGGTCTCAGAGTCGTTCAAAAGGGGAATGAAATCCAGTGAACGAAACCACAAAACTATGTGCCTTAAAACTTTCTGGTGATTACTGCATCGAACCCCCTTCCCCTTGTCTTCCTGGCTTGCTTCTTAAGGATTATTCGGTTTTTCCACTTTGGAATCTTAATTTAAGTCTCATTTCCATCCCTGAGGGAGGTTTGTCATTAAAAAAAAACAAAAAAACACATGGAAAAATGGAACTGAAGTTGTACTAGCCAGCAGGACAGGGGGTTGCTTTACAAAACTTACATATAAAACTAAATATCATTTCTGACTATTTTCCTTGAATAAATTAAATAAATAAATAAAATACAGCTGTTTAGTCGATAATAATGCACAGCCTCAGTCTGATGCCATGGTCACAGTCTGTACGTCCACACGTTTCTGCAAGACAAAAAAACAAGTCAAGTTTGCAAGCAGCATCACACAGATCACATATTTGAATATGTAGAACAATATATGCAATGCAAGTTATTTGCATCTGCACCCACAGCTTGAGGAATCACAAACACTCAGGCAAAGTTTCATCAAAATCTGACAAGCGTTTCCCCAAGATATAGCCTTCAATTTCTCAGCATTTACAAAATCAAATCTGAAGGGCTAGATGTGCAAAATTAAACATTTCGACTTAACCTTTGAGGGTTAGCATAATCAGAGTAAGCTATCATAACAATATAGTTAAAGAGAAATTTACAATAACAGGGAGATGCCAGTTAAAAATACTCTAAAAAAATTATAAAAGTAGTCTCTCCTCAAATGAGGACAAGAGCACTTCAGGGGCTAAGACGGGTTGAGAAGTGAAAAGCCCACCTCGTCACTCTGCTTCCGCACCTTCACTGCTGAGGTCTGCGCCCCGTCTTCAGGACCCCCGTCTCTCTCCCGTTTACCTGAATGACTCCCATCGCCACTTCCCTGAAGGAACTGACCTAAAGAGGAATATCCATCGTTAAAATAAAGCTTCAGCAACAAAATGCTTCCAAGTAACCACAGATGTTTTGGACACGCAGACTATTTTTAACAGGGCTGATTTTCAAACCCTCTCAGGGGTTGTCCAAAACAGCCTGGAGATCTCTTTCAACCTCCCATACAGTATATAAAAATGCAGACAGCCAGAGCGAGCCCTAGATTTTCTTTTGACCGGTTCACCGTGTCCTTTATCGTGCACAGGATTGCATTGCAGACACTGAGAAAGCCTGCTGGTCGAGGTGCTTGTGCAGCAGGGAGATGAGACTTGGGGCGCAGTGGAAAGGGGGTACCTGGTGGCTGGGGCGCTGCAAACTCCCCGGGGGAACTGGCTGACTGGTACACGCGATGGGCGGCACCTCCTGGTACATTCGCTCCGGCTGTGGGGTAGCCTAAAAGACAAAAAGAGGAGAGAAAAATAATCAGTGAGATTTCAAGGAACGAGGCATGTCAAAAATAAGAGCCCTTCATAGCAAGAACTGAGTCACAAGGCAACGACAGAACTAATCACAAAAGCAGTCATTTCACAGCACATGGACAGGCAAGCTGGCTAGTCACAAGTGTAAGACTTGCTAGTCAGAACCTGTGTTGCGTTCGCTGGCTTGGGCTTCAGCTTCACCGCCTGGCTTGTGTGGACTGTGTCAGTGTCGACTTTCTCTAGGGAAACACAGTCCTTTCTGGGTTTGGCCAGAGCTACAATGCAGGGCAATGTAAAATGCATCTGGTTACTTCACATGATCCAAGAAATATAAATATATATATATATATATCTGTTCTCATGCACACTCAATAAAGGGGATCCTTCTTCAGGACTGAAAGGGTTAACACTAAAAGAAATGCATACAATTGTTTTTGTCAATGTCTTCAATGACATTTAGTCCAAGTCTCTTAGGGTTACTACACGTACCACTGCTGTATTAGCTGTGGATGAACGCATGATGTGCAGGTAAATTATTTTTCAAAAATCAGAAAACTACCACACTTCACCCCCCCCTCCTGAAGCCAGTGTCCCCCTTTTGCGTCGATTGCTCTGGTTGCTGGCTGCTTGAATCTGCAGCGGATGCGAGTAACTGTAGACAAGCAATGCATTTGAAAAAGTGATGATCAGCCGTCCTCAGGACAGAGCTTCTGCAGGAGGTGCCCCTGGCTGCTCACCGTGTTGCAGCTTGTTTGTTCCTGGCTGCTCACCGTGTTGCAGCGTGTTTGTTCCTGGCTGCTCAGCGTGTTGCAGCGTGTTTGTTCCTGGCTGCTCGGCGTGTGCGCTGTGGTTTCCAGACTGCTGTTCTCCTGGGGAGTACGCCATCATGCCTCCGCTGCCACTGTGGTTCGAAGGCACTGAGGCGAGCAGGCCTGTGGAGAGAGCAGGGATAAAAACAGACAAACAACATGAACACTGCTCCCCTCCATCTGCGTTCTTTACTACAGCAGAATATCAAAGTTAGGTGATAGGGCGCCTGGTTAACCCAGTCTCCTTACCCAGCCCCCTGTAGCGGGACAGCTGCTGGTAGATCTGCTTCATCCTCTCGATATTGAGCCGGCTGGCCTCCGCGTGGTTCACCATGGGCTTGGGGTAGTGCACTCCGATCACACACTTGGCAGCGGTCTGCACCGCGACGGGAGCGTTCCATGGGTCATAGATGTACTTGGCAGGGAAACCACGGAGAACAGGCAAGTAGCGCCTGCAAGCACAGGGGGGGGGGAGATAAAAAAAAACCACAGAGTCTCATCGTGAACACCAGGCGCTGGCTGTGGACCGGCCGGCTGACAGCAGGGACGCAGCACCGAGGTGTCTAATCTGTTGTTCAAAAGGCTGACTTTGCGGAGTTAACAACAGTTTAAAAGTGGAAGGCGATCTGTGTGTTCTGTGTAGGAAAGCTGATCTTAAACTCACAAGCTGAAGAAACAGAAAGCAGTGTGGCTGTACAGTATGGTAGAGTGCCCCCTGCAGCACATGCTACAAGCAGAGCAGCCGGCACGTCCGACTGGAAAGCAACCCACCTTATGTAGTCTCCGTTGGGGTCCGTCCTGCGCCCGAAGCCCACGGGACAGTAGCAGTGGAAGAACTGCTGGAAAAACGAGCTGCAGGACAGCCACATCCAGCTCCCAGCGTTCACACTCCAGTCTGCATCCAGTAAGAGCTCCTCGAACACCTAGCGGACAAGAGCGAGGCGTTCCTTAAAACACACACCGGGGAGCGAACCCAGGAGAGAAAGAGCTAGCACCACTTCAAAACAGAATCCACACCCCAGGAACAACACCTCAATATGTTCTGCACTGCCTCCGAGTTCTCAAGCAATTCATTTGAAATCCAGATCAACCTCTTGCACCAAATTCAATGGAAATCTCTCGAAATATGCTCTCAAATGATACAAATCCACTGTTGCTACCTGCACTGCTGTCCAGGGCTTCTCTTATCTGCTCAATCGGTGTTGGGGTTATTTAAAAGCACCCTGAGCCTTGTTAAATCTGGATTATTTACAGCTGCGTTACCTTCATGCCCTCCTCCCAGCTGATCCACAGGTCTCCCCTGGTCAGGAAGCAGGCCACAGCGTGTCGAGCCAGGTGGTGGATCCAGCCCTCCTGCCTCAGCTGGGTCATGATGGCGTCGATCCAAGGGAAGCCGGTCTTGCCCTCTGCCCACTTGGCCAGGGCCTCGGGGTTGCGGTCCCAGGGGATGCGCACGCAGATGGGGTTGCCCTCCATCTTGTCGAAGCGCGGGTTGGCGGTGGCGGCCGCGTAGAAGAACTCACGCCACAGGAGCTGCCCGTACAGGGAGAGCGGCGGAGAGCTGTGCTTCTTCACCTGCGGGAGGAGGAGGAGGAGGAGGAGGAGGAGGAGGAGTGGGGGGAGGAAGGAGGAGGAGGAGGAGGAGGAGTGGGGGGAGGAAGGAGGAGGAGGGAGGAGGAGTGGGGGGAGGAGGGAGGAGGAGGGAGGAGGAGTGGGGGAGTGGGGAGGAGGGGGAGAGGAGGAAGGAGGAGGAGAGGGAGGGGGCAAACACTGAGCAACCCTTTCCAGCACTGCATTTCTCTCTCTGTAAAGTAAGCTGACAAATCCCTCGGCCCCGGCATCCTCTCTTGTTCCTCCGCTCTCTCAGAGCGACAGGTAATTGATCACTGTCCTTTCTCTATGCTAGATTGCTGATGCGTTTCCTTTCTGTACACTGCAGCCCTGTATGTAACACACTCTGTGTTGGATGCTTCCTCTCCGCTGCAGCTCCTCTCAATCCGGGAGCCCGTTTCTGCACCCCCGTCACCAAGCTTCTGCACCCACCTTTCTGTAGAGGTCTGTGAGCTTGAAGTAGAAGAGACGGCAGGACAGGCAGCCGAAGCGCAGGTAGGGGCTCAGCCCGGTCGGACTCGCCAGCAGGGAGTTGGCGTTCATTCTCGGCCGTTCGAAATTAGCAACCCAGGCCTGGAGAGAGAGAGAGAGAGAGAGAGAGAGAGAGCGAGAGAGAGAGAGAGAGAGAGAGAGAGAGAGAGAGAACATTAGAGCCTCCGAGAACCTCTTCTGAAGCTGTCCATTAGCAGTTCAAAGTTAATTGACATCAAGGATCTTCTTTATTATTATTATTATTATTATTATTATTATTATTATTATTATTATTATTATTATTTTGTTGTGTTAAATGCTTATTCCGCTCACTTTTCTCTCCAGATGACGCTCTATTCTCGCCAGAGCTTCCGTCTCCCCACCCGGCCACACCGCAGAGGCAAGACCTTCTGTGTCGAACCCTGGGCCAAGAACGAACACAACAAGGTCAGGAACACCCTGCTCTGTGCACCCCCTTCCAGGAGCAGCCGGCAAAACTACTCCCTGTGCAGGGAGGAATCGGGAGAGAGGCGCGTGTACTGAGATACGAAACCATTTCTTGCAACTGGCAGTGTAAAATGGTTATTGAACGATCGACATATGCGATTTAAAGCTGGTACAGATGCATGGTTATTTATTTAGGATTTGATCCACAGCATTACCTTAGGGTGTCGATACTGCCTTCAAAATCAGAAGGTAGAACCAATGCAACAATCGGAGGATATCCAATATCCTTGCATGCTGACCGTACCATAACCCACAGAGACTCTCAATATAATAAACCCTTCAACGTTTGAAGTTTGAAGCATCACAAGGGATGATCAGCTGTGTGTGTGGGGGGGGGGGGTACTTTACACACAATTTACATGGTGCAAAAATGCAAATAAGAATGCAATTCTGTTTTTGCAAAAACGGCGCGCCGGTGTGATGTTTACCAAGCTCCTCCAGCGACGGCACCCCGTACTTGTCGCTGTGGTCGTCCGAGACGGGCGTGACGCACTCCCCCATGAAGGCCGCAGAGAGGGGCTCCACGGGCAGCTCCGGGGGCTCCATGCGGCTCACCAGCGTCTGGAAACGCTTGTAGGTGAGCGGAGGCTGCCCGCCGTTCAGCTCGCTGATCCTGCCGAGCAAACGGAGAAGAACAACGGCTTCAGGAGACGCCGGCCGCAAAAAAAAAAAACACCTCCGGCAGGTTTTTGACGAACGAGTCTGAACCCTCACCTGTCCAGGTCGTACAGCGTGTGCGAGGTCTTCACCACCACCTCCACCCCCGCCTCCGACGCCAGTTTCTTGATGGCCGCGTCGCGCTCCTTCCCGAAGGGCTCCGAGTCGTACTCGAATGTGAGCCGCGAAATCTTCCACTCCTGCACGTGGGAGGGGAGAGCGACAGGGTGCGTGAGCAGCGCTGAAGACATTCTATTACAGCACGGGGGAGAAAAAAAAAAAAACGGGGAAACTTGCCTTGAAAAGCCGGGGGAACACGTTGGCAGGCTGCCCGCGGATGACAAAGAGCCGCGAGTTCAGCTTGCGGAGGCTGGCATCAAGGTCTTCCAGGCACTGCAACAGAAACCTGAAAACACAGGAGAACAGAAGAGAGAGGCATCACCGGCAGACCCGATTTCCTACAGCGGGATTCACAGCCAAGCAAGCCAGACCGCTCTACAGACACTGGCCCACAGTACCGTCCATCAGAAGCCTTGATCATTCCTTTATTCTGGGTTGTGGTTTCACACAGGGGTGCTGAAATGTTTCCCCTCCATTCTGGATTGGAAGTTTAAAATCATTTCAGTGAAAAAAAAAAAACGTTCAACCCCTTCACTACTCAGCATGTGGAGCTGTTCTGGCAGAGAAAAGTAAATCAGAAAATGTCAGCCGCACAGATTAAGAGTAGGAGGCTCTGATGAAACTTCATGTGCTGGGAGGTGAGGTGCTGTTACATGTAGCTCTATAAAAAGAACGAGACACACTTGTGTCATCTCTGCTGCTTAATATGTGCCTCGCGTCTTCATTGAGAATATTACATTTCATAAAATGACGCAATTACATTCCTGGAATCACACGGAGTACCGCAACGACAGCTAAAAACTTGGGTGAATAAAATATGCTGCAACTACCACCAGCTAACAGAAGAGGTCACTGTTCTCAACTAATTGTATCTTGGAACAGTGGTTCCCAACCCTGGTCCTGGGGGAACCCCTGTGCCTGCTGGTTTTCATTCCAACTGAGCTCTCAATTACTTAACTAGACCCTTAATTGAACTGATCATTTGCTTAATTAGACCTTTTAACTTATTTTTGGAATAACCTACTTTTTTTATGAATCCATCACTGTATAAATAACAGGAGAAATGCCGAACATGTAGGTGGCTGATGCACGTCACCTAATGGCAAAGCACAAAACATGGTCATTTCAACGAGGACTTAACAAGAGACAGCCCTGCAGTCTCATTTTAAAAACCAGTGACCTTTACAAGAGACAACGGCAGCGGCTGCAAAAGCAATCAGTGCATCCAGGCAGAAGCGACTTGGATCTACACAGCCACTCGCTGGCTAATGCTATCATCACAAAGCAATGCTCCTTTCAATTACATTAACTGCCCGCTATTTATATCCTGTTATCCGGGGGAAGTTGGAAAAAACATGTTTGTTTTAAAACAGTTTAAAAGTGTGATTTATTGCATTTTGTACAGTGCCACTGCAGAAGCAATCTTAAAAGGAAAGACAGTTGCCAATTCATTTTCACAGTTCTGGCACAAAGTATATATGCAAAGGTAAATTTCGAGAGGTTTGTGTTTGGGGCTTCAGATAAGAAAAAAACGAGGTACAAGCAGACGGCCTGACTCCACGCAGGCAGGGACTGCGGACTTCAAGCATGGACTTTTGTGAGCGGATTCTGCAAAGCGACACGGAAATGACTGCAAAGAGGAACAGAACGGTTCTGTTTTTAACAAGCTACTTCAAAGTCTCTCCAGCAACTCAAGATGGTGGGGCACTAAAAATACCTGATCCTCCCCGCTTCATTTCACAGGCTGCCAAACCCATCTGTCTGTGGCGCTACAAGGCTGTCTATTTCTGTGCCCACAGGAATAAACAGACCTTCTGTTGCGTTCTGAAGCTGGTCACTTTTTGTTCTGTGAATCCACTGAGCACTTACAGTGACTGTGCCTCTGTATGATGAATTCTGTAGCTCTTTCACACTCAATTCAGGACATTGATCAAGCCTGGCTTCAGAGCCAGGGCACACACCAGCACTGACACGGTGTGAGGGAGTTACTGTACATTAACCTCTTCTGCCCTGCTGCTGTAAGTAGTGTGTGTGTGGGGGGGGGTGTAAGGTTGGCAGGGATGGGGTTAAATTTGACCCTGCCAGCAATCACAGGGGTGTCCATTTCAAAAGGAATCCACAACTTTAAACACAGTCGTGTTCTGAAGGAGTCAAGAACTTCCTTCCTCTTTTACACATGCTTGGCTGTCGTTACTCTGCAAGCACGCCTGGCTGTTACTGTACTTGCAGCAGGAGGGGGTTATAAATGGCTTTTTTTTCAAGCTCTGTTGAGTCTCGTAGTTTTGCAAAAGAGGGCAGAATTATTAAGAAGCAAGCCATTGCATCGAGGATACTGAGCAGACACCACACACCTTCACGGTCAAGATTCAAAAGCCACTCCGCCCTGCCACAGGGACGCCCCATGCTTCTCGATCATCCTGCTAGATTCAAAACCAGAGGGGACGATCCTAGACTGCCATTGAGCAGCTGCTCTTACTGTAGCAATACCAGAAACCAAATGCATCAAAACATCGCCTGGGCTGAAGCTGTATTTAACATTCAATGAGTGCAGAGCGCCACTGTGTTTCTGCACTGGCACAGCCGGAGAGCTCAGAGAACACAATGAACCCAGCAGGCTCAAAGAGTCACAGAAACATTGTGATTGTGAAAATCAAATTACTGTCCTCGTTCTGTTTTTTATTGTATTTATTCTAGGAAGATTGAAAAACCAATAAAATACAAAATCAACAGATGCCAAACAATTCTTTAGCAGGACAAAAACGCATCCCTGCAACTGGGGATTCAATCTCTTGTCTGGCAACAGTTTACCACGATCAATGCAAGCGTGCATTGAAATACATCAAACGGTTGTTTGTTTTTTTTGTACTGTAAATGTTGGATGTATTGACAGCCATGCAAGCAATTACCCACAGTGTCTTAGTCTCAACAACTTGCTAAAAATAATGAATAATAATAATAATAATAATAATAATAATAATAATAATAATATGCATGCATTTTCAAATCCTGAACTGGGTTTGATCTCAAACTCAACAACCTTTTTTTGTAGGGCAGGCAAACGCACAGTTGTCAGGGAGACGGAATTTATTGATCAGAAGATCAAATGAATTTCCACACAAACACGTTTGAAATCAGGTGAATCTGACCTACTTCCGTGTACAGAGGCAGCTAAGAGCTTTTCTGTTGTTTCACACCCACACACACTTCATAAATATTCTGTTATTCACTCTGTTAACCTTGGCGTTATTACTCACTGAACTACGCATGATTTTGGCTACATCCTTAGCTGGCAGGAAATTTAATTTCTTATGCAGTTTCATATTCAGGTCCAATCTTTCAATTAGTTTGATTGGTCTTGGCTTTCATAGTAAAACCAGGAATGGCTCAAACTGCTATGCAATGGGAGTCTTATTTCCATTCCTGAATGTCCCATTGTCGTTGATGTCTCTGCTTAAAAACGAAGCTGAGAAATTAGCGTCCATTTTCTTTTAGCAATGACCGATAACAGTGTGCATCTATAATTTCTGCCCCTGTACAACCTCGTTAGTATATGGAAAACCTCTGTACAAAAAAAACATTTAGGGGGGGACAGAATTTACAGTGGCACGCCCCTAGTGGTAATGTCGCAAACTAAATTCAGCTTGTGGGAGTCTTTTCAGAAGCAGATCCAGAGGATGAATGAGTATGTTTCTCTCTCTGGAATTGTTCGTAAGCAGAAACAGACAATAGGCAATGATCGGGAACAACGTTAAGATTTCAAATATTAAGAAAACGCAAAGGATTTTAATCTCTGCGACTCCGCTTACCTCCACCTGTTGAGTCCTAAATTGGACGAGCCAGCGAACCAGGGGTCCAGAAAGTAAAGGAAGCGGACGGTCCCGGCTCCCCGCACTGCCTCCTTCAGCGCTGGGTTATCATGCAGCCGCAGCCCCTTACGGAACCAGTGGATGGAATTGGGTCCCATGACAAATCGACTGTGAAAGAAACGAGGCAACACCCGGGTTAATATCCCAGCGATCACATGGAGGGAGTCCTCTCTCCGCCTTGACTTCCATTGGGGTTTCAAACCTGATGAGTGTCGTAGAGAAACAGCGTGAAGGCTCAATATATACCCACAGCAGCAGACCTGCTGCAGAGCCGATTTGGTTAAGTCAGCTCATAAGGGAGTTTCTTAAAACAACGATCACATCGACACACTTGTATATCTGGAGCTAGAGAAACAACATTCTCGCAAACAAAAATATGCTCTTAAAAAAACATAAAATCAACGATGTATTCTTTCTTGTTTATATATTTAAAAAATCCACCCGATTTTTTCATTAAATAATTCTACCCGAATTTAAAAACAAAAATCTCACCCGAAAAATCAGACGCCATGGTTATTATAATCAGTTTCCTACAGTGGAACAATTGTGTGCTCAAGATGTAGTAACACAGAACGGCCACTAGGGTGTAGTGTTTACCGATTGATTAGACTTCCACCACTGTACTGTGAATGTTAAGTTTTCATTGTAGATGCGTCATTGGTCTGATTAATATTTCAACAATAGCCAGCACATTATCGTATGTATTCTGATATTCATTTTCAAAAACACAAAATCAACTGGAAACTCCCCTTATCAAAAACGAATATAAGAAAAGTGTACTTAATAAAACATATCATACAATATAATTGTAATATTAAAATGACAACACTTCCAATACACTAAAGAATAACAACATTGTGTTTTTGACCCATTCAAATATAATATTAGTAGACTCTGAATGCAATAAATTATATTATTGTGCATTATAGTGCACTTGAAATATATAATCTAGTATAAAGACAGTATAATAAAGGTATACTATGTAAGTAATATTTTCAGAGACTCAGTTAACTAGTAACAGAAAACATAAAATACAATAAAACATTTATTTTTGCAACAGTCATTTTTTCTGATACAGAGTGAAACAACCGAGAGACAGATTGCATCGTCTTTGAATACAAAATAGCAACGATGACATCTCTGGTAGAGCAGCAGCGTCGATCCTGTTGAAACGCGCAAGCTGAGCGCGTCAGTATTCACAATCGAGAAGGTGCTGCTGACCGACGGCTGAATGATAAATGCGTGCTGACTGAACCGCAAAAGCGCGTTTTATATGTTGAATTAAATTGAGCAGAAACACTTAACTTGTTCAGAACATTACAAAACGCATCACAACGCAAACAGCGTACCTTAGTAACGGAGGCCGGTGTGAGAAATCCCACAGGTGCCAGGAAACCGATGCCAACCAGGAGAGGAGAGGAGAGGAGAGGAGAGGACCGTGAGGGGCAGGTTGAGAGACACGGGCGACTGCAGAGAGGCGAATCCTTCCTAGCAGTACAGTTGACTATTCCAACTGTCCGATTTCTGTGTTTATGACTTCCTTCCACAAGTTTATCAGTTCTGCATGGTATGTTTAAACGCTCGCCTCCTCACTTGTTGCATTTGTTGGCTGAATTACTGTTAAAAACTTAACAAAAAAAATATCGAGGGGATGACATGAGCATAGCTGCGAGCACAGACAATTATGTTTCGATTAGATTTCAGCCTTAAGTCTACATAAAAAACAATCTAGAATATTTATATCGCATTTTAATGTCTCAAGGCGATGCAGGGAAGCTGCATCTACTTAGTCAGCAGACTAGACTACAGCGCCGATAGGTGCTCGAACATGGTAAATGCTCATCGGTAAATGAAATTGTATTATCCTTTGCTTCTAGTCCATTCTATAGAAAAGATAGGTCACGCGTAGGGGTTGGATTTAATTTTCAATACAGGGAACGCGATTATTATATCACAGCCTGCTTTGTTATATTCTGCATGAAAACACAAGACATGAAAAACAAACCGTGCTTCAAAAAGAAAGGTCAATTATATGCTCATCCTTAGGTAACCAGAACTACTGCGATAATGTTGACCTCGTTTTTTTTAAGCCCTCCCCAAGTAAACACCGATTTCTTAGAACAGCGACCTACCTGTGAGGATCGATGCTGTTAAGTGTTCAATGCAAAGGTGCTGCCTAGGAGGTGAAGTGACGATTTCTCCTTTAAAAAACAAACACATAGAAGGGCGCTCCGCATACAGCAGCCAAGCACCGTACCACTGATTTACTCAATGGCATTTTTCACTTGTTTCATAAGACTTGCGCCTGCTCGGTTGTCCCTCTCGCCCTGCTAAGCTCTGTTGGCAGAGAATCTGTGCCCCCCCGCTCCAGCTCTGATTGGTCCAGCGCTTTTCACTGGGAGGGAACTGGGTCACGTTTCTGCGGCGTGGTTTAAGCCGACCAACGCGGCTTTCTGCTCTCACTATAGCGGCGTGGTATTCTTTATTGGTGAATTTTTGGTGCAACTCGTGTCATTTTCCCCCCCAGTAAAATAGATACAGAACGACATATATCGCTTATGTCACGGTGGTCCCTTTAATAAGACCCGCCCCTTTGACGGACTGTCGTTTTATTGGCTGCAGACACGAGTCCCCGGATGAGCACGGGTCTCCCTGTCAGGATTGTGCAGAGTCAGTACGTGCTGTAATAGAATGCTTGGGTGTTTTGCGGATAAGTGCGCGGACCGGATACAAACACCTACATGTGTCGTCAGAACTGGTTATTAATATTATTAGTAGTGTGCCTTAAATACTTTACTGCACAATCTGTTCACACTAAACTGCGTGCTTCTCATTTCAAATACGTTTGCATGGCGTTTTGCTACATCCAGTATATTAAAAATATATATAATATTATGCACTTAAATTATCATACGTGAAACATGCATGTTATGTGACCCCATACAGCGAGCAGAGTAAAAATATCCTTTCTAGCTAAATATGAATAATGAAATACATTAGCATAATTATGTATGTGTCCTGAGGGAAATCTGTTCAAGCCCGCATCTACTGGAACAATCAGAACCGCTCTAATCAAGTCTCTGCCGTTTCTTTACCTGCTTTCTGTAAACAGAGCAAGGCAAAAATCACCCGGCTCCGTGACTCCCTCTAGCGGCCTTCGCAAGCCTTACAACCCACCCTTCCAATACAGAGCGATTCAGAATTAGCGCAACGGGTTTGTTTTGCATTGTACTTTAATGTCTGCGCTGGAAGCCCAACGGTGCGTCACAGCATGTCATCCTCCGCGCAGTGATCAAAATCAGTACACTGAGCATGCTCGGTCTCCATGGAAACAGCATCGCCTTCCTGCCAGCAGAGTTCCAAAGTGATTTCCTGCCAGCAGAGTTCCAAAGTGATTTCCTTGATGTATTCCAAGAAGCAACCAAGTCAAAGAGCGTTGAGCATTTTAAACAGAGCAGATGGACTGTATTTTACAAACTCAGAACAATACAAAATACAGATCGTAAGAAAAAAATAACAATAATTACAAAAAAAAAAAAATCCTGTCCTTTTGCACCTCGTAGATTTTTCTATCGCTCTTAACATTATCAAGCTGCAAAAATAAATGTTGACAGATCTCTCGTTGTTTACATTTTATAATCAGTAAGGAAAGCTAATGCCACCCAATAAAAAAAAACAAAAAACCTTTTTCTAGGAACTGTAAACAGGCAGGGGAAGAACAAAGACAATAACATATTTCAAAAGTGTTGATCAATCCGATGAATTGCATAAAAATAACATTAACTCAAAAAATAATTAAGAAAAAAAAATGGCATATTATCAAACAGTATTTCAGATAACTATCCCTTTTAGGCACACCAAAAAAAAAAGTTTAATGACAAGATCCGGTACCTTTATGTTTCCAAACTAAACTAAACCGGACACAGTGCATCGATACATTATCATAGTGCGTGCCAACGGATCAGCGTTGGTCTATTTACAGTCAGCCCTTTCTTTATTTCCAAAACAAGACTCAAACACAATCAATAAACCACAGTGCTACACAGGATGGTATGGGAGTGCTTAACCTGCACCCCAATCTGGGCACAAGTTAGCACTGTGGACAAACTGTCCCAGGATTACATTAACGATGGAGGGGAGATTTACCTGTGGCTTACCCAGGGGAACATACAGAGCTCCATATTCCAAGAGAGGAAAGGCAACCTGCTAGGTATGTAGAGATGAAGCCAGGGATGGAAATAAGACTCCCATTGCCTAGCAGTTTGATCCAATCCTGGTTTTACTAGGAGTTTAATCAGACACACCTGAGCTTGTTTCCTATGCGCTGTGGCTAATCAAGCTCATAGTAAGACCAGGAATGGGGCGGAACTGCTAAGCAACAGGAGTCTCTCTCCATTCCTGGAAGCAGATGAAAGGAATATTAACACCCTCTTGTAACTGAGCCAAAACAGTGTTTTGTTTTGTTTTTTAGCGTCTCTGGCCTGCAGAAGGACCCACTGAGCAAACAGACTCCTTTGAATCTAGCCGCAGCAGCAGGCTGGCCAGGACTGACTCAGAAAGGTGTTGCTTGTGTTTGAGGAGGCGGAGTTCCTTCATGGAGGAAGACGTTTCATCAGCGATGAACAGGTCTGGTCTGTGAAGGGTTAACAGCAGCCCTGCTTGTACTCTCCCTTGGGCACAGCGTCCAGTTTGATGTGCCCTCCTTGGCTCTGTGGGTCAACGCTGGGCTGCGTCATCATCTTCTCAATCAGGGCACTGCAACAAACACAAGAATGCATCACTTCCAATCGGACGACACGCCCTCCTTCTCCATTTCCCCAAAGACCAGGCTTAAAATCCCCAATCATTGTAAAATCAGTCCGGTTGTAAACAGAGTTTTAAAAGGACTGTTTTAAGGACTGTTGGTCTTTATACACATTCCCGTAGGTTCAGGGATACTTTCTGAAACTGAGAATGAACCCTCTAGCCCTCTCTCAGTTGAGTTCACAAACCGATTGAATTCAGGCACAGTTTGAAACACAGACACGCCTCGCCGCTCACCTTGCGGCTTCATTAATGTTCTTGTTGTCTTTGGCTGAAGTCTCCACCCAGCCAGCAAACCCATTCTTTATACTGAACTGATCAATGCTTTCGTGAGTCACTTCCCAAGGTGACAGATCACACTGTAAAAAAACACAAGAGAGACGAAACCAATGGACCTGCGGCCTGTGTCACTCACACACTGAATGGTTGAGGGAAACGGATCAATACACCTTTTAATATGGGTCTGAAACACTAAATCCAGCTCTTAGCAGGACAGAGTGGATTGCGTTTGTGAATTCAGTGAATCTTTTTACATGCCGTCACTTCAGAATGCCTCACGACATTAATACAATGTAATCGAACGACTCCCTCTCTGACACTGCATTTTTACATATCCGACTGGAACCAATGAAACGGGATAGGACGGCTTCTCCAGTATCTGGCTGCCACCGTTTATCGCCTCCCTCGTGCACAAGCTAGACTTACTTTGTTGGCCAGCAACATGCATGGCACAGGTCTCCCATCGGCATGCATGACCTTGCTGTCCAGGTCCTGCTTCCACTTCAAGCTGTTGTTCAGCGTTGTGGGGTTCATGACATCGAACACAATGAAACAGCCCGACGCCTCTTTATAGTAGATCCTGGTCATGGAGGCAAAGCGCTCCTGCCCTGCAAACCACAGAACACACCCCGGGCTGACAACAGCGGATCACAAGTCTGGCTTTCAACATGAACAACACACGCACGGGTGAAAAGGTTTGGTGCAGGTTATTTTGGAGTCAGTGCCCCTCACTGACCTGCAATGTCCCAGAGCTGCAGCCTCACTGTCTCGGTGTCTGACCGCTGGATAACCTTCACTGCAAAATCCACTAGGAGACGCATGGAGAGAGAGAGAAGAGAGTCCTCGCATCAACAGCATGCTAACCTGGAGTAATATCCCTGTGTCCCTCAAGCAAAACGAAACAATATATCTTCTACTACATGTTATTATACATGCCAACACAAATACACAGCATGAAGCAAAAAGAAAATGCAGTTATTATTATTATTTGTTTATTTAGCAGACGTCTTTATCCAAGGTGACTTACAGAGACTAGGGTGTGTGAACTATGCATCAGCTGCAGAGTCACTTACAACAACGTCTCACCCGAAAGACGGAGCACAAGGAGGTGAAGTGACTTGCTCAGGGTCACACAATGAGTCAGTGGCTGAGGTGGGATTTGAACCAGGGACCTCCTGGTTACAAGCCCTTTTCTTTAACCACTGGACCACACAGCCTCCTTGCTTGTGTTGACATATATAACACAGGGATGGGAATAAGACTCCTGTCGCACAGCAGTTTCACCCATTCCAGGTTTTGATACATGCTTGATTAGCCACCATGTGTATATGAAACAAGTTTAGGTGTGTCTCATTAAACTCATAATGAAACCAGGAATGGCTTAAATTGCTATGCAATGGGAGTCTTATTTCCACCCATGTAACAGCAATAATAAACTCTAACAAAAAAAAAATTACACACACACACTCAATTGAATTTGCTCTTACTACTGATTTTACTGTATTTTATAACTGCTATTATCTGTGATATACATTGCTTCTGTCGTAGCGATTTCGGTTTTGATAACATTACCTCCCACAGTAGATTTATAATGCTTGCTGAACTTGTCGTTGACATATCGTTGCACCAGCGACGTCTTCCCAACTTCACGGTCACCGATAACTAGAACTTTGAAAAGGTAGTCACGACTTCCCATGATTATTAGTATTATTCTTATTTTTTAATCAACTGCAACCATAATTTACCCCTATAGATATAGATATCGATATAAATATAAATCTGCATACCACTCCTTATATAAAACAGAACCTCGTCTCTCTAGAATTAGCCACACTTCCCGTAAATCACAATCTCACGGATGAGAAAAGTTTTTGCAATAAATCTTCTGCGAAGTTTTTTATTTCGTGACGTCACATGATAACAACCCACCAGTCCACAGAGCTGCGTAAAGCACTATGGGTCTTGTAGTTCTTAAGTCCTGTGTTGGGCAAACGCAAGGAAAGAACAGACGAGATAAGCAAAAAAAAAAATCAAACTACAACCCCCAGAGTGCATTGCTGTACGTATCTGATCATCACCTGATCGCCTGCAGCAATGCCTCTGGGAAATGAAGTTTTATTTCATGTCATTATTTACTTGCTCTAAATGTACATGTGACTGAATTGTACGTGATATTAATAACAGAAATAAACATTCTTCCAATCATAGTAATAAAACGCTGGATGTATCAGTGGCGTTCACTTCCATTCTGGCAATGTAAAGGCTTCCCCAAAGGCTGGGGGTCCTTCGTTGTAGCGCGGCGGGCAGCCTCTCGTTTTTGTTTTGATGGGACGAGGAAAGCTGTGAAAGAAAAGCGTTTGGATATTTCTTTCTGTCTTTAATAAACTATCCTTCAAGAAAACCGGGTCGGGTGGGGTAGGATTTCAAGATGAATCTGGAGCTGCTCGGTAGGACTCGCGTAAATGGATATATGTTAGTTTTATTTGGTTTTATTTGGGATTGTGTACGGAGGACGGGCGGGTGTTGCACAGATTGCACCTTACAATGTAAAACAAAAGTTGAGCTTTTTAAAAAAAAAAAATAATTAATAAGTAAACAGGAAATCATTGTGTGCAGTTTCAGCTTGGCAAACAGAGAATATTTAAACCGTCCATTAATAAAAAAAATTAAAAAAACGATACACGCCAGCTTGTTATTATTATTATTATTATTATTATTATTATTATTATTATTATTATTATTATTATTTCTTAGCAGACGCCCTTATCCAGGGCGACTTACAATCGTAAGCAAATACATTTCAAGAATCACAGTACAAGTATTAATACAATTAAGAGCAAGATAAATACAATGACTTTGGTTCAAGCAAGTACAAGTGTGACAAAATACGATTCAATAATACAGCAGATAACAGCGTCAGTGATAGTTACATCAGGATATGATTAAATACCAAATACTACAGATTAAACACTAGGTTGTTTTCTAGTGATGCTCTGTTGAAAGAAATATTCCCTTTCGGTCTGATTTGGAAGGGGAAAATATATATTTAAACATTATAGTGCACATAGCGAACACAGTGCCACGTTCTGCATTACCTCCGTTTGTTCAGACGAAAGTGTGGCTGTTTTCAGTGACTTTTTATTTTTAAACCGGTGTTTTTTCACGTATAGGCGGTTGCCGTTCTTGTTAGTTGATTTCAATGCGTGAGGCAACATTCAATTGTTGAATGTTAATAGTAGACAAGCACTTTATTGTAATAGAAATTATAAAAAAAACTAATGTTTTTATTTTAATTGGTTTTAGAGTCCTTTGGGCAGAATTATCCAGAGGTAAGTGGGCATGGCTTATGACATATATTAAGAGCTTTTTCATATCTTGATGGTCCAACAGCAAAGAATCACAGTACAGTGTGGGCATGGGCAGAAGACTCCCATTCCATAGCAGTGTGATCCATTCATGGTTTTACAAGGAGTTTATTAAGACACACCTGTTACCTATACACACTGTGGCTAATCAAGCTTGCATTTAAATCTGGAGTGGACGACGCTGCTGTGCAATAGGAGGCTTATTTCCATCCCTGCAGTCTATGATATTGTGAAAGGGCACTGTTTTCTCACCCAGTCACAAGTCTTTATACACTAGTGTGTTGTTTGTACCCCTCTGTTGCCTTTATATCTGAGAGGTTGCCTCTTACTCTCCTCATTGGTAGAAATGAAGCGGTCACAGCTGCTCTAACTGTTGCACAGTAAACAGGGCTGTGTGTTGTGTGTTTTGGCCCCCTTTAGGAGGCAGATGGCACCCTCGACTGTATCAGCATGGCCCTCACCTGCACCTTCAACCGCTGGGGGACCCTGCTGGCCGTGGGCTGCAACGACGGGCGAATCGTCATCTGGGATTTCCTGACCAGAGGGATCGCCAAAATCATCAGCGCTCACATCCACCCAGTCTGCTCTCTCTGGTGAGGATGCGTCGCAGCACGATCCTTTAGTGAAGAGCTCAGCGGAGGATGAGTGCTGCCTGTAATTCAGCGGGCTTGTCGCAGGAAGACAGAACTAACAACGAGTGCTGCGCTGTGGAGAGCTTATCCGAATAATCAAACAGTCGTTCTGTGCAGATCTGCTAACCACACTCATTTAGAACTTTATTTCAGAAGGTCTATTGTAATGCTGAAACAAACAATGGTAAAGAGGGTTTCGTGTTACTGAAGACTAAAGGACACATCTGTCTGGTCAAAACATTCGTCTTTTAATGAAAAAATAATATTGTAAGCCACTAGAATGAAAACATATTATTATTATTATTATTATTATTATTATTATTATTATTATTATTATTATTTGAACGCTTGTGATTTAATCACATTGTCTCTGTTTGGAGCTGTAGTGTATTTTTATGTGTGTTGGTTTAAGTTGGCTCCCTCTCTCCCTTGTTCTTTCTCAGCTGGAGTCGAGACGGGCACAAACTGGTCAGCGCCTCCACAGATAACATTGTCTCTCTCTGGGACGTCCTGACTGGGGACTGCGACCAGCGCTTTCGATTCCCTTCCCCCATTCTTAAAGTGCAGTTCCACCCCAGAGACCAGTAAGTGTGGCAGCAAAGGCTAGTTTAATTAAGCCACGAAAATATATTTTAAACACACTGTCGTGCTTTTCTTAACTGTAGAAAATGTATATAATTTTGTATTAAGCGATGGCTTATTCTTTCATTCCTGTTTAACACCTTGAAGTTGTGCAGATGACCCTGTCTGATGATAAGCAGCGTATTTGGTTGGTTGGCTGTACATATGAACATCTTTAAAAGAAGATTATAACATGCTTTATTATTGAATAAGAATCACACAGTCCCTTGACAAATGGTATGTACCTGTCATAACGTGTATTAGTAATATGATCCCTGTGCACTAGAAGATGCTTGAGGCACAGTAAGATGGGTTTGAAATGCTAGCTCTACAGTGCTGAATGTCAGCTTCTCCCCTTTTGTTTCTCAGGAACAAGGTGCTGGTGTGCCCGATGAAGTCCGCGCCGGTTCTGCTGACCCTGTCCGACTCGAAGCACGTGGTCCTGCCCGTGGATGATGATTCCGACCTGAACGTCGTGGCAGCGTTCGACCGGCGAGGGGAGTACATCTACACCGGCAACGCCAAGGGCAAGGTGAGAGCTCATCCGTGGCTCCGGACGCTCCATCATAACACCAGGAGACAGAGCTGGAAGCATCCTCGCAAGGCGTGCATGCGGAAATCGTCTGAAATATCGTCTCTAACTGTTAGAAAATGTGTTTTCCCCCAGATACTGGTTTTGAAAACAGACACTCCGGACTTGGTGGCCTCGTTTAGAGTCACTACGGGAACCAGCAACACCACTGCCATCAAATCCATTGAGTTTGCACGCAAGGGCAGGTGAGAGCAGAAATCTGGCAGTACAGCTGAAAGTGTTTTTACTATCAGCAGCGCTTTACAGATCCCCCCCCCCCCTCACCCTTTCCTCTCCAGCTGCTTCTTGATCAACACGGCTGACCGGATAATCCGTGTGTACGACGGCCGGGAGATCCTGACCTGCGGGCGGGACGGGGAACCGGAGCCCATGCAGAAACTCCAGGACCTGGTGAACAGGTGAGATCCCTCAACCCTTCTCCTGATACGAGTGTGGAGGCGTTCTGCTCCTCTCGGTTTGATTTGTCGCTGTCGGCGTGATGAATTCTTTGCTGGTTTTTACGCTGTGTGTGATAAATCGCTGTGTAATGCTCTGCAGGACGCCGTGGAAGAAGTGCTGTTTCTCGGGGGACGGGGAGTATATCGTGGCCGGATCGGCCAGGCAGCACGCTCTCTATATCTGGGAGAAAAGCATCGGTAACCTGGTCAAGATCCTGCACGGGACCCGGGGGGAGCTGCTGCTGGACGTGACGGTGAGCGACGCAGCCTTACTCATTCTATAACTCTGAAATTCCAGCAAGATACTCGAACCAGCTGCAGCACCCTCAGGGTGGAGCTAAGACTGCCGTTTCACCCATTCCAGGAGTGTGATTAGCCCCAGTGTATTGGGACTCCCAGTAAAACCAGAAATGGATCCAACTGCTATGCAGTGGGAGTTTTGTTTCCACCCCTGATCCTAATGCCATGGCTTGTTTCATGATCTGCTCTTCTGTTCCCAGTGGCACCCGGTGCGGCCCATCATTGCATCCATCTCCAGTGGGGTCGTGTCCATCTGGGCTCAGAACCAAGTGGTGAGTGTCCAGCTAGCCTGCGGTGGGGCGTCTTCTATTGCGTGCTTGCATAAAGAATGTTTCATAAAGTGTTTGGGTTCGATTGAGAAGAGGCAACGGACGATTGCATAGCCATTTCAAGCTTCATTATCAGCTAAGTGAGTTAGTTCTGAGCCTGTGGCTTTAAGACATGTCCTAAAATAAAATAAAGCAAGCTCAGGTATCCCACACGGATGTACCCACGTTTACACAACCTACGTATTGTGCAACCAGTATTGTTTTGGTAGTTTTTTTTTTTTTAAATAAAGGAATAAATCGTGTGAACTCAAAGCTGTGTGTTTCGCGCTGCAGGAAAATTGGAGTGCCTTTGCTCCGGACTTCAAGGAGCTGGATGAGAACGTGGAGTACGAGGAGCGGGAGTCTGAGTTCGACATCGAGGATGAAGACAAGAGCGAGCCCGAGCAGACAGGTAAGGGGCGTGGCTTCCAGGGGTGTGGTTAGAACAGGCAGGTGAGGCCGGGGGGCGTGGCTGCAACAGAGGGGTGAAGCTTTTGGTGGTAGTTACCTTTGAGTTGCCTGCTGTAGCAGCTGCACCCTCTGAAGCACCTCTCTTTGTTCAGGGGCCGACGCTGCGGAGGATGAGGAAGTTGACGTGACCTCGGTTGACCCCATAATCGCCTTCTGCAGCAGGTGAGAGTGCAGCTTTCTCACAAGACATGAAGAGCTGGTTTATCTTAGTGACGTGTGGCTGGTGTCGCAGACTGTCATTAGCGCTAATCCTGGGACTGCCTAGCCTTGGCATCTGAAACCAGCCAGCAGATTTAATCACAAATTATTTTTTTGTTATTAAGGTGGCACCCTTTCATATTTCATATTAAAGCCTCATTTGGCTCAGGGGGTTCGACTTATTCTGTATACAGTCTGGCTTTTTGGGGGGGTACATTATGACAGGATGGCTTTGGGGGGGTGCGATATGAATGCTTTGGGAATATTATGAAGCGATGGAGGGCTATAAGACCGTGCTGTCTCCTTGCTGTGAGTGTGGTCTCGTGTGCTGCATTAATCACATCTGCTCCTGTCTGCAGTGACGAGGAGCTGGAGGATTTCAAAGCGCTGCTGTACCTGCCCATCGCCCCGGAGGTGGAGGACCCAGAGGAGAACCCCTTCGGCCCGCTCCCCGACGCTGCCGGCCAGACCGCTCCCCCCGACGAGCCCCCCCCCAGCATGGGGGCCAGCGACAAGAAGCAGCGGCAGCCCTCCTCAGAGGGGGGGCCCCCCAAGAAGAAGCCACGCACCACCACCATCGAGCTGCAGGGCGTCCCTAGCGACGGTACGAGGTCCCTGCTGAAATGCACTCAGACCCGCGAAGCACTTTGAAGGATCTCTGCCGATCTACCTGCAGACCCCTCTGTAGATAAAGGCCACCAGTCTACAAGGACTGCGTTTACATGGCCATAGTTCCGGTCATTGTAAGCAGGGCAGAGTGGACTGTAGTGATACAGGGCAGGTCTTCTTCTTTCATCAGCCACAGCTGGACGAAGTTTTACAGGCAAGGACGCGGAAGCGTCTAAATGAGTTTGAGAGAGATTGGGGAGAAAAATCATCAGGAGAGTGAAGATGAAGTCAAGGGATATATTATGAAGCAAGTGTAACTTCTAGAGAGCAATATAAATCAATCGCAAGAGGGGAAACTAGCAAGAAACTACACCGTTGCATGAAGGAGAACTTCAGTTATTGGAGTCGTTTTTATACCTTTCGGCAAAAAACGTGCGGTAGTGAACTGAACCAAAAGGGTGATATTTGTGATTTTGTGATTTTTTTTTTCTCAATGTAATCCTTGCTGTTCTTTCTTATTGTAATGTTTGCTGCTGTTTCTGTGTCTCTCTGCCTCTCCCTCTCTCAGAAGTGCACCCCTTGCTGGGCGTGAAGGGGGACGGCAAATCCAAGAAGAAGCAGGCGGGCCGGCCCAAAGGCTCGAAAGGTAAAGAGAAAGATTCTCCCTTTAAAGCCAAACTCTACAAGGGGGACAGAGGTTTGCCTTTGGAAGGAGGAGGCGTGAAGGGCAAAGTGCAGGCAGATATGGGACAGCCCACGACAGGTAAGGAACCCCGAGGGAAAATCACTTCCTAGGTGCTTGCTTCTTACCTGTGCTTCAGACAGCAGCCACCCCAGCCCACACTTCCAACCCCTTCCCAGGCGCTTGTCCTGCAGAGTGTGGACAGAGCTAATGGGACAATAAACTGCAAAGTCACGTGCGGTAAATCCGGTGTGGTCAGACCACGCAGCAGTGCTTTAGGAGGGATTGAACAAGCAAAGCTGGCTTGAGATGAAGTTTGCATACAGTAAGGACTACAAATGAACAGTGAGAAAACATTAGTGAAAGCCAGGTTAAAGCAATCCGATGTCTTCATCAGTTGCTTGGATGTAGCCAACGTGTCACAGTGATGAAAATCTAATGCAATCAAATACACACCAGTTCAAAACTTACGCTATCAGTGCTTTTTAGTTTGTTAGGACACTGAAAGGGTATATTTACTATTGCAGTAGTTGCCTTTTTTTCAGATAGGCATGCTATAGGCAAACCATCGCTAATATATAAATGGCATGTTATTATAAAATAAACACACCGACTGACTAAAGGTTATTGGATAGCCTAGTGTTCAATAGACTCGATGTATATCTGTATTCATAGTGTTTTTGTATAACGTCCCCCACCCGAGTCCTGCACCCCTCGCTGCCCCCAGGGAATGTTCTCTGCTGCCTCCCTCTGTGCTGTGCTGGTGCTGCTTTCTCCTGCCTGCGCCTTGCCCTTCCAGCTCTGCTCCTAGAGTGCTGTCCTGTTGTGTTGCACGGACCCAGGTTTGAAGTCCTGTTCCAACCCCCAAGAGCGTCGCGTTTGTTTATTTTAGTGAATGTGATTACAGGGAATAATTTAAGCTTGCGTAGCAGCCTGATCTGTCCCAGGTTTTCCTTTTAGCCTTGGTTGTAAGGTTCCTGTATAAATGGTGTCTAATTAAGCTACACTAAAAGCTAGAATGCCTCAAAGTGCTCTGCAATGGGAGTCTGCAATTATTCTCTAGATTACAGCACCACCTGCATTAAATCCACAGTACTGCGTTTGCAAGCCTGCTGTGTTCGTCTTTAGCTTTTAGCAAAACTTGCTCAAGTCGGACCTGTTTTGTGGGAAATAGCATTTCTCTTCTAACAAGGGAAGTGGCAGTTCGGGGTTAGAAGAGGGCCGTTTAAAAAGGGCAAGGTGTTTGTTAGATCGCTGTGTTTTATCTTGGGTTTCCTCCTGGTGGCGGCGGTGGTATTTCAGAGCTCTTGTGAAGAATGCAGTGTTGTTGTTGTTGTGTGTTGCTCTCTCACTCTTAAGTGGCTGTGTTGGTACAATGTTGCAGGGAGCTTGGCAGTGCCGCCTCTGTACAAACATCACGAGGCACAGTGCTTGGAATGACTTCAGCTAAGAGAACCAACCGGAGTCCTGGATTGAAGCATAAATAAAGGAACGCTCCTCGGACTGGGATCGTGGAGCAGGGTTCCTCCATCTAGGATCGGCAGACTGTCCTTGACTTGGCTCATTTACATTCCTCATTGAAGGATCTGTCTGACGTCTTCCAAGGAGCAATGCAAATACTCACCAGAACGTTGTGTTTCATCGCAGCCTAGCAATGCCAACATCTCCCCTCCCAATGTCTGGTTTGTTGAAATAAAGACCTCACACACACACACACACACACACACACAATGTATAATGATTGTGCTGTCCAGGTTAACTTCTTCATCCAGATCGTCCTCCCTGATTTACCAAGCTTTCAGAAGCAAAGATCTTAAAGACTATAGAGCCAACACCAACCTTTTTTTTGGTGGGGTGGGTGGGTGGGTGAACATTTTAATTGTCTGTTTTCTTTTATATATTGTTCTTTTTGTTATACAGGGGTGTAAAGTTAAAACTCCCAGCGGACTCCTGCTGAAATGTTTGGTGTGTGTGTCTCTGCTTGTAAAGACTTTTATACGTCTCAGAGTCTTTGTAATGATGTCGCTGCTGCATTATGGACTTTCATTAATGGCTGATAATTGATTTTGGATTCAAGTTGAAAGTACAATAAATTAATGCAAATTTCTACAAAAATGTACAAAACAGAAATATCAGGTGCGCAATGTTGCCGGAGATTAGTTAAAAAAAAAAAAAAATTCCCTCTGACTTGACTGTTAAAATGTTGTCATGCTTACTGGCACTAGGTGGCAGTATAATCAAACAAGACTCAAAGGGCTCCCCGTGTCTCTAGGGGGGAGTGTACTGTATATGGAAGAGGATCTGGATCAAAATGAACGAATGCAATATTGGGGCTGGGGGCAGGGCGGAGCTGGCAAGGCAACACATTTTGTTGGATATAACCTGACATTTTGAAGGTAAAATAAAATGTTAAAATCCACTGACTGTTCCAAGCGCAGGTGCAGGGTGAGATGTAAGTAATTACCCCTGAATTTAGCTGCTTCGTTTCAGGTTAAACAGTCTTTCTTGTTTCGATACATGCTTCTTGGTTACTTTATAAAGAATGCTCCGGGAACATTCCTGGAGTTGTGTTTTCATTTCACTCATCGGAACCATAAAGACCCCTCTCCCCATGCCATGTATATGCCCCTCCTTACTTGTGGAGTAACGACGCTGCAGTGATGTACATGGAATAGCCTGCATTCATGTGTCGCATTCCAAACTGCTATTCCTTCATTTTAATCTTGATCCAGCTTCAGCGTTACGGGCCCTGCTGTGAGGGGAAGAACTGAAGATGGATCATGTCCTCAAGAACGGGGGTAGATTTTTTTTATTATCTGATTTTTTTAAACCCCTTCTCACTGTGCCATCATGCTTTCAGTGCTGGGGTGGAGTGATGTTGAAATCGCTTAATCAGTGGCACAGGCAAGCCACTGTAAGTCTATGGCAGTCTGTGTTAGGAGGTTGTGGGGTATCTGCTGGAATTCACTACCCTGGACTGTCATCTGTAGGAGAATGGGTGGGATTGCATTACTAATCACACCAAACTGGTAATCGTTTTAAACATTTCAAAAAGCAATACCGGGCGACAGAATCGAAATTAGAAAGTGGCTCTAAACCCTTTGTATGGAAATTGGCTATATTATAACAGAATTCCTCTGCATGACAAACTATTAGGCTTGGAAAAGAGCTATATTTTTTTTACCTGTGGTATGTTCATTTATTTTATGCAACCTTAATAGGCCATGGTGGTAATTAAAGATTCAATTAAAAAGAATGTATTTTAAATCACACATAAAGGGAATCAAGCCAGACTGTCGCCTGGTGCACATGGCACGGTGTTTCGTGTGATTTACAGAACATTGTGTGTAGGTTGTGTTTTCTCAGAATAGATGCAATCCTGCATGAGGTGACATCTCTTATATTAATAAAAAGCACCCTATCAATACTGACTCCTCTCTACGTGCCAAAGAGTGCAAACAAGTGACACACGCAGCTCAGTCCCAACAAGCATGACTCGTTGCATGAATCTGTTTTGTGAACAGGAGATTTGAATAGTGTCTGTCTGCACCGAAAATAAGTAGCATTTCTGTATCAGTAATATGTTTATATGTAGGTGCTGCCTAGCACTAAGTATTTCATTGCAGACCATTTCACATCAAAGCACTCTTTATGGTTTGAGGTTGATGGAGAATAAAATGTATCGCCAAACCCAGAGAAGTGCTTTGGTTAAGAATCCATTGTTTGCTAAGGAATGATGTCGCAATCCTGGAATCCGGTGTCTATTGTTCCATTCTGGAATCCCCATGACAACAGAACTCTGCAGCAACTGAGCAAGGTGTGGTTAGCCTTTGCTAAAGAAGATTGAGAATTTCAGCTTTAGAGACAGCGGGAGGGATTTAATTTGCACTAAAAGGATTTATATATAACTCAGCATTTCCTGTGACTGCAAAACAAACAAACAAAAAGTTTTGGGGGAAGTTACTTTGAAGGACGGCTTACAAAATCAAAATGATTGGAATCGTAAAGGTGGCAATGCCAATACATCTCCTTGATTAGAGACCTTGAAAGAGGTTTGCACGAAAACTACCGGGCTGCTTTGTATGCAGGATGTATTTTACCGAAGTGAACGCACGAAGGCGACACTAAGCTGTTGCTTCAGGATGCAATTGATTTCTCCACCCAGACACTGTCAAAAGATTTCGCTTTTGACAGCTTTTACTTTGAAAAGGAATGCACTGTACGGGCATAACTGCAAAAACTAAGCGGGCGGCTGCAGTTATAGTCCTATCACTATGAATTATTCAGCGGGGGGTGCAGTATTGTATCTCGTTAAACAGTAATACAGTCAATGTACATACACTGGAGTTGAGACTAATCCACTACCCTGATTGACTGCGGACTTTCAGGACAGTGAAAACGAGGGGTGCCATGAGCTGCCGGAGTTTGGCATGGCTGATCTTGGCCTCCTGGCTTTTCCGTCCTGCGGCGTCGAGACAGACGACCACGCCGACCTTCCCTCCAGAACTGGCCTCCATGACCTCGTTCGTGGTGATCAACAGCTCCCAGTGCAGCACCACCTGCGGCATAGGGCTGAGGACGGAGACGCTGTGCCTCCTCACAGCCAACGCCAGACACGAGGGGTGCCGGAAGCAGAAGGTGTCATGCGTGGAGAACTGGGTTTGCGGCATGAAGACCCTCACCGTCATAGTGGGGAGGGGGCAGGTGCTGAACTGCCTGAGCGAGGTAATGGAGGAGATCGGCAGGTACAAGTTTCTCTTCAGCTGGAGGTACGCGAGGGGGATCGTCACCACGGACGACGCCTACTTCAAGCGCTACTTGACCAAGGCGGTGGACAAGCTGGTCCTCAACCCCGTCTTGGAGACGGACGCTGGGACGTACCGCTGCGATGTGCAGGACGCCTCCTACAAGATGGTCAAGAGGGCCTACTTTGGACTCAAGGTTCTGCCCCCAGCCATGGTGCACCTGGAGTACGCCAAGGCCCTCTCCTCCTTGCAGTGGCAGGACGTGAAAAAGGTCGGGGGCACCAGCCCGCCGGCCGTCTCCACCGAGAAGACCACCGCGACCCCCACTTTGAAGGATGTCAAAATGAAGATCGGCATCTACAGCTTAGCCGGGGCGAGCGGGGCAGCGGTCCTCATATTCCTGGCGCTCTGCCTCATCTATAGGGAGCCCAAAGCCAAGCCAGATCCCTACTGACGGGGACGTCCACTGCTCTTCACTTCCACAAGTTCAGCCGCTCGAGTCAAGTCTGTCGATTAGGAGTACGGCTGAGAGGAAGGGGTCAGCCAGTGAGAATGTGCTGCAGGAATGGATTGCCCCATTCAGGGACGCTGTGGGGCAGAAGAAGGGGGTAGCGGCAGTCATTTGAACATTTGTTTTATGCGTAGAGCCTCTGGCATGATGTACTGTAACACCCTGTCAACTGCGGCAGGTTTTGGAATGATGAAGCCAGGGCATTGCAAATACCATTTTTTCAGCTATTAATGTGTTAATATTGTATTTATTATAAGGATAATCATTACAAATACAAATCAAACCTGCTTGAAGCCAGAGAAATGTAATATGGAAAATACCTGTGAAGGTTGGTTGGGATCTGTGAGACACATTCACCCATTTCTGTTATAAATACTGTTAGCAAAGCCTACCGCTGCTGTTGAACAGCCAGCACAAAGGAATCCTTCGTGGCTGCCATACAAAGTGGCTGTATAACTATCGCTGTCAATATTCAATACTGTACAGAAATCTGCTTGTATAATTGGGGATTCAGCCTTCTGAAAACATGGTGGTGTGTTTTTAAAAATGAAAGAAAGTTTTAAGATCAGTCACCTTCTGAACAACAAAGATGCAAATAATTATGAATCATAAATGTATAGAATATTAAACCATCGCTGATTATAGTGTATACATGTGTTAAAGCAAACCTGAACTCATAATGAAAACTAATAATAGTCATTTAAAAGATGTGATAGATGTGTTTCTATTTTTCGTGGTATGTATTTTTATTTAATCAAATAAAATATGTTTTAACAGCTGAATATAGATGAAATAGACTCAAATCTTACCAAAATAAATAAATAAAACATGAACATTTAAAAAAAAAAAAAAAGCATGGAACACAGGTTGTCTTTGTAAAGTCTTTTCGATCGAATCATTTCTGAAAGCGACTGGATCCTTTGAAACAGCTGGTCACCTGCAACAAGATCTCTTACTTGGTCAGTCCTTTCAAACGAAACAGACCCTAAATACAGCCTGCCCCGTAAGTCAAGCATAGTAGGAATTTAATATATCGGTTGCGTCTGTTTCTTTCAGGTTTGAAATGTCTTTGAGCAACGAGGAACGGATTCAGATCATTTCGAGGTGTGGTGCATATGGGGTTGCGGACGCATAACATGTGATCCTTGTAGATTTGGTCTGTCGCAGCAGTCCTGTTGATCACTATGCCAGCATTTTGCTTGTCTTGACGTCCTTTCTGTCAGACAGTGGCCTCTTATCTCTACTTGTTGCTGTAGGTTTTTCAGTCCGTAGCCCTTGCACTGCGCAGTATGGATTCCTCGTTCCCCCCCCTGCCCCTCGTCGATTGAATTGAACCTGCTGCTACACAGTTGTGACGGACAGCAGGGCTGTGCTGCAGAGTTGCCCCTCTGCCCCTGGGCTGGCCTTCGAGCCGTGTGACAGCAGCTCGTGGATGGTGGTCCAGTTATCCAGCACCTTCTTGTTGTGCAGCCGGTTCAGTTTCCTCTGGCTCAGCTCCAGGACGGCAGTGCGGGTCTCCTTGCTGCTCTCGCTGCAGCGGCTCATCCGTCTCTGCCTGGCTGACGCCAGGTGCCGCCTGCGGTCCGCCCTGCTCCAGTACCGTCCCGCCTTCGCCTCACTGCGGGCGTCTTCATCGGTGGTTCCTCCGCCTCGCTCGTCCGCCAGCCTCAGGGCCCTTGCCTTCAAGAGCTTGCTCCTCAAAACACGAGCGTTGGGGGCCCCCTTCCGGCAGCCCAGGAATGCGAACTCTCCTTCCCGGACGCTGCAGGGGTCTTGGCAGTTCCCCTGCTTGCAGTACCTGATTGGCTTTGGCCCAGACCCGTGACCGCAGTCCAGGCTCAACTCCTGGCTTGCTTTAATGCCCAGGTTCTGGGAGCAGACGGATGTTGATTTGTGCTTCTGCTTGCGGGCTGGAGCCCTGGGGCTGGGCTCTTCCTGTCTCTCTGTGACCTCAGCAGTCGCTTTTCCCAGCCTGCACCTGTTGGAGACCTTGCTTTCCCGAGTAGGTAGTTTTTCCCTGCAGTCCGCAACTGTCCTCTGTTGCCACTGGCTGCCCACAAGATCCCCGTGCCCTTTGGTGTGTTCCCCGGCACAGTCCATTACAGACCTCCTCGTGGGCAGCTCTTCTCTGTTGCTCCTGTGCTGCACCTCCTGGGTTGTGACCTGGTGGCCTCTCACACTTTGCACACCGCGCTGAAGGTTCCTCCTGAGTAATTCCGCGGGCGTGCCACCCAGCCGCACCGCCTGGTTCGGGCTGTAGGGGGAGCTGCAGGTGGAGGAGGTCCCGGCGTTGGGAGAAAGCGCCGTACTCAGAGAGCTGTAACTGCTTAAGCACGGACTGTCTGCTTTTCTATAATGCACGGAGGACGCTCCCCTGAGACAGCCCATGCTGCCCGGGCTATAGTTTTGTGCCGTCTTGTTTTGTGGCTCTTGCCGCTGGCAGGTCAGAGCCTCAGGAATGGACTCCAGGTCGTCCTTTTTGCCCGCTGTGTGATTGGGGATCCTCCCGGGAGTCGTCTTGGCTCGGTACTGCCTGATCTTCTTTTCCAGGACCTTGTGAAAGCGGCGGAACTCCCCGGTGCTCACGCTGTAGAAGCCCGAGTCGCTGAGCTCCGAGGAGATGAGGGATTCGGAGGAGCGGGTGTCACGGCTGGTCCGGTCCAGCGGTGATGAGCCCGACTCCTCTGCCCCTTCCTCCGTCTCCAGCCCGGACAGCTCCCCCTGGTGGAAGCTCCCGTCGGTGCAGCCCAGCCCGCTGTCTAGCTCGTGCAGGGTGGGGGGCGACAGGGGGGACTTCTCAAACACTGCGTCCTCGTCCTCCATCTGAAATAAGCAAAGTAGCTGTTTATGTTACACCAAATTGCAATAAAAAATAAAACATGTTAAACTTACTTAAACATCTATTAGGGGTGTGCAGAAACTCGTTACTTGTACTTGGAATTGCCTTTAGGAAGTATCTATTAGCTGGTATTCTATGAATCCATTAATTGATGTGTTGATTTAATTAAAAAAAAGCTGTCCTTCCCTCACGTTTACAATAGAGCATCAATCAATGGCAATTAACATCTGCATTGTTTTAAAAGCCGATTGGAAGAATATGTTCCTCTCATCCAGGGCGCTGATTTTTACTGGAGTACCAAGACCATAAATGTTTGTTTTTTATCCAAGTAATGTTCTGCCTTTTTTTCTATCCCATTTGCCTAGCTATTCAAACTGTACTCAGCAAGGGGATGGGTCTCCCTGAAAGAGACAGAGCCCTCCTTACCTGGCTCAAGAAGCACCCTGCCTTTTCTATCCTGGGGCGGCAGCAGCCAGTCAGAAAGCCCTTTCCCTCAGGCACCAACCCAGACAGCCTGGGGTCCTGAAAGAAAAGAGAGGAACGTCAAGCCCCTGATAAACAACATAAGAAACCCTCTTAGACACCTCTAGCTCTGGAAAGACGGTACTGTCCCAAACGAGACGAGAAACTCACTTGGAATCCGAGTCTCTCTGTGTTTTCCACGTCGTGGGGGATGCTGGGAAGGTAGTCCGGTCCGTTGACGGGGTCATGTGACGGGCAGTGATTGAAGTAGGACCTGAAGCTGAGAGAGCAGAGCCTGTTAGCGTGGGAGTCTTATCCAGAGGTCACCAGTAACAAGCGGCAGTCACACAGAAACAACAGCAAACAGAAAAGCGCTGTTTATTTATTTGAAAACAAGAACATGCTGGGTGGCTCAATCACAGAGGCAGCATATCATACACACTTTCAACAGCATCATTAACAACTGCATAATGGCTTCCAGCTACAGCAGCTGAAGCAGTATAGAGCCGTACCTGTCTTTGCCAGGACTGGGTCTAGACGATCCCCCCATGGGGACCCCCAGACCCCTCAAACTCCCCCGTGGCCGCTCAGTCTGGGTGCTGCACTCTAACGTCTGTGCTCCTTGAGGGCGGGGCTTCCTGCCGTCTATCTGCAGCGTGATTGGCTCGTCGGTGTTCCCCAGGACCTGCAGGGCTTCCCTTTGGCTGGCCTGGGAGAGCTCCGTCCCTTTCACCTGAAACGCAGACAGGCATCAGCACGCAGCCGCACCCCAGGGGCTGAGAGGGATCAGGTATCAAAGTCTTTATTCCGAGCAGGTCCTTGATTAGTTAACTGAACCTGCTCACGACCAGTATGTGCCTCATATTTATCACCGTCACTCATTTCCCTTTGCACTGGAGAAGAAGCTGATTAAATCTGTCCCGTAATGTCTTCTAATTGCTAAACGAGGGACTGTCCAGGCATGTCTGAAAGGGACATGAATCCCCAGGAAGGGGGATCCTGTTTACCTCTTCAGGGGCTGTGAGGGACAGCATGACTAACCCGATCAGAAGAGAGAGCAGCTGCAGAGTGCGCATGTGACCCCTGACCCTGCCACTAACTCGATCTGCACAGCGAACCTCATTAGAGAGCGTGCCGGGCCGGGGTCTCTCTGCGCTGCAACAGGAGGACCTCAAGGATAACGGCTTTGTAACGAGGAATAAAGAAGCTCCCGACCTACCCAGCACACTTCATTACAGACCCCTGCAGAGACGTTTTTACCATTGGGTTTCACAGCACGATGCAGGCTTTATCTATTACAAATGTGCTGACGTTATTTTGCAATTAGTCTACCTACAAAATGGACATGTCATTTATTTAGCATTCCAAAGGTATATGAATTTACCAACCTGTGAAATACACAAACAATTTCTGTATTATTGCTTAACCTCATTGAAGTGTGAGAGTGTTCTGTACACACACACACACTAATACACTTACACTTATAAAACGCTTACACACACACATCCCATACAGACACCCCCTAGTGTACCCCCTAGTATTGAATTGCTGGCCTCTATAGCCCCAATAACACCCTCCCCAGTTAAAGCATCCCACTGTGTTCCAGTGATCCCAGTAACTGTACTCACCCCGAGCCCCAAGCCCAGCCAGAGTCCCGAGAGCTGGCACCCCATTGTAGGACTGGTGGTCTGTGTAAGCTGGTGCTAGCTGGGAGTGCTGGCAGAGATAGAGAGACCTGACAGTGACCCAGTCTTGAGAGAGAGACCCGACCGCTGCTGTCTCTGTGGAAGCCTCGGACCAGTCAGACAGGAAGGCAAGCTTGGACGTGGCGCAGTTTGTGAAGCTAGCAGCACTTCAAGCTGACAGAGTAGGACTGCAACGCAACCAGATTCCCTGCTGTGAGCAGCCCTAAGCAGCCTCAGCACCTCCCTCTCCCTCCCTGCCTCCTCCCATCTCTCCTCATGCACTAAAACTCTCCTGTACATTCTGGCCTCTCATTGGTCGGTTTGCTTTTTGGTCACAATAGTCCAGGTTTTGGTTCTAACCTGACTGCAGTACAATAATGATGTATGTGGACTGATTCTGAAGTATCCATTGCGCCAGTGCACCTTTCCTCCTCTGAAAGGGATGGGGAGGAGGTCTGAAGGTTACAAACCTGACTGAATTTATGTGGATGATATTAACAGGTTTTGTTACTAGTGCTGGGTTTGCAGTGGAGCCAATTGGTATTGAAATAATATGTGTTCTATAACTTGTTCTTATTACTTTTGCATTGATGAGGGATTGGTGTACAATGGAACACTGTCATGTTTTTGCATGGTATTTTTTAAAATGTGTTCCTTAATGTTTCAGTTAACCAGCATTTTGTTACATTAAGTATGACTGAGCCACACAGTGCTTTCGCGTGTGTGTGTGAGTGTGTGTGCAGGCTCTTCACGTTTGAGATAACAGCTCCAGATTGGGAGCTCTCCAGTGTGCTGTTCCCTGTTTAAATGCTGTGTGACTTAGCACTGTCCAGTGAGAGTCTCTCGGGGATGACAGTGGGCTGTGAGGCTCGTTCTGGGTACAGCTGTCACGCTGCATCGGTCTGCCCTGTACAGATATACATGCAGAACGACGTTTGAGACCGCAGACTTCCAAGACTACCTTTTAATTACCACAGAAGTAAAGCAAAACACTCAATTCTACTGCATCATTAAAACAGGTCAGCAAGAGCAGCTTGCAGGAATTACACTGGTGTGACGTCAGATTCTTACTAAACTGTTGTTATTGTTCTTATTACAGAGACAATATGTAAAGCTGTACCTGTGTGTTCAGATATGATTAGTAGTATTGTTATTATCATAGGCGCAATGTCAGTCTGCATGTGAGGATTGAGATGAGATCATTCCTGTCGTTGTTAGAATCAGTGTGACTGTTCAGTAGCTGTTCTGATGTTGAGTAGCCTGGGGTTCGTTTTTGAGCCGTGCTTGAGTGGGGAGCTGCTGTCAGCTTTAATCACATTCCCTCTCTCTGCACGCTTAATACCTCCGACAGCGAAATTCCTTTTTTTTGTTCTTGTTCTTTTGCTTTTCCTCGCTCTGTGTTCCTGGGGCTCGCTGTTCCCAAGTTACTTAAAAGAAGACGACAGATCTGGCTGTTCCATTCCGAATTCCTGAAGCGTTTCCAAGCATTCTCAACAGCAGCACCGTTTTCACTGCTCTCCTCATGATTGTGCAGCTGAACAACAGCTAAAAACAAAACAAAAAACAGTACGTTTCCTTTCTGCCTTTGAGTTAATACCCATTATTTAATCTACGAACGCCCGCATGAGCGTTTATTTGTTGAAGAACAAGTAAAAACATGCATTAAAGGTCGACTTCAATGGTAAAATGGACCCTGGGTCACATCAGCTATTAAACATAATTACAGTGAAAAGCACATTGTGTATTCTAGTGGTTTAGTAAGGGGGGCCGTCAAATTATACTGAGTGCATTCTGTCAGTGAGTATGTGCACATCCATCTATCATTATGATTTATTTCTTAGCAGACGCCATTATCCAGGGCAACTTATAATTGTTACAAGATATCACATTATTTTTACATACAATTACATTCTTTTTTACACACAATTACCCATTTATACAGTTGGTTTTTTACTGGAGCAATCTATGTAAACTACCTTGCTCAAGGGTACAGCAGCAGTGTCCCCCACCTGGGATTGAACCCACAACCCTCTTGTCAAGGGTCCAGAGCCTTAACCACTACTCCACACTGTGGAGACTGAAGTGCAGTATTAACAGATTGCACTATAGTATATTTAACTGTCTACACATGAAGTTGTCGGGCATGGCTTTTTGACTCGCAAAGGGGGTCAAGAGGTTTCAAGGACGAACTTGTGCCAAACAAACTGGACTGTTAACAATTGGATTGCTTGACAGATTTGCATTCTCAGTGAGATTGAATCATTCAATCTGTGTGATAATGAAGAGCTGTCCACACTCTGTGTCGTGTGTATGGCAGTGTAATTACCTTGAGTAGCTTGATGTAAGCTAATGTACATTTGACCATTTAAGTGTCTCTTTGATGCGTTGTTCAGCTCGTGCTGCAGTGCATGAATTTTAAAACGAAACCTTTTGTTCCAGTTTCAATCAGCAAGCTTCAGTTTCATTTCCAGATTTAAAACCCCTTGAGGACTTCTCCTTCCCTTCCACCTGCCTTCTGTGGCTCTGTTGGGGTGTAAACACAGCACAGGCAGGCAGACAGGCAGGCAGGCAGACAGGCAAGCAGACAGACAGACAAGCAGGCAGACAGACAGATAGACAAACAGACAGACAGACAGACAGGCAGGCAGGCAAGCAGACAGACAGGCAGGCCCCAACCACAGTGTTTTCACACTAACACCAGCCAGCTTTAACTGTAGGTAACGCAAAAAAAAGACGATCACTTTGCGAGTAAAGATATTAACAACTCTGGATTCTGCCCCTCTGTGTGTCTGGCTTCACTCACTCGTTGATCACTGAAGAGAGGCTATTATCCCACAAGTCAGAATCCGCTCGACATTAAAACTGATAGACAGGAGAGCCGGGAGCTAAAGCACTCTCCTTCCGTGCACTTGACCTCCGTTGAACTGTCAGTGTGTCACTCTCCGCTCGAGAGAGGCCCAGGACTGAATGGAAGGGGGTGTTTTGCGGTCAACAGAAACACATTAAGCCCTACAGCCCATAACTCTGATTTTTGGGCTGGATTATACAAGCATTATTATTATTTCTTGTCCCGCCTGTAAATCGGGGGAGCAGCACGGGGGTGTTTGTGGAAGGAATGTCAACGACCAAACAGACAAAACGAGCGCAGTGCCGGGGCCCCCCAGGAGCAGCCACTAGAGAGGTATTGAGCCTCAATTAAAACATGTGTCTGTGTGTAGAGAAGGGGATACACCTCATGCTATTACTTGACAGCCTGCCTCTAATTCAGTTAACCAGTATATATATATATATACTTTTCATTGATAACGAGTTGACTTTTAACTTCACAACATTTGATTGTACAGTATTAGGTGTCTGTGAGCGCCATCTGCTGACACCAAGAAAAACATCCTCTGACAGACTTACAGCTTGTGCAGACGTCACTGCCCACCTGTGGCAGCAGGGCAGTACTGCAAGTTAAATCCATGTTGAGTTTTTGGTCATCAAACTCAGAGAGAGGCAGCAAAGAAAATAACCACTGGCTGTAGCACAGACTATAAACACCAGGTGGCAGCACAAAGAAAGAGCAGACAGGTGGTGAATCAGGAAATATCCACTAGGTGGCAGCAGTAACCACACTTTAACATTTTTGTATTATTATTATTTAGATATATTTCTCCTGGGGTTTCTGCACAGCGCTAGCAGCTGTGGCCAAATGCATAATGTACGACTTTACTGAAAGGGGACTTTATCTTGAAGGGGAAGTCCAATCTCGATTCCTTGCAGAACTGTGGTTTGTCACTCAGGAAATCCTGACCTCTGCATCAGACCTAAGCTAGTCCTTACCTGTACAGCACCTGGGCCTCTGCCGGTCAGAGAGAGGGATTGCAGACCCCAGTTCAGGATGCATCTGGAGTTTAATGGGGCGTAAGACCTCAATGTCATTCAAGCCTTTGCACTGCTCTGGTTTTCTTTCGGTATACCTACGAGAGATATACTGCTGGTTTGCGTTCCCCCTGCCAGGACAGGTGTTTCCTGTAAAGACGCAGCCTGTTCTCCCAAACAGTGCTGCTCACACGCATCTCACCTCTCTTATCTGCCTAGCGACAGAGTGCAGTTTGTGTGTCATTGATGCGCTGCAGCCCACGGCGCTTTCGATTCAGAGGCTGAACCCACACTGACACTCAGCAGGTGTTTATTTTTGGGACAGAGAACCGGGCTGCTTCCTCCCACACAGCTGTTTCGTCCCTCGCTGCCTCGATGTACCGTACCAGCAAATCACCCACGTCGCTCGGAAAGCTGTGATGAAGCATTTCTCAAAACTGCAGCTGCCAAGCGCCCCTCTATTAGTGTTTAATACCGGCCTCAGGATAAAGATGTCAGGTTTGTGTAACCTTTAAATTTGACTGGGATTCCAAACCTTGTAATCTCGGGTACAGTTTGGGAGACCTGTTTGGATGAATAAACGACACAATGCGTCTATAGATTTGTCAATGAAAGATAAATGTAATATGTGCCTGAAACTACTTTTTTCAGCTATTTTCAATATGTCATGCATGAAAGGGTTACAATAAAAACCCAGGGTCATAAATATATCTGCAAACACGGGGTATGGGGCATACTGATGGAGACGCACTCCCTGGCTGGCACAGAAGACTTGATCCGCTTGTGAGACTGCAGTCCCAGTGCACACAGGGCACCCTGTAGTTATTCTCAAGGAGCCTGAGGCTTGCATCAGGGTCTGGTGATAGCCTCCAGGCTCTCCCCATCCTGCTTACTGTACTGTTTTACTGCAGTCTGACTCTTCAGAGTGATTCGAAAGGGTTCCATCTGGAAACGACCGAGGCGTGTTCCATAGAGGTTACCATGTGTGAGCCGCACGCAGTCTGAGACCAGGGCTTTCGCTGGAACACTTTCAGTGCATTTTTTGTCATTGCTACAATTTTCCAAAGGAAGTCAGCGCACGCTTTACGTTCGCCTTTTTTAGAGGGAGGTGTGTTGATTGTATTGACGTTAGTCAGTAATATACCTTTCAGTGGAATTAACGATGGATTTTACAAGCTCGTCAAGTCCAGTCCTCTAAGTTGCTTTAATGAGGCCGTTTAGTCAGAACTCCAGTCTAGGGCAGCTTAGGGAGATGAGGGCCAGTGACTTACACTCTAAAAAAAATAACAGTACAGGTTAGACAGGGAACACAGCAGTAAGTGTGTTTAACAAAAGAGTTTATACAGAGGCTTTTCAAAATGAAATCTCTTCATCTGTCTATTTATCTATGGAAAGCTTGAAAGGTGAGTTTTCACAAGTGAATCGTGATGTGAAAAGGTGTCATTTCTGCACAGACTGGACGAGAGCAGTTTAGGGGTCTGTCAAAACGATCTAAACCAGGGCTGTGCAATCCCGTTCCTGGAGGGTCACTCCGCTCCAGGTTTAACAGGTAAAATGCACAATGGGTCTGGGTGGAGGTTTAACTGCTTCAATGAAATAACACAGAACAGGGTTGGAACAAAGACCCGGAGTGGAACAGCTCCCGATCTCAACAAAGGTGCATCTAAATCCAGGCGCTGTGGAAAGGCCGGACCTGCCTGGGGTACAGTGCACTGAAGGGAGGCTCATAACCTTGGTACCCGAAAGCAAGCCTTCTTCTCGTGATGTGAGCGTCAGTGCAGTGTCACGTGCAGCCCCTGCTCAGGTCAGCGTGAACCTGTTGTTTTTCTTGTGTTGATTTCACTCAAGTGAGAAGGGAAGCGTGCCAGCAGGTTCTGTTCCCGGAGCCTCGCCCCCGAGGGAACTCTCTTAACTCTGCTTGCTTCAGCAGGGAACACGTTGGGCACGTCCTCCATGCAGGCAGAGGCTGGCACGGACGAGGCTCAGCTTGTTCACAAAGCTTCTCGTGTGTCAGCCAGACACTCAGGTAGCAGAGCTGCGCTGCTGGCGTGGGCGGCCTGCTTTCTTGGGGTTACATTCTTAGCACTCAGCTGGGTTTGTTGTCAGTGTGGGAGTCAGATAGAATATGGTTTATAGGGGGCTGTGCGATATCAGCTGATACCCCTGGCTGGTCAGAGCAGCTGCCCGCAACGAGTGGGCATACTGGCCTCTCTGGTCTTGAGTGGGCGAAACACAAAAACACTAAACATAAAACCTACTGCTACTGTAGGCAATAGCAGAGGTAAGATGAATTATACAAAGACGTATATATATATATATATATATATATATATATATATATATATATATATATATATATATATATATATATATTCCTGTCGTTTTGGTTTGTTTAACACGCCTTTGTCAAGGGAAAGTGTGTTTGAAAACAAACAGTGGCGGTACTTCTAGGCTTTTGTTGCCATGGTAACCACTCTCGTGTATTTCTATATAAATCTATCAATGTGTTTGTGATGTCATTTACTACACAGTTGATGATGTAACAATCTACTGTTCCTTTTCCATTTAAACCTGCAGGCATCGTGGGACTGAGTCTATCTATTTATTTTCCTTTATTCTTCTATATTGTACATGATCTCATTTAGTTTCTTCTAAAACGACACATTTTAAATCATGCATGTTGTGTTTATTTTTTTGTAAAGTGTTGAACTATTGGTTAATTCACTTTTTTTTTTTTAATTTCTTCCCTCTGACAGGTGATTCTGTATTATTTTATATAAAGAACATATCATTATATAAAATAATACATATCCTACATATCAACTTCCCAACATGTTGCTATGCTTATCGTACCTTTGTCAAGGGAAAGTGAGTTTGTGTGTGTGTGTGTGTGTGTGTGTGTGTATATATATATATATATATATATATATATATATATATATATATATATATATATATATATATATATATATATATATATATATATTAAGATAATATTGGTAGGACTACTACAAAAGCACAAATGGTTTCCAAAACACAAAAGAAAAAAAAAGAATACGAAAAATGGACAAGCCTGCCCTGCAGCAAAATGCATGTAACAAAGCAATGCAGCTTGAGATTATGCAGCTTTTCAAAGTCGTTGTGTTGTGTGCGTGTGTTTTGTTATTTGCCTAGGCTAAGGGCTCACAGCTAGCCCCGAGTTTAATCAATAAAGGTGTGTGTCACTATTCCCTCCTGAGCGATTACTTCCCGCTTCAGCGTCTTTGTTCCCGCTGCGAGGATGAAGGCGGAGGACTGATAGACTTGGATAGACTTGGATTGCTCCGAACCCCAATTTCCTTCGACCCCTCGTCTAGTAAATGGGTCTTTTTTCACCTCTAGTTAACACCTCAGCCATGCGTGTTATTAAACGACTCTGCGTCAAGTCGTGACCTCGGCGCTTTCCGAACTAAAAACCCAACATTCATAAACGTGTTTATAAAACGAGCAAATAGTCTGACAGCGCGACGCCCGTTTTATTACCCGCCGCGTTTATATTCCCAACACCTTGATGCGTTTTTTTTTTTTTTTTTACACACACTGCCGTTTGTTTTGTAGGGCCATAATTCTCTATTGTTGTGAGATAGTCGCTTTTTTAAACGTGCAAGTGTAGTTTCAGAGAGGCCTCGTTTTTCGCAGGTTAAATAGTTGGTGGTATTCCTGGTAAATACTAATTTATATAGTCACTTTTTAAACGTGCAAGTGTAGTTTCAGAGAGGCCTCGTTTTTCGCAGGGTAAATAGTTGGTGGTATTCCTGGTAAATACTAATTTACTCAGAATCAACGGGTATGTCATAAAACAGACAAGAAGATGAAAATGCTGATGGTATAACTTTGCTTGAGTTACTATTTCGAGTGATTCTGATTACAAATGTGTATTTCAGTGTTCATTTCTCCAAATATGGCTATTGCTGTGCCGCTAGCAGCAATGTTTACTTTGCAACCCGCTGGGGGTGGGTGGGGTTGCCATGGTTTTTTTTTTTTATATCCGGCTTGAAACCCGACAGTCTTCGCGAATCCCTCCCTATCCAATCAGCTGAGAGGGGCGTGAGCGTTCTGACACGTTCTCGTCTCCCTGTGGAAAACACCCCGAAGTGAGACGAGTGGTGACGTGCGGATCGAGCGCAATCGGCAGCTACGTCAGCAGCGGAGCACATTCCATTGAGGCTCCGCAATGTGCTGAAAGCGATGCATTGAGTGGAGTGGCTATATCTGTTTTTACCTGCTTCTGAGGATACCAGTACATAGCCGGGAGGTTCCAGTTCACGTTTAAAACAAGATCATTCGTTAACATCACGCCCAAAACAATTACATCATTTTACTAACACAAGAACAATTCAAATTGCTGACGAACTGCAACTTCCAAACACCACGTGACTGCCTTCAACTGGGAGATATTACTATACACGCATTTAATGTATTTTACAGTACTTAAAGAAACCTTTTTAACTCGTTCTCATTTTAAAGTGGTATTTATTTAACGCCATTTACATGACAACTGAATGCAATAAAAAAAAACACAAAAGCGTTCGACTACTGCTGTAAGCAAATACGTTTATTTCTTTATATAGCGCCTTTCATGCTACAGGGACCTCAAAGCGCTTTACAAAGCGATAAAAACATAGGTTGCAATACCACGACTGTATGTATAAACACTGACACGATTTGGCCAGTGACTGATAAAGGGGTATGTAATAAATGTATCCTCCCCTCCTTCAAAATGTATCCATTATATTTAATAACCTGCAGGATTGAATATGAGCTCTTATTGCTCAGTATCCAAAGCGAACGGGTGTCTTGTTATATCCACGATATGTTATTGATATCGCTGACTTTCCCCCTGAAGTTTCTAATTAAAATTCCCTGGACCTGAGTGTGTAGTTTAACCCATTATGTGACGTTCATTTGCAGCATCGACCTGTTCGGTTAACCGCAAAAGTCTAATTGTAATGAATGAAATTACATAAGTGCGGCTGGTGTTTGTGATTTTATTTTATTTTTTTCAAAGAAAATGTTTAATGGGTTAAAGACGTCGTGCCCTGTGCGAGGTAAAACAAACGTTCAGTATTTAAAAAGGCTGTTTCCTTGTAAGCATGCGCTGAGAATATCAAGTGCAGGTGTTTCCTGTGTCGCCGTGCAATAAGGTTTGAATAAGCCTTTCATAACCTTGAACCCCGTGCAAGCTGAGCCTATATGTGGCTCACAGATTGTTGCAAGCTGCTTGTGTCCTTTCAGCGAAAAACAACATGTGGGGGAATGTAAACAAACAGGACAGCCAACAACACTGATGACAGAAAGCGGTGCACATACAGCGGTGAATCATTTACACAATCCTTTGACACCGCGAGACTTCAAGACAAGTATTATTATTATATTATTTGCTTATTTAGCAGACGCCTTTATCCAAGGCGACTTACAGAGGCTAGGGTGTGTGAACTATGCATCAGCTGCAGAGTCACTTACAATTACGTCTCACCCGAAAGACGGAGCACAAGGAGGTTAAGTGACTTGCTCAGGGTCACACAATGAGTCAGTGGCTGAGGTGGGATTTGAACCGGGGACCTCCTGGTTACAAGCCCTTTTCTTTAATCACTGGACCACACAGCCTCCAATAACAACAATTTATAATACAATGATAAGGGGGATGAGTCAGTTTGGCATAAGCATTAAAAAAAAGCTGTTCGTGTTTTATTGCTTTTATTTGATTATTTAACAGATGGTTTGTCTCAACCTGGCTTTAAATTTTTAATTTAGAAGGTTTAAAGGTTTTTTTTTTTAAATGCGGTTTGTTACCTCCTACGTGTTGCATGTAGTGTACAAAACATATTAGACAATAACTATAATTACATAACAAAGGCATCTATTTCAATAATAAAACATAATGAAAGAAACTTGGATCGGTGAGTTCAGTTTTTAATGTTTACTGTTAGCAAGTCCTTTTCGACTTGGTGTTATAAAACACACCCCGACCTTATAAATAACTGGAATGTAACGTTCATACACCGCTTTGTTATTCATCCTAGATCGAGGCGGAATTGCACTGTTGACAGATCGTGATGGGATTGCTTTTCAAACCTGCCAAAGCGCCAGACAGAATCTGTCATCTGGCTTCTAATCTGAATTTGCAGATATTTTAAATGCAATATGTAGCCTTGATTGCGGCCCTATATTTACAACATTGATCCCCAGGGCTAAGCTTGCACCAATGTTTGGATCCTGAAAAACAAAACTGTTCATGTTTCAAAACTGTTCATGTTTCAAAACTGTTCATGAAAGCAGGCAGAAGTTTTTACAAGAATTACTTAGAGGGGAAAAAACAACAACAAGGGGCTAAATAAGTGATTGAAAATGACACAGGATATTATACGTATAGTAATATAACTCGGATCACAACAAATAGATTTATTTTCCTTTTACAGACGCCTGTGACGTCAGGTTTTCCTGTGCTCTCACCTAAAACCACTGCGCTTTGTCATTGTTTTAAGTAGTCAGGCTATCCGCCTCAACCCCTCTTCATAATATGGTATAGATGTATCTGAATTAATGATACATTTATAATACAATTATAGAAACAGTAGCCTTCACAGGACACAAAAATGGCCATTAACACAGTACCGTGATTCGATTAACATTCAACACTGCTAAATTTAGACACGCTAACAGAAACTTTGTCGAGACACAACACATGCGAATCTACATACAACTTTTCAATGACAAGTCTTTCCCTATGTTTTTTTAACGTCTGTCGTTGAATTAAAAACGAGTGTTGTGATTAGAATCATACAAACGGCTAATATCTAAACTGTGTGTGGAAATGGTGCAAAAATAAATAAATAAATAAATAAATAAAACTCACAGCAAAAAAAAAAATGTTGGGGTGTCGTGCCTTTGAAGCATTAAGGCCGTGATAAAGATCTACTCATGAGCTATCACCCAGACAGCCCTCTTGTGAGTGATAAGCTAACAATAGCCATCAATCAAGGGCATCTCGGGGGGTCCTGACAAGACCAGTTTTGCAAACGGAGTTTCGGCTCCCCCAGTGTGTATTCTGGGGTAACAAGAATCTGTGACTAAAAAAACAATGACGAAGTGGAACCGAGTGGTTTTAGTTAAGGCAGGTAATCTGTTTTTTTTTTTTTTTTTTGTTGGCTCAAAGCTGTGTGGATAATCTTGATGGAGTAAACAAAATAAACACCATTACTGTGTCCGGTGTTAAATCAAATGTGTACAGACTTTGCGGGGACAACATTTTTTAACTTAAAGCAAGTGAAATAAATACATACGCTCACTGTAACATCACAATCGCTTTTACTTACTCTGTACCCCACAAGTACGTCAAGCAGTGGTATATACAGGATTGTATTGATACACGAAACAAAACCGCATTCATCGTGTACAAGGTATATTCGTGGTAGAAAGGCACCTCTTGGGCATCTGTTGTTAGATACAATGTTTTACTTGATTAACAAAGACTCCAGGTTTCCGGAGGCTTGTGGGGTTTTGCATTTCCTTGTAAGGTGACACCATCAAAGGTCCCAAACTTAACTTCTCCCTACGTGTAACTGAAATGAAACGTTACTAATTAAATACATTAAGCGCATAGAAACTAAAGATTTGCAATCTAGTACAGATTAAGAGAAGGCGAAATGTTGTTTTTTTCCCCCGTTGTCTGTGGGATCGCTTTTTGTAAACTAAAAACGAACAGGGGGGACGCAATTAATTTGTGGTAGTGCGGTTTTTAACCGTAGGCGGGCAGCCGTTTTGTCATTACATTGTGTTTGGTAATCTTTCTCAATGTTTTAAACTCCCGTTTCACCTTTTTGTGTGTGTGTGTGTGTCTAAAAATATAAAAACGGAATACGAAGTGTTAACCGAATGAAGAAAATAAATTTCCCAGCACAGGCGTCACAGCGAGTACATAGGCATGACGTCATTCTCTCCAGTCGAGGCAGACGGAAGCTATTTGCATATACCCGCCCCCCTCCCTTAGAGCGATGATGTTCGTGACCACGCCTTCTCCCGTGCTAGGACCCAATGACATGGTCGATAGCGGGCAGTCACAGCGCTATTGGTAAGTTGAGATTGTCAATCAGAGTGGCTCTGAGGCTATAAAAGGCGAGTGCTGCGTGTCTCTAATTTACTTGCCTGACGCTGTTGTCGATACACTTTAGTTATACAATTTCTTTTTTTTTTTTTAAATTTATGTTCTTTGTTTTGTAAACTTAAACAACAAAAACAAAATATATTGATTCGTTGACTGTACGCCACCTAAATAGCACTTTAGAAAAACAAACGACAACAAAACACACGGAAAAGTATTGAACAAGTTCACATAAAGAAACGAGAATTTCCTAAACAGAGATAATAGATCTATTTGTAGGAGCTCGTTTTTCTACTTCCACCGGGACAACGTATTTAATCATCCCGGTACGTTTTGAGGGCGTAAAGAAACGGCGTTTGAAATGGATCCCCAGTGTTTTAATAACGCCAAGGCGGAAATGGTGCCCGAAACCACAGCCGCCGCCGGGTTCATCGCCAGCTTGTTAAGAACCAGAGGCTTCCTGACTGAAATGCAGCTCCAGAAATTCAGCAAGTCTCTCCAGGAAGCGTTAGCCGGTAAGAAAGAAGCGACATTTATAACCGGGATGAGAAACAGCGGTGTCATGAAGCGAGGGGGGGATTTATCAAGAGAAGAACTTAACCCTACGCGACCAGGCCGCGTTTCTTTATTTCTTTCTTTCTTTCTTTATTTCATTATATTGCACTTTAGTGTACACGTACAGTGTAGTGGTGCATTAAAAAGTTGTATTTGAGTGTAACTTATTACGTTTAGTTAAGTAACATCAAATCCCAGCGAAGTTTTCCCTTTGTTCCGCCATGTTGCTTTTTGCTCGTGGTAATAACGACTGTCTTAGGATTTCACTTCCGTAATTACATTGGAAATATGTTTGATAGTTTTTTTTTTTTGTTTTTTTTTTTTAAATTCAGTTTTAGTAATTGAACAGTCGATTTGAGTCTTTTCGTATTTGGTTAGTTTAGCCCTTGCTTAGAGCAACAAGTGATTTTAATCGAGGGCGTGTGGGTTACGTGTCAGTACGTTTCTTACACTGGGTATTGTATTTGGCAGACGCCTTTATCCAAGGCGACTTCCACGTAGGCTAATGGATCAGGGGTATGGGGCATTAAAGTGTATATAAACATATATTTAAGCCAATGTCATTTTGCCAACTTTTTTTTTGTGCAGCAGCAGAGTCGGCTGCCTTAGTGCCAGTAAAAAATAATCCTACTGTTTAACATCAGCTTTTTTTTCTCCCATTTTTTTGTTTTTAGATCACTACAAACAGCACTGGTTCCCAGACAGACCCCAAAAGGGTTCGGGCTACCGCTGCATCAGGATTAACCACGAAATGGATCCGCTCATCGGCAAATCCGCCAGCCGGATCGGGCTGAGCAGCCAGCAGCTGTTTCATCTCCTCCCGAAGGAGCTGACCCTGTGGATCGACCCCTTCGAGGTGTCCTACCGCATCGGCGAGGACGGATCCACCTGCGTCCTGTACGAGACCGAGGCGCCAGCCGCCTCCTCCACCAGCAGCAGCAGCAGCAACGCCAGCGCTTACAACCCCATGTTGATGTGCAAACAGCAGCTCCTTATGGGCCGTAGGAGCCCGCCTAAAAACTACCTGATGACCGTCTCTAGTTAGAGCTTGCCCAGGTTGCTTTACTTTAGTTTAATCAGACAGGCAATTCGTGCACCAGCGAGGAGGAGTGGGGGGTAAATCTATCGATTTTTAACTTAGCAGCTACCTTTTTCCTTTTGATTTTATTACTTTTGAGACTTGAAAGAATTAGGGGATGGTCCTGTTTATCTCTCTTCTGTTTCTGCAGCTTATCTAACGTGTTTGTACTGTTCCACCTGTTGGTAGGTTGGCTAAATTAAACACATCAAAGGAAATTGAACCAGCACATACACAAGCCAACTATGGAGGATACTTAAGAGAAGGGGGGCTGGTTATTCCATTTAAAGACGCTGAAATATAGTTTCTTGAACTTTTCTTTTCTTTTTTTTTTTTATTTTTTAAAAGGGTTACTGTGACAGTAGCCTGCACTCTTGCACTGCCAAGGCATTTGGTGTTTTGTTATTTTTATTAATATTTGGTATGTTCTCAATTTTAGCAAACGCTGAAACTAGCCTTCTGTATTATATAAAGTTTTTAACACTGCAAAGTAAATCTTCCTGGGCTGGGAGGGATTGAACTAGTGGCTCATGCCTGAAATGGAGTTTTTTTTTTTTTTTTTTTTTAGATTCCTTGGTTGAAACCTCTTTCTATAGATAGGTGCAATAAAATTTAAAAAGACGACATGCAGAACTCCAACAACACCTGGACTGTGGATATTGCAGCAGCTCAGGTTTTTAATTGTAAAATCTAGTAGAATTTGTACGTGCCATATCATCTTTCACACGAAGTACAGTTGCTGTGTAGACCAAAAAAATACAGTTTAAGTGCAATTAATGATCCAAAGTTTTTAAATATGTAACCTGGCCCCTAATTTTAAATAGTTAACAGTAGTAAAAAGTCAACATACAGCAGACTGGTTCTAAATGCCTGTTTGCCTTGCTGCCTAAATGACTTTAATTTTTTTTTTCAATCCCCCTCTTTTTAAGAGCTGTAAAGTATTGCTGCAAGTAAGCCGCAGTTGTTGGAGTTCTGCTGCGTAGTAACTTTTTTATAAAGTTTTGGTTATCGAGAGAAGGTTTTGTGCAATAGAACTTGATGACCCACTCAAACAATCCTCTGCACTATTTCTATCACACAAAGCACCCCTTTTATTTCTTTCTGTGTTTTAAAAGGGTAGTATTAACAGCTTGCTATCCAGCGAAAAGTCTTTGGAAAATGTATACTGTGAACATGAACTGTGTTGTTTCAACAACTCTATTAAATGTCCATCATCCCAAAGAGGGGGTTAATTTAATTGATCCTCTTTGAAACTGGATTGCAGATCAGATTGTTGGACACGTGTGGAATTCCCTGTTTTTTTAAAGTGTTCATTGCCTGTTTGAATAAGCTGTGAGGTTGTAGTTTTATTGTAAATTGATTAGCGTCAAACTGACACATTGTATCCTATTGCTGGAGTGTAATAATAATGATAATGTAGTATGTCTTTCTTTCCAAATGGGCTGTTGAGCAGCCGAATCTGTTTACTGTTGTGAATTGTAAAGGTTGGAAGATGAACCTGCCTCAGCCAATGTACATTTCTTGTTTATGGATTGTGTACATATATATTGATAAAGATGTACAGTTTTGTACTTTTACGCAAAAAGTCATTAAGATAATAAACAAATTAAGAAAAAAAAACCCTAGAGCCTTGCATGTTTCCTTTACTTCTAACTTTGCACTAAATGCAGGTGCTGCACCACAGAACACTGTTGTGCAGATTGTAGGTATTTGGGCGTGGGTGGGCTATATAGAACTTCTGTTGATTAAACTGGGTCTAACAGTACACAGAATGCACAGCATGGGTGGGGTCCTGTGAATATCATGATATGTAACAAGAGTTTTCAATTAACACTTCATTTTGGATTTGTGCTTTTCAAGCAACACGAACAATTTTAATTCTAAACTAGTTGCTACTTTTTTTTTTTTTTTCCCCTTGAACTGGCTGATTTCAATAAAGCTTTTCAGTTCTCCAATCCTGTACCAGTTTGCAGGGATTTCTTTAGCTTTTTCCATTATTTAAGTGACCTTTGACTGGCGTGAAAGCCTGGTAAACGTGGTCCATCGTGTTCCAGTTTCCTCTATCTTGAGACTATTGTGTGAGTTTTGTCATGCATACACGGTTTCCATATCCCAGCATTGTTTTCCCAAACAATCACTGTTTAATGCTGCTTTCCAGTAAAGAGAACAATAATTGCCCCAAAAGACTCCTAAAATAAAACCTGGGAAATAACTTGTGGTGTGGTTGCTAGCTGACTTCCTCTCTCATATTGCTGAGGGGGAGACCCAAACTCCAATTACAGCGTCAGCGAAACAAACTATCCAGGCAGGCATTTGAACAGGACTGTCTCAATACTCCGAGAGAGACATTGACAACTCGGCTCTGCAGTGAAACGTTTGTCTTGGCTGTCTAGCATTTAGTTTTACCGACTCGGTCGTGTGATTGAGTTTTTAAAGGTGTAAGTGTCTGATTGTTTTGTAGTTCGGGAGTGGAGAGGGACAGACAGATACAAGGTGACTAGGCTGCAAGGTGTTTGAATTGTGGTGTCTGACCACTTCTCCGATTCTTCATGGGTGTGGAGGTGGAAACCAACCAACCCTGTCCTCCAGAGAGTCTTCAAGTCGTTCTTTTAGATTGTTGAAAAGTCTAGGCTTTTTAAAATACTTCGACCGTGGTAACCCCCTGCCACACTCCCATCCACGTCGAGATCCTGCCATTTAAACGCAGTGATCGCACCCTTTCTGTACGTTTCAATACCACCCTGATGTAAAAGGTCTGTACAGTGTTTCAGAATAGACACTACAGAAGCAAAAAAAAAAAAAAACTTTTCAGAACAAAAAAGGAGTCTACGCCTTCTGTTGGGTTTTCTGTGAACGGTCGCTATACCTGTAGTAGTCATAGCAACACAAATCTGCCAGTCTTCATGAATGCAAGAGAAGTCATGTTTAAAGCAAGGGGTGTGGGGAAGAAACAATGTGAAGTGACTCATATTAACCCCAGGTGAACATGTACGGTCTTTGTGAAATGGGCAGAATTAAAGCACAAACACGTCCATGAGTTAAACTGCAGAGGGGACAGGGTTAATACTCTTGTGTGTTGAAAGTCATTCAGAGTCTGTGAGTGTCTCAACCCTGCCCTGAGGGGAGGAGGGTTAGTCATAGTAAAACCCAGCTTTAAGCACACCAGCTTTATGCATTAAACTCAGTACCATCCCAACGGCTACAGTCCTGAGAGGGCGGTCTCGTTTATTGTTAGAAAGAAGTCTGAGTTGGTGATTTGTGATGGCTGTTACAGTCATGTGTTGACCATCGGTACAGCTGATAACAGGATTAACTCTTTCACCGCCCTGTCTCTTTCACTACCTGACCGCCAGTCTGGGATGGGCGGACTCCTGTGTTATTTCCGAAGCGCTGCTGGGAACAGCACTGGGGTTCATCCTGTAGGAACAACACAGACTGAGCAATGGAGCAGAGAGGGACTGCAAAGCAAACCCTGCACTGTGTGTGTGTGTGTGTGTGTGTGTGTGTGTGTGTGTGTGTGAATATATTTAAGAGCAGATTGCTGGGAGGAAAAACACAGCTTGACATGATCAGCCATGCATTTTGGGCTGGAAAGCCCCACAGCAATTGTAGTTGTTTCTTATTCTCCCTGGAGTGTCCCAGCTTGCTTTCCTCGTGTTTCCCTGCTCCCGAGTGACGTGGAATCTGTCTTGTGTCCCATATTTCTAGTCTGGTTCGTCCCTCCAGCTTTTTCAAATCGTGAACGCAAGCCTTGCTGTTGCTGACACGTGGTTCTGGTTAGGCCACTGCGTCAATCATTTTCAGATACCCTTGACGAATGCAATAATGATGTGTACAGGCTGGCAGTGCGCACGCTGTTTTGAAATACCTTTCCTTGCATGGATGTTTGCATGTTTACAGGTTTGTTTCTAGGAAAGCGTGTGACTCTGCTGAACTTGTCAGCGGTTTGTAGGATTGATTTTCTGTAGCGGTGGGGAAACGGAACACACACAAATGCAGAGTGTTACCCCCAAAACACCCCAAAACACCAGCCGACTATCATCAGAGCTGTGAGGATTTCAAGGGAGCATTGATTAGGGAAACATCTTATTATCTTTAGCAAATGCTATATCTGCCTATATACAAAAAACTCCTACAGCACCTATATTACACTGCACTGCATACTGTAGTATATTATAAGAAACTAGGTATTTTTTTTGAATGGCACTGTTGTGTTTTTATATGTGGGTAAACATCCTTAAAGCAAACCAGCAAGCAAAGGACCATTATATATTGATAGCACACCTGAAGATCAGTTATAATCATGCTAATGCTATCCAGAGGAGTGAGGTTAATGTCTTCTGTAGATACCTGGCACACCATCAGAGCAAGGTGGCCATTGACACAGATGGGAACATAGAGATATCACAGACAGAGATTAAGGGGTTAATCATTGATTTTCCTCTCTCTCTCTCTCTCTCTCTCTCTCTCTCTCTCTCTCTCATTGCTCTGACCTAGGCCTCGGTACACAGCTATCATTCGCTCTTTTTGAAAGAGAGTGTCATCGCTGACTGCTGGTGACGTTTCCTCGGCTCGGAGGTTTGGCAGACCTGCCCGTTATCCAGAGCTCTGCTCCAGACACTTGTGATGAGCGAGGGTGCTGTAGATTGTAGGGTCTGTGACCTCAGTGTAGCAGCAGCAGCAGCAGCAGCAGCACACTGTTTATCAAGACACACGTTAAACAGGTCCGGGCGTTTGGAATAAGTTAATAGCAGGCTGGCGAGGAACCGGTTTTCCCAAGTGTTGTCACAGTGTTGAAAGTGTGTTGCAATGTTATTAGCTGGCAAAGGAGTTAATGATTCATAATGAGTTCAATAAGGCTTTGGTATCCTTTACATTGTCTATACATTGACTAGACTGAGCCAGGTCACTTATTCAGGTAATAAAACCTTACAGGAGCCTCGCATTCCCCTGATAGCACAGACAGGCTTGTTCTCATTGGGTAACTCATTTAGCTCAAGCTAAAAAAACAAACAAACCCTAAAGTAGAATATCAAACAGGTGTTTCCTGTACAGTTTCCCTATGCTTTTCCCATGCTCTTACTATAGATTCAGCATCGTTTACCCTGTGTTTATTAGTATGCTTTACCACACCTCGCTGTGCTTTACAAAGCATGCCTACGCTTTACCATGCTTTTAATATAGGAAACTTTTATAAGGAACAGTGCAGTGAATTATAGGGGCCAAACGGCTTAGCTTTGCTCCATACACGTTATTTTATAACAAGGTGACCCTGAAGTCTTCATTCCTTAGATTATTCTGTCAAATCACACACGATAAATGAAGTGTGTCCTCAGATCCTGAGCAGCCACGAGCCGTGGTTCAGCCAGGTCTTTAACACGGGGTTCAATAGAACATGGATTGGAATGAAAGAGCCACAAGGGACCTCACACTGCTAACCCTGCTCCACCACAATCCTCTTTCCACTTCATCAGTGTGTCACTAAGGTGTGTCAGTTAATCACCCCCCACCCGTGGATGTAACACCAGTGGGATTAATACAGAATTAAAGGACGGGAGTATTTGGATTCCCATGCTCTTTAGATCTATAATAGACCTTATGTTTAACTGCTGTTTGTAAATTGCCCTACACATGGTGGTGGTGGTGTTATTGCTGACTGTTCTTGACACTTTTTAACCATATGGGTGCTGCAGAGTTGCTGTTTATTGCCAGCGTTGCCTCGCACTGTACAGAATGCAGGAGTGAGTGCAACCCCCCCTCCAAGCCTGCACGCAAAGGTGTGAGATCATTCTGTAAAACTGGGAACCCTGGGAGTAACACACACACACACACACACACACACACACACACACACACACACACACACACACACGCTCCTCAACTCCCATCACACAGACACATCTCCCCCAGGATCAGCCTGTACAAGCTGCATTGCGACCGCGTCATCAAAACATTACAGAGCTGCTCTGCAGGCTTTTCAACAAAGAGCATCTGGTGTTTTCAAGGGAGAAGACAATAAGGAGAGTCACCCCCACCCCTCCCGCCCCCCTCCCGCCTCTCTGTTACCCTTCCCCCAGCCATCTGTGCAGAGCTTCGCTCAATCTCGCTATCTGACACCCCCGCGGGATCTAACCCAGACAGAGCTAGAGGAGCTTGTGGGTGTGCTCCCTCAATGAAAATAAATCCATTCCAAACAAGCCAAGAATGTGTGCTCTCACATCCAGATCTTCAAGGAAGATTTCTATCTGGTGTCATTTCTTTAGTACCAGCACTAATTCATATTATTGAACTGAAATCATGTACACATCTATAGTTGACATTTGCACAGTGCCTTTGGAAATTCACCATGAAAAAATGGACATGGTGATGCATGCTGATGCTTATTTTTAACTGGCATTCTTGGTTGTTGTTTTTTTATATCAATACATGTTAAAATGCTACAGAGAAAACCTACTGGGATCATTTCTGAAGGCTTCATTTTAATCCCTGTTCCTACTACTAACCTCTGTATCGCTGCGAAGTGGCCTGCGCTATGCCGTGGTAGAGGCACTGATAGCCTGGTGCAGCCACACACTGCACAGGAAAAGCACGGAGCAAATTCACAGCGTTAGTCTTCATCATAAGGGTCTGCCGTGTAAGAGCGTTTTCACAGAGAGACAGGGAGACACGCTGATGGATTAGTTGGCTGGTTTTTAAAAATAAAAAAATCTGTTCAGCAAAGTTTTGTATTCGTCTATAGATGGATGAATATACAGACAGACACATCATATGCGGATTGCTAGATTATGTCTGAGCTGTTTTTCAGAACTGAAATAAAGAATTAAAGAAAAACTTTTTGCACTCTGTAAGTAAAACTCGACTCAACATACCCTCAAATATCACCCCCACCACCCTAATGAAAATGCCCCATACCAGGGGAGAAGGGGGTACAGGGGGGAATTCAATAGAATTGGGGAGTTTATAACAAGGCGATTAGCAGAGGGGGGGGGGGCTGCTTGATTAGGATGAGGGGTCAGGGGGCTGGGAGGCAGGGTCTCAAGTTTCTAACCCCAGGGGAGACAGAAGGGTCTTGAACGATATATCTGCACCACTCATCTCTTTTGCTCCCAAATTCTCGATTTAAAAGGGCAACGGCAGGGTCACAGGATTTAAAAAGGGCAACAATACAGCACTTTAGCTGGTGGGGTCACTGCAACCCCCAGACTAATAACACTATAACCTATTCTGCGTGTTCTTGTGATTACAGTGCCGCGCCCGTCTCACATTCGGTGAGCTACAGCTAGTCCTATTGTTGTGTGAGGGATAAGCCTTGGATCCCCATGGACTGGGTGAGAAAACACTCAGCCATTTCTTTCCTTTTGTTCCAGAAGGCTTTTCAATGCAGCCAGTTTAAAGCTAACTGAAAACAAAGAACAAAGTGCTCTGCATTCAGTTAGTATTGCTCAACGTTTCACTTCCTGCAGTGGATTTGCAACAAAATAAACAAATGCCTTAACCCTAGGACCATCAGTAAGCATTTACTGTCTTACAGCTTCGTGAATCACGGTCAAGAATTATTCACAGACTAACCGCAGTATAGCATGGGACATGCCAACATTAAACTGTGGCTGTAAGTACGTTTTTTTTTTTATTTTGACTGCTTTTGTGTCGGCTGCTGATTCAGCCATGCAGTCAGTATGGTTTCAGAAAATAATGATTTGTCTGTTTTATTTTCATTGAACTAAACTTAATCCAGCCTGGCTCGTTGAGTACAAAAAAAAAAAAAAAAAAGTTTGTAGCAAACTTTGGGAATAATGGCTGACCTTTGGCCCCTGCAGCTGGCGCCAACCCTACAACTTTGTTTATGCCTTTTGCTTGTGCTGATTGGTCCCCTGCAGTATCCAGGCAGGATTGTGCGTGACTGCGATTCTTCATGCAGAGTTCCTAAAGTTTAGGACACCAGAGCCCACCTGAAACCCATTAAAACAACGAAACAGGCTTGCTTCACTAGGAGGGGCACGTACACATGAGACGTCATTTACTGTTTGATGACCAGGGAGGCCACACATAGGCTGGTCCCTGGAGCCAGCAGAGAGCCAATAGGATATTTTTATAATATTACGTGACACAGTACAGGCTGGGTAAGCAAACAACACAGTGGATCCATAGACCACGCTCTCCTTGGATTTGATCTAGTATTTTATCTTTATTTATCTCTGAAATAAATGTTCAAATGTTGCAAAATTGATCATGGAAAGGATCCCCTGTGTTATTGATTGATTTGACTAACTGCTGTCACGGTGGCTCCAGAAGCAAGCTGAGAAGTGCAGCAGAAAAACACCCATATCAAACAGTGAGGTCATACAGGAAGCTGTGACCTGGCCCTGCTGGGACCCCTGTCTCCATGGCGACGGTGACACTGCGCCGCTCGGTGGACAGCCATCTTTCCTTCTCTGGATCGTACTTGGGAATAGCTTAGACCCTCCTGCCGATGCTTCTCCTTCACTCCACATTAACACACAGATATTATTTATTCTGTCCTTAGATCTCCGCATGCTGCTGATTAAGAGCCATGCAGGTCTATATTGTGTTGTTTGTACTTTGCGATTGTTTTCCAGGACCCCCTTGCAAACGTCTCAGCCTCAATGAGCAAATCTCCTGGTTAAATACATAAATGAGTAATACATGAATAAATACATTCTCCCAGCAGCCTGCCTGCAGCGTTACCTACTTTATATAAACAGCAATGCACTAAAGAGAGAGCAGTGTGAGAGCAGCTGCTTTTCATAACCTTGTCCCGCACAGTGCCCTGTTCATATGACCCTTAAGACAGCGCTCTCTGGATCTGCAACTCAGATGAATGAATTGCAGGGAAATGCGCTCCAAGCGAGCCCTTTACTCATCAGCAAACCAGGATTTAAGTTTGGGTTTGTGGGGTGTGAGAGTATCACCCTAAACCTGTACTGTGCCGTGCAGGTGCAGGGGGATTTTGTCTAGCTTTGTCTATTTGTTTTACTCATTTTAAGTTGCCACTGTTTTATTTTCACTGCGTGTGTGATAGTGTCATATTTCCCCTTGCAATACATATACAAATTAACCAGAGATACTGTAAAACTATATATACAACAGACTATAGAAATATTGATAGTCTTGTCCTTTAACTTTATACATAAATATATATATATTACTGTACTGTTATTACAGGAACATGGTATTTCTAAATGAAATCATTCACTTCAGTCACGATTAACAATTAACAACAGCCCTCTGTTTGGTTGCGTCTGTGTGTATTTATTTATTTAAAGCCAGCATTTCAAAGGGATGATGTATCAGTGGGAGTCGAATGCTCCACGCAGACGCTGAAGTGAACTCTTTGATTATTGTGGACAAAACAAGTAAGTAAGTGGGGGTGCTGCGATGCCATTGGCTGCTTGAGAGGCGAGAGTCGTGACTTTGAGACAAAGGAGAGGCAGGGAGAGGTGGGGGGGGTGACACCCACATACTCCCTGTGCAACAAATGGCATTGCTCTCTGATCCGCTCCCTTTCTCTCTCTCTCTGTATCCAGGCAGACTAGTAGCACAGCTGCAGGCTGTTATTAGGGGTCTGGCTCTGGGCGTAGGATGTACAGTACGCTGTAAACATGAGACTGCGTGTGTTTGTGTGTGGAGGATTCTCAAAGCTCCAAATAGTCATTTAGTACTAAATGATTCTCTGAGCTTTTTACTCTAAAAGGTCGTTGGCATGTTTTCTTTAGCAAGTAAAACACACACCCTATAATTTTCCCAAACCAGATTTAAGTAGTCAGAAGTAGTCTGAAGTTGTTTGGAACTCAGAATTGGAATTTTGGAGTAAATGGTTTTGAGAAAGATGTTTAGTTCAGCCCTCACTTTTAGGGTTGTGTGTAACTTTGACAAGTAACCTTGCAATCCCTGGGATCAGCGGCAGGACCTCACACACGCTGCTGGTGGATGGTCTCTTCAGTAACATTTCAACAAAGCTTTTGGGCTTCACTCTCGAAGCACTAAAAATCGTCATTAGCACATTTTTTTCAGACAGAAAAAAAAAGTACCCAAACAAAGTCACAGAAATAAATCATTCAGACGCGACTTTTAAGTAGAATGTTTCTTTTTACTCTGAGAATTGCACCTTGTAGAATGACAGAATTAAAAACCTATCCGTAACGTCTTGTACCCCTAAAAGCAGCCATGCTTAGGTTCACCTTGAAGCTGAACTATAATACTGAATGGAGTTGATTTAGTTATCTGTTGCACACGTTGACCTTTTTTTTTTTAGCTAGAACTATGAGTCACTCGCAATACTTGCAAAAGTAAGTTCTAATAAATCGTACCACAGCCTCTAAACCTATTCAACGACTTTGAAGAATCTGTCTGAGAAGTCTTGCAAAACAAAACCCACGATTAAAAAAAAAATGCAACTGTTTACCGTCCATGCAGCCCCCTCCTGCCCTCCTCATCCCTCCCCTCTCCCCTCCTGCCCTCCACATCCCTCCCCTCTCCCCTCCTGCCCTCCTCATCCCTCCCCTCTCCCCTCCTGCCCTCCACATCCCTCCCCTCTCCCCTCCTGCCCTCCTCATCCCTCCCCTCTCCCCTCCTGCCCTCCTCATCCCTCCCCTCTCCCCTCCTGCCCTCCTCATCCCTCCCCTCTCCCCTCCTGCCCTCCTCATCCCTCCCCTCTCCCTTCCTGCCCTCCTCATCCCTCCCCTCTCCCCTCCTGCCCTCCACATCCCTCCCTCTCCCTCCTGCCCTCCTCATCCCTCCCTCTCCCTCCTGCCCTCCTCATCCCTCCCTCTCCCTCCTGCCCTCCTCATCCCTCCCCTCTCCCTCCTGCCCTCCTCATCCCTCCCTCTCCCTCCTGCCCTCCACATCCCTCCCTCTCCCTCCTGCCCTCCTCATCCCTCCCTCTCCCTCCTGCCCTCCACATCCCTCCCCTCTCCCTTCCTGCCCTCCTCATCCCTCCCCTCTCCCCTCCTGCCCTCCTCATCCCTCCCCTCTTCCCTCCTGCCCTCCTCATCCCTCCCCTCTCCCCTCTCCCCTCTCTGCCAGCCCACCCCAGCCCCCACAAAGCTCTCATTGTTTCTGTTCATTGCCGTGCCGCTGCTGATGGGACTCAAAACACAAGCAGCTGCCTTGAGGCAGGATTACCTTCCCCACACAGAGCTGGGGGCTTCTAAAGCATGAAATACCTTCATGGTTACAATTTCTTTAAAAGCCCCCCCTCTCTTCTCAACCCTAACCACCAGCCCACCCCCCGACCCAGAATGAAAACAGAAAGCAGCTGTTTCCACTGCAGAGCTGTCTGAATGAGCCTCCCTTTACAAAGTACCTTTTAAAGAGACAGCAGAGAGCTGGGGATCTGAGAGCCGGCTAATTCTGTTCCGTGCCTTACAGATAATACTTCAGTACAGTGCAGTCAACCACACACTGCCAAACACATCCCACAAAAGAGATGGCAGGAAACATGTTTGTTTGAGGCAGCAGGTTATCGCCACACTGTAGCTTTAGCACTCTGCTGGAGAAAGAAAGAAAGAAAGAAAGAAAGAAAGAAAGAAAGAAAGAAAGAAAGAAAGAAAGAAAACACAAGTAATTGTGACACAGTGTTTTGAAGTTACAGATAATGGTATTGACTGAGGGGCTGTGCTGGCTGTGTGGCAGTGCTCTGCAGTCTGCAGGAAGTGTCTGTCCCCATCGTTAGCTGATACCAGTGAGTCTCCACACCCACAGATTACAGCCTTGAGAAGCCAGGGTGTGGACCGACCCAGGGCACAGGCACAGCAAACACTATGAGCCACCAGAGACAGGGCTGACCTCCGTGTATCAATATTGATTCTATTAGTAAACAGGTTTACTGACAGGCATGGGCATTAAAAGTTACACAAATGTTTAACCCAGCCAGCTAAGTCAAGCAGATAAATCTCTTGCCATCCCTCGCTAGTTTACCATGACCGTTCCTGGTGTGCTGGAGCGTGTTGCAGTATTTTGAGTATATGCACACTGAACGAGACTGGCTGGAGGGCCTGCCGTCCTATCTGTACTTCATCAGAGTTTTGAGCTGAAACAGCAGAAAGCAGGCAGGTTTTCTGTAGGGAGCTCAGAGGAACGTTTGGAGATTGAAGAGTCATGGGCTGTGCTCTTACAGCAACCAGCCTGGAGCGAGACGCTCAGGTTTACATATAGGTGCTTATCAACTAGGACAGAGCCAGGCCTTGTTTGGACTAAATCTACCCTCCCTGCAGCCCTGACCCCTGACCCCTGATCCCCTGCCCCCAGCCCCTATCCATCACCGGAGACCTGTTTAACTGATGTGTGTGGAGCTGTAATCCAGCACACTCTGAAAGAGTGCAGATTGAACCAGAGATTAGTTTAGATTGGAGCTGTTTCAAATTTCAATCTCAGAAAAAAACACCGACATACAACTGAGCAGGCAAATGTTCTTTCTTTCTTTCTTTCTTTCTTTCTGTTTGCACACACGCTAGCAGTCTGTAGGGAGTGCCTGTTTTAAAAGGGATTTCTTGCGCTGCAGTAGTTTAAAACACAAGAGGAAGGACAAAGCCTTATTATATTAGCATATTGAGTATTGTTGTTATTGGTATTATTATCATGGCTATTAGTATCTCTATTAGAACATTAGGAATCGTATTGTTGTTGTGTCCTGGTTTGCATTTGTGTTTTTAAACCGCTGATTATAAAGGATGAATTTGCACAGCTTTTCCCATGCATTGTTGTACTATACATCACCATAGTTTACCCTGGTTTGCCATGTTTTTAATATGCTTTACCAAACCCCTCTGTGCTTTCCAATGCTTTCACTGTGCTTTATCTTTTACTACAGGAAACTTTAGCAAGTGAAATGATCCGAAGGCTTGCGACAGCCTGTATTGCGAACTGTATTGCCTTTACTGTGTGTGAGCATGACGTGTGTCATGATTTCAACACGTTTACATCATGGAAATGCAACCTGAACTCATCACTAATTACATTGTGTAAATAAATACAGGAGAAAGGTGTGACCCAATTTTCCATTGAATATATAACATTGTTTTGTGTTTAGCTTGTAGACGTTTTCTTGAAAATGCGATGTTTATCTCATTTGAAAGAAGAGCTGTGTGGGTTTTTTTGGAAGTCATGACCTTATATGATAATGTTGAAGATATCAGTTCCGCAGACGTTTCCTCTAAAACACAATCTCACACCTCAAAGACACAGAGTGTTTGCATCAAGAGCAATCGCCAAACTTCAGGGAGACATCTTTTCCTGTTTGAAAAGGGACGACGAGATACAATTAACAAACACTAGACAGGCTCCAGGAGGTCAAACAGAATACGAATCATTAAACAAATAATCTGTAAGGCTGTAATTCTGAAGAAACAACTCTGCTGTTAACTTGCTCACTACACTGATACAGTTTTGTAATGTGAATATAAAAGGAAAAATCAGCACGATTGAACAAATGTAATGTTTCAAAAAATGAAGTCTGAACAGTGGAACAATCGTTGGGACATGTAGAGTTTAAAACAGTAACACTACAGTTAAGAAGTGGCTTTGTGATAAAGCTCACAGAGAGCAGAACAATGAACGGGGGTAGCAAACACTGTTCAGATAGCACTGTTTTAGCAGATGTGGTTTTTGTGAAGCTTTGTAAAACCTGAATCAAACGTGACCAGGGGAGAAAGGGCAGTGCAGTGCCTGAACTGCACCCCCATGCAGAGAAAGGATTTTTTTTTTGTATAAACAAGTCCTCCCACTCCAGCGCATGACGACAAAGGAAGCGTTTCAAAGAGAGCAGTCCCAAAATGCAAATCTCTTTTGATCACTCTCCACTTCCTTCTGGGTATATATATATTTTTTTTTTAGTCTTCGCTCTTGCGAAAAAATGATGCGCAGAACGCAACAGCTCCGCTCAGCCAATCGGAGCTTTGTTGCTGGGGGAGAACGGCGTGCCATGTGATTCTCTGAGCTGTCGATGATGGGGGAGGGCAGGGCCATTGTGAAGGAAGGGAAGAGTTAACTGTTTCATAACCAAACTTGGCACTGAAGCTCAACAACAACAGAATAGAACCACAGGACTGTATTGTAATACCTTGGGCCTAATTGGCCAAGCAGATCACTAAGTGTGGGAAAGACAGGACTCCCCTTTAAGGTGCTGTTGGTTACCTTTGATCCCACTATGCATTTTATATTCATAGTTTTCTTGGCAGGTAATAAAGTTATCAGCTAAAAGAAGGCACTCTGTGAATGGGGTTGGCTGACGGCTGCTTTTAGGGCTCGTGTTTGATACGATACTTACAGGCGGTGTTTGCTTCTTTATGACGATCTGCCCGCACAAGTATGTTAAAGCTTCAGATTGCTCACACCCTGTGGGCCATTCTTGAGGTGCAGACTCTTTGTTTGAAATTCAAATTAGATTGGACTCTTCCAAGATGAACCTCCAATCTTTCCCACCACTGTTTTACATGTCAATGAAAGGGGGGGGGGGGTACGCTGGTAGTGCTGAGGATCTGGGAGGCAGTGGTTAAAGTCCTGGACTGGGAGACACAGGCTTAGCGGTTGGAGCTGAGGGACTGGACGCTAAGATCTGAGGGTCTGGGAGGTAGTGTGGTTAGTGGTTTGGCTGGGAGGCACCATGGCTTAGTGGTTAGAGCAGAGCGACCGGGAGGAGGCAGTGAGGCCTACTGGGAGGGGGCCCCTGTGTCTTCTGGTTTTCATTCGAGCTGAGCTCTCAATTACTTAACTAGACCCTTAATTGAACTGATCATTTGCTTAATTAGACCTTTTTAATTGTTTTCAGCTCCTAAAATGTTGCAGAGTTCAAGTTACTTATAAAGTGTTAGAGCTCACTTGAAATCTGCAACTGATTAAGAGGGGAAAACAAGTAAAAAGGTCTAATTAAGCTCAATTAAGGGTTTAATTAAGTAATTGAGAGCACAGCTGGAATGTAAACCAGCAGACACAGGGGGTCCCCCCAGCACCAGGGTTGGGAAGCCCTGTCTTAGACCCTTTCAGGAAACTATTAATTCACACAGGAATAATAATTTTAAAACAAAATACAAAAATGTACCGGCAAACTTTATAGAATTATAGAACGACTGCTTTGATGAATTCCCCTCAAATAAAATCCCCAGTATTAATAGCGTGTAGAAACACAATCCGTATGGATTTAGCTGTTATTGTATAAACGGGACACATACACACACACAAAAAAAAAAAAAAAAAGCTAGGCCCAGACACTGAAAGACGCTGTGCCTGCGTGCGAAAAAATGGACACAGAAGACTGATAAAACACACTCCTACACACAAACTCACTAACTCCCCCCCACATACACAAACACACATTTCATTTCAGAAGAGATACACTTTAAACATGCTTTGCAGCTATATTTTTGAACCCTCAAGCACTGTTAACGAACACACACACACACACCCTGACACGCTAACACACGTCTGTTTATTTAGCAGCTGGAGGTTTCTTTCACAAGAGCAAAGTCGCAGGGCGGGTATTGTTTACTCCCGAAATGAAAGAAGTTTTTAGCCGGAGAGAAACGTAAGGAACATTTCGAGTCCATTCAGCGGAACGTTCAAATGGAGGAGACTTAACCCGCTTTGAGTGGCAGGGGACTCATCTGTGTTGTTGTTGATGCTTCCCATACATAACTGCTATGACATACTTCCAATGCAATCCTAGGCTATATATTGTAACAAAGTAATCTTATTAAAAAGCGCTAATGTTTCTCATATGTAACGGAGAGTCATCAGATAGGAGATTGCATTTCAATGATGGCGCTCGTGTTCTTTTAAGAAAGGCTGAATAATAAAAACGATGATGCAGCTGTGTGCAGTTATTACACGCTAAAGCTGCACAGAATGCCAAAAAAAGCAGTTATCTTTTACACTTATTATTATTTAGTGCAATGATATAGCGACGTCATAAATGAGCCTCCCAGGGATAGCATGAGATAAGAGGATCTATTTTACTGCACTGGCCTTGCTGGATGGGTGACTCTCGTTTCTTTTGTTTTGCATGTATTTGAAGAGGGGGCCCTTCTCCGGCCTGGGATATGGAGCCACGGTATTAAGGGGTCTCAGCTGTTTGAAACGTTTCTTGTTGGGTCTTGTTGGTGTGTCACAGTACAGACCGGGTCATCACGTTGACTCTGTGTCCCCAGTGCGGCTCACAGCTGAGTGTTCAACGGCTCAGCCGCGGGGTTTAACTGGAGGCTGAGCTAACAGGTGTCAAAACAACAGCCCTAGTGTGCTGCTACTGAGTGCCACACCTGAATCAACAACCGCAGAGCAACTGGAGCTGCTGAAAAACACATTAAAACCTCTTTGTGTGACTCTTAAGAGACACTCACTTTCTGGAGTTTCAAGATATTACTTTCCCTTTAAAGTTCCCGTAAATAAATCCCTTTTAAAGTAAAATTCCAAATAGAGTCAAAAGGTAATCAGTAACACTCTAAAGGGTAGAGGGGGGTTGGGTTTAGTAACACTATATTCATACTTTGACTGGACGTTGTAATAAGAGTTGATAATTGCAGTCGTGCACACTATGAAAAAAGTACAGTATTGAGTAAACTTGAATCCATGATATACCGTAATGCACAGATAAATTAAACTTGAGCAAATATGTAGATAGCGGTTATTTATGTGTGCTGTGTCGTGCAGTCATGTGGCTGCACTGCCCTCTCTCGGTATGTGTCTGGTAAGGGTTAACTAGCAGAACCTTGAACAGAGACCTGGCAGTATTCAGTTCAACTCTTTGTTGGACGCCACTGCCATCTGGTGGTTGGATAGTGTAAAAGTCCCCTAAAATAAACCAGGGTGCGTTTTTGCTAAAGCCGGTTCTACAAAACGTCAGCTATATTTATCTGTGGTCTGATACTGTTATGGTTTTATTACATTTAATTTGAAGTTCTGTGAGTTTGAATTAGCAGATTTTATTTTATTTTATTTTTTTTCTTCAAAAATGCTAACAGACGTCGATCATGTTTTGTTAACAGTAATATGCTGGGTATTTCATAAACAAGGTGCCATATGAAGAAAAAACATTGAAGCATGTGAACATTTGTTAGCTCCAGCAAGCTCCGTGTTAATAAATAAATCTAAAAAACTAACCCTTAAAACAACGAGTGACCAAAAAGTGTTATAAGTGTTGAATCGATGATGATTTTTAATCAAATCGTGCACAAGGGATTCCCACTCAGCACAGAACCGGATATGTGTGTGATGCTTGATCGCGCAAGTGTGCCAAACAGACAAGGGTTCAACACACATATAACTAGACTAGCGCTGCTCGACTCCAGTGGTCTCTGGAGCCACTGACTGAAACGTGGCGGTCTTGCCATCGCGCTTTGCAATCAGCTTGCGGTTATGCAGTTCTGTGCTCAAGTTCAAATGGGTGAACACACAGAGAGATGGCGGGGGTCATCAAAGTCCAAAGCTCTTGAGCGCTGAACGCCGCGCTCCTGTTTCAGAATGCGATCAGAATGCCCTCTCGAGTGCCTGTCTCTCTCATGCAGTTGATGGAGCGGAGGCGCTCGCTGCCCTCTCGAGTGCCTGTCTCTCTCATGCAGTTGATGGAGCGGAGGCGCTCGCTGCCCTCTCGAGTGCCTGTCTCTCTCATGCAGTTGATGGAGCGGAGGCGCTCGCTGCCCTCTCGAGTGCCTGTCTCTCTCATGCAGTTGATGGAGCGGAGGCGCTCGCTGCCCTCTCGAGTGCCTGTCTCTCTCATGCAGTTGATGGAGCGGAGGCGCTCGCTGCCCTCTCGAGTGCCTGTCTCTCTCATGCAGTTGATGGAGCGGAGGCGCTCGCTGCCCTCTCGAGTGCCTGTCTCTCTCATGCAGTTGATGGAGCGGAGGCGCTCGCTGCCCTCTCGAGTGCCTGTCTCTCTCATGCAGTTGATGGAGCGGAGGCGCTCGCTGCCCTCTCGAGTGCCTGTCTCTCTCATGCAGTTGATGGAGCGGAGGCGCTCGCTGCCCTCTCGAGTGCCTGTCTCTCTCATGCAGTTGATGGAGCGGAGGCGCTCGCTGCCCTCTCGAGTGCCTGTCTCTCTCATGCAGTTGATGGAGCGGAGGCGCTCGCTGCCTTCTCGAGTGCCTGTCTCTCTCATGCAGTTGACGGAAGGCCCGGTGGGGCTTGTTAGTTACGGTTAGTGCCTGCTTTCTGCTTTGCCATTAGCTCGCTGTTTATTTGGTGCTGCAGATGGAAACAGTGCAGGCGGTGGTGTTGTGTAAAGCACTGGCGTTGTGAATGGTGCCCCCTGTCGGTGAGATGAGATATCAATCTCTGCAAACATGAATGCAGGCGACCGTGTAGAGTTCTGTGAAACAGTTCACGTTCTGCCAGGCTGGTGCAGCTGCACGGTCAGCGACAGTGCGTTATTCAGCATGGGTTTATACTTTACCGAGGCATTTGCATCAAAGTGCAATTTGCACCACCTGTTAATTTCACTGATGAATAAAACGCCGTTACAACATTAGTAAGACACAACAGACCCTCCGGTCCTTAAAGAGCGTGTCTATATAAGGGCTGTGCTTCTTTGAGCTCTTTATATAACAACCTGTTTGTTCATCTCTCGGCAGATCACAAATTAGCCAGCTGGTTCCCACCTCGTTCTTAATCCCCGGAGTCTTTGATACAGTTCACGCTCCGATCTCCTCAGACCTGACTGGGTGAGACAGGCGAGTCAGAGGCAGCACACGGTGCAACACGCGCTTTGTGTCTTTAGGTAAGCGAAACGCTCCCTTCTTTAGACCCATTCACAGAACTGCGCTGAAGGCGGCCCGCAGAAACCGAACTTGAAATCTGAACGCATGTTACTCCCTAGCAAAGGTAATGGAAGAGAGCTTTAGTTTGTAGTGCAGGAGGTGTCTTCAGTGCAATACGGATTGATGCTCATTACTCGGGACGGGTGTGTCATTCAGGGGTACAGAACCCTGTTTTTCATCAATCACAACGAGGGAATGGGTCATTTTAAATTGCTTTTGCAAATGCAAGGTCATGACTTGGTTGCAGTAAGAATGCGATATGTTTTTTTTTTTTTAACAGAGATGTTTTATCAGTGCAAGTTTGGTGGGGTTTGAAGAAAGGACAGTTATAGCAATGCGAAGTCAGTTTAGTTTTTAATAAGTGTTTTGTTCTTGGACTGTTTGATTGGATTGTAGTTCTCGTTTGAAGATGCTGTTCTTAGGGGATTTTCTGGGGTCTTGATAAGTTTTTTATTGTTTTATTTGCTGGTGTGGTTATATTTCCAGTACTGTAATGTTGCGATGTATATACAGACTCGAACTAAACTAATTACCGGCAATGCATAAACCAAACCCCGTATTCATCCATTGTACACATTATAACAACGTTCCTCTGTGCGTGGATTTCACAATGACTCTTGTTAGGTATATAACTGCGTAAGTAAATAAATCCGTCTTGTTTTTGACTCGATACGCGGTTAAGAATGGTTTTGATCCTGTTGTCGGTTTCCATGGGAACAGTTTGATTGCTTGCAATCCGCTCGCGCAAAAAAAATCTCGAGCCTGCTGCGCACCAGCGGTTCTTTCTGGAAAAAACAGCAAACGGGTTCAGCTGAATTGTTAAGGGTTTTGAAAGATTTTAATTGTACATTGCAGCTTTGGGTATTTATAAAACGTACATATTATTATTATTATTATTATTATTATTATTATTATTATTATTATTATTATTATTATTATTATTATTATAACAACGCTCAGTTTATTTTCCACGTGCATGAATGATGCTAAACTGCAGAAACACCAATACGTGGCACTTGAAGATCTGTATTAAATAGGGTATTCGATTTCGTTTGCCTGCTGCTACAGTTAGGCGTGTTAATAACTGATTGCACAGGTGTTACCTGATAGGCTTAGCTTCAGAATCCGCTGTCAGCAAACTCAGGTGCATTAGCGAACAGGTATTCACGGGGACAGAAACAGAGCAACACCTGGCTGCAGCCGGACCTCTGGGATTGCCAATGACAACAGATAACGGTATTATTGCTAATCCTAACGCATTTTTATTATTTTCGAGTGGAGCAAGCCTAGGCTCATGTTGAACTGTTCTGCGCCTGTATTTTAGCATTGCAATGTTGTATACAGTATTGGGTGTTGTAAGGGTTGGTATCATATTGTAGAAAGCATGTATTGTAACTGTATTCTTTCAGTGCATTCATTTTGGTTTCTGCAGCACCCCTGAACTTTATAAATACTTGAAGGGAACCCTAAGGAGAAATGCAGTTGAAGGTGTTTCATGCAGGAGAGTTGGGGTTTTAAAGAGCTGGCTGCATAGATGGAGGTGGCTGTTAAAGTGATGCGTGCTGTCTGCAGCCTCAAAGCAGTACAGCAGTGAAGTGGTGTGCTTATCCAAACAGAGAGAACTGAGATCGCCTTCCACTTCAAAATGGCTTGCAGACTGGATCCTGGTACCTGTCTGTTTGCACAGTAATTTTGCTTGGTAATTGTGCAGTGTTTCCTATAGATATGCATTTACCATGGATTACCTTGGTTTGCAGTGTTTATTTACCATACCTCTCTTGGCTTTGCAATGCTTTCCCATGCTTTCACTGTGCTTTATTACTCTGCAATGCTTTACCATGCTTTCACTGTGCTTTATTACTCTGCAATGCTTTACCATGCTTTCACTGTGCTTTATTACTCTGCAATGCTTTACCATGCTTTCACTGTGCTTTATTACTCTTTGCAATGCTTTACCATACTTTCATTGTGCTTTATTACTCTGCAATGCTTTACCATGCTTTCACTGTGCTTTATTACTCTGCAATGCTTTACCATGCTTTCACTGTGCTTTATTACTCTGCCATGCTTTACCATGCTTTCACTGTGCTTTATTACTCTGCAATGCTTTACCATGCTTTCACTGTGCTTTATTACTCTGCAATGCTTTCCCATGCTTTCACTGTGCTTTATTACTCTGCAATGCTTTACCATGCTTTCACTGTGCTTTATTACTCTGCAATGCTTTACCATGCTTTCACTGTGCTTTATTACTCTGCAATGCTTTACCATGCTTTCACTGTGCTTTATTACTCTGCAATGCTTTACCATGCTTTCACTGTGCTTTATTACTCTGCAATGCTTTACCATGCTTTCACTGTGCTTTATTACTCTGCAATGCTTTACCATGCTTTCACTGTGCTTTATTACTCTGCAATGCTTTACCATGCTTTCACTGTGCTTTATTACTCTGCAATGCTTTACCATGCTTTCACTGTGCTTTATTACTCTGCAATGCTTTACCATGCTTTCACTGTGCTTTATTACTCTGCAATGCTTTACCAGATCAAGAGCGTGCTAATTCCTTCTCTAACTGAAGGGGCCGTGTCGGATTGGGTAAGAGGCACCCTCTCTATGCTGAGATAACGCTTTTAAAGCTGAGTTTGTTGTTTTAAGAAGCTGGGAGGCTTGCACACAGTTATATAAAGGTAGGCTTGGGCTTGCCATGGCAGTGGAAGAGTGTGCAACGAGAAGCTCTTGTTTTGAGGATTGCCCAGCTGAGGTGCAGCCTCTCCTTGCTTCAGTGTCAGAGAGTATGCCTCAAGAGATTACAGTTCAGGAATGGAGATAAGACCCCCGTTGCATAGCAGTTTGATCCATTCCTGGTTTTACTATGAGTTTATTAAGCTTGTTACCTGTACGCCGTGGCTACAGTATTGAGCTGAGTCTTTTTTCTTTCCTGCAGTCTCTGACTTGTTATCAGTTCATTTCGCCTCAGCTAGTTTTCCAGAAGGTCATGTGACACTGCAGCCTTTCACCCTTCATATCAGATGCCACGCTATGGAGCTGAAAGGGCACAGCCTCGGCTGGAATGAGTCATTCAAATGCAGTTTAGCAGGAGTGAATGGCTACACACAGCGGTGTTTGATAGTCTACTGCTAGACTTGTTTTACGCTGCCACACAAGCTGGCCAGGTCAGAATAAAACAGGGTCATTGTGAAAATAATCCCCCGTTCCTCCTTTTCTACTCCTCTCGGCAGAATTCCCTGTGAAGCCTCAGGACAAGATGGGTCGCAAAGAAGGAGAGGACAGCCGGTCCTGGAAGAAAATGACGGATAACATCCAGGACACCTTTGAGTTCTTGGAGATGCTCGGATCGTAAGTACAGTGCAGGAGAATCGCCCCACGTTTACTGCGCTGCTTTCCCAGAACTGTCTACCGGCATGTTAATAGAGGAACTTATTTAGCATGTCTCTATAATAACATTATAGCTGGCCTGACCTGCATTAATGACAATCTGAACTGACGAAATGTTTTCTGAAATGAGTAAAGCAAGCAGACAGAATATCTTCTGTGGGACTGAATTCCAGCGGACCAGGGTCACTAGTGCAGAATTGTACGGTGCAGGTGGTTATACTGTGTATATCCGGGACCACAGAAATGACTCTAATCCACCAGCTTCCTGGCTAAAACACAGCATTTAAAAATAATAGAGCTTGCTATCTCGTTAGGGAAGTACCAGATGCCATTATTGGATTTATCTGAGACTTCTCGACGGCACCCTGGAAAAAGGAGATGCCAACACCATTGTGATCTTTAAGTGTCTGATGCCCGTGGAGGCTCAGTGGCTGTGTAGCACACTGCACTGCAGGGACACACTGCGCTGCAGGGACACACTGCGCTGCAGGGACACACTGCGCTGCAGGGACACACTGGGCTGCAGGGACACACTGCGCTGCAGGGACACACTGCGCTGCAGGGACACACTGCGCTGCAGGGACACACTGCGCTGCAGGGACACACTGCGCTGCAGGGACACACTGCGTGACTGTCACTCCCAATCAAGTGTCCCCGATAATACCTTTTCAATATCCAGTCAACCTGGCCTGGGGATCCTGGCAATGAAGGACTGATCTCAGGAAGAACAGGAGACTGGAAAACTTCCAAGAAGTGGGATTCCAGACTTTGTTTTTCAGAATTTAAATACATAATTAAAATAAATTAAAATGGAATACTTTATGCAGAGTGGCATCAATTTCCGGCGCTCGGAATTAGGATTTATACAGTGTATAGAGTAGCTGTTTAAAACAGCTTATCATTTAGGATAAAATGAATAACATAAACCCCACCGCTGTATTTAAATACCACATGATAATCCATTTTAATGACAGGATTAGGACTGCATTACATCATTTTTTAATTCCTGTTATGCAGTTACAGTGTAATGTAACCCTGATGCAACTCTGACTCATGCAGATTTAGAAATTGCTGCTCATCCCACATGGCCACTTGAGCACTGAGCACGATGCCCCTGTAAAAACAGAAACGCTTGTTTAGTCTTATATTGCTTTTAAATGTTTAAACTCTCGACTATTCCTAATTCATTAATCATTTCAACCGTCGTGGGTACTTAAGCACCTGTCAGCTGAGGGATCTGTGTCAGTCCTCTATCGGGAGGGGCAGATGGGGGTGTTGTCTACCTGATTTGATTACAGTTTCAACTCAGTCGGATCCTGCCCGCTGTGATTGTTCTTGCCTCGCAACAGGGAAATGCAGGTTTTATAGGGCGTGGTTTTTTAAACCACCTGTCAGCGAACTGACTGCCACCCGTCTCAAGACTAACATTGCTGTAGAAATATCAAGGACAGATGGAAATAGATTACAAGACAGTGATCGTCTTATCGAGTCGGTGACACCAGAGCAGAGACGATTAGCAGAAGGAACATCTTAAGGGATTGCAGTGCTTAAGACTGTTCGAGTTATATATACACACCTCGCCTTCTGGGGGAGAGAGAGGCTGGGTTTGATTTTTACCTGTTCGTTTCAGGATGTATTCAGGCATAGTGTTTAACTCTGTCATTGATAACCTCCTAGTGCTGCAGGCAGTAATGGAAGCAGGAAGCTGTCGTAATGCATCGCATGTATTTGTCATTCGATCATTACTCTCAGAGTTTGAGGGCTGTAACGTCATTCCGAATGCAGTTCCAGTGCAGCGGTCAGGCTGGCTGTTCTCAGTCTGGATTGTCCCCCTGTGTATAGCCCTCTCCCCACTAAGCCTCTAAATCCTTCCCAGTTTCTGTTATATAAGAGATTAGCGCGCTGATCCTGGCAGGAATTGAAATTATACAACATGTATAGATATATTCACACACATGTCCATATCCTTTTAATATACATAAATAGTTTGGATCGTATTCACTTACTGTAGCAATTTTCCATGTACTTTCATACGTGTGATATAGTTGTGCAAACATTTTGAATCTTATTGTTTTGAATATATCTGAAGAGACCAGAGTCTGTTTTATATGGAGGTCCTGGCTAGCCGGCTGGCAACAAGCCACTAACTCATGACAGGATCCACAAATCACACACCAGTGAATCACCTGTTTGTCAGCACCTGATTTCTGTGTGGAGTGCTCAGTCCCAATCGAATATTTGGTTCGCGCAGCACTCAGCCATTTCCATGTGCATGCTGTCTCTGTTTTGTAGCGTTTGCATGCAGTTATTTAAAGAGTGCAGGCTCTCTGGCTGTGCCGCGTGGCGTGTTGGTTTGCTCAGTCCTGACCGGGCTGCGCTGTGTGTTTCAGGGGGGCGTTCTCAGAGGTCTTCCTGGTCAAGGAAAGGAAGACGGGGATGCAAGTCGCTCTGAAGTGCATAAAGAAAATGCCGAACATGCACGACGCCAACCTAGAAAACGAGATCGCTGCCCTCAGAAAGTGAGTACCCGCTCTCCCCTCTCCTCTCCTCCCAGCTCCAGCAGCTTTGCCAGTCTTCTTGTCAAACAGTTCTGTAACACGGTACTAAAAGTCTAAGTAAAACCTATTTTTGTTAAAAACACTTCAGGTCAAACTTTTCGACTGGTGCCTTCATCAGTGCAGTTTGTGTGAAACACTGAAGAATATGATATATATTTTATTATAAAACATTTGAACAAGAAGTTTCTTTTTGACATTTCAGAATCAAACACGAGAACGTTGTGGCCCTGGAGGATTTCTACGAGAGTCAAACCCATTACTACCTCGCCATGCAGCTGTGAGTATGAAGAACCATGAGCTGACAGCTACAGCACCTTCTTATCTCAGAGGATCCCTCCTTCAGTCTTATTCTTTGAAGGAACGAGCCGCTGTTGCACTGCGGAGGAAGGCAATTCTTCTGGGACAAATCGCTGTGGGGAAAATAATCACTAGGCCAGAGTGGCTGCTTTCTGCAGTATAGAAGCCAGTGTTTCTTTATAACAAATGGTGTTGATCACATGTATAAAGCAGGCATTTGTTGTGGCAGCTCCTGAGTGCAGCTGCTGAGCAGGTGCAGTGCTGATGTTGTGAGCGCTTCGCTCTTTCTCTCCAGGGTGTCGGGAGGAGAGCTGTTTGACCGGATCCTGGAACGCGGTGTTTACACGGAGAAGGACGCCAGCCTGGTGATTCGGCAGGTCCTGAGCGCGGTCGGATACCTGCACAGGAATGGCATTGTGCACCGGGACCTCAAGGTACACTGAGGCACAAATCACTTTCCCTTTAACTTGAACAGGACTTTAACACTGTCGTGTGGTGTCGTCTGCTACAGATCTACAAAAAACAAAGTACTGAAATATTGCTTTTGTAGACTGTTTTAGCACCACCTGCTGGCCAAATACTTTTAAAATACTAACTGTGCATTAAGATGCAGGTTTCTCTATGCACACTGCTGCCACCTGGTGGCTGTATATAAAAAATGCACAAGGGTTCAATTAAACAATTAGAATTTGTTTGGAACAAAGACAGGGAGTGGAGTGGTCAACTCTGGAACCCCTGCTCTCGATCCCCTGTTTGTGTCCAGAGAAGCTAGCTGTGTGACTCTGACGCAGTGTTCCCCCCCCCTCTCTCTCTCTCTGTCTCTCTCTCTCTCTCTCTCTCTCTCTCTCTCTCTCCCTGTTTCCAGCCCGAGAACCTGCTGTACTACAGTCCGGACGAGAACTCTAAAATCATGATCAGCGACTTCGGCCTGTCCAAGATGGAGGACAAGGGCATCATGTCCACGGCCTGCGGGACACCGGGATACGTAGGTGAGCAGGGGTCAACTGGGGGTCACGCTGCAGATAACCTCCGTTCATCCCAAAAATGAGCGAAACACGGGAATCTCATGATTAATAAGCCACGAGCAGATCCAAAGCGCTGCGTTTAAAGAGATCGCTCCCTAATGAACAACGTGCATGTTCAGAAATACTAAAAGACACTTTAATGATAAACGATGAAACTCTTGCCATGGAGTTCATTGAGTTGTGAAACGCAGTCTCCATGCAGGCTGCAGATCGTTCACTGAGATCCCTGTTGACGGTTTGTTGCCTTCTCTCTCAGCCCCTGAGGTCCTGGCTCAGAAACCCTACAGCAAGGCTGTTGACTGCTGGTCGATTGGAGTCATCACATACATCCTGTGAGTACCTGCACCTTTCACTGCAGCCCCGCCCAGCCCGGACACTCTGAGAAGCTGATATTCACCTCTGCTGCAACGTAGTGAAAAGTGATGAACACTGCCCCCTTGAGGACAATGGCAGAAACTACAGCTGTAGAGCTGTGATTCTATTTGTTACTTAATACTTTATTATTATTATAGTTTTATATATATATATATATATTGTATTGACTTATTTTTTTGAATGTATTGTATTGGGGTGGCATGCTTTTTGGCTAGTTTAAGGTTTGGGGCGTGCAGCACTGTGTAATTTGTAGATTTCCTGTGTTAAAACTACATTAAGTAGACCAACGTTAAGCCTAGATGTATTTGGTTTAATCACAGATCCAGTGCACTCCACACTGTTGTAATGATCCAGTTTGTTTCCCAGGCTGTGTGGATACCCTCCCTTCTATGAAGACACAGAGTCAAGGCTGTTTTCCAAGATCATGGAGGCGCGCTACGAGTTTGACTCCCCCTTCTGGGATGACATCTCCGAGTCGGGTAGGTGCCTCTCTGTTTCTGAAGAACATCTCCGAGTCGGGTAGGTGCCTCTCTGTTTCTGAAGAGAAATGAATTTCACTGGAGACCCAAGAAGCAGTGAGCAAAAGCCTAGAAGTACCTCCACTGTTTGTGTCCCTTGACAAAGGCATGTTAAACAAACCGAAACCTGCGTTCTTGTGAGGAAGGAGGAACCCCAATAGCACAGCCTCTTAACTGCTGCTCCTGGCTGCAGTGTTATAAAGAGGAGCGTTGCACGCCCTGTATATTAAAGGCAGATTTCTCGTTCTTTTATTTCACAGCTAAGGATTTCATTCGCAACATGATGCACAAGAGCCCCGAGGAGCGCTACAGCTGTGAGAAAGCTCTGAGACACCCCTGGTGAGCAAAAGAGAGCGAGAGAGAGACGGCATTCCTGTCCATCTCCTCGCGTCCTCACACTCTGCAGTGCATACTGCTGGCACTTGCTTTGTTCTGATCACACCTGAGGCCAGTTAGACAATTGCACTAAAAAATAATATAAACGACCACCCACATTAACATGTTAACTCTAAATACCCCAGCAATCATCACAGGTACAAATGCAGAAACGTACTGTATAACTTTTTTCAAAGGGTTGCCAAAAGTGGTTATAAAGAGTAATGAAGGACTAATAAATGCGAAATTCAACAGGTTCAATTAAATTTTAACTGCAAATTGCACAAATCCCATTTGATACTGATACACAGCATTACAGCCAGCTGGCTCCTAGGCCTGTCTACAAACACGAAGCATGCGGTACGCCTTCGCCACCTGCTGGACATTTGCAGCATAACGGTTCATTTTGAGGGATTTCAAGTTGATGTGAAATCTGAATTCTGTGCGATTCTCTGCCCTGCCATACAAGCCTTTGTCTGGCTTCCCATTTCCCAGCTATCATTGCTTTCATTCCCCAGGATTTCCGGCAAGACGGCTCGCAGCCAAGACATCTACTACTCCGTCAGCGTGAATATCCAAAAGAACTTCGCCAGGTTGAAGTGGAGAGTGAGTCTCACCGTGTCACTTACTAAATCAAATGGTTTATGGTTCAGAAAAGAAGGGAAATGTAGCTTCAGACCCTCAAGTTGTATAAACGAAGCTATGGTATACCGGGAAAGTGCATTCATAATTCACAATGTATCAATCACTTGTAAAACCTCTTTCCTATGTTTAGCTGCATTTCAGCATGTAGAGGCAAACCCAGTAGAAGTTCATATAGCTATGGTGCAATGACATTTTATACCATTGTTTGTTTATTCAGCAAGCCTTCAATGCTGCCACTGCAGTGAACCGCATGAAGAAGCTACACCTGAACACAGTCACAAAGGGGAGCCAACAGGCCAGCACACAGGTTCCTGTGATCCGGGTCACTGAAGTTCCCCCGCAGGACTCTCCCGAGAGGAGCCTCAGCGCTGAGCAGAACCTGGGGAGGAACGGCTACATCGCTGTGCCGGCCAACCAGTGCGAAATGAAGAGCCACTACCACCCTCTCCGCATCCACTGTGAGCCGCCAGACTCCCTGCGCGTTGAGAACGGGAGCTCACTGTCGGATCCCACCAGCTTCAACAGAGCTGTCATTAACCAGTACGTTCATGACTGGGCTTACAGCGTGCCTCCCAGTCCCTCTGCTCTAACCACTAGTCCACACTGCCTCCCAGTCCCTCTGCTCTAACCACCAGACCACACTGCCTCCCAGTCCCTCAGCTCTAACCACTAGACCACACTGCCTCCCAGTCCCTCAGCTCTAACCATTCATTCATTCATTTCCCATGCTTTCTCTAGTGCTGTGACCCCAACGTTGAACATCACAGTGAGGGGGCTGAAAGATAACTGCAGCCAGCTTCAGACTGGAGTCTGCTCCATCATGTGAGGTGCCATGCGGCCGTGTGACTGGGGCTGAGCAATGCAGGTAGAGTAGCTCCCTGCAAACAATAGAGGCTCAAGTAACATGGATACAACAGCAGCATCACTACAGGCGTTTTGTGCCAGTGTTATAATACTCAAACTTGTAGGAGACCTTATCTGTCAGTTTTGTGTTGATATTTAATTCTTAGTGAAAGAAAGTCACACCTGGCTGGTTTTTTTCTCAGACAGAGTGCTGAGCTGACAGTGTTTTTGTTTTGTTGTTGCAGGAGTCTAATCTAGGTTTTGGAGGAGCCACAACAGTTTACAAGCGGACAGAGCCAGCACAGGCTGCTGTGTGTGATTGAACTGGCGCTGGAGAAAGTGGGAGACAAACCCTTCTGCCTGTTCCTGTCGCCAGAGGATTACTGAGTGCCCAGCGTAATAAAAACGACATACCATTGTCTGTGAGAGTCCCAGTGGAGTTTAGGAACTAGCAGAGGCAGGGTATATTTTATTTTTTTGTTCGCTAACTACTGATGCTCTATATTAGCATTTTCACCTGATGAGACTGACTTTAAGAAAAATGTGAAGTTAGTTCAATATAAATCTGAAAAGTGCTTGATTTGTAACTGCAATATTAATGCAAGCGAATGTCATTTGATTTTCGTCAGTACTGTACTTAAACTAGAAGTTACTTCGGAAGTCGTCTCACAGTAACTATAATTGTGTTGTTATGGTCGTCCTCATGATCCACGCTGGAGTTCTGGTGGCTAGCTCTGTTTTAAACTGGTCAGAGATGGCCGTTGTGCTGGTTTTTAACTGGTCCTGCTGGTTCGACAGACGGTGCATTTGGTGTTTTTAAGGATTCAGTAGTTTCATGACATTTATAACCTCCAGCTGCTGCAAGTATAAACAGGAACGTGACTATCTGGTTCTAAGGTAGCAGGTTTGAGGGTCAGCGTTGAAACGTCCTCTCCAGCGCTCTTTAGCGCAGCACGATGTGTGACAGACCCTCTGAAGACCCCTTATTGCACTGTGTGAATAGGCGTGCTACATCCTATACATGCACACAAGCAAACACGCTGTGGCAAATCTGGAGTAGCATTGCTTTGATATTACATTAGAAACTGTGATATATATTTGCGTAAGAGAGAATGCACTGTAATCCACAACTGGGTTATCAGAAGCACAATGTTTCATGCTTTGTGTGTGTTTGTGCTGTAACATGTTTAAACAGGAGTGCTGTATATCTCCTCTCATGAATAAAGCATCATCCTGTACTATATACTGAGCAGCTGGGCTTTTGGTTCAAGTTTGTGCTTTTATTAAAATCAGCTTTCATACAGAAACAGACACTGTTAAACATTTCTGTATTGTTGCCATTTCCATTTTGAAGTGCTTGCGTCGTGTTTACAAGAGTCAAGACAGCTAACAGCATGTGTCACATACATCCTCATACAATGTATAGACTGTACAGATCTATCTATCAAAAAAAAGCTTGTTTTGTTTTCAGACATCTCTTATTCACATCCCAGAACGATGCAGTGTAGTTACATTGCTTTATAGCAGTAGAACATGCAACAGGGGTAAGAAATCTTCACAGGGTGCCAATGTAAGTACAGGTAAAGAAAATCAATAAATATATACATGAGGCTTATGTAGGGAAATAATCACAGCAGCTTTGATTTAGGAGTGATGATTGTTTTTTCAGCACTTTTATTAAATTTTTCAAAACCTTCAGTGTTTGAGTAGAGACGCGGGTAAAGTTTTGTGACGTTGCAGTCACTGAGAGATGGAGAGGGCTGTGTTTTCCGCTCCTCTCTGTTTTCTCTGCTCTGTTGGCCTCTTCACAGGCAGTTGCTGTGAAAGTGCACTGCTTTCTGGATGTTGGTCCGGATCTCTGCCACCTTCTCTTCCAGCCCGTCCAGCTTCAGAACCTTCTGCTCCAGCTCCTCCGCGGCCCGCAGGAGCGAGCTCTCTTTACCTGCGCAGGGGAGAGAGACCAGGTCAGACTCCTGATTTCAAATCGCTCTCGTTATTACAAATGGAAACATGTTAATTCGTTTCTTTTCATGGCATTACGCTGCGTCTCTTTGTTGGGGACGACCCCGTTCCCCAGCCCTGTTATTAGAGGGCGTGCAGAGGTGTGCAGTGCATGACTGACCTGCAATCCTCCTCAGCATGTCCGCTGTGTCCTGCACCAGCCTCCCTGCCTGCTCCTGCAGCTTCCCCAGTCTCTCTTCCGGGACGCCGGCTCCCGCAGCCGAGTCTCCCAGCTTCTCCTTCAGCAGGGCGTACTGCTGCTCCAGAGTGGCCAGGTCCTGTGGGTCAAAGAGAGTCAGGCCAACGCCAGGGGCAGCTCCAGCGTAGTGCTGGTGGGATCTGCACCACCTGGGTAGCGTTTAAAATTCCTGCACTGTCGACATTGCCCTTCCCTGTTTACCATGTCGGTATGCGTGTTCTGTGTCATTCTCTGCCGCTGCTGCTGCTTAGATTGCTATTTCCTTGACGTTACTATGACCAGGAGAGAATGCTTCTGTAAAGACTCCTCGAGGGCGATTGAGGGGATGAACCATTGCATTCCCACTGCCGAAGATAGTTTGGTGAGCCCCCGTTCCCCTCCTTACCTGGCCAGCAGTGGTAGCCTCCGTGTGGGCCTGCGACGCCACCCTGTCCGTCTGTCCCGCCAGCCTGGCGTTCTGGTCCAGGAGCTCCTTTAGGACTGCGATCTGGGGTTTGATCACCCCGAGCTGGGCACCCACTCCCTCCACGGAGCTCTCCGCTAGCGCCAGCTTACCCTGGATCTGGGACAAGCAAATACAGGTCAGCTCTCCCAAGCCTCAACGAAGCTCCGATTCGTGTACAGATGTCTTGGTGTGCATAGAGCACGCGGCTTCATTTGAGACCCTACCTGTGGGATTTTGCTCTTGATGTCTTCCACAATGCGGCCGGTGTCCTTGACTTTAACCCCTGCCTCGCCGAGCAGAGTCTGGGCACTGCCCAGGTCATCCACCACACCATCTACCTTCTCCTCTACTGCAGCTGCCCGGTCCCTGGAACACACGTCATGACATCACTGTCAAACCATTGCTGCAACGCAGCCAATCACGATGTCACACACTAGAAGGTGGGGAAGTTTTTGAGTATCAATGTTGCAGATAGGGCGGTGACATTGATAGCGAACAGAGCTCCACTGACTCACCCTGCACGTCGGCGGAGAACTGTGCTGATCTGTATTGATCTGTAATGGCCCTGTCTTGACACTGTATTGATACTGTATTGCTCTGTATTGGCACTGTACTGATCTGTATTGGTTACAGTGTATTGATCTGTATTGGTTAGTGTATTGATCTGTATTGGTTACAGTGTATTGATCTGTATTGGTTACAGTGTATTGATCTGTATTGGTTAGTGTATTGATCTGTACTGGTTACAGTGTATTGATCTGTATTGGTTACAGTGCATTGATCTGTATTGGTTAGTGTATTGATCTGTATTGGTTACAGTGCATTGATCTGTATTGGTTAGTGTATTGATCTGTATTGCTCACACTGTAGTGGTACTGTATTGATCTGTATTGATCTGTATTGATCGCACTGTGGTGGTACTGTATTGATCTGTATTGATCTGTATTGATTGCACTGTGGTGGTACTGTATTGATCTGTATTGGTTACAGTGCATTGATCTGTATTGGTTAGTGTATTGATCTGTATTGATCACACTGTATTGGTTAGTGTATTGATCTGTATTGATCACACTGTGGTGGTACTGTATTGATCTGTATTGATCTGTATTGATCGCACTGTGGTGGTACTGTATTGATCTGTATTAGTTACAGTGTATTGATCTGTATTGGTTACAGTGCATTGATCTGTATTGGTTACAGTGTACTGATCTGTATTGATCTGTATTAATCGCACTGTGGTGGTACTGTATTGATCTGTATTGGTTACAGTGTATTGATCTGTATTGGTTACAGTGCATTGATCTGTATTGGTTACAGTGTATTGATCTGTATTGATCTGTATTGATCGCACTGTGGTGGTACCTGGCTTCCTCTGCCTCCTGCAGCAGCTGCTTGGCGCTGTCGATCTCAGCCCTGGTTCTGTCCAGGACTTTGCTGATGTCCGGCAGCGTGGCCGCGATGGTTTTCATCTGGTCCAACTTGCCCTTGACCTCCCCCAGGCTGCCAGGCAGCTTCATGCTGAGGACCTGCTCGCTCACCTGCTGAATGACTGCAGGGTCTGTCTTCGGGTCTGGAGAGAGGAAACAAGCAGGTCTGTGAGAATCCTTGAGCTTGTAAAATGCAGAGACCCAGAGCACAGGAGCTGAAGCCTGTAGACTCCCTCCCGGTCCGAGTGCGCGTCACATACCTGAGAGGAAGTCCCGCACTCGGCTGATGAATGCTCGCGTCTCCTGCACATCTCTCTCCAGCTCTGTCCTGGTCTGGCTCAGCTGATTGGCCAGCCGGTCAGTGGTAATCCTCACCCCATTGGCTGCCTGCTCGGTGTCCTTGATCTACACGAGAGAGGGGCGGGGCAGAATCAGCGTCAAACACTGTGAACCGTTCCATTGGATTCCATCTGAGTAACAACACAGTGCCAGCAGTGCTTTCATTTCAAAATGACTTCTGTTTTTCAAGTGGGTTTAGAGTGGGGGCGATGCTTTGTCGTGTGCCCCAGTTCAAACCTGCTTTTCATGGATCACAGGACTTTATAATAAAGGAAAACACATGGGGGAAACAGCACAGCTGATTTGAAACCTCAACAACATTTCTGCTGATACAGATACAATACAGAGGGTTTCCTTTAAGAGGACCATGCAGTGCTAGTCCCAACAGAAGAGGCAAGGCGTAGAGTTTGTTAGCGCGTCTCAGCAGGGCGGGGTACCTGCTGGGCAGTCTGTCTGATCTGTGCGTTGAGCTCAGCCACTCGAGACTCGCTTTTCTCTGCGTCTCTCCAGGCTTTGTTCCCTAGGGGCAGGGCTCCTCTGCAGTCTCCTCTGTCACCACACGGGGGCGCTCCAGGGCTGGGGCACAGGGCTCCGTCACACTGCCGGGGAGTGCAGGGGGTGGAGCGGGTGCTGCCACACACCTGGGAGGAAGGGTATAAATCAGCTTTAGCCTTTTCATTTCAGAGCCTAGAAACGTCGACGAGGGGTTAAGACAGGAACGAGGGCGATTTTAAACGACGAAATGATTCGCAGTTATAAGAACTAAGAGATAGGTCAATAAGTTTGTCTACCACCAGTTCAATTAGTCTGAACTGTGTTTTATGATTTGAGCGTTGAAGTTATAGATGACTTAGATACTTTGTACAATGGCATTTTGAGCCTTACATGAACTCTGCATAATGACCTTTTCAAAAACGCCTTATAGTAAGGGGGCTTGTATCTTTAATATTTAATCTGTAAATATCTGTATATAATGCGATTAGGTGGAAACTGTGTGTGTGTGTGTGTGTATATATATATATATATATATATATATATATATATATATATATATGTGTATAATTTATCATCAATGCCTGGGGAGTATCAAGAGAAATTAACTTAGTATTTGGTTAGATTGCTTATATATATATATATATATATATATATATATATATATATATATATATATATATATATACAGTGTAACCAATACAGATGACTACAGTACTACCACAGTGTAACACATTTACATGGCATCAGTGTTATTCCTGGAGTGTGTCTCCATCTCACCTTGCCAGCGGTGGGGGTCAGGTTTGGCCGGGTGCCCATCTGGCTGTCCAGTCTCTCCAGGGCCAGTCTGTTGTCCTCCTGGACTCGCCCCTCCAAGCTCTCTGCCTCCCCCCGGGTCTTCGCCGCCTGGTCCGTCAGCCCCTGTGAGCCGGCAGCGTTCTTCACTGCCTCTCCCGACTGCTGGAAGGCTGTGCGGATAGTGCTGTACGCTCCTGAGGAGAGAGAGGGGCTCCGGTGAGGTGGCGCTGGACAGGATATAGATTTTGATCTGGGATGTTTACAGCGCCCCCTGGTGGCTCTGTCTCATCCTTACCGTCGGGGTTCGCGATGGCGACGTTCTCTAGCTGGGTCTTCTTGGTGCTGTACTGGTTGGAGAGGCGCTCCAGAATGGAGACCAGGTCCGCGATCTCTCTGTTCAGAGCCGGGCTCCTGTCCGGCAGCGCCTGGTTCGGGTCAATGGCTCGGACTGCCTGCCTGGAGAGGGATGGGAGCGTTAGCAAGAACAGAGTGGGGCGAGTCGATCACACAGCTGAGTGGGAGATTCCACTGCTGAGGCAAATCTACTGGACAGCCACCAGAGAGACTGAGGGGAGCTGGGGGTCCGTGCCAGTCTGTACCCACCTCATGCTCTGCAGCCGGGCGCTGGCGTCTCTCAGTGCGCTCTCGCTGGCGAGGGGGCTCTCCAGGATCCTCCGGATCTGCCCCAGGGTGGTCTCCATGTCCACGATGTTGGGCCCCCAGTTCTCCGCTCCGAAGCCCCCCAGCACTGCCTTGGCCTGGGTAGAGAGGACGGACTGCAGACTGGAGGTTCTCTGCAGCTCTGAGTCCAGGCTCTGGAAGCAGGGGTGGCACTGCTTGCAGGCGGGGTACTGTTTGCAGTGCCCGCGCTGGCACCTGTCACAGCGACGCCCCGTCACCCCAATCCGGCAGATACACTCCCCCGTGGTCTTATCACAGCCCCCCCTCGCCGTCCCAGAGACGTCACAGTCACAGGCTGGGGTCCGAGGAGAGGAGAGAGAGAGAGAGAAACGTGTCACACGAGCAGCCATGACAAAAGCATGGGATTGGAAATAAAACACCACACTATCAAAAGACAACTTCTAACACACTCAATAGTGCTGAACTGAGAAATCCTACAAGAAACGGAATTCAATGGAAATGGAAAATAATAATAAGAAGAGGAAAAAGACGTTGCATGGCATGACATTCATACATGCATTATGCCTTGTTAATAATAGCAAGCACTTTTAGTGTTTGTTTTCACATTCATTTTAAAGTTTAACTAAGCAGGTGCAATGATATCTTAGCATGCAGACACGACTCCCTTGAAAAACAGATTGATCTCTCAAGGGAACTTTCCTAGTTAAATAAAGGTGATGTAAAAATGCAATAGCGTACGTACGTGTGCAGCGAGTGCGGAGGTCTCCGTAAGTGTTGTCTGGACACTCGGACGGTCTGGAGCAGGTCCGGCCCCCAAAGCCAGGTCGGCACTGGCACTGACCGCTCTGCTACTCAACAGCAAAGACAACGACAACGACAACAACAACAACACAATCAGCTTGATCCACAAAGCGCTTTGGAGGCCCTGTCACTGCCCTGCAGATAGAACGTACAGCCCGCTCGCACCGCAGCAGGAACACAAACCACAGCGCTAGAGAGCAGCACCGGTACCGTACAGGACAATGGAGTCAGCACCCTTCAGAGATACACACGGTTTTAAAGCAGTTCAGTAGTTTAGCCACTAGAGGTCTCCAGAGTCCAGTTTTCATGCTTATCCATTTACTATCCGTTTGCCATGTTTATTAATATGCTTTACCAAACCTCGATATTCTTTACAATGTTGTCCTAGGCTTTGCAATGCTTTGCCTGTGCTTTTATTACACGTTGCTATGCTTTTACTATGGGAAGCCTTTCTAAGGGGTGTGCAGTAAAGCCATCGTAGTTTATTTCTAAACGGATTGATTTCCTTCTCTGGTACCTGGTCGCAGTTTTGATTGTAGGAGTTCCGGGGGTCACAGTTGCACGACTCGCACCCGCGGCCGCTCCGGAAGTTCCAGTGATCCGGGGCACACATCTCACACCGCTGACCGATGACGTTGGGCAGACAGAAACACCGGCCGCTCTGTGAGTCACAGGCACCGTCCCCACGAGAGCCGGTCAAGCTGCACGGGCATTCTGGAAGAGAAGAAAACACCGATCGCATCGAAACTCAACAACGCGCAACAAACACACTGCAGGTAACGTTAGCCAGACCCCCCCCCCCGAGCACCACTGAATTACAAAGACCTGAGGTAAGAACCTTGACTTTCTTACAGTCCATGTTTGTTATAGCTTTAATATTAAGAGCTGTAGGTAAAATACATTGCTAAGGTCTGTTAAAGCTTTGGTAAAACTAACAGAAACAAACAGAGCCGTGCCCAGGCTGAAGAGGAAGAAAACTCTGATGAAAGGTGAACTCACCCTTGCAGCCCTGGGGGTCCGCAGCGCTCAGGCCGTAGAACCCAGCCCTGCAGCGGTCGCAGCGCGGACCCTCCACGTGGGCCTTGCAGATACAGCGCCCCCCCGACTGCTCGCAGAGACCCTCCGACCCCTCGGAGCTGCAATCACACCCTGGACACGGGAGACAAAAACCGTCAGGACTCCTGCAAAGCACGGACCCCCCTCCCTGACTGCCATGGGGCGTGGAGGACAAGAGGCCAGCTGGAGGACAAGGTGGGCCCAACACCACACACCAAGCCAGAGTGCTTACCACTTTAATTCTAAAGTGATTTTACCCTAGCGAACAGTGCCACCCAGTGGCGCAATGTAAAAGCAGTCGCTTTGAATGGGAGTTTTGCACAGTGCAAATACAACAGCTACTGTTGTATCAAAAATATTCATAATAATTGATAACAGATGGGATTTGCTGCATTAGATGTGTGCCAGTGGATGTATGTTTTAATGGCACTGGGCTGTTTCTCAGGGTCTTCATGCAGTGTTTTCATGTATCTCGACAGTGTTGCAGGGCTGAAGGAGTGTGCAGTACTCACTGAGGCAGGCGTCTGGCTGGCTGATGTCTCTCAGTGGGTTGCGATAGTAGTGTGGTCTGCACAGCTCGCAGTGCTGGCCGGTGGTCTGGTGCTTGCAGTCGTCACACACACCCCCGCTCACCCCCCCGCTCCCCTCGAACACAGCCGGGTCGAAGTGGCAGCGATCGGAGTGGTTGTTACAGTCGCACTCTGCAGACGAGCAAGGGAGTGAACAGCAATGTTACCCGCGCGGGACAGCGTGGGGGCGGCTCACTCATCACTAACACTTTTAAAAGGATCCCTTCTATCACACCGCTTGTGAATTAAAGCCATCACGCTGTTGTGCAATACAGCTCTCCCTCTGGCACACCTGTTACACACTGAATGTGTCATAATAGTGGAATAAATGCATGCAAAACCAGATGGGTTTTTTTACATTTTCTATATAAAGAACTGAAATGCAATTCCGTTCTCTTCCACCAGGTGGCGCTCTAACATTGCTTTCGTACAGTAGAGGTCACTCTAATCCAGAGGTCACACTTTCACTGATTCCTAGCTAGTTTAGGCTGTTACAGTCCTATCCCTTGTAATAGTTCACCACAGTAAATCTGCATGGTATTTTGTCGTTTTCCAATGGCTATACTATACTTGCTTCACCATACCTCTGTGGGCTTTACAATGCTGACCTATGCTTCATGCCTGTGCCCTATGCTGTGACTATGGGATTGAAGCAGAGTGAATGTACTCACTCTTGCACTGGTATGAGTCGCCCTCCTCCGCTGGCCTCCAGGGCTGGTCATTGTACTGCTCAGCACAGCGCTCACAGTTCTGTCCAGCTGTGTTGTGCTGACAGGCACAGTTACTGAACACCTGGAGGGGGAGGGAGACAGGGGGAGGAAGGGGACAGCGTTAGGGGACTCCTAGAAACCACCGGTCAGGTTAGGTCACTTTCCTTTAGAAACCATGGCAGCACGATGCTTAAAAACAGCAGAAGCATTCCCTAAGGTAGTTTATTCCTGCCTCTTCAAACCTGCTTGTCTGCTCTCTGCAAGGCTAGCATGCTTCCAGAGCTGTGTGCAGGGTGACTGCTTACCTCTGGGCGGCCCAGTTCGTTGGCACTGGGGACGCAGCGGTTGGCGTGCCCGTTGCAGAAGCAGCTGCCTTGAACCTGGATCTCCTTCAGGGCGTAGAAGGCGTCGGGGACACGGGAACTGCCACGGCGAGGGAGGCGTGGCAGCTTGGTGAACTGCACACGCAGGTTAGTGAAGTCAGCTCCGTCTGAGACACAGAGAGAGGGAGAGAGGGAGGGAGGGACCAGGGTCAGGGTCAGGGTCAGGGTCAGGTAAATTGACTGTGAGAAGCTCATTTTAACAGAATACTTAGCAGTGTTGATCAATGGCGTGTTGGGATTGATCAATAGGGAATTGATTTTAAAAAGGCACCCTGGGAGAGACAAGGGGGTCGCCAGCCAGCTGGATCTAGGCATGAAGGAGGCGTGTCTGAATCTGTACCAGGAGAAGGTCAAGGACACTCACTGTTGATCTTGTAGCAGTCGGAGACATCAACACTGGAAAGAGGCTCCAAGAGGTTGAATTGCACCTGGAGAGGAGAGACAGCAGTTCAGTCAGTCACAGACAGGGGGGGCGCTTTCTATATAACAGCAGGTGGAATGTGCACGAGATTTGCATGAAATACCATGCACCTATTTCATCATATTATCTATTGCAACTCTTTTTTTAATGCTCTTGAACAGAAATGCTATTACAGATATTGGTTATTTGTTAAAAACCTCAGCTGGGAGGCTACAAACATTTTGGGGAGCTCAGTGAGTCAATGAGAGTCAAAGGGTACAGCACTGCAGCTGCCCTAGTGCCACCTCTAAGGATTGCCAGAGGGGGGGGGGAGGTGACTGGGGTTACCCTCTGGTCCAGGTAGAGTCGGCTGTCCGTGGGGGGCAGGGTCTGACACTGGGGGTCCTGCAGGCTCTGGGGCGCGGAGGTGCTGATGTGAGGGAACGAGGCGTGGCAGTCCGAGGCCATGTACTGGAACGGTTTCCAGGTCTGTCCGAAATCCGTGGAGCGCTCGATGACCATCGCCTCGGGACGGGGGCCCTGCAACACATAGAGGAGTGAGGCTGAACTGAAAACCGGCATTCCCTTTAAGATTACAGCAGCGATAGCAGCAGATCATTCAAGACCCGTTTCTTTAGACACCCCTTTCTATTCATTTAGTTCCCCAACGCCACTAATTTGGGCTCAAATGAAGAGTTCCAAACAGAGTGGGTCGTATTGGACTGTCATATTATTTCTATGACTAGTCAATAATACCTAAGAAATTGGGCAGGCTGTCTCTATCCCTGACTCTTTGCTGGGTTAGGAATAAGACAGAATCATCTATAGACATCCCCAAAATACATACCACAAATAACTTCAATACTGCACATAGAAAATTGTAGCTGACCAGCCCTCTCCTGAGCCCCATACCAAGGACGCTGCACTGCCCGGTGGTGCTCCTGACCCGGGCTCTTTACCTTGAAATCTAGGATCAGGTCACTCAGCTGGAATTTCCCATCGAGGTCCAACTGCACGATGACATCTTCCACACCTAGGGGGAAATACCACACGAGGTTGGGTAACACTGTTAGAAAAGGCCGTCCACAAAAACCGACAAGACCAGGAAATAAGAGCAATTCAAACCACAGCCGAAAGACTCTGAACTCTGAGACGAGGAGAGTGACAAACACAGTATGCGGGAAAATTACACAATGAAATAAAATGTAGAAATAATGGCTTTCATGAATTTCAAAATGTTACAGCCACATAGGTCATTCCTTAGAAAGGCTCCCCTTCAAAGTGTTATTTTTAACAGAGTGCATAGCGCCACCTGGTGGAAGGAGGTCGTAACTGCCTTTCCTGCCTCACCTTTCTGCGACTGCCACCACCTCAGGGGTCCTGCCTGAGAGAGGGCGTTCTCGATCCGGTGGGAGCTCCGGCTGGAATCTGTTCTAGAATCACATGGGCAGCACTTCATCTGCCACTGCGAGAGAGACGAGAGAAAAAAAATATTTTCATATCGATTGCAAAGAGTGGGTTTACTGTAACTCTGCGCAGGAACTTTGAGCCTGGTGTCCTTTTGGAATGTGCCATCATCCTCCTGTTTGCATTATCTGCGTGTCTGGAGTTTGTCCCCTTTACACAACAACCAATCCACACGGACATATGATTAATACACACATATTGTCAACATTATGAGGCTGTGCTGATGGAACAAGTCGTTTGCAAGTTAAGAGAGTCGCCAGCTTTCATACAAACATCCACGCAGAAAGCACAAAGTCCCGCGCAGTCATCTTTCAAACAGGTTTCTGGTTTGGGAGAGGCTGGGGTACGTAGACATCCAAACCAGCTTGTAGATCTGGACACAGGAGTGTTATATCACTGAATAAGGCTGTTACACCATCATAAGAAGGTTAACAGTGTGTCCAAACTCAACATCCACTGTGACAACCAGACTTTACTGGAAGCAACTGACTGGGGACAGCAGTCATAAAGATATACTAGGGTGGGGAAAAGGAAAAGAAAAGATTGCTTGCCATGCTGGACATAAAAACGGTTGTGTATTATTTGAGTACGGAAATGACGGTTCGACAGAAAACAGCCTCGTCATTTCCCATGCCCTACACAGCGTCACAAGATTTCTGGTAAAATCGGAAAATGGTGCGAGTTCAGTAACAAGGGGAACTGTAAGCATGACAAGCAGACCTCTGACTCACTTGACAGTTTGCTAGTCATCTGGTTAGCAGAGAAATGAGGCTGTCTAGGCAAAGTGCAGCGTGCTGAGACCAGGGGAAAGGTCTGCTAGCAGCTTGCTTTGGCAGAATCGACAGCGATTTCAACATTCGCCCCAGCATGGCAGTGCCCCAAATGTTGCTTCATTTACCAAACGTCTAAATACTTGTGGAAAACAATGAATAAAGAGATGTGTCATGGGATAATGAACTGATTCAAAAAAATGTAACATTATTAAAGCGCATATAAAGAATGGATTTTAATGCATAGACAAACGATCATTCTGCTTAATTACTAATGCCTGAGAGACACCTAAACGGAAGTTGTATGTTCGTGTTGTGGTATTTAACTATGCCATTTTGCAGGTATATGCATGGTGTAAAATGTGCTACACATGCCCAGTACTGTCCTCTCCAAGGTTCCAATCAGGACTTCAGAGCGAGCGAGTGACCTGCAATGTGTTACATGCCCAGCAGGTGGAGTCGGTGTACATAGAAGCAGCTTGTCTCACTATTTGTTTAATTTGACCACAGATCTTTCTGCTGGGCTCCTGGAAAATGCTGACACGCAACATGAGTCACCACCTGGCTTCTCCCGGAAACAAAGCTGAGCCCCGATAGTACAAACAACTGCAAGTAACTACAGTCCTGTCTTTCTACTATCGACCCTAGCATGTGTCGTACAGCAGGGACGTTAGCAGAAATCTGTAACTTCAAACACTCAACTGTAACGTAAAAAACGTGTTTTAAAAATTTGCATTTATCAGTTTCTAACTTGATCACTATCTCTGTGCTAACGGTTTTATTAAAGGGAATCCATCCTACCAGGTTAAAAACCACAAAAGAATGTGGTTCAAACTCTGTGTCTTAGCAACAGCTTAGCAAATCCAACACTGTCTTTCCATTGCTGAGCAAAACGCAGCAGCATTGCATACAAGGTGTAAGACTTCACTAAACACAGAGTCTGACTCCTACACAATCACAGCATCCAAACAACAGCAGGTCACATAGAGCTGCGAGCGCCCGCCCCCTCTCCCACACGCCGGCCAATCACAGAAATCTAGGTGAGAGGTTACGAGTGGAAGGGCCAGAGGTCAAAAGGAATTCCCAGTGTGATCTGCAAAGTGGATAGATTGCATTGGCATTTACATCAGTGAAGATTGCGTCAAAGAGAAGCCTTGCTGTTAATCCCCTTAGAAGCTGGGTTACAAACATACATACATGTATTACATATGCAATATATATATATATATATATATATATATATATATATATATATATATATATATATATATAATGAACCGTTCTGAATGACTAGACCATATCCTGCTTCCATAATGATCTGGCTTGTTTGTTTTTTTCAGCAATGCTTTACTATGCATGGTGGTTGAAAATGTGGTTCAGTCACCAGCAGCTCTCAGCTGCTGGGGCTGCATTTGTAAATGATCATTACCTGTAGCAAGGTGACTCATAGCAAAATAGGTGAAGGGTTACTAGAGGAAAGGTTACATGGTACAATAGACAGGGATCTGCAGGAGGGTCAGGGCTGAGGCAGCTATTGATAGTCAATAGTGAGTTCAGTGCTTCAGTCCCACCCTCCCCCCTCCACTCCCACCCTCTGAACCAGAGACTTCCCCTGTGAGCTCCCCCTCCACTCTCACAACCAGAGACCAGACAGCAAAATGAGTTCAATGTATAGGGGGAGGCAAAACTTGTGGCCATAGCTGTATGCTGTAGGGAGGAATGGAAATGCAGCTACATGATTGAAGAATTCTCATCATGGTATAACACTGCATGACAAGAAAATGAGGCCACTATGCTGAAAATGCTACTGAGCCCAGCTATCAATCTATAAAACGCTGCTTTCCACAGTGCAACGTTCCAACCTGTGCTGTAAAAAACCCCATATCAGAAGCTGCCAGCGAGGCTTCATTTAAACCAGTGGGGTGGCAATTTGGCTCCCATTCCTAGCGATTAGGCTAGCGGCGAGAGGCCAATATGCTAACTGTGGATCAGAGCAAGGCTGCAAAGCAGATACATGCTTTCCAGTCCTTGTACAGGAGCTGTGAAGGACAGAACTGGCCACACTGAGAAGGCATTTTATTACATGCATTCCCACGCAGTCACAGCTATTAATACCAGATTAGATCTGTAGTGATCATGGAGTGAAGAGACCTTTAAATGTAGGTCACTATAAACAGTGCACAGGTTTTGCATGGGATACGTTTTTTACTGATTACCAGGTCAGGCTGGCTGGTGTTAATCTGCCTGCTGTTCTTGGAAGAAATGCTGGGGCTTGCTTATGAGATTGAACTGGGTTTTAATGGGATTTCGAAATGTGTTTCCTATCAAGACCCTTTTAATCCAGGAAGATTCTCTCTCGCCAGTTGACTTAATTACAGGGCCGCTGTGCTAAAAGAAGGACATGCTTTTTCTGTGTTACTATATTATGCATTTACTGAGCTTCCCCCTGGCTAAGCTTTACCACACTTTGCAACGTCCCTGAAGGAGGATTGTGACTCAGGCACACCCCTTGCCAAAACAGATTAAGAAAGCACCAGGACAAAATTCTGCTTCTTTTACAACCAGAACACCTGAAACTAGGACAGCACCAACAAACCTTTCAGCTTCCTTTCAAAGTGACCTCGCTCGCACGGCATGAATTCCCAAGGTTGGCCAGGTTTGTAAAAAGCACTGAAACGTTCTTTTGATTTGGGCAGCCGAAGCCTGTAGCGCCAGGCAGTGGAAAGGAGGTATAGCTGTGGTAAGCCTGCACCTGAAACCAGTAAGTTATTGCTGACACAGCCAGCCTGGCCTCCGATCGGTGCCAGGACCCTTCGACACGCCGGAGCCGAGTGCACGCCCAGCTGCTCGGAGGGCCAGGCCTGCTTCACTCAGCACTTTAGGGGGAGTGTTGACATGGCAAACATTGCAATAGCGTTGGATCTCAATGGCATTCTAGTCCAAGGACAAACAAAAGACAGGGAGGATTTGATGAAGGAAAATGGCAGCCGTCCATCCTAGGTCTGTTAACAATCAATCTGTCTCTGTCTCTGTCTCTGTCTCTGTGTCTGTCTCTGTCTGTGTCTCTGTCTCTGTCTCTGTCTCTGTCTCTGTCTCTGTCTCTGTCTGTGTCTCTGTCTCTGTCTCTGTCTCTGTCTCTGTCTCTCTAGCAGTCTGTTTGCTTGCCTCTGTCTTTGCCCCTGTCTCTTTGTCCGTCTCAAGTATTGTTAAAAGGCGCGTCATTCTGAAATGAGCCACTTGATGACTGGGCAGGTGGTTTGCAGCCAGGCTGGTTACCGGAGCAACGAAACAGAACCGCTAAGGGGAAACACACATATGGACAGCCTTTTTGCCTGAAGTCGTTTGCCTGGCTGATGAACCTGGAGGGTGTCTTTGCTTTTGCTTCTGTGCAGGCCAGTCAAATGGTTCCCTGGCGTATTACTGCAAGACACAGCTTTGAGTTTCGTTTTCTGTAATCAGTGCATCGCTGGCATTTCCTGCCTGCCAACGACTCCTGGCCTGAATGAGACTGGAGGCAGCAATTAACTAGCCAGTTACAGAGGGCAAGCGCTACCCAGCCAGTTACAGAGGGCAAGCGCTACCCAGCCAGTTACAGAGGGCAAGCATTACCCAGCCAGTTACAGAGGGCAAGCGTTACCCAGCCAGTTACAGAGGGCAAGCGTTACCCAGCCAGTTACAGAGGGCAAGTGCTACCCAGCCAGTTACAGAGGGCAAGCGTTACCCAGCCAGTTACAGAGGGCAAGCGCTACCCAGCCAGTTACAGAGGGCAAGCGCTACCCAGCCAGTTACAGAGGGCAAGCGTTACCCAGCCAGTTACAGAGGGCAAGCGCTACCCAGCCAGTTACAGAGGGCAAGCGTTACCCAGCCAGTTACAGAGGGCAAGCGCTACCCAGCCAGTTACAGAGGGCAAGCGTTACCCAGCCAGTTACAGAGGGCAAGCGTTACCCAGCCAGTTACAGAGGGCAAGCGTTACCCAGCCAGTTACAGAGGGCAAGCGCTACCCAGCCAGTTACAGAGGGCAAGCGCTACCCAGCCAGTTACAGAGGGCAAGCGTTACCCAGCCAGTTACAGAGGGCAAGCGTTACCCAGCCAGTTACAGAGGGCAAGCGTTACCCAGCCAGTTACAGAGGGCAAGCGTTACCCAGCCAGTTACAGAGGGCAAGCGCTACCCAGCCAGTTACAGAGGGCAAGCGCTACCCAGCCAGTTACAGAGGGATTTAAACACCAATAAAAAAAATAAATAAAACAATACGTTACATTATTGGGTGTAGATTTTCCTTCTCAAATAAAATTGTGCAAAATGTAGACCCAAGTGACATCAAGACCTGTGTCAGGTCTTATTAGAAAATTTCCCAGAAATCAATATTTTAAAGTGTTTCATGATGAGCTTTAAAAAGCTGCTCTGAGAGACAGATGAAGGGCATGCATTAGATCGCTGTCTGGCAGGAACACTGTTCTAAATATATAGACCAAGAAATGCATAAAGCAATACTGCCAAGGGAAAAAAGGTTCTGTCTGCATGTCTGCATGTGCACTCCTGCTTGGCGTGGGTTAATATAGCAGACCCCTAATAAAGTTGAGATGCAGTAGCAAACGCCTGCCTCGTCTTCCAGATAGAACTGAAATTGTGGGTTTCGGGGTACCAGACAGGGGTGTGAGCCCCCAGATCAGTGACTCTTGACAGGTCTGTATAAACAGCAGCTGTGGCATGTGTCTCTGAGTGTGTCTGCTTGCTGGACACGTCCCCTCTGCTCTCTGCCAGGGGTTAGCGTCCACACTTTCGTAAGCGGTTGCCCAAGCTCCAGCGTCCTCAGCATACCCGCCTGTTATTTATGCTTCCGTGTGTTGGCAAGCGTCCCGGGACGTTTAAACAGGGCAGATTCTAACTCAGGCACCCTCGGGTTGGAACCTCGCTCATGCACTTTATTTCTGTTACCGGGATGAGACCCGTGGACTTTCTTATCTCGTCCAAAACCTCAGCCAAGGCCAACAGAAAAAACGAAGCCAAAATATATTGTGCAATCTAACGGTGGACACAATGGAGGTCACACATGTCCCAGTAAGTCGTCTTTTTATTATTACTGTAGAAAAGTATTCTTAACTGTACCTTGAAAGAAACTAAGAGGAGTGGCAGCATGCATAGAGACTGATTCTGTTTCTTCAAAGCAAAACTACAAGCAGTGCCCAGTCCAACCCAGCTGCAGTGACAACAGACTGATTCCTGCCCGCAAGCCTCAACCACACCCAGGAACCAGCGCCCCTCATCAGATCTGCTGGGTCTTGTTGGCCTGAGGAAGGAGAGAGGGGCGGGGGCCCTTGCTGGTCTCTGAGCTCACATCCTGAGCACGCAGGTACAGGTAATCAAGTTTACTGAGACCCGGGGAGGAGGAGGAGGGGCCTCTGTGACTCAAAGTGAGATCAGTGGATCAGACGCACCCTCGAGTCAACCGCAGTTGAGTCTGCGGCATTTCGACACGCCCAGGGATACCTCGCTCGCTGCCAGCACATTCATACTGCTGCATACTGAGCTAGCCACACTCCGCTCTTAACGCAGGCTGCTGCTGACGAAGGCAAAGCATCTCGCATGCATCTACAACATGTTATTATCATGATCCCCATTATCATCAAGCTCCCAATGGCATACGATCTCCCGAAGACTTCAGATGCCATGTGTTCCCCCGAACTGCATTCAATCCCCTATCGTCACGAATAGTTCTGAATTCAGTTTCTCCGGCAGTTTGTACTTTTAAAGTAATTGTAGCAAACAAAAGAATTCCATAAATCTTTCCTCATTTTCCATGAGCTTCTACAAATGTCTCAGGTGTGCAGTGTGTTGAAATCAATCTGTATTTTAATGCACGCTGCGGTCTGGTTTTTTTCACACCGGATCAAAGAGCTTATCTATAATCTGGGTCAATAAAACATTTAAAGATTAACTTTCCTGCTATCTCTAGCCAGCTGTGTAGCTGGTTCCCATGTCTGTACATTGGTACAGTCAGCAATACGGCCCTACACTGCACAGCAATTGCTTTTGATTCTATATTCTATTTCTCTGGTTTCTTTGTTAGCCGGATTCACCTCTATCTCCTCTCGGCCTTCAGCACAAACTCCTCACCCACCCCCCGCTGTCTGGGTCGTTGCTGCAGGAGAGGAGGCAGGATTGCAAAACCTGGCCCAGTCCAGTGTCCTGGCATGAGATCCAGACGATTTCACAAAGCAGACAGACCTGACAGAGCAGGGCACGCAGTATAAAGAGCAGCTACATCAACTTCACTGTGCTTTACACACACACACACACTACATGCAAACACACACACACACCCACACACTACATGCAGACACACACACCCACACACTACATGCAGACACACACACACACACACTACATGCAAACACACACACACACACAACATGCAAACACACACACACACACACACACACACTACATGCAAACACACACACACGTCTTTCGGGTGAGACGTAGTTGTAAGTGACTCTGCAGCTGATGCATAGCTCACTCACCCTAGTCTCTGTAAGTCGCCTTGGATAAAGACCTCTGCTAAATAAACACATAATAACAGTGAGCAGGCCTATCAGGCTGTGTAAAGTCCTGTTTGAAGGCTCGCTCTCTCTTACCTGTCCGAGGGGGGTGCAGAAGACCTCCGGGCCAGCCAGGCCGCAGGTGGAGGACGCTCGCAGACGATTGGCTCTCCCAATGAGCAGGTCCCCGGTTTCTGGGTAACAGGCTCCCTGGGAGCAGTCTGTCTGAGCCAGGGCCAGACTCGACAGAGCTGAGGACACAAAGACCCTGAGTCAGTCTTTACAAACTCCATCCTTTCCATTTGCCATGGTTATCTTGCAGTGTACCACGCTATCATCACCCGTATGCATTAAGTACGGCTTGCAGTGGATTAACCAGGGTCTGAGTTTCATAGGGCTAATGCACAGGGGTTAGTACTCTACCCCCCTGGTATTGTTTTAAACTTGCTTGTAAGGGAAACATACATACCGAGAAGCAGGAGTAAAATCAACATGTTGAGTTCAGACAAGAACACCTGCAATTAGAGAGAACATCGTTAGCATTGCAGAAAAATACAACAACAAAAAATACAAATAACGATCTGTTTTACAACAAACCAGGTAAGGGGGTGTCAAGTACATACTAAATGAACTGTGGATTCCACAGTGAAGTGTAATAAAGCACAGTGAAAGCCTGGTAAAGCACAGGTAAAGAAATGTAAAGACCAGCAAGGTAAGGGAAAAGCATATTCAAACATACCATTCAAAATGTATGAAACTCATTAACAGTGTGGCAACAAAAACTAACATTGCTGGAGCAAATCTTTCTGCTAAACAACATGTCCTGTTCCAGACAGACAGACAGACAGACAGACAGGCAGACAGACAGACAGACAGACAGGCAGACAGACAGGCAGGCAGACAGACAGGTCTTTATACTATTTACAACCAAACTAAATACAGAGCATTGTGATTCACGCTTTCCTTTATCAACAACTGTTGAAGAAGATAAGATAGCACAAAGTCCACTAGACAGACAGACAGACAGACAGACAGACAGACAGACAGACAGACAGACAGACAGGCAGGCAGGCAGACAGACAGACAGACAGACATTTTGACCGACAGATAGATCGATCGATAGATAGATAGCCAGCACTCACCAGTCCAGTCCCAGTGTTTGAATTGCACTCTCTTGTCCAGTAATATAAATCAAGTTCACGGTGCACTCTTCCCTGTTCAGTGCTATTGTATCGCTGCTCTCTCCCTCCTGCTCTGTATTTAAGTGCAGCCTCACCTGTGTGCAGGATGTGTCAGAGCCTCATTCAGACAGACCCACCCTTCCTCCTGGCCCAGCCTTTAGAAATGAGTGTAAACCACAGTGTAGCATACTCCCAGCAGCCTAGATAAACAGAGACACAAAATACCCCTAATCCAGTTTAAAAACAGGTCCACGTCTTCAGCACAAGCGTGTGAGATACATGTAGCGTGTGAGATACATGTAACGTCAGCGAGTGAGATACATGTACCAATGTAAAGTCCGGCATACCTGTGGCTGGACGGAGATGGGAACGCTGCGCTATAGCCCTGTTGCCCACGATTTCATCCCGCGACCAGCCAATCATAGAGTTACTGATGCTAATGAAGGATCTGCGTAAATGATTGTGGCAGATTCAGTGGACTTTTCATATTTCGATAGCGCCTTTCATCACAATTATTATTTATTTTTTAGCAGACGCCCTTATCCAGGGCGACTTACAATTGTTACATGATATCACATTATTTTTACATACAATTACATTATTTTTGACACATTATTTTTACATACAATTACCCATTTATACAGTTGGGTTTTTACTGGAGCAATCTAGGTAAAGTACCTTGTTCAAGGGTACAGCAGCAGTGTCCCCCACCTGGGATTGAACCCAAGACCCTCCAGAGCCCTAACCACTACTCCACACTGCTGCCCTATACTGCACAAGGATCCCAAATCACTTCACAAACACACACACACACACACAAACAAAGTGAACAATTAAACCATTCAATTAAAAACATTCTAATGCAAAATGTAATAAAACAGAAATGAAGAAAGAGAGTGAGCTAGAGTCTTGGCATGCTGGGACTGTAGCGGAGTCAGGTGGAGGGGCGACTCAGAGTGAGTCAGGAAGGGTTCAGACATCACAAGCACAACGGTCACAGGTGATGCACTCGATCTCTGTGCACCCCAGGGCAACACCCCCTTCCCCTGGGTGAAAGTCAGCTGGGAGCTCCTGTACCTCCCAGGGCAGACCTCTTAGAGACCAGCGACCAGACCACAATCATTGCTGAAACTGCACTTACAATTACAATGCTGCTTTGTTCAGTTACAATTAGAATTACCACTACACTAAAAAAGTAACATAATATAAAAAGTCAAGTAGGCCCCTGTTTGTAATGCCTGCTTGATATGGTGAAATGTATGATTGCGCAGATTGCAGGTGATCACAGTAACCAAACGTTGTGTTTAATAATCCTGGCCCCGGAGGTATGTTTTTATTCATGAACAGTGTAGTGCATCACCATTGAGACACCACACCTTCACTGCCAGCCGCTGCACGCCCAGGCACAGCCCAGCAAGCTTATTATTCACCTGGGGTGATTAAAACCGCCAGCCCTTCCCTGCTCATGAACCGAGGAAGCACAACACACACACACACACAGACACACACACACACACACACACACACACACACACACACACACACACAGACACGCACACTCGCGTGCACGCACACACACACACACACATGCACACACAGAGACACACAGAGACACACACACACACACACACACACACACACAGACACAGACACACACACAGAGACACGCACACTCGCGTGCACGCACACGCACACACACACACACACACACACATGCACACACACACACACACACACACACAGAGACACCCACACTCGCGTGCACGCACATGCACACACACACACGCACACATGCACACACAGAGACACACAGAGACACACACACACACACACACACAGACACAGACACACACACAGAGACACGCACACTGGCGTGCACGCACATGCACACACACACACGCACGCACGCACACGCACACACTGTAACAGGTCTCATCAGTGCTAGTAGCGAGGTGGAGTCTTCCTGCATTCTTAGTTGACAGGATAACAGCAGCTGTGTATACGGCTTCAGCTATGCGAGTTCCCTCTGAAACGGGGCCCTGGACTTTGCACTTACATTGCTTTAAAAAGGTTTCTACACCCAAGACGTTATGCAAACTGCCCAAGGCAACATTGCCGTGCAGCTGACTTATCCATCCTCGTGTGTTGTGCAATACAAGGCCATTCCTGCTCACAGCCAGTCACCGCTTCGTGTAAACTTTGTAAACGCTGGAGATAACGCACACAGCCACCCAGTTAATAAACCCAGCTTTTATCAGCCGAGCAGGAGTATGCATTGCATTGATCAAGGTTTCTGTGACGCTGCAGACGCTTAGGCTGTAGCACAAGCACTCAGGACACAAATGCTCTTCAGAAAGGCAGGGCAATAAATCACTGGGATACACAGGCAGGATCCAGGGGGATGGGAGCTTTATTGGCAGGTATTAAAGTGTAGAGTAGACGTGCCAGTTTGGAGTTCTAGGCTGTAGATTACTGTCGGTGCTTTTTACAATAGCTGGGAGCAGTCCAAAGAACCCCCGTTCTAACAGGTATAATCTTTACATTTATATAGTGCTAAATCCTCTCCAAAAAACTATATGGGACAGTAAGGTGAAGTGGACAACGCTATTATATAGAAAATACAGTGCGGTTCAAAAGTCACCTGACCAGTTTACAGCTATACACAGCCTGGTCACTTTATTAGGACCTGTACGGAATGTCTGGTAACAATAACGCGAGAACAGGTGAACAGGACGCTCCTTGATCCTTGTAGTTTAACTCAGTTATTCGGATGGCTGGATGAAAATGTAATCCCTGCTTTCATTGGGATAAGAGGGGCTATTGTCTCACCAAGCAGCTCTGGGGAGATTAAAGGGATCAGCTTCACCAAGGCTCCCTATTTTCAGCCTGAATTCCCTACATTATCAGTGTGTGTCGTGCATACAGGAATCATTGTTAGAGTTATTATTATTATTTATTTCTTAGCAGACGCCCTTATCCAGGGCGACTTACAATTGTTACAAGAGATCACATTATTTTTACATACAATTACCCATTTATACAGTTGGGTTTTTACTGGAGCAATCTAGGTAAAGTACCTTGCTCAAGGGTACAGCAGCAGCGTCCCCCACCTGGGATTGAACCCACGATCCTCCGGTCAAGAGTCCAGAGCCCTAACCACTACTCCACACTGCTGCCCTATTCCATACTGAAAATCGGAAGCAGCTCTTTCAGTGTGTCGAGCATAACCTCCTACTGCTGCACGATGCGCGCTGGCATGACTAGTTTAGCAGAGTGAAGTGGCGAGAAAGTTATGCGGGTGGGAATGTAAACAAACTTGACCATCAACAAGATCTGCTTTCTGATACAACAGGAGCACAAAGGGTTAATAATTTCCATTTCAAAAGGAACGATACTATTGTTATATATGGTTGTGCTTGATTAATGTGGTGTGTTGTGAACGACCTCGATTCACAGCAGTGTCCGAGGATTGCGCTTCAGTTTCACTCCGGTAAGTGTTTGATGTGACGCCTGGTCCTGACAGTGGGGTGATCGATTTAATGTCATTCTTTTGAACTTTTGTGATTGATCTTCAGACTCTCAACTAAACATTGTTCTCTCTTTTTAATTCAGTTATGTTCTACTGTCCCCCTCTGTTTCTTGCATAATCCCGGAGGATGATGTCTGCCGGGTTCATTATTCTTTCTAATTCAACTAAATCGTACTTAGCGAGTCTACACAAAAACAAGATATTTCGTGCAAGTAAGCAGCCAATATATCAGTAGCAACATGAACCCGATAGTCTATTTGGGGAATCTAAAATGCTCGGGACTTGATCGGAATGAACTGTCCTCCATATGTGATTAAACTCACAGTCCTCTCAGTCTGTCCCGTTTGAATCCTCGAGCCAGGCTGGGTTCAAAGGGTGCGTGCTTATTCTTCTTTAAACGGTATTAAACAGCTTGGTAAGTAAACACAGGTGAGGAAATCAACTCGGATGGCGGTCAAGCATCCTGAGCATCCTTTAGCCCATTTGTATGATTAAATGAAGTGAGCTGTCCATTAAACCCTTAATACACAATCTACAGTATTTAAAAATAACAAAAACAAAATCATGCAATACAGAAATCGCATAATAAGACTAAATAAATGCATAAGGGCACCGCATGATCTAGTGCTGTTTCTAAAAGAGTGAGGCTGACAAAGGGGATACAAAGGGGACTTCTTAAGTAGGGCAAAGGTGGAAGGCTGGTCGCTGAGTTCATCTGCATGCGTGACGTAACAAAGCGGCATCTCCAAGCACAGCTGATGCAAGTCCCCGGTGCTTGCGTGAGTGCGTGTGTGTGTGAGAGAGAGAGGCGTAATGTCCGGGACGTTGCGAGCTAGTGCTGTTAAAACCAGTCAAGCAAGGTACGCCCCGATCACGTCCAACACACAAACCCAGTAACCCCACACCAAAATAAAATAGTCAATTCGAACAGGAACAACTTGTAACAAAATGTTACAAATGAACTTCTATATTTAGAAATGACTTCAAAGAGGAGGGGGGGGGTATGTTCTATTTACAGACTCGTTATTTTTCATGGATACAGTATGCGACTTTAATGTTATTATGATTATTTTTGTACAAATCAATGCCAACGCTATTGCACGGTTATGCATTTGAAGAAGCAGTGTTAAAAATCACTGTAGTTTTCCACAGTGTTAATATACTGAAGCAAAACGAGGAGGGATCACCAAACACCTCATCTAAGGACATAGGCGTTGCAGTAGTGATCAGTCATGCACTTAACATATTAAAGTACAGCAACGTCCTCACATAACACACTCGCGTTTCCTAAATCCCTTCAGAAACCGATGATCTTACTGCTGCCATGATCTACAAACGAAGCTGTATCTCTGGAGTCTAGACTACACGATCACGTCGACAGGTGTAGAAAGACGGGCCAGGACAGCTGGGAGAATCTGAATACTGTGTTCATGAATTAAATCAGCTCTTAACCCTAACCCTAACCCTAACCCTAAGGGCTTCAACAGAACGTTTCATGTGTTCGAAAGAATGTAGCATAATTTTACATTGGCTTGTCTTTCTGCACCAGGTAAAGAGCGTGGCCAGTCTTTCTGCACCTATACTATCACCTCCTTCCGCAATATAATGTTGAAAACACACACACACACGCACACGCACACACACACACACACACACACACACACACACACACACACACACACACACACACACACACACACACACTGCAGACTTCCCAAAGAACGTAGCGTTACCACTGAGCACGGATTGCGCCGCTGCGCTGCACGGAGTGCGTCGCGTACTATAATAAGCACTGATGATAAGATACACTATCCGACCCTTTGATCTGCACACCATTTCATATTTACCGACTGTCTAATTACGAGCACAGGACATTCCATTATGTGTAAGACTATTGTGATGGGCAGCTGGGCATTCCCCAGCGCATGGTGAATGTTTATAGAAACCCTGTGCCCTCACCCCTAACCTCCACTCCCATTTTAAACATTCACAGATCTATAAGCTCTGGTAAACGTTGATGTATTGCTAAGGAGAGATAATGACTCGTTGACTTGTATACAGAGTAGTAGAGGGTGAACGCCGGGGTCAGTTCTAATCTCGTTGCTAGTTTACACATGCAATACACAACCTCGTTTTTATTTTGAATATAGAGTTGTTTTTTTAAAAGAATTAATTCAAATATAAAATAGTCCCAGTTGCATGGTGATTCGTGTTGCTGTCTGTGAAAAACAACCTAGGACGGTCACAGTGGCCACGAATCAGGTCCAACTAAAATGCAGTGTTGCTATTTTATATCAATGTTTCAATTGCACTTATGTTATCGTATTGGCCACATATCACCTCTGAAGAATTGAACCGAATTAAATATTACAAATAAACCCCCAACACAATTAACCCGTTTCATTGATACCCAGTTCATTGTAACAGTTGCACGCTATAAAAACGCGGCACATAAGAAAATTAGAAAGAACGCACGTGCTCTTTTAATAATGTGTTTCTCTCAAACGCGTTTATCACTGTCCTGGGCAGGAATTCAGGACTTGGCTTACGTGACTACTAGCATGCAGGACACAGCGCTGTGCTGGGCTTGCAGCAAAGGGAACCCACGCAGTGGGAGTGCATGGGGGGGAGGGTCGTTTTTCTGCATCCTCCAACCAGAAAGGGTTAATTCCACCCCTACTATCAGGGCTGCATGTGGAAAGCACTGCATCTCATCTCCGGCATGCTGTGTGGGGCTGCGTGCTCTCCGCGTGCTCAATCTGAATACTCGCACAAACCCCGCCCACCCTCATGAATATTCATAACACGTACACACGAAGGCGTCACCAACGAGTTCAGTGGCTTTAAATACGAGAAGAGTGACTCAATTCAATACTCAGACACCAGTGACTGAGACAAGCTTCAGATGAGAATACTATAACTACGACTACTAGAGCTACTGCTACTGCTACGGAGTATAAAGTCGAGGTCTTCTTAAAGAATTCAATTTGGTAAGTTAATATCAATGTATTTTTTTCTGTTTGTTTTGACCTATTGTTTTGACCATAATAAAGCTCCTACAATGAGTTTGGGAATGCATGTAGTTTCATTCTAATGTCATGCACGGCGCTAATTGTTTTTTTTTGTTTTTTTTTCTTGTGATGTATTATTACAGAATATCCAAAAGCTACCGACCTACCAAAACACCCCCAGAAATGGAGACCATGCAGGAGCTGATCCCCTTTGCCAAGGAGATGCTGAGCCAGAAGCCTAACCGAAAGATGTTGAAAGTGTACCTGGTGGGGACCGTGCTGGCGTTCTTCGGTGTGGTCATTGGGCTGGTGGAGACAGTCTGTCACCCCTTCTCTTCAGAGGAACCCCTGGAGGAGGATGGGGCGCACCGAGCGGAACAAGAGCGCCGGGCTGCGGAGGAGACCGAGAAGAGACGGCACCACGAAGTCATCCTGGAGAAAGAAAAAGCCTTCAGTCGCAAACAGCTGGCGACTACCGGACAAAGAACCACTGCCAACCGACTGCACGCCTCCTAAAGACACGAGCCAAGCAAAGAATATCTATAGAGATGCATATATCCATATATAAACACATATATGACATGCGCGTTCGGAGAGCACCCCGCTTTATCCCCAACACTAAAAAAGACTGATCGTGAATGAATTCACAAAGTCGTGGGTCTGGCGGGGCGGCCGCTTCAATCCGATCTCGAAGGGTTACTGTTATTAAATATTGCTGCTGTGCAGCAGTTTCCATTCATAAGCTAAAACTGCCTTGTTATATGGGGTTATAAAATGCTAGACTTGTCGTTACCTGTTTAAAATGTGAACAATTTTTGTTTTATACTGAAAGAGAAAAAAAATATATATATATATATTTCAAAATGCTGTTTTTTTGTTGTTGTTTTGCAACTGAACAAATAAATATTTTTTTTATTAAATATGACTTGTCACTTCTACTGTGGTTAAAGAAGCACTCTCTCACAGGGCGATTCCCTTTCACACATTATTATTATTATTATTATTATTATTATTATTATTATTATTATTATTATTATTATTGTTGTATTAATGATGGGTTTAAAAAGCTCCTACATTTTAAATACAAGTCCTAATTTACACCCTGAATAACCAGGTGACATAATTCTCCCTACAGTCTGGTTCAATGGAAATAGTGTAGATTGAGAATAATCAGCTGCATATCAGTTTGGGAAAACAAGCCGAGATCACGTGAGTTTCAACAGCCATTGTCCTGTCTGTGAAAAGATAAAACACTATGTAAGATACTACTGGTCTTACTCACACATAACTTAAAACGTGCCCAGCTGCTATATTGATATTGTGTTATAAACCGATCAAAATGAAAACGGTTCCACGTTTGCATGTCGTGCTGCATGTTCACTGAGCTGGTCTTGAAGTAGCATGTGTGACACTTCGCAGTGAGTCCCGGTGCTCAGAGTCAAGGAGCAGGAGATCTGACAGATAATCACGGGTTCGGGCTGCTCTGCTAAGCTTCTCGCCGCTCTGTACCAGATGCCCCAGCGTTGTTTCACACAGCTCTTGTAATGTTAATACTTCACCTGGCTCCTTTTTTTTCAAAATTAAAAAAAAAGGTCAAATTTTTTGAAACTCTGTCCCCTCGTACTCGCAGCTCCACAGGGGCAAAATGGGGACCCCTGCTGGAGAGTAGAGGTAATGCTCCTATCGGCAAATGAAAATAAGGCCAGTTTTGAATTATCTTTACTTGGCATGCAGTATCGACCTTTTTGAAAACACGCAGTTTTTCTTGCAGAATACACATAATTAAACATTGACACACTAAATGTTTTTTTTTAATTTTTTTAATGTAAATTCACTTTTAATGCTTCGACAGCTTTCTTATGCCTGTTTAAACTGACACAGTCTATGTGTATGACAACAGGTTTAACGTGTCAATCAATGATTAAGAAAAACCAGAGCCACTGTGCTGAAAGCAGCGAGTAGAAACTTCCAGAACGATCTGTTAATACAGCTGTGACAGAGTTTAGACTCAGCGCCTGCCAGGGAGTCTGTCCAACTGAACTCACAAAGAACTTGGAAAGCAAAGGATTCTGTGCAGGCAAGCAGGCCAGCCCCACCGCTGGAATCCATTTAAGCAAGCGCCCTCTACACACATTAGAGATTCAAAGTCTTCTTCAGATTTCATTACAGTGAGTGTTTCTGCAATCCCAGGACTGCCTGGGGAGTTCTACAGGAGAGGCTGGTTTCTGATGCTGTTATCCCCCCTGAACCTCCTAGTCAGATAATAGTGTCAGACTGGTTTTGATCCTCTTTACTGCCCTGACATATGGGCTGGAAAGATACAGTGGGCAGTGTGTGCGGGACAGCTAAAGCACACCGCAGAGGCAGGAATGCAATCCCAGTTCATAACACTATAGTCAGGAGCCTCAGTTCTGAGGCTGTCTGTGTTCCTCCTTGTAGCGAGAACGAAAGGGCTGGTGGAATGGCATGATGAGGTCACGGCCCTGTGCATGATGAGGTCACGGCCCTGTGCATGATGAGGTCACGGCCCTGTGCATGATGAGGTCACGGCCCTGCAGAAATATCCCCCAGAAAAGTGCAGTTGTACCCGGCTTCTTCTGTGCTTATTTAGTGTGTTTTTGCCGCACTGTTTTGCCTGTGCATGCTGTCCAAAAGGAATTTGGTTACAGAGGTAAAATGCATGCTGTGGGGGTTGTTTGCTTACAGGGAGATAAGAAACACCATTGTTACACATTTGTATGGCGCTGTGGAATGCAGAGTAAATCGCTCCAATAAAACCAGTCAGGGTGCTCTATGATTTGATCACATCCAGCCCTAAATCAAGTAGACACACATTTCAGATTAGGTGGTTCATCTAAAGCAATCGGCACATCTTAGCCCTGTAGAAAACCCAGTAATGCTTTTGATAACACCTACAGTATGCCTGGTTTCACCAGCCCTGGCTAGCACTGACTTTGGACTGAGAACCTACGCTAGCATCAGACTGCTGCTGATCAAGGTCAAACACCAGCGGATAAAGCCTAACTTCATAACTACTTTTCCTTTAGGGTTTTAACACAGAAGCCAGCTCTTCTTTTGACAAGTTAAAACCAGATGATGCAAGACAACAGGCAAGTTACAACCACAGCACAAAACGCAGGGGCTTTCTGGGGTTTTATTAACAAGTCTTAAAACAGCAATGTGTTTATTAACCCCTAGCATAGAAGCACTGCATGGAAGCTCTGTTTTAATGGTTGTTTAACAGAGTACTGTTCCATTTCCCAGAAGGCAGGAATAGCACATGGAGAACGCAGGGAGTTTGCATCACATTTCAGCGTGTCCCCTCTGTATCAGAAAGGCAGGGATAAGATAGCCATTGTAACCAGCGCATGACTGATTCCATTGTTTCAGCGCCCGGAGAATGCCTTTGAAGGAGTCAACTGGATATCGAAACAACATTTTAAAACAAAGGTTTCACAGAGACCACGAGAAAGCACGTCTATACAGCAGGCGACAGAACACCACGGTTCTGCCTGATTACTCTCTCCTGTAAAAACGATCGAACCTCCAGGGTCCGATTCCAAGAATCTTACAAGTCAGTCAGAGAAACGTTTTCGGGTAACGCGACGCCACTTTAACACAGATGACGTCATTAGCCGAAGTGTTTGCCCAAATCCTGTCGGTTTTACCTTATGCGGTATCCGGGGTCTACTCCCTTTGCGCTAATCCTAGCTGGTCTAAAGACGGCAGTTAAGAATCACTCTACCATATCGATACCATCAGGTGAGATTATTTTGCAATTCTGCACCCTAATGCTAACCCTTATAGGAGCTGAATGGGGTACACAAGTGTGAAAGTGTAAGCAGTATAGCAACATGGCAGAACGCGGTAGAAAGCATGGCAAAGCACGCTATAGAAACACAAGGACCGTGAAAAAGAACGACAAAAAACAGCACGATCCGTTAACAATACACGCGCTGCAGGTTAATGCCGCTTTGACAATGCACACCGCAGTGGACTCTGTTATGGTCACTGGCTATGTGTGCGGTACGCTGTGTCCTCATCAGGTCAGTCAGAATCAGCCAGGGCATTAGCAGCTTAGCAAAATTTAAAAGTTCAGCCCGGATGAGACAACCTGCGCAGTTCAGTTCAGTTCAATACCGCAAAGCCATTAAATAAAACCCAGAGAGTCATTGGGTCTGCTGTAGGTATGCTCGGTAGCCGATTAGTTTTTGTAAAGGAGACAAATAGCTTCTCTTTGCGCTAAAAATAATTTTACTGCTGGATGATTGGGGAAAGGGTGAAAAAGGTCACACTGTAAACTGGAAGGGCATCAGATATTAGCTATATAGAAAAGCACAACATAAATAAATCATTATCACCTACAAAAGAACGGGCCAAGTTTATGATCCAGCCTAGGTATTCAGTTTTGCAAAAAAACAAAAGAAACAGACAATTCCAAAGCTTAACAAAATACCCCAAAGTAACGGCATGCACCGAAACATGCTGGTATTCATTTATGTAACATTTTCTGAAAAGCAGCTCATTTAATAATGTTGCTACCAGAGGACAAACAGATTGTTTTGAAACTGAACCGTGAACTGCAAAACCCCCCTCGTGAAACTCATCCAAACAGTGCATGCACTTCCAAAAACAAACTGGGGTGTGCATGCGTTTAAACGCAACATGCGGGGGGGCGGTCTGGGTAAACAGTCTGCAGCTCGGGAGCCAGTGATAAAAGTTAGAGAGAAAGTTCCAGGCAGTTATTAAGTTCATTTTGCAGACAGACAGACGTTCCGCGCGGACTCGATCTCTGCACAGGGGTCCGGATTTTGAACGAGGACCTGAAAGACATGGAACAGGGAAGCGCATTTCTGATGCGCTGTGTAGCAGATTAGGGATGTTGAAACACACTGGCTTTCAAATACACTTCCTTAAAGGCTGGATAAAAAGATCACTAGGGCTTTAATTGCAGCTGTACAGAGCATTGGTCGCGGTGGCTGAATGCTACTGTGATCACACAACCCCCGGTTTGATCCAGTACACCCTGGTTCAGCAATCCGTTCGCAGTGTGAAAGCAGCTCTGTGCTGTTACCATAGCAGGAGCCCTCGATGCATTGTGTGGTCATTGCTCCTCATCAGCCGGCTCATCAGCTCTCCACTCTCTAGTCCACTTTCACTGTGGAGTAACATATTTCCCATTGGAGGGGCAGGATGTGACCAGGAGTGAAAAACAATTGAAGTAAACTAGCTGGCGATATAAATAGCCTTTTCCTTTCAACAACAGGGAAATAAATAAACCCCAGGGGTTATAAACAGAGCTAAGGGGCATGGCCTTTTTGTTTTTGTTATATTTCTGTGTTTTATAGCGCTTCTCGGTTCTATTCATCTAATACAGAGTTGTTAGTCTATATTTATTTATGCATTTAACCAGGAGATTTGCTCATTGAGCCTCGTTTACAAGGGGGTCCTGGAAAACAAAAGAACAATCGCAAAGTACAAACAACACAATACAGACCTGCGTGGCTCTTAATCAGCAGCATGCGGAGATCTAAGCACAGAATAAATAATATCTGTGTGTTAATGGGGAGTGAAGGAGAAGCATTGGCAGGAGGGTCTAAGCTATTCCCCAGTACGATCCAGAGAAGGAAAGATGATCAAATCCCATCTTCATACTGCGATGGGAAACAGTTCTACGCTTGGAGCTTTCTGATGAAGAGCAGCCGCCCTCATTCCTTTGAGATCAGATGAACGCCACACGCAGTTATCAAGCAACACGATCGAAACACAGTGATTGAGACTGGAGACTAACTGAAAGCCAGGTGAGGGTACAATTAGAGGATAAGAGTCCAGAGAGACACCCTCAGCTTGTAAAGGAAAAGGGAAGCTGCTTGAAACGACTTGCTCTCTAACTAAAATCTCATTTCAGGGACGTTTGCCACTGACAACAGATGAGATTGCCATCACAGCATTAGCAACAATGGCAACACCATCATGGGTAAAGGGCCCTCGTTATGAAGTAAAGGTGACAGGGTTGAACTGAAAGTCCAGAGCAAAGTTCAGAGTGCAGTATCTGATCAGCGCTGTGTGTGTGTGCGTGCGTGCGTGCGTGCGTGTGTGTGTGCTGGAGGGTCAATGTTTTCACGCACAGTAGTCTTGCTCAGGTGGCTTCAGTTAACACAGTGCCCCCAATAACACTTCTCTCACACATGTGTGGATCCAGCAGCATCACGCCTTGATTATATATGCTGAAAGGCACACATTCACAAAGGTTCTACCATTTAGCTTCGGTATCATTTTCACAACCAAAGGTGGGTCAGTTGCTATTAATGATCAAACTTTTTTTTTAATTGTTTATCATTCCTTCAAGCAATTTCCAGACTCATGTCTTTATCTCTACGGCTCCAATTACTGAGTTTCCTGTATTTACATTCCCTGCATGTCCTGTATGTGTTATGAGCTGTTTTTATTTCGTTGGGTTCTTGAGTTTTGCTGTTGATTATTTTTCTGTCCCATCTGACTACAGCTCAGATGGAAACCAGCCAGAAAATCACGGCTTGACTGCCAGCGATTAAACAAACAATACTGCAAGAGCTGGAAATGGTTCTCCTAAGTGTGTAGACGTGTAAGGTATACAGTTTACACTGTAGCCAGCACCCTTGGGGGTTTCACTTGGGGAGTCAGACTCCCTCATTCCTAAAATCAGATGAGCACTGTTTTATTTCAAATGCTCCACACCAGCGGATGTGCACGTGTGGTTTGAAATGATGACTGATTTTATGCAGAGCTGACATGCATGTGGCATGGTTGTGCAGGTGCAGCACAGAGTGGCTCAGCTCCTTCTAACACACACGCCCATGAAGGCTACTGGCTTACTGTGAATGCATGGTTCAGGCTGAGTCCTCTGGATCTTGCTAAGGTACCATGTTCACAAACTTTCCCCTGTTAAGCTAATCAGACTCTGTTTTTTTCTCAGCTTTTATTGAATGAGACAGTACTGCAGAAATTGACGTTTTCCCTTCTACATTTTTAGAATAGTTTGTTTCTAGATTGGAAAGATATTTCAGTATATAGTCAGACAGACAGACAGACAGGCAGACAGACAGACAGACAGACAGACAGAAAAAGCTAGATAGATAGATAGATAGATAGATAGATAGATAGATAGATAGATAGATAGATAGATAGATAGATAGATGCCACATTTGTGGAGCCTTGCCCTAGATATGTAGTTCTAGTTGATGGATAGATACCCATCTTATTCTTTAGTCTAGGCATAAAGAAAGGCCATACAGTCCACACTTTAACCTATTTTCCATCCCTGTGGCCCTGACACAAGCCTTTACCTCGGGGTCACTCTGGGACACATGGGGACGTCCCTCCGGATTGCAGTGGCAGCCAGCTCAGCGCCGCACTGGGCTCTGCCAGACACAGGTCAGCTCCTGCACTCCTGTAACACTGGGAGCCTATGCCAGCCAGCTGAACCACGGCTGGGGAGAGCTCAGAGAACCCTTCCATGTAGGAGGACGATTGCACCAGCCAATCCCGAGCTCTCAGGCTTTGCTTCCTGAGCACTTTTTGCTGCAAAATCTTTGTAAGCCCAAATAGGTTTTTTTTTTAATTGTTGGGTGGCCTGAATTGTGTAAGAATAGCTAGGATAAGGGTGCTTTGCATTTCACCCTAGTGCAAGTTGTGAATACATAATAAATTAATCATTTTAATGTAGCAGAGCTATATGTTAGTTATCCTACAAGTAAATAAATAAATAAAAATCATGTCCTTGATGGAAAATTCGGCCCAGTGAATTTTTAACACTACAGTGAATTAGTCATAATAAGCAGAGTTAAACACGCTTGTAGGTCATTTTGTTTAGTTAACCACTAAAGACAACGAAGGGACCGGCTGAAACAACTTTAAAAATGTGGACCCGTTTTTGATTCGAAAAGCTAAGGTGTAGGGACACTTTTAGTTTCTTCACAGTGTTTTGCATTTCATTAGACGGCAGAATGTGTTTAAGGTCCTGTTTGTTTGCACAGTTACAGGTCTGTTATTACCGCAACCACTGAAGACTGATCGACAGGAAGCAAAGTCATGCAGCAAGGCGCAGAGGATAACGATTGCCAAATCTCTGGTGCCCTCTTGTGGATGGTTTAAATAAGGCAACACGGGAAATGGTTTTGAATTTCTAAATGTAAAAGGAAGAACTTACAAGGTTATATATATATATATATATATATATATATATATATATATATATATATATATATATATATATATATATATATATATATATATATACTTACATATTTAAATAAATTGTTGCATCGTTTTTTTTCATTAAAAAATATATTTGGCTGAAGATCTCTTCGTCTCCACTGTGTGATTTTGACAGGCAAGCTACAATCGTTCCCTCAAATTTGAATCTTGACGCTTCTAACAAAAATCTCGAAATGTCACAGTTTTGTTTTTTTTTAGAAAACGCGTTGCCAGGTAACAGCACAGCGCACGCCGAGCGGCTGCTTGTAACAACGCGAGAAGACAGCCCAAACCCCGCGAGAGTGGCTTAAAGCGGTGGGGGCGGGGAAGGGGATTTGGAAGCGGAAGCACGTGGTGGTGTTTAGCCCGGTCTCTGCTTCATTCAACCGGGGGTTAAGAGCGGACAGTGCGGGGAGAGAAGTCAAACAGCATCCCGGGGGGGAAACTGAGGTTGTGTTTGGGGGGTGAGACCGCGCACTGGACAGCACCAGGAGCTGTTTATTAAAAGAAAAGCAGATCAGTAAGGAGAGTGCTGATATGATTAAGGAAAATCGGTGGAGCATCCCTCCTAACGCCCCGGCTTGCATGGAGAAGCATCTGGATTCGGCACAGTACAGAGCAGGTAGTGTCGAATTTCTATTCACTGGGACCTGTGGTGTGGCGTGTAAATTATACTGTACGGTCTTCAATGGCAGAGTGTGTGTGTGTGTGTGTGTGTGTGTGTGTGTGTGTGTGTGTGTGTGTGTGTGCGTGCGTGCGTGCGTGCGTGCGTGCGTGCGTGCGTGCGTGCTGCACCTTGAGTCCAGCACGTGTTAAATAAAAATACGCGTTTGGAAGACTGTTTATAACACCCTACTGCTGCAAGCACTAGCATTAGCGCACCGATTGGGGTGGGGGGAGCGAGTTGTGTCCTTACTCCCAACTACCCCTGCCGATTACAAACAAACTGGACCGTCAACAACAGCGGCTTTATGATGTAGCAGAAGAGCCGAGAATAAAGGGAATGCATTTCAAGCTAATGATCCATGCCTAGGAAGTATATTTGACTGAACTGCACCTTGTTGCTCTTTCTGAGAGATGCGATTCTGTGCTGTGGAGCCACAAGCTAGCGTGTGCCTTAAACAGCAGCTGCTTCATAATAAGACTTCAGCTGTGTAGCAGTCCCAGTTTGCCATGCTGTCTCACAGTAAAAACACATGGAAACGTGTAACTGCTACACAGCAAAAACACTGCAGGAAATACAGTGAAACAGAACTTGGGTAAACACCTCTGCAGTAACTTGCCATTCGCTTCAGTTTCAGCTGTGCAGCGCTGTGTAAACCTCCAGCTGTTTTGTGTTGTTGTTGTTTTCCCTTTCCAGACGGGGCGCTGTTGCTCGGGGCGTCCAGCCTGTCCGGCCGCTGCTGGCAAGGCTCCATCTGGGTGTTCAAGGACCCCAAGATGGCCCCCAACGAGGGGTACTGCTGTGCAGGGGTGCAGACCGAGGCAGGGGTGGCGGATGCGAAGTGGGTGTCGGAGCGAGGCATCCTGGTGGCGTCTGATTCAGGCCAGTTACAGCTAGCTGCTGGTTTTATTCACTTTGTATTTGATCTACTGGATCAAAACCTTCACTTTGAGTTTCTGATCAAGTGCTTGATCTTTAGAAACTCTCATGAGTCCTGCTGCACCCAGTCCGTGGCCACAGAGCCTGGGCTGGGTGTATGACTCCCATTGCATAGCAGTTTGATCCGCTCCTGGCTTTCCTGTAAGTTTAATAGGACACACCTGAGATGGGTGCAGCTGCATTGCAATGGGATTCTTCCTTCCATCCCTGCAGAACTGCCCTCAATTCGGTGTAGTTTTGAGGTGATCAGCAGGCAGGAGTTGGTGTAATCGGATAATCTTACCCTGATAGTAAGCCTGTGGATTGTTCATGCTGTGATCAAGGCGGGCAGGTTTATCAAAGGTCTGATTGCTGGTCCCTGCTCGTTTGTCGCCCCCTGGTGTCAGGGTTGAACCCTGGGCTGTGTCGTGTGTCTGAGGCTTTGCTTCGTCTTCTCCCTGCAGGTGCGGTGGAGCTGTGGGAGCTGGCGGAGGATGAGACTCTGATCGTCAGCCGGTTCTGTAAATACGAGCACGATGACATCGTCACCACAGTGAGCCCGCAGGCCGGGGGGGGGCACGCGGTCAGCGGCAGCCTGGACTGCCGGTTAGTGTAGCTTGTCTCTTCTGCTCTGTCCCACCCAGCAAAGTGGAAATCCCGTCAGTAAATGGTAGTGTGAATTCATACAACTGCATCCCTTTTTTATTTCTTAGTGTGAAAGTGTGGGATCTGACACAAGAGACGGTACTAAACACATACAATGGTGAGATACAAGCTTCATTTTCCTATTTGTTTTATAAAGGTGTAGAAATACATTTAAAAATATATACTTGGTAATTTATGATGAAATGGTAGCTTTTCAGTCGCCTCTAATTCTGTCACTCTTTCTTCATTTTTTTCTTCACCAATCCCCCAGCTCATTCCAGTCCAGTGATGTGTGTAGCCTCGAACCCCAGTGACGAGTCTCTGTTTCTGTCCAGCGGGCAGGTAAACTCCTAAACTGCGTCTCTGCGTGACATTTCAGGCTTCAGTCGTCTCCTCTGCTCTCTCGCAGCTCCCTGGAGTGGTTGTACATCATGCAGTGATTATTAACAGACCCTGGTGCATTGCTCTGCTAGCAAAGGGTTCAGGTGCTGGTGCGGGTGCGGTTCTAGGAGTCAGCGAGACCGCGGTGTTCTAGAATCTAAAGGGCCTCGGCTGCAGCATTCCAACGGAACACGGCTCTGTTGATTGGCAGATATTGATTTCTTTTTCCAGTGAAATATTCAGTTAATGTACAAATGCATATTTATATGCAGACATGAACATGAACAATATGCATAAATAGATCTATAATATAAATGCATAAACATATTCACACATCAATACCCTTGTATCTATACTTCTGTCTGTAATATTCTATAGCCTAGATGTGATAATGCATTTATTGTCTCATTTTTAGAGAGGTGACTCTGTATCAAACTTGGACCCCCCCCAATGTATTTGATGTGTTAATTTGTGAAACTATTTTCTTGCCAGTACCTCTTAGTACTGTTTGTGCTTCAGATATACCAGGCTGGCATAAAGCAGCTGTTGAGACTTACCTGGCTGATGTAGAGTGCTGAATTGTGGTGCTGGAAGGGGAAACTACAGTAACCAACTTTTTTTTTTTTTCCTCCCCTCCCCAGGACGGCCGGCTACTGCTCTGGGACAAGAGGAACCCCAAACCAGCCTCCCGAATCGGTACGTGTGCAATCCTCCGCAGATCAGCGCGCTCTGCTGTGTCTCTTTCACAGTGCTCCAGTGTGCTGAAGCAAGCCGCTGCACAGCCCTCGAGTGTGCAAACCCATCCCTGGATGATCGGAGCGCATGTCGTTTCATTTCTACCTGAGGGAATCTGCTTCTGCAGTGCTTTCCAGTTACCACTTCCAGTTAGTCTGGACCGAACTGTATGCAACGGGGCAAAGTCTTAGCAACTTTGCAAAAGAGCTTTTCTGTCCAACTCTGTCCTTATGCAAGGTGACAAACTCCCCCGGGTGTGGAGCCCACAGATGCTTAGTGGATGCTAATTACTGTGCTGGGATGCTGCTAATCAAGGATTTCGACAGTGACTTGTTTTTTTTTATCCCCTTCGTGTTATAGATACTGGCCCCTCCCAGGGCACGCCTACCTCAATAGCATGGCACCCACAGCAGAGCAGTCTCTTTGCTTACGGTAAGGAAGCAGTGATGTTACATATACAGGCATGCCAATGGGTTAAAGAGCTAGCATTGTCATTTTAAACCGCAGTGCTGTGCAGCTGAGCCTCTATTAGGGACGCTTCTGAGTTTTCTTGCTGTGGTTCTGTTTTTCTTATGCCTGCCTCAGCTGTGATATCTTGCAGCTGCGTATTTTGAACCAGCAGTTCCTGTGATTCAATTCTGGTGTCGATCGGGCTAATTAACAGCTGCTTGGGTTTGCGTGGATCGCTGTTCTCCACAGTCTTAAGAAAAGCAGCGATCGTCACGAACCCAAGCAGCTGTTTTCTTTGGTTGTTTCACTTTGAGCAGCCCGATCCAATACCAACGACCCTCGCCTGATTTCTGTGAAGAGCTCAAGAGTTGTGTTGGTTCAGCACTAACGATCATTGCAATGCGTCAGTGCACACAAACATGTGGAATTGTAACAACGCAGTCCAGCTCTGGGAGAGGTCAGAGCTGCGCGAGGCAGCCACGTGAATCTGAAACCACACTGTCGGGTTTTCCAGTCCCAGCAGGTGACCCGGTTTTTGCTTTGCTCTGCAGGGGATGAAACCGGGAAAGTTTCTCTGAGAGACTTGCAGAAACCCGACAGTGTGCAGACGCTGCAGCCACACACTCGCAGTGTCACCGGACTGGCCTTCTCAGCGCACAGGTGAGGAGCTCTTACTGCAGCAGGAAAGACTTTAGCAGAGCAGTCTTTTGAGTTTTTTTACAAGCTTGTTTATGGTGTTTGAGAAGTTATTGATGGAACATTTTAAAAGCTGCTGTTTCCTGTAGATTACCTAGTGTTTGATTCACAGTGATGAAGGGTACTATAAACTGTTGTTGCAAACTAGTGCAGTTTTGATGTGTTGCAGAAACAACAGGGGTCTGTTCTGCTTGCAGTGTGTCTGGGGACCACTAGATGTCACTGGTGCATTGAAAATATTTACATAAACTAAAAAAAAAGCACTCTGTGTTGGAACACAATCCAGATTTGTATCCAAAGGATAATCCTATTGTAGTTTTAAATCTTCTTCTATCACTATTTGAGTATCATTTTGCATTTGTTTCTGTGTAAAATAACACCCCAGCGTTTGAGCTGCATTGTGTTCTTGTCTGTAGAATTTCTAACTCTTTTGTATTTTTTTTTTTTATTCACAGCACTCCCCTGCTTGCTTCAATCAGCAATGACTGCTCTGCTGTAGTTTTGGATCCTCAGCTCTCTGAAGTGTAAGTGAATTACCTTCCCTTGCCCCTGGCAGGCAGGTCAGCAGGGTGTTCACTAAACCATGCTCCGCATTGCACTTGCGAATGTGCATGCGAAACAGGGACCGGTGCAACACTGAAAATATCAGCTCAGCGCGTTGGGAGCGTCACAAACAATGAAAGGAATGTATTTAAATATTATTCTCGGCTGGGGATACAGTCAAGGTGTGTCGCTCTTTTTGTTTCTTTATCAACAGGAGCTGCTTATCTGATTGTGCTATGCAACTGTGGACATCTTTTTAGATTTTGTTTCTCTCTCTCTCTCTCTCTCTCGTGCACATACTGTCTGAGTTTCAGGTGTTCGTTTTACAGACCATTTATATACATTTACTGTTTTTGGCTCTTAATTTTGTACATTTAAAAAGATTTTTAAAGGCGTGATTTGATTTAGTTTCTGTGTCCGGAGTGAAACGCTGACTCTGCTCTGGTAGCTTGAGTTCCGTCGATTTTTTTTTTTTTTTTTTTTTTTATATAAAGTGTCGGTTGTTTTTCTTTCAGGTTCCGGGACGGGACGCATCAAGATTTTGTGCGTGGCGTGTGCTGGTCCCCCGTCGCCAGCTCCACCCTCACGACGGTGAGCTGGGATCACCAGGTCATTCACCACACAGTGTGCCAGGCGGGCGAGTAGAGAGGAGATGAGACGCCAGGCCAGCAGCCAGAGTACCACTGCATACTGACCCTGCTAGGGTTATATTTCCAAAAATAAAACGCAAGTGAAAGTCCAGCGCTCCCCTCTTTTATTCACGGTTAGGCCAGGTGAACGGGTCTGCAAGGTGGGAGTTTTGAAATATTTATTAGGAAAAGTTCCCTCGTTTTAAGGTGAATTGCACAAGTTAGCCTATTAGCGTTTGATGCACACTTAAAAATAAGAATATGGCAATTGATACAATTTGTTAGCTATGATAGTGCGATGAGAAAGTGCTCATATTTGACCATCACTTGTAGGCTGTTGTACTATGAAGCTACCCTCTGTATTCCTCGTTGTGTGTGTGTGACAGAGTGGCGAGGGGGCACCCTACACAACCACTCTGTGTACCATGAATAGAAAGTGTGCCCTCCAAGGACTTCACACAAGGTCATTTTGAACCGTTGTCCGGGTTCTCAAGAATCTTGGCACTTCAGTATCAAAGTTACACCAGAACGCATCAACAGCACTTCATTGGAGTTTGTATAGGGGTGTGAGTGCAGACAGTGTAAAGTGGTTAAGTAGCTAACAAAGCAACACAGCTGGTAATGCATGCTTTCATCCCAGCTGCGTGTTTGTAACGTGTCTGGAATGGTTTGCATGGTATGTCTGTTTTGCGTGTCTTTGCAGTGATGTTAGAGGGGCACACGGCTCCACGCACAATCAGCAGTGGACTTGGAGTAACGTTCACTGCATTTCCAAACTCTGAAGTCTGGCCTGGCTTTAGCCTTTCAGTTCACGATCTGTTTGGCTCAGTCAAGGCCGGACTGTTTAATTAGCCATGATTATTTGCTCAACAGAATTCACCAGGTTTTGAAAGTAAACCCCCAAAGAGAGTGAGAAGGTTGCCAAAAGAACTTGTGTCCATGTACTTTTATTCCTGTCAGGAAAACAATCCATCTAATACATGGTGGCCAGGGCTTACGCGCGCTTCTGGTCCGAAGATGCATGTAAGTGAGGCGCTGGTAACTTGCATCCCAGCGTTTTAATCCCCATTGTGTTCTTGATAATCCTGCTGTCTGTGCCGCTACCAGGGTACAGCACTTTGACTACTTGGTTCTGGGGCAGGTGATGCATTTCTTTGTTCAGTACCTTGTGAAATACCTGAAACTCCGACCTGGATTAAAACTAAATCTAACAGTTATGTGTCACCATGCAAGTCCTATTTAAAATACAGAGGCAGTGTGTGCTTCAGTGAAAACAAGACGCTTGGGAGGGGGAGAGAGGTTGGAGAAACAGTCCTGACATGACCTTTAATTATTAAATATGCCTTCATAGTTGTGTGAAAACGTTAAATAAGCTGTCTATACAATGTACATGCTTTCCCCGTTCCCTCTAATACAATACAGTAATCAGCAAGCAGAACTTAATATTTGTTCTTGTTTCAGAACAGTAAGCGTGCTAAAGTGTTATCTTAATCATTTTTTGACCAAAACGTAACATCTGGCACCTCTTAAATAGCCTCTATACTGTTATATATCAGGCAATAAGAAACAAAAACTATTAGAAATCAACATTGTGCTAGAAGTGTATATCAGACACTGCATTAATAAAGCAGGAGAGAATTATCCACTGCAAAAGTGTTACGGCAGGTTAAGGCTGCTAACACTCGCCACAGAGGCTGGTGCTGCATTAGCTACTCTCCGTGGCCAGGGTTTGTCAATGTTTAACACGGCATTTTAAAAGGGACAGGTGCTGTCTTTCAGTGGGTTCGATACATTGTGAAATCTGATTGCATTTTTTATTGCAGCAGCTTCAATTGCCCCACTGCTCTCTTACATGTCAGTGGGGGGGGGGACTCTGCACGGTATTCACATGAGGTTTAAATGCATGCCATTCGCGTTGGCATACCCTGCTTCTAGAACGCCCCCAGACAGAAGCAGTGCAAAGCGTCTAACTGGCTTTATAATCACCCTGTGTGTGTCGGAATAAAAACAACAGTAAAACATTTTCTGTCAGCGTAGATTAAGTGCTTTTTAGGTTCCTGTACATCAGCAAAAGTAACTTCCACAACCCTCTGCATAGTTTTGAATGCTGGTTATATACAGTTATATACAGTTGCACTGTTTTACAATCCTGATACAGAACTCCAAAGGTAAGAGTCTTTGCCGTGGAGGTCCGAGTGAATCTGGCTTGTGCCAGGCGAGGAAGCTTGGTTTGCTCCAGCTGTCAGCATGGCTGTCCTTGACGCAGCAGCGTGATTGGTTGCTTGGTTCCGGGTCGCACTGTGAACGTCCTGCCATGTGACTGCGTTGAACTGTTCTGCGTTGCATTGCTGTTGGGGTGGGAGAAAGTAAGAATAATTACATACTCCCATTTACCTGGATTTTCATTCACTGATATAAAGACGAACTCACTTCAAAATGAATTATTCTGTAATAAAAATAAATACACTGCTTTTTTGGGGGGGAGTGTATGGTCGTGGATTGCTAGTGCTCCCCTTTTCACAACTACTTATTAAATTTCTCTACCTGGGGAAAAAAAGCTGAAAAAAGATTGACAGCCTTTTAAAAAAATAAAAATCCGAACTGTTTACTGGTAGTCCAAGATTAGTGCTCATCCGAGAGTGTGAAACCAGTCTTGCAACTTTGTAACCCTAATGCAGTCACTGTGAAACCATCCCACAAGAACAATGCATTCCTTCAAGAGCGACACCAGGAAGCAAAGCAGAGAGTTCTGAATGTCGGGTGGACACAACAGTGAATTTCTTTCCTGGCGTCACGCGACCAGCCAGCTATGCATTGTGCATTCTTACAATACCTGATCCTGGCGTGTTTTAACAGTGACGTTGAAAAGGTCACAAGTCATTTAATTAATCTTTTCTTAAATCTGTATTTACCATGCCCTTCAATTTTTATGACAGAGGAAATCCGCAGGATTTCTGGAGCTCAAACAGTAAGTGTTTTGTCTCCATTAGATTTCTTGGCTTGGAAATAGTGGACAAGTGGGCCATATTGAAACTACCCTTCATCAAGGGTCTTGTGAGACAGTGGAGTTCCTGGCTTTGAGCTTTCTTGGAGACCCTGTGCCAGGATGTTCATAGAAATCATGCAAAACATTCTCAAATTCTTTTTGGACAACCAATGTTAATACTTTTCCACCACCTGCATTTCTCTCCGTAACTAAGCAGGGCAGGGCTCCTTGAGAACGAAAGCAGTGACTTTGACAAACCTGAAGGGTGATTTTGGGCACGCCTTGAATGTTACTGCTCTGTATTTTCCGACAACACAGATCTAAAAATATATTAACAGATTAGTACCTTACCTTTTAACATCCTGGCTCGCCAGTGCTGGTGGCTCGGGAGACTTTTTCTTCACTTGGGTTTTCAGTTCGTTCATGATGTTTTTCTTCACCCCTGTGAGCTGCATGTTTGACCCCCCAGTGTTGCTCCTCGCTGGCTGAAAGCCTGGCTTCACTGTGTTGATCCAAGGCTCTGTAGGTTGGTCCGTTGACCATGTGTCGTCGTTCCTCTCTGCTGGCGTGCATTTTTGCTTTAAATCCATTTCCAGCATCTTTTTCTGCAGGATACTTTGGAGGGTGACAGATGCAGGAGTGGGGGCAGGCTGTGGGCTGCTTGACGGATGCGTGGGGAAGTTGGGTTTAGTCCTTTCTGTAAGTTTCAAGTCAGCTGGGCTGGTTGGGAGACGAGGAGCTGGGAGAATAATTTGGGGTTTTGTTTTCGGAACAGGGGAACCTGGGACTCTGTCCGTCCCATTGGAAGCAGTCTTCCAGTTTGTTTGCGTACTGGGTGGGGGGTTATAGTCATTGGACTGTTGGTAGATTGGTTTATTATAGGGAGATGGTTCTTCCTCCTCCTCTTCATCAGCGTTAGCAAATTCTGGGGGTGGTGGGATGAAGCTGAAATCTTCCCCGCTTTCTTCTTGCCTGAAGCTGGGTTTAAGATGAGAGTTCGAGGTAGGTTCTGGTTTCCTGGCGAACTCGGATACTGAAAGATTACTTCTGGTGTCGGTTCTTTGGGACTGCAAGAGGTTCTGGACCAGCAGTGTGGAGGACAGCTCCGCTCCCTGTAGAAATTCCGAGCTCTCTACACCCTTCTGGTGCTTCAGCGACACCACAGATGTTGGAGCTGGAACGTGTGGGTTACTTGGGGGCTCCTCCGCTGCAGTCTGGTCCTGCCACCGCGAGCGCGTTGGTGGAGAGGCACCGTATCCTGGAGTCCTTGGTTCCTGGACGTCCACGTCTGCCCTGGGGGTGATGACGAAGGAGTTGGGATTGGACGGGCGCTGATGAATTTGAACGGAGGTGGGAGAGTTTGGAAAGCGGTTGTTGCTACTTTGGCTGCTCTGCCTGGACAGGCTGCGCCCTTTCTCAGCTCTTCTTTTAGCAGCGAGCAGGAGGTCCATGGGAGATTTCGGACCGTCTTTTTTCTCAGGCGCAGGGGGGGACAGCTCCTCCTTGGAATAATAAGAAGACACTTTGGTCTGTGGTGGCGGCAGCTGGTTTGGGCTGCTTACTGGCACAGAGCTGCCGTACCAGCTTTGTGAATCACTGTCCTTCTTGTACACAGGTTTGGAATTCTCCTCTGTTTTTGCAGCAGGTGGTGAGACATCCCTGGATAGTGAATCTGATGGATAATAATTCCTCGGTTTGCTGTAGTCTGCAGGCACTGGGGTGGGAAGCGCAGGGTTTGGCTTGTTCACGGAACTGGGGTATGAATACGGCACGTTGTCCTGCATGCTCTCCAGCTCCTGGGCTAGCTGGATCCCTGAGCTGTTCTTTCTCGCTGGCTTGACCGGCACACCGTAATTCAGTTTGGGGTCGCTGGCCGGCACCCTGGCAGGGTCCTTGCCGTTTGCTGGGGCGGGGAGATCTTCGGTGGCTGAATCCTGCAAGATCATCATGGACTTGGCCTTCTGCTCCCTGTCGGCCCTGCTGTCCACGGTGGACGAAGGCAAGAAGCTGGAGAGCCGCGCTTTGTTCTGGGGGTTGCGCTGAGTCTGCACAGGCTCCGGCTGCTGGGAGACGATATCGAGATGTTGCATCGAGGAGTATCTGATGGGCTTGGGCGGTGGCACTTTGAGGGCTTTGGCTGTGGGGGGAGGCAAAGGGGTGACCAGTCGTTGTTCTTTTTGTGAAGGGGGCATGGGAGGAGCAAATTTGGGGCGCGGGAGGTGGAGGTCTAGGGGGTTCTCCGTGTCCCTGTAGATGGACTGCACTGGGGGAGGCACTGGTGGAGGCACTGGTGGAAAACTGGGAGGCGTCAATGATGGGGAAATAGGAGGTGCTGTCTTTGGAGGATTTGGAGGTGCCTTCTTTGGAGGATTGGGAGGTGCCATTGCAGGAGCCTGGAACGGTGGTGGGGGCGGGCGAACTGTGGAGGAGGGGGGAGCCATCGCCGGGGGTGGAGGGATGTAAATATGTTCCTCCTCCATGTAATTGGGAGCTGGGGTGTGCAGTAATGGGTTCCATTCGGAGTTACCATTGAGTCTCACGCCATTTTCTAAAAGAAAAAACCAGAAGAATAAGCATCTTCTTCTTAGTAGGAAACACACATTTTCTTTTTCTTTCTACTTTTAAATAAGGTCTCCCTTGCAAAACGTAATGTGATTCTCTTCCTGGTAAAAATTTAGGATAAAAATAAATAAATAAAACAATGGTGCAATTGTCTAATCCCAAAAATAAAACATGCCATTGCATTTTACAGATAATCCGAAACAAGATAGCATTTCTAACGTTGCTCAAACATTGCCTAACATTACTCTCTAACCGAGCCCTCCCAGTGAAGAGCTGTCGCAAAACAGCAAGGCTTGCAGCCGCAATGTATCACTGCACTTCAAAGCTATGACCCTGCAAGGTAGCATTTGAATTGTCTTCAGGAAACACGGTATTTCACTGCCTGCATTGGAAGTGTAACGACCAGTTGTCACACCCTGCTCTAGAAGAACATGCCCCTGCCTTCGTTTTGCAACATGCATTACACAGAAACACCTAAAGCAAATACATGTATATTTGTTTTGAATGAGAACCACTTGGACGCAGCAGCTAGGCTGGGCACAGTGCTATCGGATTGTTTCATTAAACAGTAACAGAATTAACCTGCGGGCTGAATTCATTGAGTCACCTGGTAAAACCAGTTCAGTGGGTGTCAGGTTTCCTGAATGGCTGATCAGGATTTCTGCTTACATCCCCCCCCCCCCTTCCTTTTTCCCCTTGTTTGCCTTCCTGATAACAAAAACGCATTACTGCAACGATCAGGTGCCAGCAACCAGACTTCAGCTGAACCTGCAATGCACGCATCTAAAACCTTTTCACACGGCAATCAACGGGATCCATGCATAAGCACGCATCTCTTCAGTGTCTGCAATTGATAGTTTGCATGAACTGGAGTCTTGTGCCATATTCACTTAACCTCACCTTTTGAGAACTGTGAATGAACCGAATGGCAATCCTGTGGTTTTGAAACAAGCTGACACCACCTTATTGAGGCAGTGCGGGCGGGTTACTAATCCATAACAAGGCACTGAATAAAACAAAGAAATCTCCAGAGAGGGATAGCGTTCGGAGAGCTCTTTACCTGTTGCTGGGTTTGCAGGTCCTTTGTGGGAAGCAGGCACGGTCGGTGTGGGAACGGCAAACCCCTGGATCTCTGGAGCAGCCTGAGAACAAAGGAAACAGTAGCGCTCTGTCTTAGGAAGTGAGGTAACCCTTTTCGGTTGAGACCAACAAAGCAGGGTTCAGAATAGTTCAGCTGGTTGACAATGGGATGCGGGATCCTTTCAATGCTGGGAAGTTTTTAGCGATCTCCTGCCCTCTACCCTTGCGTGTTTTAATGGCGGCGCTATTAAGATCCGCCACCGTTTTAGATGAATAATAAAATACACCCCCAATTCACGACACCCACGTCAAGGAATGCTTGGAGCCTCTTGGAAGGCGAGCTGTTGCATGGTTTCAGAACGCATGCGTTTCATTCTGTAGGACCGGGGACCATGCAGTCAAGATGTTATCTCAATGGTTGTGTAACCAGATTGTATTCGGGATGCTGGCCACTGATTTGCCAGGGGTCGTACACACGGAACTTGCCAGGTAGCTACGGTAGACCTTGGGGAAGAGGGTGGTAGATTCGTCACCCTGTATTACAAGGGGCGCTGTCGCAGCATGCCTCTAGCTGCTCAGTCCTGCCCTCGGTGATACAGGGTGTCGTACCACACCGTTTCCCGGGTCTCCTCTTCATACCCGACAAACGTGAAGGACAATGGTGCTGCTGCAGTCCGGTCATCAGACCCCACCGTACCTCCCCTCATATCTCTGAGAGCGCACCTCCAATCTGACCCGAGCACTGCCTGCCATTCAGTCCTGGGTCTCTCTAAAGTTGGGGGTGGCCTTTTTTGACCAACTTTCACTCGTGGTCTGAGGCTGATTGGAAGGTCTCCAGAGGTCAAAGGTTCCTAGAGCTGTGCCATCGAGCTAAGGGGTTAAGAACGCCTCTGCTTTTTAAAAAAAAAACTTTGACTTGTATTCACTAGCAACATACTATCGCAGGGGCGTTGATGCTATCCAGCATCTAACATCAAGAAAAGGCTGTCTCTGACTCAACATTTGGATCCGCAGCTGCTCCCGTGAAGAATCTCGCTCTGTGTGGAGAAGCAAGCCTTAGGTGAGTAATAGCTGAGCATTTCTTGCATGCTTCGCTAATTAGCTGGGAGAGGCATGAACACTGAAGACAGCAACGCCTTGCCTCCTGGTTTCCTCTCTTTGGTTGTTTTATTTCGAACAGATTTAACTGAAAAGCTCAACAACAGATGGGTTTTTATCATGAGTAAGACCACACAGCCTCACCTGCCGGAGGACGCGGTCAGTAACCAAGTGGAGACAGGCTTAAGAAAGAGGGTGGGGACCCTTCCTTACACAGAGCGTGGTGAGGTTCTGGAGTGGATGACCTGGTCACGTTGCTGATGCCAAATCACTGGGATGCTTTGAGACACGACTCTGCAAAGTCTTGAGATCTTCCGTTATATAAATGAACAGTAAAATGCTACAGTTAGGTTTTTTTTAATCTACTATATGTCTGTATCGATTCAGTGCATGTTCACCTGCTGGCTCTCAGCGACAAACTGCGACACCTACTGTATCTCTCGTAACGTTGGGCTGAACGAAAGGCTGCAGATGAATGGCGAGGCTGTTATACTCACAGTGAAATGAGACTGAGGGAAGAGGTTCACTTTGGGTCTGGCTCGCACTCTCGCTGTCCCGGAGTCTGGGAATGAGGCTGAGGACACGACTGCATTCATGTTATCTGAAATGAAAACCAGAGCGTCTTTGAGGAGACACGTTAACTACATTATCATCTGCGTTCTGCACCTCCAATAGATTAGGAACACACATCGGATTTCTAACAGCTCTGTGCTGTCCCGGAGGGCTGAAAACAAGGTGATTGATAAACAGACGTTTGTGAAATGTGATAGTGCCAGCTGCTCTCCTTAATGAACAAGAGGCCTGCTGAATTACACAAGAGGGGGTACATTCACTCACTGTCGATATCACAGGGAGGGAGGGATCTGTTCAGAAACAGCAGACTGGCACTGAATCCCACTGTGGAACTAACATGTTTAATTAAGAGGTGCAAGTCAAGGTACGCAGATTCACTTGGGAATCGGATTTCAAACCAGGCCTTCTAAAGGTGAATGGCTGGTGCAGAGCCCCCTGGTGTTGCTCACTCTTAAATGATCATGCCCCCGACTCCTCTCACTGCGTTTGAAAGGAGAGAGAGACAGAGAGAGAGAGAGAGAGAGATCCCTCTTGGACAAACTAGCCATAGAAATGTAAATGTGTAATCCAAGCAATAGCAGATAACAGATAAGGGGACACAAAGGTTTTTATTATTCTGTAGTGAGAATGCAGGCTTTATACAGTCAACACAACACACTGAGTGCAATAAATCCTGTGGGCTACAGAGATCACTGAAGCACTGAAGTTGTGCACCACGTGTTTATCGGCACAGCACTCATCAAAACTGGAAGCTGCAGCTTCTGCTGCTTGTAGGTTTTCCCCCAATGAACGTGCAAACAAAACATGTGTTTGCATATAAAATGAAATGTTACTGTGCACAACAATGCAGCATTGTAAAATACACTAGCGCAAACCTGCATGAGGAACTTCAACACTTGAACTGCCTCAAACGCTTGGACTCAGCTCTGTCCTAATGGAGCAGCTCCTAATTCGCCTGGCTGTTAACCCGTCTCTTTACAGCACACAGCCACAGGTTTGTAAGACAGCGAGCGAGTGGGAGAAATGAAAGCGATTCAGTGCTAGCTGTGATCTATCCAGCATGTGTCTTTCACGTGACAAAGTCCATTAGAAATCCTGCAACGCGGCACTTTTTTAAACAAACGAGCTTGTTCCTGCCCTGCTGCTGTTCAGGATGTGCCTGCTCAATGTAATGCAGCGTTTCAGAATCCCCTTTGTAAAATGTGTTGGATCCCTGTCTGCGCCACAGCAGAGCTTAGATGTAACTGATGACATTCTACACTGCTGATGGCATGGATCTCAGAGAGCACTGAGCAGGGCTGTAAACAAACTGGACTGGTAACTAAGTCTGTTTGAAAAGTACAGTATGTGGGGCATTGTGCTGCAAATCACTACAATAGAATACATCATGTGAATGGTTGCTTGTCAGTTAAAACTCTCAACCCCGGTCCGGATTCTCACGCGAGGTTAAACGGGAGGTTTGGCCAGAGCGCACAGAGTGGCAGTATTGAAGCACGGGACCTTGGTATTTTGCAAGTCAAATAAAACAGGCAAAGGCTGCCATGCTAGAAAATACGTAGGCTTGTGGAGATATTCGGCCTTAAATATCTCAGTCGGCAAAACCGCCTTTATTTACATGGCCAGTTATTATACTTTAAAACTACCGCACGCCCACTTGTTGCACTAGTCTCGAGAACAGAGAATTGAGGATAGGTTTTAAACACACAATTTAATTCAACGACGCAAACCGATTAGTCCTCATACTCTAGAACGACATATCGACCTTAGATGCCCTAATGTTTATTATTATTATTATTATTATTATTATTATTATTATCAGTAGTATTGTCTTCATTTACAGGCAGTTTCAAGCACAGTCCGCTAATTCAATATTACACTCGACTCACCCCAGTCCGTCAGTTCGATCGGATTCTTAATCGAAGTCAGCCCGTCGGTGCCGCTACTGCTTTGCGGGCTAAAAAGAGAAGAGTTCGCCGCCTTCCGACCCAGGAACTTGTTCAAACTCTGCTTTTTCATTTTTATTAATTTATTTGTCCGCAGGTGTGTTCTTTACTCGACCGAGACAACCTATCCGCTCAGCATGTCGTCAGGTGCGTTGGTAAGAGAGGTGTCTGAAAAGTTTAAAATAAAGAGAGACGGACTGAGTCTCTGCTTCAGCGCCGGGAATGCGCAGTACAGGGTTCAGCCCTTCTCACTGCAACCTGCCAAGCTTAAAAGAAGCGTCCCCCGCCTCCTTCTCCACCCCTTTACCTGTCGACAGGTGAGGTAAATAAACCCAGGAGTGCTTGCATGCGACTCTGCCAGCTCGGGTCTGCCCTCCGGCTCCCAGTCATCGCTCGGCTTGTCCTTGCCACCGGGAACACACCCTGCTGTGCTGCAGTCACCCAGGCAACGAGTGGGGCGCATTCCTGACTGCTAATGAGAAGAGTGTGACTCACTAGAAAGCCTCTTTTCTTTACTGAAACTCCCACCTTTTTATATTAAATTCGCATTCCATATTATAGACGCTCTAAACGGGCCTGGCTGTACATGTGGGTTATTATAGTGCAGAAGACAGTGGATTACAACGCGGTTCTGTATCGCCTCCGTGACTCAAGACGGCTCCATAATTATCAAAAGGTATCCCCCCCAAAAATCTCATTGACAAAGAATGTCAACGATCTGACAGAACGCAGCTAAAGGCGTTGGTGGAAACTACAATTTGAAGAGAGCACATGACTCAAGACAGTGACTAAAGGGCATGGCTTAGTTATGGGTTTAATGGAAGCCGATTCAGTTTCAGCGGGGTCTTAAACTCTTAATCTTGTGTGTGTGTTAATCTAGTTATGTGAACAAACATATGGATTCTATTATGCACTGCCCATGCTCTGGATTCTAGAATGCACTGCCTATGCTCTGGGTTCTAGAATGCACTGCCCATGCTAAGGATACTAGAATGCACTGCCCCTGCTCTGGATTCTAGAATGGACTGCCCCTGCTCTGGATTCTTATCTGGAATTCCGTGGACTGGATCGTTTTCCAGCACCACCTTTGTCCGCTCCGACATTCTAAAAGTGATCACTCATGATCTACATGACAAAGACAATCAGAACAGACTGACTGACATGACACAGTAGGTGAAGTGCAAGACCCTGACTGTGTGGCTGAGCCACGGGCTTCACACGAACCAATCGCCTCCGCATCTGCACCACACACCAGTACTGACTCCAGCTTTTTATACTCCATACAATATTATGATCTTGCTTGTGCTGTGAGCATTACACACTTTTTTAATCTTTGCCTGATAACATTGTCTGTGATGCAGCCTCTCTGAATGCATTGTAATCTCGATGTCTACAATTCAAATTGACTATATATAAGCGCATATGCTTCTGTGCTCGCTCTGAATCCAAGCACTATAGGTCAAGTGTACTGTTATTATTATTATTTATTTCTTAGCAGACGCCTTTATGCAGGGCAACTTACAGTCGTAAACAAAAATACATTTCAAGAATCACAGTACAAGTATTAATACAATTAAGAGCAAGATAAAATACAATGACTTTGGTTCTAGCAAGTACAAGTATATGACAAAATACGATTCAATAACAGAGCAGATAACAGCGTCAGTGATAGTTACATCAGGGATATAATTAAATACAAAATACTACAGATTAAATAACACTTGTGACAGATTACAGTACTCTAAAGTACAGGATTAAATGCAGTAAAATAGGGAGCAGTTAAGAGCAAGTAAAGTGCATTTAAGGAAGAGTGATAAGTGTCCAGAGGGAAAAGAGGAGTTTCTACAGGTGCTGTCTGAAGAGGTGAGTCTTCTTGAGGTACTAGGTACTAGCGATCTTCTTAGGGATTACTGTGTTCAGGATAAACACTCTGCTTTCCATTCATATTCTGCCTGGCTTGACACACAGAAAAAGCTTCTTAAAGAACAAGGAAATCCAAAATGAATAGGGCTTCATTCTCCTTGCCTGATGATCCGTGGCAGTGATGCAGAGAGTGGTGTGAAGGGTCAGTGATCACACAGCGGGGATAATGATAACAGATTCAAAATCAGGTTACTGCGCGAGTTACATAGCAGTGCAGGACAGCCATCACAATATTTCTTCCACATCCATTGCCATTGGTCTGCTAATGGTTCTGGTAAAGTCCCGTTCGGCTAATAGACTGGGAATCTAATGCTACCCCCTGGTGATATTCTCTTAGTGACTTTTTAACCGTTTCTCGTTTCATGACGTGTCAAGATTAAAATCCACGCTGCAGCATTATAGCCGTGACAGCTGTCAGTCAACAGAACAGTGTGACTTCTCAAGTACTTGCACGGATGTGTTCAAGTCATATTGAAAAGTGTGACCTAACAGCCCCTGCAGAGCTCCACTGAGCTGCATTGAGAGCACTGCATTCGGGCTCCTTGCCTTGACCTGGGTTTCTAGCTGTTTCTGTTGTTTTTTGTTTGCTTTATAGATAAAGAATTGACGGAGTAAAACCGGTTGGCCCTGTTACTGAAAGTTACTTAGTAAATTACAATAACACCAGATACACACACTAACACACACACTAACACACACACACACTCACACTCACACACTGACACACACACACTCACACTGACACACACACTCACACTAACACACACACACACACACACACACACACACACACACACACACACACACACACACACACACACACACACACACACACACACACACACACACACACACACACACACACACTCTCACACACACTCACACACACTCACACACACACACACACACACACACACACACACACACACACACACACACACACACACACACACACACACACACACACACACACACACACACACACACACACACACACACACACACACACACACACACACACACACACACACACACACACACACACACACACACACACACACACACACACACACACACACACACACACTGACACACACACACACACACACACACACACACACACTCACACACACACACACACACACACTCACACACACACACACACACACACACACACACACACACACACACACACACACACACACACACACACACACACACACACTCACACACTAACACACACACACACACACACACACACACACACACACACACACACACACACACACACACACACACACACACACACACACACACACACTAACACACACACACTGACACACACACACACACACACACACTGACACACACTCACACACACTGACACACACCTATACACTCAAACACACTGACACACACACACACACACACACAGACACACACACAGTTTAAACAGAAAGAATGATAGGCATTCCTCTGTTCCTTAAAGAAACAGAGGTGACTGGCGGTCCCTCCCTGTCTCCAAGGAGACTTGGGGATGATAAAAAATAAACCTGTAGTTCCTGTTGTGCTGACTGCTAGAAACCAGCATGGGTCCCCTTCCTAAATGAAGTCAGTCACAAGCAAATTCCTTTTTCATTCGGCTGAAAGGAAACTAAGTCTTTCTGCCAACTTTACACCTTACAGAGCGCCACAGAGCCAAGCCGGGAGGCGTGTGGTCGCTTAGAAAACTAGAAACTATGCGGACGTTTAGAAGCGCACATTCTGCGTGGCTGTCGTTTTTCTGTGTGATATTGAAAGGCACCTGCTTGCTAAACGCCCAAACACAGTGCCATACAAAACACACAGAAGCAATCTAAGCTTAGAGATCCTCATCACAAACCCCCCAGGACTGTTTTAAGGAATGTTTTTTTTTTAAAAAAGACTGTTTTGTAATGAAATCAGGTTTTGCTGCACATTGACAAAGAATCCCTTTTTACAACAGTTTTGGAGAAGGTGTGTGTTCTTGTTTCTTAAAGCACGGTTTAACCACAGAGGTGTTTATAAGCACAGTCAAGTGAATAGGGTCTGAAAGTCAACCTTGACAGCATTGTAGGGACTCGCATAACCTTCTCAAGGGAGTTTGAAAACAAATATAATTATAAGGTTGGTCATTTGGTGCAGGTTTTTCCACCCATTGTCTCACAGCTGCAAACTGACAGCTGCGTATCTCTCCTCTGAGGGACAGTAGAGGAACATTGGCGCCACCTGCTGTCCTCATCAGATATTGGGCACTGCTCCAGCGACTGCTCCATTCCTGGTCTGTGCGACGCGTTATTTTTTAAAGGATCTGACTGTTAAGTTATCACCACAAATGTTTCACTGACGTTTGTTTCTGGAATGTTCACATTGTGACGTCACAAACCTGACCAGCCCTCCACTAACACACAGGTTATTATTTAGTTTATCGTTGCTTGTTTGGTTTTTATAATGTAAAGATAATAATAAAAAAATAATACCAAAAAAATAGCTAGCTAGCTTTATCTGAAGAGTTCAATGCTGCAAATAAACACCCCCAAATAAATAGTGTCAGGGCTTCCTAGTGACATCAGCTGATGTCATGAGTATTGTGATGTCATAAACACACTCTTGTCACACGTTTTCAGACAAATGCAGGCTGGGATTGGGGAGAGTCGTGTTTCAGCCTGGCAAAGACTGGAGCTCATTGGATTAGAGTGTCGTAGTCAGACGGATTCGCTCCTTCCAGGACCGGAGGATGGAGCCAGCAAGGGGTGGAGCCTCAGCACAGAACTCCCGGGTATGACATCGTGGTTTAACTGCTGATTAGCAGAGCATCACATGGCTAATAAAAGACCAGGAGCTTTACCTTCAAGTGACCTGGACTGAAAGATGCTGTGTGCACCTTTCCCAGGGATTTGTATATTAAAGGGACGACACTTTTTAATATCAGCATCAGTAAAAACAAATGATCTGAAAGCTCATTCATTCATTCAGTACAGCTCAGCTTGAACGCAGTGCTGTTTGGTACGTCTGTCTCAAATCTCCTAGGTTATAAAAACTCCCTTCCAATCGCTGTGTCTCCCACCAGTGGTGAGATTTGTGGCACCTGTGGTGGCTTTGTGTAATTGGGGAGTCGATTTTAACCTCATAAAAGAGAAGAATTCACAATGCATCTAACAAGGGTATTTAAAGTTAACCGTTTACTGCTCAGGCTATGTTCCCATACCTATTGAATGCCTCTTTTCTCAATGGCAAATATATTGGACAAAGGGTTCAGACGTATAAGACCCTAACCCAAGTAGATAAATGTTATCGCTGGTCTTGTTTCTGATGAATTAGCTGCCGTGGAACGACTTGAAAGCCATCGTTCCGGTCAACTGCGGCAGGGTCAGCGTAGTGGACCAGACCCAAGACCTGCTGACCTTCTCCTACTGGGCGAGGCGCCTGAAGAAAGACCCGAGGCTGAAGGACTCCTTCGAGGGTCGATTCCCAGCCCCAGCGGAGGGGAGCAGGAGAGTGAGCCGCATCCCTGATTGCAACTCCCTGGCTCCCTTCTTCACAGCCGGGAAGCCCACCTGTGGATACCGGTACTCCAGAGACACCGACCACAAGAAGAGACGGATAGGAATCCCAGCCTCCAACACTGTCGCGTGGAGAAGTCATTCCACTGAATAAACCCCGAGCCTTAAAACAGACTGCATTCACTGAGCAAGCATCGTGCTTATTGTGTAAAACACCACATCAAATTAATAAAGCATCATATTCATCGATAAAGCATCATATTCATCGATAAAGCATCATATTAGGGCAGCAGTGTGGAGTAGTGGTTTGGGCTCTGGACTCTTGACCGGAGGGGCGTGGGTTCAATCCCAGGTGGGGGGGACACTGCTGCTATACCCTTGAGCAAGGTACTTTACCTAGATTGCTCCAGTAAAAACCCAACTGTATAAATGGGTAATTGTATGTAAAATTAATGTGATGTCTTGTTACAATTGTAAGTCGCCCTGGATAAGGGCGTTAGCTAAGAAATAAATAAATAATCATAATAAATTAATTGATAAAGCATCATATTAATTGATCAAATGTGATATTCTTTGATCAAATTTGATATTCTTTATCGGAAATGCAACACTGTCCCAATGAAGGGCAAGAGTACATTCTGAAAGTATCTACGCTCCTCAGAAATAATGCTCTGTGTTTATAAATGTGATTAAAATCGCAATTACAGGGGGAGGCAGCAGTTGGATCTATTATTATTTGTTTATTTAGCAGACGCCTTTATCCAAGGTGACTTACAGAGACTAGGGTGTGTGAACTATGCATCAGCTGCAGAGTCACTTACAATTACGTCTCACCCGAAAGACGGAGCACAAGGAGGTGAAGTGACTTGCTCAGGGTCACACAATGAGTCAGTGGCTGAGGTGGGATTTGAACCGGGGACCTCCTGGTTACAAGCCCTTTTCTTTAACCACTGGACCACACAGCCTCCTATACCAGCTGCTGGGAGTCAGTAACACACGTAGCTGTACATTAGTGGGATTACTGATGATCTCTGTGCTGTGCAGCCCCGTTAATCCTGGCGTGTGGTGTTGCAATGCTCTTACATCCTCCGGAGCTGTAATTAGAACGAAAAGCACAGGGCCAGACTGCAGCTCTAACCGCGGTTCCAGCCTCCTGATTGGACGAGGGGCAGATTTGAGATCGCTTAAATAATCGCGATCACGGTTAGAGACATTTGAGTTTTGATTTACGCAAAGACAGCTCGGTCCACTGCTAGAGCTTGTACAGCGATAGGACACAACCACAGCAATACAACACATACACTGTGGACAACAACAGATGCATTTAAAGGACTGATTGCATTTTCCAGTTAATTATTATTATTATTATTATTATTATTATTATTATTATTATTATTATTATTATTATTATTATTATTGTTGTTGTTGTTGTTGCTATTATTATTATTATTATTATTGTTGTTGTTGCTATTATTATTATTATTATTATTATTATTATTATTATTATTATTATTATTATTGTTGTTGTTGTTGTTGTTGTTGTATTACAGCTTGCTGTCCGCTTTTCTGAGTCCCTGGTTGCTGACAGGAGGCAGTGAAAGCTGTTCACTCCTCACAATGGGAAACGCAAGCGGTGCTGCGGTGGAGGAAATCACCGCCTGCGAGATTCATCAGTGGTACAGGAAATTCATGACCGAGTGCCCGTCGGGGCAGCTCACGCTGTACGAGTTCAAGCAGTTCTTCGGACTGAAGGATCTGTCTCCGAGCGCCAGTGCCTACATCGAGCACATGTTTGAAACTTTTGACGTGAACAAGGTAACGGGATCTTCTCTTTCATAAAGCTTCGACTCATTTCAACTCAAACACAAAGGATAGAGTAGTTACGACGCAGTTGAGAGGGCACAAACTGTACTGTTGTGTTTATCATGCATTTTCTTCGGGAGCAGATTTTATAAAAAAAAAGCTATAGCAAGGTTAGTGAGGAACAGTGAAACGTGGGAAACCATTTTTAAAAAAAAGCATGGTAAACTATACTAAATACGTGATCTAGATAATAGAGAGAGATTATTTTAAGATTTATTTTTATATATTTGTATATGCATCATAAAAAGCTGATGTTAGTTCAAGGGAAAGTCTAAATACTTCACTATAATATAGAAAAAGAAACATCATGCTCAACCATTATCAACCCCCAAGCCAGCAATGAACCAGGATCGGATATCTAAATGATTCTAAATGAAGCACTGTCGAGTGTTTAAAGAGTTATGGGTAATCAGATTAAAACAAGCTCAGTTCATGAATATCTGCCGCTGGGTCAGACTGCGGTAAGCAGGGACGCCTCATGCGCTTGATGCAGTGGAGGTGAGTTAACAGGGAATCCCATTAATTAAGGGGCTCAGCTATTTTGGTTTAATCAGGATTTAGAGCTCGGAGGTAAAGACCCTGTAAAGCAGATTGGAAGCTTAAATCCACGATAATGTTCTGAATCAAATGATACTGCTCTAATGAACTGTGAAATTGCTCCATGCCCTTTTAACCTGAAGAAGCTGGCCACACATTTCAGGGTCTGTTATAGAAACCCCCGATAATGCATCTGTTAATGTGTTCTGAAGGAGTTTTATAAACACTATTATTAGACCGCTATTAATAATCACAGGCTATAGCAGTTCCGTGTTAACATGTAACTGCATTATTCATGAGAAACCTTTGAATTACCTGTTAGCAAACGTGCCCCTGCAATTCAGCGTGTAGCACACTGTTAATAATGTGTTAATGAGTCCCAGGGCAGCCTCTGACCCGGACCCCCACCAGTCTAACTGTGCTTCTGTTTACAGGACGGCTATATTGACTTCATGGAGTATGTGGCAGCGTTGAGCCTAGTTCTCAAAGTCAAGGTGGAAAAGAAGCTCAAATGGTACTTCAGGCTCTATGACATGGATGGCAATGGCAGCATTGACCGGGGAGAGCTCCTGAACATTATCAAGGTAAAACTACTGCAAACTACACTGTATTTAAATGTTAAGCGTGCATTGCAACCCTTTGCTGCCCTGTAACACCAGTAAGCCTTGGATAAAGGCGTCTGCCAAATAAATACATTAATTAACTCCGTGACATCACACAGCACGAGGCCGCTGGAAAAGATCGAAGAAACACACACAGATCAAATTAAACACATCTTTTCTTTACTAAATTAATACTTGTACTGTGGTTCTTGAAATGTATTTTTTGTTTACGACTGTAAGTCGCCCTGGATAAGGGCGTCTGCTAAGAAATAAATTAATAATAATAATAATAATAATAATAATAATAATAATAATAATAATGATAAAAATCACAAACTACTTTTTTAAATAATAATTAGGCGCTGTCGGTTAGTAACTTGGCTAACATCAGAGTTATAACATTTCACGCTGACTTTTGAGTTGTTAAAAATGCAGTTATGCACCAAAATGCTGCGCTTCGATGAATGGCCATTAGGGGGCGCTACAACAGAGCCTACCGGTCTCACTGATCTCTGCCAAGTATGATCTGAGGATGGCGAGATCGGAGATGGTTTTCCTCATAGTGTTGGTATTTTGCTGCTTTTTATTTATTTTTAACAAATAAGATTTCGATTTGAGAATTGTCTACTTGTCCGATAATTTTTAAACGTCCGTTCCATTTAGGTCAGATCTCGCCTGGAATCACAAATATGAGCACGATCTGTCGTCCTAAAAGGGATTACAGTACAGTGCTGGTATTGTACTGGGATATACTTAGGCACTAGCTGACCTGGTAAACCACAGCCTTATGTACAGTGGAGCAGTGTGGAAGCCGCGGTGAACTGGAAACTTACTGTAATACGATACAGGGATCCCGGCTGCTGCAGCTGAAGTTAGGAATACAGGATGTTTGAGCTGTGCCAAGCTGTGGCTCGTCTGAGCTCGTTATGTGCTGGGTGTGTAACTGAGGGGCAGCCAGGCATGGAGGAAGGTGGTGATACGAAGTACAGGGGCAGCGATTCCTTCATCGGTTTCTTCGTTTCTTTATTCCCCAGGCCATCAGAGCCATTAACGGCTGCAAGCATGACATGACAGCGGAAGAATTCACCAACATGGTGTTTGAGAAGATCGATATCAACAGGGATGGTAAGGAAGCACTGTGCGTGTCTCAATCGAAAGAGGCAGTGGATATTCTGCTGTTTCATTCACTGGAAACCCAGAATGGTAGAGAGATCCGTCCTATGTTGTGCTTTCTCATACTTCTTTATGAGTTCCCCTCCTTCCCTGAGCTTCCCTCTGCTCTCCCTGTGCTTCACTACACTCTGCTGCAGAGTGTTGAAGACCAGCTGCTGTTCAGCTGCGGCCAAACGTTTTGCATCGACTACAATTTTAGGGTTGAGACATCATTTAAAAACCAAAACCCTAATCTCTAATTTAACATTGTGTAATCAAAGAAACTACATATCGCAGAAATCTACCGGAACCCATAATAGTAGAACAGTATTTCATGTTACATTTCGAAATGTCACAGTTTTTGTGAAGTATCTGGAAAGCGTTGTGCAATTCAATATGTTAACATTGTCACATTATTCAGCAGGTTTCATTCGACTTTATGAAGCAAAGTGAGTTCATTCTATTGGGTGGTGCAGAAGTTTGGGTCATAGCTGTAAGATAACAGTCCCACAAGCCCGCAGAACGCATTCAGTCAGTTGTATGAATTATTATTTTATTATGTGTTTATTTAGCAGACGCCTTTATCCAAGGCGACTTACAGAGACCAGGGTGTGTGAACTATGCATCAGCTGCAGAGTCACTTACAACTACGTCTCACCCGAAAGACGGAGCACAAGGAGGTTAAGTGACTTGCTCAGGGTCACACAATGAGTCAGTGGCTGAGGTGGGATTTAAACCGGGGACCTCCTGGTTACAAGCCTGTTTCTTTAACCACTGGACCACACAACCTTCTCCAGACCACGGCCATCCAGAGTTAACCAGGGTGATGGAGGGTACAGCCCCTGCTGGTGTGGGGCAGTCAGTCAGCCTTGCCTCTGCTCTGCGTTGCAGGAGAGCTGTCTATGGAGGAGTTCTTGGATGAGGTCCAGAAGGACGAGCTGCTGCTGGACATCCTGACCCAAAGCCTGGACCTCTACCACATCGCGGGCGTGATCCAGAGCAACAGCCAGCCAGAGAGCCAGGAGGAGGAGTGCTGAAGCTGGGAGCGCCCCAGACCGGAGAGGACCCTCCTGTGGAGAAACAACCTCGTATTTCTGACTTGAATCTTTAATGTGTGTTGCGTGTACATCTGTCGAAATATACTCTTAATACTCCAGATTGATCATTTAAAAGACGAGCAGAGGAGTGGTGGTCTCGTGACCCTCACTGATTAATGTTAAGCTACACAGCACTGCGCTGTCTCCCCAGAATAGCGAATGATTGCTTCTTGTAACAGTGAAAGGTCACAGGGGCTCGGAATGACCTGCAAGCTGAGGATTCAGTGAGGTTATACTGTAGCAACACGTGCCTTGTTTGGACCTGTGCTGTATGAAAAGTTCAAATGGGTTCAAGTCAAACTTGATTAAAAAAATCGATATGATGTTTCCTGTTCCGCTTGCTTCTGACTTGTTGCGTATTCTGATAGAAATGACCTTTTAGTTATTCGTTTATGTATTTATTAACGATGTAAACGGGACTGGGGTCTGTATTAATAAACACGTTGCAATGTGACGCTTTCCGTTTTAGAGAAACTGATTTAGAAAGCCGCTCTGAGGTTTGCACAGCGAGTGCAGAAAGCTGCTCTGATGCATTTTACAAAGCCCTGTACTCCAAATTGTCATCAGGGTTAGTCTGATGAGAAACAAGAAAGACGTTTATTAATAAAAGCATCAGCCACCACTCAAGACAACGCACAAACCCCTGCGGCAAATACCTGAGCTGTTTGTTTCTGGTATGGTAACTTTACTGGCTGCGTTCCTGTGAAAATACCATGCTAATTACTTTCTGGAGGAAATAGCTTTGAAAATCCAGCCCTGGAGTCACCTCATCAGCAGCTTCAGAAAAGTGAATTCCATTTTAGCATGTTTGTTCGCACCAGCTTTGTGAATGAACGTGTGCACTTTACTGTAGGCAGGATTATGTTATGTTCCTGTCGGTTCTTTAAGCTACAGAGCAGTTCCGGTGATTGTCCCAAAGCTCTTCTTGTGTGCTGTGGTGTAACAGATTGGGAGGAGTTCGCTGGGCGAATATTATGATGTTTGCAAAGGAAATGCAAAGAGTGATCAAACTGCGTTCAAAGAATGATTGTGCCTCCAGCAAAGGTTCTCAGATGATGGAGTAGTATTGTAAAGTCAACAGAGATAAAGGCAGCGTGAAAGCCAGCTGTGGTCTGTTTCCGTGTTTTACTGTGACACTCCAGCCGTTCCCTCGCCCTTTCACTGCGGCTCGGGACAGGATTCCGGAGGGCTCACATCTGTCCCGCAGTCTGTCACCCCCTGGTGGTCGTTCCAGGAACTGCTGGCCGAGGACTGGCCCACTGCTGATTCTGTTTCGCCCTTTTTTTATTTTCTGTTTCGTCGCGTTGACTCTTTTTAACCCCACTGGTGTTTTCCACAGGTGACGAGATGATTAAGGACAAAAGCCCAGAGGTTCTGTAAAATGTTCCTGTGGTGGCTGTAGTGTTCTAAGCAGGCAGTAGCTGGCTCCAGCTGTTACTGTCTCTTGTATCTCGGGCTTATAGTTAAAGAGGCAGAATATACCCAAGGATAAGCTAATCTGACTTGTTTACCACACAATACCCTTTTACTCCAATATTTAGGGCATATCTGCTTAAAAAAAAACAATCCTCCCCACTCTATCTGCATAAAGCAATGACGTCATACCACAGTCATATAAACCCGAAGCACCCTTGACCTCTTACGACACACACCAATACTCTTGTGAGTTACGTTGGGTGAATTTTGGGTGAATGCTGCACGTTTCTGCCTGCGTGCTGCCTTTGCAGTTTGCCGAGGTTAGTTTGTAAGCTGTCACGTTGTTTGTGTCTTTTCCTGTAAGTTGCCTTGGATAAAAGACAGCTGCTAAACAAACAGATCTCTGCAATAATATATGCAATGCGTTACCCCAGAGCACAGATTCGTGGTGACTTCACACAGTCCTCATAACAAGTAACTAGGCCACCCTGATCTGACGGGATTCGCTCCTTTGAGTCATGTGATCTTTCTAAACTCCTGGTAATCCAATTGCACTTGAGCCGTCAGTCTGGGGAGAGGTTACACTCCTCAGCGCTGCTGCTGTGGATGGGATAGAGGTTAGCCGTTTCTATAACAGGCAGCCCTTTCCTGGGAATAGCGATGAGCTGCTTTCCTCTCTAAAACCCAGGCGACAGGGCAGAGCAGGATTATGATTAGACACCTCGTTAGAGGTACGAGGCAGAAGGAGTCTCCAGGTAGAAACTGATTAAGAGCAGAAGCAACGAGAGAGAGGAGGCCGTTCAGCCCAGCTAAGCTCGTCCGGTTCCTAGTAACTGATCGATCTTTTGTCAAGGATCCCAAGTGACAACTGAGGAAACAATAAAGACTGTCCTGCAGTGAAAGTGAATTTAGTTTGCTTCCGGTAAATGATTGAACACACACTGCATAGAGCTGCACGACTTCTTTAAAATGTCCTCAACGAAAAAGACGCCAGCTGCATCGAAGATAGGAAATATTTCTGCTAAACATCGCTCTGTCCAGGAAAAGAAGAGGACATTTCACGTGTCTAATTTCTGTTTTTATTTTGTTTGATAATTCACCGATAGTGAAAATGTCTTTAAAAAGGTGGACATACAAAATCTAATACATATAATATTCTACAATTTAGCATTTCAATGTTAAGGAACATGTGTTGTGTAACCTTAGATAAAATGGTCAATTTTCAATGAGACCGCTATTTTGCTTCTTCTTTATTAAAAACATGTAGCCCTGAAATATCTTGAAATGCTTATTTTTTGACCGTGAATTAATTGGGTGTAATTAATCAATCACTAGTAGTTCTAGAATCATCAGTGACGCCAGGGTTTAAGAAATGAAATATACTTTATTTACAGTCATTCACTTTGTACAAAATACTGTCCATTCGCAAAATATCAACCAGCAGCTTTGCTGTTTTTGATTTGGTCCAGAATTGTTCCCTCACAATCTGTACAGTAGATCCGAGCTGTCTGTGGAGTGGAGACTGTTTGAAGTGTTGGCATGGAAGCCTGTTTTAGGAATAAATCCCATCACACTGAGATGAAGGTTTATGTCAGTGTACAGTATAGCACATTGGAAGTACTGTCAAGCATGGGAAGAGAGCGATAAAGCACACAGAATACGGCAAAGCAAGACAAGAAAATGAACATGGCCAAAGAACGCAAACCATTGTATAGAAAGAGAACCTGGAGAGTTCAGTGTGTGCGTTTATCATACTGTTATACGGGGTTCCAAATGATTTGACCACGATCCTGAATCAATCGCTTTCCTCAGTGAAATACATCCTTGTTCCACAGAAAAAAACACACGTAAACTGTGTGAAACGGTCCATCTCATTATTTCTCATTGGTGGTCCTTTGATAGCCCTGGTTTTGGGTCATTGTACTGTACATTGTGTTATTTTGAGCTGAATTAACACCTTTATCCTAAATGTAGTGAGGCTGAGCTCAAGATAAACCCTTTGCCACGTGTCCACGTGCGGAGACATTTCTCGTCAGTGCAGTATTACATTTGAGTAGCGGGTGACCTGGAAAATGCTGCCTTAGAGAAACTCAAGGAACTGATCTCGATGTGATGGAAGAGAAAGAGAGGGGGGAGGGGAGAGGGAAAGGGGAAAGGGGAAAGGGGAAAGGGGAAAGGGGGTGGGGGAGAGGAAAAGCCAGCGTTGGGAAGCAAAGACTGCCACGTCATCACTGAAACAAGAAGAAGGCCACGTGTACACTGGAAGAAACTCTGGAGTGTTGGAGGAGATCCTTTGGAAGCACCAATCTTGAAAGGAATGCCACCAATCATTGTAAGAAGTGACAAAAACTGTGCAAAAAAAGAAGCTAAACTAAAAAAAACAACTCTTGAATATCCAACACTTGGACTGGATCTTTATCGAAATCTGCACAGACCCCCTCCCTTGAAGACTATTTCACGTCACTGGAACCCCCATCTGTACAGGTAAACATCTATCAACCAGAAGACCTGTGAGACCGACAGAGCAATTATTGCAAAGCGTCTCATTGCCTGGCCACTTCATTAGCACCTGATTGGGTTTGGCACTGCCCTGGTGCACCCTGGGTCCCTCGAGGACTCTGGAAAGCAGAGCAATCCAGTGTAACTCAGCATCGCTGTGGATCGAGTTACCTGTACCTTGAGGCCGATCACTAAGCCAGCCACTGTGTGAGAGTGAAGATCTCTTGTGAGAGTGAAGATGCTTGAGGAGCATGTCAGAGATCTTCAGTGGCCACCACACCTGCGTGAGCTGGTAACGAGTGGATTAACATCCTGGGAGCCCCTTGCTGAATCAAGGCTGTGATCAGGGTCCTAATGAAATAGCCAGGCAGTGTACTTCATAGACATATATCTTATCCCTAGTGAATGTTCTAGTGCAAACACACCTAGGGTTACAATTTCAGAAGCCTGAGACGTGAAACGAAACAAAAACACCAACACCGAAACAATAAAACGACAAACCGAAAGGAAAGGGCAGGGCAGAAGGTACGGGAGCGCTCGGGAGCTCAAGTCCTTTGGTTTGAGCTCCTTCAGAATAAAGTGCTCTTCCTTCTCTGCTCACTGATCCAGCCTCCCGGGTTCACGTCCATCTGAAGCATCTTCATCACCCACTTGTCTCTCTGCGCTCCGTCAATGAACTCATCCAGAGAGAGCTGGCCTGGAGGAGGAGAGAGAGAGAGAGAGTCGAGAGAAATCCTGGCAAATCCGTACCTCCTAGAGTGAGCAATCAAACTTCAAAGTAATTGTCGCTATCAAAACAATTCTGTAAAGCCACGTTGCACTTCCATGAGAACATACAGCTGAAACGTGCAGTTTTAAAAGAGACACACGTTAAACCACACGTGTATTTTCATTTGAAAACCTCTGGTACTAAATTAGGTTCAAGGAAGTTTCTAAACTGCGCATTTGAGACCTTTAAAACAAATCGATGGGCATGGCGGAGGAATTGTATGCCACGAATTTGTTCGCTAGAATTACTTTAAATCTTAGTTTTACTAAATATGCTGTTGATGGTGATGAAAAGAGACATGCTTACCGTCTCCGTTCGTGTCGACTAATTGGAATATCCTCTCGACGACTTGATCGGGGGTGAGCAGGAGGCAGGCATCGCCCGTCTCCCCATGGCAGGCTTTCTTCAATCGGTATATAGCCTGCGAAACAACACAAGAGTCTTAATACACCATACAGCATACGCCATCTACAATACACCACACACCATATACAACACACCAAAGTAGAGCATCAAACTCAATAATTACTCATTCATTTTCCAAAGATGCTTGACGCAGTGTGAAAGCGCCCACGTGCACGAAGCTGCCAGGTAGAGCTGCACAAACAGCTGATTCGATAATTCACATGAGCTCTCCACGGGTCAGGGGCACTGCTGCTGATTGGGCATCATTTACACATCATGTGAAGAAACAGCTGCTTGGGTTTGCGTGGATCGCTGATCTCCGCAGAGTCTCAGAAAAGCAGCGATCATCACAAACCCAAGCAGCTGTTCACTGGTTTCTCTTGGAATGGTAATACCTAGCCTGATCGATACTAATGCCTTGTGACCTGTGGACAGCTTATCCAGATAATGGAATCGTTTTCCAAGCACCGTCTCTGCTTATTGCATTATTCCAAGCCTGTTCCAGCACCCTGTTCCCGTGCCAGGAGAGGAGTGGATTTGCAGTTTGTTGGCAGACCAAAGCACAGTGAGATGTTATACAGCCCCGGTCAGGTCTTAGACGAGGGCGCTCCTTATCCATTCCTCCCCTGTCCTAGAAGTCAACGCGTATTTCTGTCCGCTCCCCCGGCAGACCAATGGCGGGACGGGGAAAGTTTGGGAGGGGTTGGCTGTCCTGTCCATGGAGCACGTCTCCCAGCAGGAGGGTCGAGGGATTGAGAGGTAACCCCTTAATGAGAATGAATCTGGGGGCTAGGTAGTGGCATCTGAACATACTGTAGGTCACGGTGATATACTGACATACCCCTTGCCCTAGTGGGCTCCCTTTGAGAGCCAAAGATATTTAGGTATCTAGGTTTTTTACTTGACTTTAATACAGACTTTTTTGCTTGTTTTAATACATCCCTTGCTGCAGTTTCTTCCTGGTACAGCTGTGTCATCATATCTGTGCACTGCTCTTCTGCCTTGATGCCATAGACAATGCAGTAAGCAGCCCTCCGAGAGTGAGCATCAAGGGAGCATATTGATACTAAACCTCATCCATTGTATATGTAAAGGTAGCTGTCTGGTACACTATTGAAATCTTGATTTGGAACGCAGTTTCAACAGTAATAACAGTTTGGATAATGGAGGTTTTACTGCGCTTGCAATCAGACAGCAGGGTTTCATTTTAATGACAGATCTCAATGCTGCTGCCCTTGAACAGCACAATCCTGCCCTCACCTCCACCATCTCCACCCGAATCCTGCCCTCACTTCCACCATCTCCAGCCGAATCCTGCCCTCACCTCCACCATCTCCACCCGAATCCTGCCCTCACCTCCACCATCTCCACCCGAATCCTGCCCTCACCTCCACCATCTCCACCCGAATCCTGCCCTCACCTCCACCATCTCCACCCGAATCCTGCCCTCACCTCCACCATCTCCACCCGAATCCTGCCCTCACCTCCACCATCTCCACCCGAATCCTGCCCTCACCTCCACCATCTCCACCCGAATCCTGCCCTCACCTCCACCATCTCCAGCCGAATCCTGCCCTCACCTCCACAATCTCCAGCAGCTCCGTCTTGTCAATGCAGCCGTTCCCATCCTTGTCGTACATCTTAAAGGTCCACTTCAGCTTGTGCTCCAGCTTCCCTCTCAACACCAGGTTCAGCGCTGCCACGTACTCCAGGAAATCAATCGTGTTGTCCTGAGAAAGAAACAAACAAAGACACTTGTCATTGCGCCAGCTTCTAGTTGGCCATCATTTCCGGTAATATTTCTTCCTGGTTTTAGAGTACAAACAAAAACTTCCGATGTTGCAGAAGAGCAAGAAAGAGCTACGATGATGCATGAATGGGTGATCTCTTTGAGGCTCAGTAACATCCATGCTTTCTTTTCTTTTAAGAAACAAATGGGCTGGTTCATGGCTGTAAATGCTTTTGTAAATATTTCCCCTTACATTTTCCATTTTATTTTTAAATACATTTTCTAGTTATACAGACAAGATCAAAAGCATTGGCACAAAATAGCTATGACAGAGGCAGGGGAGATCTGTTAAACGAAGTTTGAGGCTTAGTAACATCAATGTTTTCTTTTTAAGAAAATAGTCGGTTAGTATCACAACAGGGAAATATACTTTCCCTTTTTTTCCCCCTGAATGAATGTTCTACTCATACAGTGAGCTTGACACATCAGAGAAGCCCCAGCTGTTCCTCTGAGCTCTGCTGTGTGATCGTCGGCTGTGGTTTGCGCTGCACCCACCCCATTCTTGTCGAAGGCGCGGAACATGTTCTCGATGTACTCGGCTGCCTCCTGGTTGTCCGTGACCCCGAAGAAGCCCTTGAACTCGTGCATGAAGAGAGTCCCGCTGGGGCACTCCACCACGAACTTCTTATACCACTCCTGGAGCTCGGCCACGCCAATCTCAGCCTCCTTATCTTCACTCAGCTGCTGCCCCATGGCCAGCTGCTCGTCAAACTTTCTTTCTTCAACCTCCCTGTTTATTCCTCCTCCTCCTCCTCCTCCTCCTCCTTCTTCTTCTTCACCCGAAGCTTTCCTCTTTCAAAACCAATTCAAACGCACATCCCCGTTCTTCTCTCTTTTTCTTTTTGAATGCTCCCTGCTGGTCTTTCTGGTATCCTTTCTGTCTGGCTGGAGCTGCTGCTGCTGCTGCTGCTGCTGTCTGCTCGCTTTCTTCTCGAGATCAGAAGAACCGAATGGCAACAAGCAAAGCACAGAAGAATATCCGTTCCTCAGCTCCGCAGGGACAGTTGTGAGACCCGCCCGGCTTGTCTCTTTCCATTAAGTTGGCACCAGGGATTTGAGACGTCAGCTGCTGTCAGCCTCAATCAGCACTAAGTTCACTGGGAGATTCCCCTTTTAATGCAATGCGGAAACCTTCCAAGCATCGCTCAGCCTCACCTTTCAAAAGAAAAACGGTTTGCTTTCTTTTAACTTGGCATTCCTTGAGATCTCGTACCACACATTGGATCAGCTTGCTGTGCTGGCATGACACTCTGGATGCAGGAACTTTGCTTCAGCAGAACTTCAGCGATGTCACTGTTACTCCAGCCGTGACGTCTTCATTCACAGAAGAGGGGTCTCTGATAACCTGGCCTCAGAGACCCCCAAACTGCCACAACCACACACACAGATAAAGGGTTCTGTACTGTCACAATTTCAGAGACAGAAACCGATACTGTAATCTGCAAGTGTGGCACTTAGGAACACATTTGTGGCCCCTCGATGTATATCCTATTGATGTGGCCCCTGGGGTCCACAAAGTGATTCCCCAGTGCTGTCATTGTGCCCCTCATTGATCAGTTATTGCCCTCCTACCAGTGTCACCCCCTGCTTGTGACTTTTCTTTTTATTAACATGCAACGTGGTAGACCACAGAGAAGTGTGGTAAAGCATGCAAAATGCATGGGATAAGCATGGGAGTATTTATACAGTAAGTGCACAGCTGCTGTGCAGATTTACCATGGTAAACGTTTCTATGGTGCAGAGCAGCAGCTAACCAGCACCCAGCAGCCCAGAAAGCTCACAACGGAATCTTCTTGCAATTGGAACCCAGTGAGTCACTGAACTCTAATCCTCCAGAGCCGGTAATCCTCCAACGACAGGCTAAATATAGGCAGATTTCACTGAAAACATTACAAGTGTGAAGCTGAGCCAGCTCCGTCGGCACAGGGAGAGACACGTGTCACATAGCAATGTCCTGGGGCAGGGAGATGCATCCCAGCGATGAGACTGTGGAAATCCTGATAGCAATGCCAGCATGGACACGCCTTCATCCATGTGCTTTAATTAGGGGCTGAGCGGATCAATCTGTACCCTGCCAGGATAAAAACAAAGCTGGATTGTTTTTAGAGCATTTCACAGCACTGGGGGGTTTGACCGACCTGCATGGATGATTAGAGCATTTCACAGCCCAAGGGAATCCTCCTGGTTTGCACCTGCCACTTATTTAAGGATAATCCTGGGGTAACCAGGGATAGGTGGATGATGCAAACAAGGGGGGTCACCTGGTGCTTTAGCCTGACAAAATACAGAACGCATGGGAATCACAAACTGCATAATAAATAACTCTAATCCGGATTAATATAAAGCCAGTACCCTGTCAGATTAGCGATTAAATAATACAGTCATGAATTCTGTTACCTGAACGAATACGAACATGGTCAAGTGACTACGCTGTTTAGTGCTGGTTTCATATCATTAAAGTGTCTGCATTCATTTCAGAACATGTGCCTTTGTTCTTGCATTTTCTAAACAGGAGCCTCACTCTGAATTATTACAACAAGAAGGACGACACACATGTGCCTTAGTAAAATGCGGGTGAACTCGTCCCTATGAGATAACCACGAGGAGCTGGGCTCTGTTTCGTGATTATCCCCAGCCTGACTGATGAGAAAGAGGATGTGCAGCTCACTGTGACTGACCCCAAACTGTCACATGTGTCTAAAAAGGGCTATGGGTTCATAATCAAGGATTACATCCCTATTGCCCATGTGACAGACAGGTAGCTAACTCCCCACTGGAGGATGTGTTGACATATCGAGAAACTTTTCATTGTATATTATTATTATTATTATTATTATTATTATTATTATTATTATTATTATTATTAATTAGTCATTTAGCAGACGCTGCATCACAACTGCTGCTGCAGAGTCACTTATATACATTATACATGCAAGTTAAACTAACAATGTTAAACTTGTTTGTATCCATCATCATCATAGAGGATTGCACAGCACTGTACTATGATGAGGTACTAGAGTTTAACACACTAGAGAAGACCCCTTGTTAAATCTGGATCATAAACTCTTATCGCTTCACAATCTGACCATTCACTCATTTGGTTTGACCGTGTTGACAGTAAATTATACTTTACTTTCAGCAGCATCTGTGTATGAGGGCTGGAAATGCAGGCCCCTATCTGACATACTGTATACTGTCAAAGATATTGAGGTACATGAGGTTCACATGAACGCGTGCTTTATCTATATGAATGGAAACCAGCCACAGTGGCAGCGATTCCTCTGTCGGTTTCTTCTCTCCGCGCGCACCTCGCTTGCCTCTATATTCAAAACGCTGCTGTTCTGTGAAGCTGCATGTTTGGTTTTTTGAAATAGGAACACTGAAAACACCTTGCAGCTAGCTGCCAGCATGTAGTCTACAATATGCCCTGCAGGTGCAGGTGGATGAGTATGGATACAATGCGCTGTTCACTGAGTAGTTTAGACAATCCTAGTGGAAGAAGCAGCAATGGCTTGATGTAGCACCGAGTCACCATGCTGGAGTTTGCACAGTGTCGTCACTGCTCGCTGAAGTTCTGCTGCAGGCAGTTTCAGGGCGTGGTCCGCTGGTATCTCCCCACAAGACATATACGTGAAGCAGAGACCGGAAACGCGCTTCGTTAGAGAAAAGCGTGCTAGGTGCGTCACCAGGTTTGTTGCCATGGTTTTGATTTTTTTTTAATTGTTTACGAGACACTAAAAAAGGCAACCTATTTTAACACCAATGCTAGCAATCGCACCTGTAAAAGCAATGTAGATCAATTATATATATATATATATATATATATATATATATATATATATATATATATATATATATATATATATATATATATATATATATATACATATGGACTACTAGTGTACACAATGTTTATAAGCTATAAATAGGCAATACAAATGAAACAGAGGCTATTTAAAGAAAAGTAGATCTTAAAATGATATATAACTACATATTATAAAATCCGCCGAGTATTAAAACTACTACTGTTAGTCGTAATGAAAATAATAATAGTATGGCTCAACATTTGCAAAGAAGCAGGAATTTAACTGGAACAAGGAAAGGACACTGCGAGTTTCGCTCTGGAATCAATAGGCTCAAAGTCTATTCGTCCAGTGACTGTTTTTACAAAGGTGTGTCGCTGCGTGAGACAGCCATGACGTCACCACAATACCTGCCTGACTAACAGGAGAGGAGGGGGGGCCGGTTCAGAGAGAAACTAAAGTGGGAGGGAAAAACATTTGATCTTTGTCAGTTGTCAGGAACGAGGGGCAGTTCAAAACTACCAAAACGTGAACCAAAAAAAAAAAAAGAAAACGGATGATAAGACTTACGATCTTCGGACTTAAAGAAAAATAACTAAAGCAAACGGAAGGTTTTGGAGGTGATACCCTTGAGTGGGGGGGAAAATAACCCAAAAACTGTTTCCTGGTTTCAGCTATACAGGTAAGAGTGCGCGCGAGTGCTAAACAAACCCAGACACACGCATTTAAACGCCTGCGAAAGAGTTCGAGTGCGTGTTTGTTGGTTGTATGCGTGCTGGTGATTAAACGTGTAGGTTAAATATATAACCTTGACCATGTATATTTGTTGGTTTGTTTTTTTGCCTGGACTGGTCGCCGTGTCTTGCGTATTTGACGGGCCGCACAGTGGGCTACAGTTACTGGAGTGTGTGAAAAACACCGGGACGTGCAGGAATGGCATGAAGATTCTGCCAACACATTTAAACTTCAGTTTACACGCAAGGCACTAAATGAAATAATAATAATAATAATAATTACATGCAGGCTTATTGGTACTGTCTCGTCATGCCCGCAGTAAATGCAGTTTGATGTCGTTTCAGAGCAAGTGCACATTTATTTACCGAACAAATGAGACTTTTTTTTGTTTTAATATTTTAAGAGGCTGCTGTTATATAGCAGTTTGCTCCATTTCTGGTTTTCCTATGAGTTTTAATAACACACCTGAGCTTGTTCCCTCCACACTGTGCCTAATCAAGCTTGTATTAAAACCTGGAATGGGTGAAACTGCTGTGCGATAGGATCCCATCCCTGATGATCGCTTATAAAGATTAGCATAGTGAAAGCATTGTAAAGTGTAATGAAGCACAGTGAAAGCATGCTAGCGCATCGGTAAGCATTGTAAATCACAGATAGGTATGGTAAAGCATTATTTTTTTAAATGCACAGTAAACTATGATAAATGCATAGTATAAACATGGGAACGCTGCAGAATAGCCGTGCAGATTTACTGCGTTAAGTTTTATAAAGGGCTGCTCGCCCGCACTGATCAGTAATTAAGAGACTGCGCTGCCCCTTCCAGGTCATGGCTGTCCACCCACGCCGAGTCCGGCTCAAGCCCTGGCTGGTCACCCAGGTGGACAGCGGTCTGTACCCGGGACTTGTGTGGCTGAACAGAGAGGCCAAGAGGTTCCAGATACCATGGAAACACGCCACCAGACACAGTCCCCAGCACGAGGAGGAGAACACCATCTTCAAGGTGACGGAGGCTGAGTCAGTTCATTGCAGGGCAGCCTCTCCTATCACACAGAGTTCATATACAATTCTGAAAATGAAATTTCAAAAAAATGTGGACCGAAGGTGACATAGGCCAGAATTGATACAGTAGCTAACTTTAATCAGTGAAACCTGCCTCTCTCTCTCTCTCTCCTCCCATCCGTCCATTGTAGTTATAAATAACTACACAGCATATTCCAAATCCATCGATGTTTTTTAGAAGCAGCACTCAGGAGTATCCTCTGTAAGTGCCCCCGGGTATTACTGCACAGGACAGTGAATAATGCCAACCGGACTTGGCTCCACACGCCCATAGACTGCCGGATGCCCATTTATTTTAAGCCCTGCTTAATGTAAGAGGGAATTACCCTGGGCAGCATAGTGGAGTGGGACACAGTGTGCATTCAGCAGCACCATCGGTTACTAGAAGGCAAAAACCCAAAGCAGGTTAAGAGACAGTCACAGCAAGAAACAGGAAGCAACAAAACTCTGAACTTTGGCATGTTTTGATATTCAGCCCAGCAGGAGTGCAGCTTCACCTAACTTTAGTAATCAGGCATCGTGGCCCGTCATCATCTTTTATATTTACAAATCCTAGAAAATCTTATTTCCAGACTAGACTACTGGGGAAGTGTGGTTTATAGGGTTAAACCATCCCTGCACCAATCATGAGTAGCCACAGTGTACAGATAACACTGAGGTGTGTCTTATTAAACTCACAGAATGGATCAAACTGCTATGCAATCCCTTCCACCCTACCCAGTACATATAAATCTCTATTTTAAAGCAGTCTAGTACTTATCCTTTGACTAAAACGCTGGCTAAGAAAGCTGATCTGTTTGTTTGTTTGCATTTGCAGTGTATCTTGTGCACTTTCCCTTTCCCTGCCCTTTGAAATCCTCTTTCTGAGACAAAAAAAAAACAACACATCCCAGTCACCACAAACATACAGGATGTAATAACTTAGCATGACAGAAGACGTGCTGGGAGAGAGGTGGTGATGTTCAGCCCATAGCTTTGTCCCTTGCAAGCACACCACTAGCGAAATCTACCTTCTATATCCTTCTGCGATCCCCTCTTGTCGCTGCTTGTTCTTGCAGTGCCTGGTCTGCAGTTTGCTCCTTTGTTCCGTTTACCCCCGATACAAGCCTGTCTATAGCGAATGGAACGCATCCTGTCCGCCAGCCAGCGTGCTCTTGCGCCCGGGTTTTTAATGTCGTGTGATCTTGTGTGTCCAGGCTTGGGCTCTGGAGACTGGGAAGTACCAGGAAGGGATCGATGAACCAGACCCGGCCAAGTGGAAAGCTCAGCTGCGCTGCGCCCTGAACAAGAGCCGGGAGTTCAAACTCATCTACGATGGTACCAAGGAGGTTCCCATGAACCCGCTGAAGATATACGACGTCTGTGAAATCCCGCAGGCCATCGGCAACCCAGGTACGAGCGTCAGCCAGAAGCTGCTGTAGAGCCAGCGCGACTCTTACTGCAAATCACTGCTCTATTTTTAAACAGCCCCCTTTTTCATTAGTTCAGCTTTTCATTTTAAATCTCCTGAAGAACCTGATTTCTTTCCCTGACTCTAATAAAGTTCATTTGAAAAAATGGTTCTTGGTCTTGGAGTTAGACGGTACGTGCTGATGATGTATATGACTATCCTACATCTTCTGATCTGTTTAGTCTATATTCTGACATACCTCAGTAAAAGATCAACAATATATTAACGATTCATAAACTTTCATCGGAAGTTGTGGAAGCTTGCTGAAAGGGGTCCAGCGATGCCCCCTGGTGGTGGTTCTTCATATTAGTTTAGGCAGTAACCCTTTCTGTGCCTGGCCAGGTTCAACAGGGTCTGTTCACTGGGAGGAGAATGATGCAGAACCTGAGGAAGAGGAGGATGAATCGTTTCCTTACCTGCATGTCAAGGGTGAGCAGAGATTCCCGGAAAAACAGAGACTGGCCTGCCTAGAAAGTGTTTGTTCTGTATTCCCTAGAAAGCTTTCAACAGCACTGAAGATACTAAAACACATAACCAATATTGATTTGATGTAGCGTTTGTGCTTGCTGGTAAACGATAGAACAGTTTGTCACTGCTGATAAAGGAATGAAGCTGATGTCATCTGTCAATCAAAGGAAGCCATTGTGCTCAGTTTATTATATGTACAGTAGATGCAAAATATGTTTGGTGATGTGATACCTTGTTTGTAACCTTAATCGCCCCCACCCCAGGCTCTGTGTCCCCGATAGACCCTGCCAGTGTCCAGAGCTGTCCCCCTGTGGAGGTGTGGCCGAAGGAGGAGCCGGTGGATATGGAGGTGCCCCCGACCCCCCCTCTTGAGGAAATGTTCAGCTCTCCAGAAATGTGGATCAGCTCCTTGCCTAGTGAGTGCAGCTCTACCCGAGTACCAATGCGTTTGAACACGGTGCTTATTTAACACAAGAGGCAGTGCTTTTGTTGAGGCAAAACCTAAACTGACCCCCAGATATAATCCTGCTTTTGCTTTATGTTTGTAACGATGATACAATTGCAAATCGTTAGGTGAAAAAAATAAATAAATCTGCTACATTGCGTTGAAGAAGTCAAAATAATGCAGTGTGCGGCATCTAAATCGGCTTATCCTGATATTTAATTTGCTCTGGTACATGTCTGGGATAAGTATATCGATTAATTATATTTGGTGGATAGCGTTTTACATGAGGACATTTCAGGACTAAAGCTTTGTAAGTTAACGAGTTACTTACAACCAACGTGCATTGAGCTACAGACTGGCCTCTGCAGGTGTATAAGAGTATGTCGGACTTAACTTTTTTAATCGGATGATCAGTTTGAGCTGGCTCATAGCAATTTTCTAATCAGAGTCGATGTGCTGACTTGTAAAGCTCTTCAGCGTGTGAGAAACACACTTTCTGTTCACAAAGAGTTTAGTAAGAAACGATGAGCCACAGAAGCTGCTGCAGCGAATGTAAATGTGAAAAGCTGAGCCCCGTCGCATTGTTCTCGGACAGTGACGGACCTGGAGGTGCAGTTCCAGTTCCGAGGGAAGGAGGCGTGCCCCCCGCTGATAGTGAGCAACCCCCAGGGCTGCAGGCTGTTCTACGGGGACCTGGGGCCCATGGTGAACCAGGAGGAGCTGTTCGGGCCGGTCAGCCTGGAGCAGCTGCGTTTCCCGTCCGCCGAACACATCACCAACGAGAAGCAGCGGCTCTTCACCGGGCGCCTGCTGGACGTCATGGACCGCGGCCTCATCCTGGAGATCAGCGGGCATGATATCTACGCTGTGCGGCTCTGCCAGTGCAAGGTGTACTGGTCCAGCCCCTGCGCCCCCAACCCCAGCGCGCCCAACCTCATCGAGAGGCAGAAGAAGGTCAAGCTCTTCTGTCTCGAGTCCTTCCTCAGCAGTAAGAACCGTCTGTGTGTGTCTCTTGTCTGTCCAGCTTTTCTGCATGCCCACATGTGCGATGTCCTGAATTCAATTTGTTTTCAGATCCAGGGTTTTCCCTCCTTTTTTTATGATTCAATTTAAAGATTGAGGCATAGTACTTTCTTTCTTTCCTTTTTTAGTTTTCATAACGTTTTTTTTGTTTTAAAACGGAACCTGAACTCAGCTGGATTTTCTCGGCTCTTCGTTTCCAGGCGTGATTGCCCAGCAGAAGGGACAGTCGGATAAGCCACCCCAGTTTGAAATACACCTCTGCTTTGGGGAGGAGTGGCCTGATGGGAGACCCAAGGAGAGGAAACTCATCATGGTCCAGGTAGGGAAATACTGTGGGAAAGTGGAACGCAGGGATGGAAACATGACTCTCGTTTTACATTTGAAGACACTAATAAAGGTGAAAGCTCTGAATGTCTTTCTTTCTTTTATAACTCCCCCAGGTGATCCCGGTAGTGGCCCGCATGATCTACGAGATGTTCTCGGGGGATTTCACGCGCTCCTTCGACAGTGGCAGCGTGCGTCTGCAGATCTCCACCCCCGACATCAAGGACAACATCGTGGCTCACCTCAAGCAGCTCTACCGCCTCCTGCAGACTCACCAGGGACATGAAGGATGGCAGATCCCACCTGGCACCAATTTGCACCTCCCACACGCGCTGTCCGCCCAGTAACCAAACAGACCCTTATAAAAGTTTCCTGTGGCATGCAGTGTATTTGTTTAAACATGTTTGTGTGTGTTTGTTTTTTTTTGTTTTTCAACCATACTTGCCTATGCTTTGCCATGGTTTTTGCATTATTACAATTTGCCATGCTTTAGCCATTTACAAGAGTCAACTTTTATAAGGGTTTAACATGTGCCTGAAAGGATAGATCCATTTGTGTATATGTAATGTTCTATAATATATATATCTGTCTAGCTATATAGATATGTGTCTATTGTACTGTACAGGGTCGGTTTATAAAGTCACTAGGGAAGGACGCTATCAGTCAAAAGGGGGCTGTATTGTTTCTGGCCCACATCTCGCAATGCTGTGTTTCCTCAGTAGAAATCCACACAGAGGCATGGCATGGTTAGATTTGCAGGTTAGATGTGCTGTGGTGGTAGAGCGAGGATCATAGAGCTAGAATCTGGCTGTCGCCACCACCACCACTAGAGTTTTATCGCAGAAATTACTTTATAATCACCCTGCAGCCTGTAGGAATTTCTTTCGGGGTTACTGGTGTCAAGTGTAGAGTGAAGAAAAATAATGATTGCTATTTTAATTGATACGTTATTAATAATGTGCTTTTTTTAGGTGTCATAATTTTATAGCTTTTTTTTAGACTGTTTGTGTTTTGTGTAATTTTTCGTCATGTAAATTGAAAGTTAATACAATGTCTTTTTGTTTTAAGGAGTTAACATGGTTTTTAGAGCAGGTGTGCGTGTTGAATTGAAATGCTGAAGTGTTGATGGATCTGATGCAGTAGGATCCCTCTTATATGACCTGAGTGAAGTGAGCTGGTCATATTAACAGGAGCTCTCCAGGCTCCACATTGGAAGGGACTGACGGACAGTCCCTGTTGTTATATGGAGCTGGTCACAGGGAGGGTGTCCGCTGTGTTGTTGTTGTGTGTAAACTGGTCAATGCCTTGCTTGTATATCAGATTGAAGATGCAATATTCAAACAATAAATACTGTTTTACTTAGCTCTAACACGTGGGTTCTTTTTTGTATTCTAACCAGCTGCAGTTCCCCAGGTTTATGATCTGTGAAAAAAACATTGTTAATGCGGCTTTAACTAGACCCCCCGCCCCCCATTGGTGCGCTGTGATTTGCATATTAGTGAGAACCAATCAGCGCACTCCTCCAAGACGCCTCCTAAGACCGCCCCCCTGCCAGCAGCTCATCACACCGAAACTAAAGTCGTTTCAAAGTAAGCCACGAGGTGGCGTAGTATATGTAATTGTGCTACGTCGTCCCATGTGCAAGGTGTCGCTGTTTCTTTATTTTTTGATCGCTGGTGTCCTGCAGCTCTATTTTCCAATATGGCAGATGTGAAAGGGCTGCATTACTAAAACTGCACCGGAAGAATGAGAGAGGTTTCAATGCTAGCACAGGTACGTGCAAAGTTATATAGACTTGCTTTTTTCTGTAATGTATAACATTAGCGTCAAGTTATTACTTTGGGGTAAAAAAAAATCTAGTTAAAATAAAAGATTGGTTTACTGTGAAAGATATTGTATTATACAGTATAAGGAATCGCTTTGGAACGATGCTAGGTAAGACATTTGGTAAAGTTAATGTAGGCTATGTTGTTTCTGGTTGCATATGCTCTTCTGAACCGAACGGTCAAACCTGCAAAATTAGTATAGTTTTATTTTGCAACGTATCAGTCACAGGCGCCATCCTTTCACTGTTTGCATTAATACATTATGTCGCACCTCTTTTTGCCAGCGACATTTTTCTTTCTTTTTTTGCAGGAATAAAAAAAAAATCTCTTGACAAAGATGGTTGGCAGCGAGAAGCAAGTTGAGAACCAGACCGATGTTTAAAACGATAAGTCATTATACAGTACACAAAACAAACTGTACACCTTGATAAAGCTGGCCTACCTAGTTCAGCAACTAAAGTGATTTTTTTTTTTTAATGACTATTTTATTTCGTGTTTTTTGGCTTCGTCTCTCCCGTGAATGTGGGCTGCTGTATCCCGGGAGCGCCTCATTGCTGCTTCCAGACAGTACCTCCGCACTGGGAAGAAAGGCTTGCCCGCCGCCGTCAGCTTGAACCTCGCTGCCCAAGTCCTGGCTGTGGACGCGGGGTTGAAACCCGCGTTGCTTTACGACTGCAACACCGCCGGAGCTGAGCAAATACGACTTTACCTTCAAACCCTGCTGGATGCGGGCTACTTAAATCAACCTCCATCCGTCTTGGACGTAGATGGCAGCGTCTTTATCCTCAACACGCAGCACACAACCCGCCGCTTAGAAAACATACTGCTTCAAAAACAAGTAACGGTCATGGACGTGTCTCCGTCTCGGAGTCAGCCTGCCGTGGCCGACGCTGACGTCACAAGAGCCGTTGAGGGACTCCTAACGGTTTTTGTGGATTATTTAAAAAATTTGAACTGGGGTGACAAGCCGGGCGTGGCCCCGAGCGTGCGTCTGGCGGAAGAGGTGACGTCGAGGTGGAACCTGTGCACGCTGTTCGGTTTGTTGCTAGGCTACCCGGCGGCGTACTGGTTTGATAAGGAGAGAAGCTTTGAGAATTGCCTGAGCATGACCCCACTTCGGGTCACCGCCGTGTCCGCCTCCTGCCCTTTGATCACAGGGGAGCCTCCGGTCCGGCTGTACTCGTTCACTATCCCCGAGGCTCTTGGGACGGAGACGCAGGGCTTAATGGACACCTGGACCCAGGATCTAGAAGACCAGTTCCGACAGCAGTCCGTGTTTACACACCTGAGCATCAACACTGAGACGGTTGCATTACCAGCAGTAGCTCTCTGAAAAGAAGGGCTGTGAGCCACGCAGGTCCAAAAACAAGGATTCCTTAAATTAATGGTTTAATTCTAGGTCTCAAACGTTTACACTTATTTTTTTTTCTCCTTTTTTATTAAACAGTGCTAAATAAATGTGGATATTTGTTATGTGTGACCTCATCCGGTTTAAGGGATCTGCATACTGCACAGGAATGGAAATCAACTCCTATTGCATAGCAGCGTCACCATTTCCAGCTTGATTAGCCACACAGTGTGAAGGTGACAAGCTCAGGTGTGTCTTATTAAACTCACAGTAAAACCAGTACAAGAATAAAATCAGAAGACTGCATCTCTACAGCTTGTGCGATTTAATAAAACAAATGAATTCATTGCAGTTGCCAGTGGATACTGTTTATTTTTATTTCTGAACGCGTTACAAAACGACAGTACAAAAGTATTGAAACAAAACCAGTGCTTTTGGCAATAAAATACAAGACTATATAAAAATAAAATTGTGATGCTTGTAAATAATGCTCTAGAAACAAGAAGGCACACCGAAAACAGGGTCTTTGTGAACTGCCAAAAGCAGGTAAATAATAGTTTTTGGGATCTTCTGTCTCTTTGAATAAATGTCAGCCCATGAAAAATACTTTATATCAAAGAAATAGTCTTTCTGGAAGCATGTGAATGATTGATTCAGTGTACCTATTCAAACAGGGCAGGCATGGCAATAAGACTTCCATTGCATAGCAGGTTTTACTGTGTTTTTATTTAAGACACACCTGAGCTGGTTACCTATACACTGTGGCTAACCAGGCTTCTATTAAAACCTGGAATGAGTGACACTGCTATGCAATAGGATTCTTACTTTTATCCCTGCAGTCTATACACTAGCCCTTCAATGTATTCTCTCTGTGAGGGGTCCCCAAATGACCACAATGACGTCACTTGTGGTGCCCCTATATTCGTTTAATTAAGCTGCTAAGTTCAATACAGAGAATCCGAGCAATCCGCATTGCAGAGGGGGTGTGGGGGCGAGGGGGGGGGGGACACAAGCTAATGAATGTCAGTCGAGATGTTTCAGGAGGGTCCCAATAACCGTTACACTGGGAGTCGCTGTGCAGTGTGGCTGTAGAGCTTTCACAAGGTGAGCCACGTGGGACTGTGTTTGACATGTCAGTTTAAATACTGGTTTAATCGTCTCTCTAACAATCGAAAGAGGAGGTTCACGTGCTCGTAAAGGTCTGGGTAAAAGGCAGAGGCTGCGATCGCCACGGCAACCAGCAGCAGAGACAGGCAGATCCATTTGCTGCGTCGCGTCTGAAAAGGAAAAAAAAAAAAAAATACGACAACCGCTTTTAATGTTGTGAGGCGAGGCGTGGGGTAAACCGTGCAGCCAGTTTTATAATGCATATTTTTTCAAAGCTGTGTCAGCTAACTTCACGCATCTAAATGCAAGATAAAAAAAAATAACCAATCGAGATGCTTTTCACCCTCGTGACCAAACTCAGCAAAGCAGCAAAAAGCCACAATCCAAACACGAACAAAAAAACTACGAGGTGATGTCAGAGCTGCTTCTTGGTTGACTCTGGAGGTTAGCTGTAACATGTTTAGACTTTTTCTAAATGGATGGATGGATGGATGGATGGATGGGTGGATGGATGGATGGATGGATGGGTGGGTGGATGGGTGGATGGATGGATGGGTGGATGGGTGGGTGGATGGATGGATGGGTGGAGGGGTGGATGGATGGATGGATGGATGGATGGGTGGATGGATGGATGGATGGATGGATGGATGGGTGGGTGGATGGATGGATGGATGTATGGGTGGATGGATGGATGGATGGATGGATGGATGGATGGATGGATGGATGGATGGGTGGATGGATGGGTGGATGGATGGATGGATGGATGGGTGGGTGGATGGGTGGATGGATGGATCTATGGATGGGTGGATGGATGGATGTATCGATGGATGGATGGATGGATCTATGGATGGGTGGATGGATGGGTGGATGGATGGATGGGTGGATGGATGGGTGGGTGGGTGGATGGATGGATGGATGGGATGGATGGATGGATGGATGGATGGGTGGGTGGATGGATGGGTGGATGGATGGATGGATGGATGGATGGATGGATGGATGGATGGATGGATGGGTGGGTGGGTGGATGGTCAGCTCCTCACCTGGCTTCTCCTTCCCTGATAGCGGTTTAATTCCTCCCTGCACTGCCGCAGCTTCGACTGGCACGACTGGTATTCGTCCTCCAGGTTTCCCAGCTCCCCGCGCAGCTCTGAGCACTGAAGAGAGGAAACCGACACACCTTGAGAGCTGGAAACAGCTACAAACCAAACCTAAAGCAGGCGGGTCCTGTAATGAGAGGGCTGGAAAACCGAACCAAGCAAACCCTCATTGTAAAGCACTATGCTGCAGTTCGATCGCAGTTAACCACTCTGTTTTCTCTCATGCTCACTGTGGATCAGTGCTGGACTGCATGAACATTTTCTACAAGTTACTTTAAGAAGAAGGACACCACAACGCGTTCTGTTTTGTGAAATTAATGCAGTTTTATTGAACAGGAATTTACAGTTAGAAACGCGGACACCATAATGAAACCTTTTAGTGATGGTGCGTTGGTTTAGAGGCGTTACAATTCAGACCTACACAAACATAACAAAAGAGGAGTGGATATAAAAAGCAATTCAAGTGATTTCTGAAGCCAGTTCATCTTTTTAATGATAGAACCAGCCTGCTTTCTGTCCAGTTCCCCTGACGTTTCTAAAAGTGTTTGACTTGAGAGACCGTTTTGAGGAGTCGCGCTGACAGGTGGAGCTGTCTGATTTTAATCACCAAATCTGCATGCAAATCCCACCTACACAAACGATGCATGCGTTCACAAAGAATTTAGAAGAAAACCCACACCCCATAAAACATATTATACACAAATATCGTCCTAAATGAGGTCTTTTTTTCTTCTTCAAAAATATACAGTCATGTTGCATTTAGGAAGTTTCTTGGTAATAAGTTTTTTTTTTTAACACAATGTATAGTATGGTCCAGACCCGAGGGTGTTGCAGTGAATAAATCATTTAGTCACAGAGTCGGGTCAGTGTATTTTTGAGAAATTGGGTTTAAGCTCGGTAAAGAGATTTCTTACTTCAGTCTCTTTTGCCCCCAGCTTTGACTCCATTTCCAGCAGTTGGTGCCTCAGCTTCGTGTCCCCCTGGCCAGCCTGGTCCGTTGAGAATCTGTCCCCGGCGTGAAACGGCTGTGAATTTATGTTCCACACGCTGGTCCTCGTGACTGTGATGAAAGAAGACGGGGAAGTTTTAAAAAAACACTATACTATACATTAAAACTCATGGTCAAAATCTGCAGTGCTGAGAGATATTGACTAGGGTCTTACCATCCTGTGTTGCTTTCTGATCTTCAAGACTCTCCAGTTTTTCTAAAAAAATATATATATAATTAAATAAATAAATACATGTTGGTAAAGTCGAGGCTGCAAATTAAAACGAAAGCTGTCAGTGGATTTTCTGGAAAGTTTAAGATTCCTGACTACGGGGTCTGAATCAAGCTGAGTGACTGACTCGCTGAGTCCCGAGTGATGCGGTTTCATATAAGCGAGCCGGGGGGGGGGGGGCTGTACCTGTCAGGGTCCCGAGCTGCTCTCTCTTCAGGTGCTGGTCCTCCTCCAGCACGTCGATTCGGGACGCCAGCTCGTCCCGGTCCTGCTGCAGCCCCTCCATCCTGGCCTGGAGCGCGACCTCCCGGCTCTCCGCTCTCTGCGGGATCAGGAAACGAGAGCTTTAACAACCCAACCCGCCACTGCAGTAACTCCCCTTATAAAAGCATCCCGTAGCTAAAGCACAGCAAAGTGAAAGGTAAGAATAGCAAGCATACTAATCTACAAGGCCAACCAGGGTATGGGAGATGCATGACAATACTGCAAAAAATACGGTGGTACATTTTTAGAAGCTTTCCCCTGCTCTTCTACACAAGAGAATGTAATAGAATGAGCCTCTTACACAAAACACCCGAAACTGCTCACCTCGAGCTTGCTCTGCAGGACATGCAGCTGGTCCACGCTCTGCGTGTGTTTGCTCTTGAGCTCGGCCCAGCTCTCCTTCACCTTCTCATAAGAATCCTTCAGCTGGGAGTTCTCCTGCTGCAAAGCCAGCTGAGCCCTCTGCGAGATCAAGCACAGGGTTAGGGGCGAGCTGGGGGGGGGGGTCGTTCTAAACCCCCCCTCCCCCCGTCAGCCTGGTCTGTTCACACTGCTCTCACCTGCAGGCTCTGCACCTTCTCCTCGGCCGCGCTTTTCTCCAGCAGCACTCTCTTCAGAGACTCCTTGGCTTTCTCCTCGAACCTCAGCTTCTGCTCCCCCATCTCAATGATCCCCTTCTTCGTGCCGCCCTGTCAATCCACAACACGTTGGGCAACAGCAGAAAACTCAGTGGATCTGAATACCCACGTCCTTTCAAAAACGATAACGGGACCCCCCGGCCATTTCTCATCTGGGTGCGCTATTTGAATTATCCGAACAACTGAACTTTTTTTTTTTTTGTTAGATCTGCCACTTCAGATCAATTGACATCAAAAGGAGTAACAGCGACAATGATGTAGTTGCTAAATGAACACTTCAGGTCTGACTAATGAGGCTCATAGTAAGACCTGGAACTGCCTTTCCTGCTGGAATGGGAGCCTAATTTATCATACCTGCAGGGCTAACCAGAAAGCACAGGGAATAAAAACGGCAAACAGATTTCAGAAGATCAGAAACGCACCACCGCTCACCTGCATGCACACTTGCAGCTGTGATTCCAGAGACCCAATTTTGCATTTCATAAGATCTTCATTGTACCGAGCCTAAAACATACAAACAGACGATCAGTTTAGTTCTTGTTTTACACACAGCTATCTCCCTGTTACACACACGCACGTTTACAGGTTTTAATTATGTTCAACAAAACTCAACAGCATTTGTTTCGTAGCAAAACTATAAGGTTTACATGCCTTTCTTGCAACGTTAGAAAGTCTGTGAAATGCAGCGACGATCAATTCTTCCCAGAAAATAATCCGACATTTAGTTCGCTCAGACCCGCGACGATCTCTCAAAACGCTGCCGCAGAGCTGGGGCAACGAGCTGCTAAAAATGATCTGGTAACTGAATCTCCCTGAACCACCCTTCCTGTGCGAGGTCTGTTTTTTTAAAAAACGTGTCTCATGAGAATCGTCTCCTCTCTGTTTGAAAGGAAGTCGGCGACCACAGAGCTCCAACTGTCATTTAAAAGATGCTACTGTTGCTGTTCTCAGAGGTGGAAGAGAGACGGGTCCACTCAAATGCTGCCAAATAGATCTCCAATGTGATTAACTCTTCAGAATTGGGGGATGTTTTTTTTTTACAGGCTACCTAGTCATGCTGTTGAGGCAGAATCACTTTTTAAGACCCGATTTGAGTTCTGAGATCAATCAGCTACTCAGAACCGGACGAGCTTAGCTGTTCTGAACGGCCTCCTCTCGTTGATGTTTCTTTAAAGCCATTTCACTGAATCACTTTCTGATCAAAAAAAAAAAATCTTCTTTAACCCCCGTTAATTACTTCCTTGAAATAAAAACAAAAAAAAACAACTACAGGACAAAAATGATGCTCCTAAACCCCAGATTGGTTTAGTTAAACTCACACTGGAGTGATGCACTCTACTTCATCAGCTCATAACGAGGATCTGAACTAAACAGGATGTCAGACAAACCACAAACCATAAATATGACATCCTTAACATCTTTTACTGAAACAACAGCCCTTGCAAATGACTGCTGGGTGTTGTTCCAAAGCACAGCTGATGTCAAATTTCTTTTTACGAAAACACATGACCTAATTTTGTAGGACAGTTCGGGGGCACCCATATATTTATATATGGTAGAATACGCAAGTAATGCTAAAAGAAACGTCCCCACTGGAAGTCTTTCTCAATGTCTTGAAACGTTGAGAAAGTCCTGTGGAAGACATTGAGAAACACGTCTAACTGGCACTTTCAGCACAGAATTGGTTTAAGTTTCCTTTATATTACTACATGTTCCAGCAGCTCAGGGTGTGAGTTGAAAAGCCTGAACTGTCCTAGTGTCATTTTTGTGTGGTTGCTTGCTCCGACACCTTTTGAGACTAACAGAGATTGCAGATTCAAAAGACGTTCCAGATTTCAAACTCAATTAAGAGCACCGTACCATCCACAGTTTATCTGAGGAGCACAGCAAGGAGGACATAAGCTGTTGCAGGATAGAAAGCTTGTGCTTAAGAGCCTGTTCACGTTGAAGAGCCTCCTGCAGAAACAACAAACAGAGCTTGTTACTCTATATATACACTTTACATCTTAAAGAATTTTTAACATTTCTACCCAGAAACTCCAAAATGCTGCTCCGTAAGAGCGGATATTTGTGAGACGCAGAACGGTGCGGAATAATGACAAACGACCCCGTCTCAAGTCAACACAAGTAATGAAGCACAACATACCTGTAAGTAGGCAGAAAGCTCGAGAACTTCCTGGAGAGGAGAGAAGAAGAAACGACTGAAGTTATCCAGACAAGCAAGGACTGGAGTAACTCCTGTCAGCTTTCTATAACTCAGAACTCACGTTAAACACTTCAATTTCGAAGCAGAAAGAGGAGGACGGTAAAAACTAAAGCAGTGTGATCTATTCCTGGTTTTACTAAGAGTTTAATAAGACACAACTGAGGCTGTTACATATACACTATGGCTAACCAAGTTCCTAGTAAAACCTGGAATGGGTGAAACTGCTATGGAATTGGAGTCTTATTTCAACCACTGTTAAACTCTACATTAGAGTCATCACAATAAAACATGTACTTTGATAATTAAACATAAATGAATAAATATAGAAAAATGGATTTAAAAACAGAATATGCTGATGTCAGGGGCTTACCTTTTCCATAACAGCAGTTACACCACTCCTGTAAAATAGCAATAGATTATTTTTTTATTCTACTTTTCAAGCATGCTTCCTTCGCTCCAATGGGAAATTCAAATGAGTTGAGTGTCACTGAATTTCTATTCTTGAGTAAGCACAGAAGATAATTCTGTAACGTGTAATGCAAGCACGACTCCTGTACCTGTCTGAGCACACATCAATACAACAGCTCAATAAGCAAATAAGACTCCTATTGCATAGCAGTTTCACCCACTCCAGGTCTTAACGAGCTCAGCTGTGTCTTATTAAACATGGTAAAACCAGGAACGGATCAAACTGCTGTGCAATGGGAGTCTTTTTTTGATCTCTGAACAATGGATGGGAGTCAAGTCATACTGAGCTGCAAGTGAGCGTTTCCAGGAACTGGGTTGTATGACTAGGATTGCATCGTTGACTCACTTTTGAATGCCAGTGAGTTTGAACCTGTTCAGATAAACATGCTTCCCGGAGTCTGAAACGTGTTGCGATGGAATGTCAGTACCAAGTTTACCCACAGTCTAGTGTGCCGTTCTCAAGACATACTGGAACTACAAATGAAAGCGAGCATCGCTGCATCTATGCTTGTGTTCTAGGCTAGAGCGCCAATGAATGACCCCCACGTACTCGGTTTGCACGCTCGAGTCTTGCTTTACGTCCTCGGAGGTCTGACTTCCTGCAAGAATAAAATAAAAACACACAGTAAATAAAAGGCAAAAATTGCTTCCCCTCGCACGACAGATTAAATAAATAAAAAAATCTGTACTGTGTAAAAGCTGCATCTCCCTGTTGCAAGTCAGTTTCAGTCACAACGGGTAAGACAGCAGATCTAACCGACTGCAATGGAAGTGTTACCAGACGCAGACCTCTATCAGGCTTCTTACCACGCTCTCTCCTCATGGTTCCATCCTGTTTGAAGGTCTCGTGTTGCAGCCGTCCAGGGGAGCGGACAGGGCCCCCAGGCAGCTGATTACCCAGCAGTCCAGGCGGCTGCGTGCTCTTATATAGCGTCCCTTTACTCAGCCAGGGAGCCTGCAACAGAACAGGGACATGTTTGATCCATGAATTAAAGTGGGAGTGTTTGTTAGAGGAGAGTAAACTAATCCTGTGCTTGTAAACTTTGTCATTTTAATGTTACATAGAATTGGGGAACAAATCTATGTTGTTCTCTGTGCTGATGTGTATTACTCTGAGTTTTGGGGGGATGATGTCAAGTTCCATGGTTCAACGATGCTGGGTGTTCAGATATGCAGGGAAAATAAATCACCATTGAGTGAAAAAAGTGTTATTAAAGTTTTCGCTTTACATGATAGGGGGCGCTGATGAGTAGCACTGTGGTCAGCGACAGCAGAGGGCTCCCGGTGGTGCCAATGTAGTTAATTAATTTGCTTGGGGTGCTAGGAAATAGAAAGCCTAGTGCTTTCATGAAGTGGTCCTCGAGAAAGAACCACGGGGTAAGATTTGCACCAACAACTGTTTGGCGAAATTGCTGTACCTTATCAACGGCAGCTGAAGGGAACTCGGGCCAGGTAATGCCTAGATCATGTGACATCACCACCGACCGCCTGTTCAGAGCCGCGTCTGGTCTCTGAACCTTAGCTGACCGTAAAGTCGGCTTTGGCTCGCAGTTCTTGGGCTCTTCAGCCTCGCTGCTCGGGGGAGTAGTTACTGGCAGCTGCCTCCGCTTCAGAAACTCCAGCTGCCGCTTGCATTGCTGCTCGCTGTTCACGTTGCCCTCCCGCACTCTGCCAGCGCTCCTGCACGTGGTTCTGTTAAAGCGCCCCCGCAAACATTCACGCTTCCAGACGCGCAGGTTCGTCTTTTCCTCGTAGCTGTCCACCTTTTGCCAGCCCCGCTTAGGCGGTCTCTGCGGCAAAATCTTCATTTCATCCAACATCATTAGTATTTTTTTCTTTTGTTTTGTTTTGTTTTTGTATGCAAAATCTTCAGTCCCTCCAGACTGTGGTTCAAGTTTTCTCCAGAATTGACATACAAGATAATCGGATGCCGAAAACGTTCAAGTTCTCGAGAGTATGACAGCAAGCGACCTTCTGGGGAAAATAAATAAATAAATAAATAAATGCTTTGATAATGAAGTCTACCTAGTTGGGGGAAAAAAAGTTACATTTTAGTAGCTTTCATTTTGAAAAATAATTCTTGACCCAAAACTTATAAACAAGATAATTGATTTTTTTTTTTTTTTTTTGTGGTTGATTTTAAATACTCTATTTTAGAGTACTATTATTTATTAAACATACGCAAAATATTATTATTAAACATAATATCTGTTTTTAATAAGCGTTGAACTTTCCGCTGGCTTCTACCATCAGTGGGCCCGACTGTTCCATTATGAAACATCAAACGCATTTGTCCCAATATAAAACAATAGCTTGATATTTGACATATACATTGCTTGGACATTATTGTCAAGTGAATGCAAAAGATATGGATTTTGGATCTGTTATTTACGTAATGCCAATTTAAATATATTACCAATTGACATCCACAAAATGTGCGTACTTTTGACTCGATATCGTAGAGCTGTACGTGCATGCCTCTTCTATTAAAACATTTTAAAAGTTACTCAGTCTCGTTGCACCAGTGTTGTCTTGCATACAAACAGGCGTGCTGGAAATTTGACAGGTAGTGTGCACACGTGTTCTCTTAAACATCATTTCGGATGGTTTGTTTTGCCACGATAGTTTACATTTAAACATTCCGGGTAATCGTTTAACGTTTAAACGTTTAAAAAAATGTTCAAAAATACCGAGTCGTGGAAGTTGACGTCCGTTATTTCATTTTGGTGTATGACAAACTTTAAGAAGCTAACGTTTTGAGAGAATCGTGCGGTCCTGTAGTTAGTTAAATAACCTGTTTGTTTAATGTGACACAGTAAAGCTTGTGTCGCGATATTTTTGGTTAAGATACATATTTACAACAGTGTTTGATACATGATTTAGTTTGTGTTTGCGGTGCCTACCTCCTCCGGTTATGATCCGTCGCGGTGATGGTAACCCCAGGTGTGTTATTTAATTCAGCTGTAGAGTGTAATGGTAGAATCTCGCATTATGAAGGAGTCGTGAAACAGTGTTCTCATGGTCGTTTTTAGGTTAGGAAGATTTCGCACTGCAGTTTTTGCCATTTGTTAACACTGTGGCACACCTATGCTTGAAGGCAAACCACAGGTATAAACTCAAGCGAGCCTCAGTAAAAACCTACAATGGATGAGAGGCAGCGCTACAAACAAAGGAATCTCCTTGTCATTCCTGACTGCATTCCTTTGTAAGGGACTGTTCTGAGCTGCGTTTTTATCACTTGCGTCGTTTGAAAAGTGAGTAAATTAAACACTGCAAAAAAAAAAGGCAAGTGGGTAGCTCCGCATCAAACTGTATCTTTAAAAAACTCAAAAGCATCCTGTATTGCTTTGGTGTTGAAACAGTTTGAGGATTCAACAAGAAGTGCCACACACTGGGAGTGGTGTGCAAATTTCCATTGGTTATACACAGTGTACTTTTTTTTTAAAGGCACATATTAGTGTTGTTGCTTTAGTATTTAATGCAGAGCGATTTGATAGAAAACAAAAGTATTAATCAATTTCGGTTTTTACTTCAGCAGATTTTAAAATGCTCCTGGGTGCACAGAACGCATGAGAAAGGTGTAGAGAATGTGTGCAGAAAACGGGTTCTACAGGCATTGCTTTAGATGCAGACAATGTGCAATGAAAGCAGTGTATAATTAAGTAACATACTGCACTAGGAGAGCACACTGATAGAGGAGTATTCATCTTAACAATGCACCTGTGAAAGGCCTCGCTCTCATTGTGCTTGAACCCTGGTCAGTTCCATCATACCGTCTATTACAGCACATCCCTGAATTGTTCTGAAGCCCGTGAACCACTTATATATGGCCTGGCAGGATTTTTAGTTCATAAACAGGTAAACCTTCTGTTTTGTATCAGCAAGAAAAAGTTGCACTATTGCTAAAAATGAGAGAAAAAAAAAACTCTACCGGGAAACCTAGTAATGATAATCGACTAGAAATACACCCCAGAGTTAACCACGATAATGTCTCGTTCAGAGCTTTAGAGAGACAACTGATATTGTGCTGTTTCTTTTGCATGTGAGCTATGTATTTATTTGCAGCCCTAAAATGATCAATATTGCATTAGATTGCATTAACGTGAAGTTTCATCTCTTTGAAATGACTGTGTAGTTTCTTGCTTGTTTTGAAAGAGAACTTTTTGGACGTGCAAGTTTGTCAGGCTAGACGATTTCCGAAGCAGCTGAAAAGAGTGAAAGACTTTACCTTTTCCACCCCATGCACGTGATCCTCCAAAGCCGGGTTCATAAAAAATCAAAACAAACAAAAACAAAACCAATCTGTAAAAGTTTGTTAATACAGAGTGAAAAACGACAGGAAGTTCTCCATCGCTGGCTTAATCGTGGGTCCTGAAGCCTGTGAAATGAATGGCATAGCTGCTGCGCGGGCTTGCTTTCTTAACAGGAAATGACATGAAAAAACCACACCAGTTCCCCTATCTCACCCTGCAACGTGTGGCCACATGGATGACGTCACCGGGCTTCAGATTAGACTACACATACCCAGTTTAGTTTAGTTAAAAAACAGGTGCTTGGAGGCTAGCCATTGCTCAAGAGGAAACAGACATGCACTGCAGTGGAAAGGAGCCCTGACAGTTCTGAAGAGCTCACAGGCTCTGTCCTCTTAAGCACCCGCTTGGTGATCTCAGACACTGCGCTGTAGCGTAACGTTAAGCTAGTGCTCCTGCAGTTTGCACGTTTACCCTCTGCGCTCCCCATCTCTCCGATAGCTGGCCCATTCCCTCTCCCCCTCCCTCCAGAGCGTCCTATCTCAGTCATAGCAGGCTCTGTACGAGGCTGCCTGTTTTCTTCTGATAAACGGCACTTCTCTCAGGACGTGGGGTCTCTGCAGTAGGAGGACCTTAAAATAGATGTTTGTCAGCTTTCTCTTTCAGTCAGAAGGGGCGGGCCAGCGCACTGAACATTTCAAAGTTCGGTTTCGTTGCTGTGGGTTGCACTAGCTGTGGCGGAAAAAATACTTGCTTGACCTGTTTTTTTCCCCCTCGCTCTAGAATAAGTCTGCATCAAAAATGCATTTGCATTTCAGGTATGCATTTACAATACATTTTAAAGGCATACTGAGTCTCAGTTTTTACATTTACAGAATGTTTTAAATACGTGGCACCACACAGTAGGACCTTAATGGTCCTTTATATATTCGACCCAGAATATTGAATCAAAAAGCAATTAACAGAAAGATGCCATGGGACATGTGGGAGCAATTCTAAATTTATGAATGAAAGGAATGAAATCCAAAACGCTTCCAACTTGTTTTCCTGCCTGTTGCTCCGGTCTAGGACTGTCTGATTTCTCTGCTCTGTCTGTGTACTGGGACACTACATGAGGATTGCAAATCTCACAGAAGACTGTTCCTCAGGAGATCCTTATGGTTGTGTGCAGCTGATGCCATTTGTCAGCTGAAGTGACACCCAGAAGCCATCGTGTGTGTCATCTGCTGAATTGCCACTGCATTCCTCCCAGAGTCAGAATTACCCTACCAGACCAGCGCTGTGTATGTATTTCATAAATCAAAGAGCTGACTTAGAAACCTCCCCATCACCTCTTTTTTAATGGTTCCATCTTTCCAAAAAAATGATATGCATCAGAATACTGAAGTGGTACTGTATATTAAACCATTTTGTTTCCTTAAAAAAAACACTATTTACAATAGATCTTGGCAGGCAGCAAAAGTTGTCCGACATTGGGAGTGAAGTCCATACAGGGCGTTTATATGAAATAGCGACCCCCGTCCCCGTCCCCCTCGTTTGCCTTCACCAATATGGCGCCCCGTTTTGGCTTCACAGCCACCATTCCCTCTCGCCGTGTGACTCTGAGGACTCTCGCGATGAGTGGTTGCCGTGAACTCGGGCAGTTTGGATTCTGCGCAGTCTCGACACACGGTTGTCCCCTCACCGCGGTAGAAGGGCACCAGACAGGCCGAGAGCAGAGGAAGGAAAGCGGCGTGGAAAACAAAGACAGCCCGGCCTTGTAAAAAACAAACCCGCAGAGCGAGAGACGCAACATGTTGTCCAGATTGGTCTTCGTTTCAGGTACATTCAGCCAAAATATGGACGTGAGAGTTTTGTAGTTTGAGCCTGGAACGAAGCTGAAGGGTAAACCGAAGTCAGATGGAAAGGATCAGGATATTACAGAGGTGTCCTGTCTTTGCAATGTCCTTAACACAGCAAACGAGGGCCGGACTCTTATAAAAATGTCTCCTGCTGTGTAGGTTAGTGCTAACAGAGTCGTGTTTTTAAATAGCGTCAGTACAGTGTGATTTAAATGAAGGGTAAAACACGAACCAGATTGTATTGAATCAGTACAGGCCTGCAGGAGGAATGCAATTCAAAACCAGCTGGCTGTTAACGTGTCTGCATGTTGCGCGATTTAGTGAGGAGGTGAAATGCTGTCAGCCTGGTTTTCTGTGCTCCTAAAGGGATTTCCAGACACGCTCGTTTTGTTTTGGTCTGTCTATTAAATCTGACGAGGTAAGGACCAGGCAGTCTCTTACAAGCGTCAGGTGCCGGTCCTGTAACGTCATATGTTTCAAAGTAATGAAAGTATTGAGTGATAAGGTTGAATGAAGGTGCCTGCGTTTTGTATATTGCAGTCCTTGCTGGTAATCCTAAAACGCACCATTCCTCACGCCAGTAGGTGCAACACCATGTTGCTTTTTTTGTTGTATTGTAAAACCTATTTATTTTTTTTTATATATAAAAGAACACAATGTTTTGGTGCTAAATGAAATCAATCCGACGGAGTCTTTGTGTAGCAGTCAGGGCCATTCAGGGCTTTGCTTCCAGCTTCTGACCTCTACTGTTTGACTCTGCGTTAAATCAGGCGTGACCTGAAGCTCATTGAAAGATCTGGAGTAGGGTGAACTGCTATGCAATGGGAGAGTTATCTCCGTCCCTGACTGCTAGCGTACATACAGTACCAGGGCTCGCGATCCGCTTATATTGGGGACTCTCAGCAGTGATCCAGGGCGTGCTGTTCTTGTATGAGAGAAGCAGGAGAGCTTGACATGCTTTGACCGTCCCTTCTGCTTTGTATCCCTAGCTCCTGTCCTGAAGAGCACGGCCCCTCTTGGTGCTGGGTAAGCTGTTATTTTTTGTTTTAAGAACCTCTTATGGTGTGTTATCCCAGGTTCTCCGCTGTGGAGCTAAAGCTCCTAGGCTAGAAGCAGACCACAGACCTCTATTGGTGTGGGGATGCTACTGAGCCCTGTAACCTCTAGTTTTGCTCGCACAGCTTTTAAGCTGTGATCTTGTGTTTTTTCTTTCAGTCTGGTACAGGCAGCCCGGTCAGTCCACACCAGCCAGCAGAGTCTGGCTCCAGTCCCCGCGCTGCCCGAGAAAGGAGGCAAAGTGCGCTATGGCTTGATTCCTGAGGAGATCTTCCAGTTTCTGTACCCCAAAACTGGTGTCACAGGTCAGTGTAGGACACTGGTGCTTCATTCGGTCCCTTGCTGTGTTCCAGTCCTGGTCTTTATTCCAACCAGGTCCTAAATTAGTTAATGGAATCTCTTAGCAGGTTCAGTTAACTATCTTGGAGTCTGTTTGGAGTAAAAACCTGGACTGGACTGCGTCTCGGGAGCCAGTGGTATAGAACGTGCAACTTTTGCATATTTATTGAATTACGGTTGTAGCAAGTAAAGCATAACTCAATGCTACAAATAACTCATTTATATTAGAATCATTTATTTTGTGTGCGCACAAACTGTTAGTTAGTGGGGTGAAGTGGTCTGGGGAAATACAGAACTGTTTAGGGAACAGAAGTCTTGTTTCTAGAAACTCTACCAGGATGCCCATTGCATTGATACAGACCTAAACTACGCAACCCAAAGCCTAAGCATGTGTTGCTGTCTGCAGGTCCCTACGTGCTGGGAACGGGTCTCCTGACGTACCTGCTGTCGAAGGAAATCTACGTGATTAACCATGAAACGTTTGCTGCTGCGTCCATCGGTATCGTCATTGTTTATGGGATCAAGAAGTTTGGACCCAGCGTGGCCGCGTTCGCTGACAAACTGAACGACGTAGGGACACTTTTCTGTTTTGCTGTACTGATAAGAATGGTGACGGGTTATTGCTCACCTTGTGAGGGGAAGGCAGACAGGACCGTCATGCAAAAATGTGCAAGATGGCTATCGTTCTGAAAAGCTGCGTTTAATTGCATGGATGCATAACTGGGGGGGCAGAAAGAAAGAGTTAAGGATGCAGTAAGGAATGTTTCTGATTTGTAGTTTGGAGTAGTGCTATTTGCACACGGTTTGGGTTCCTGCTCCTCAGCATGTGCTGGTCTTGTGTTTCACAGGAGAAAGTATCCAAGGTTCGAGAAGTGAAAGAGCTGGCGGTCAGCAACCTGCAGCAAGCCATTGAAGAAGAGAAGAAGGAGCAGTGGAGAGCCGAGGGCAGGCAGAACCTGTTCGACGCTAAGAGGGTGACGATCTTACCATCCAGCCCAAAGGCTCCTGACGTTTTTATTTAGTAGTTTTCTGAGCAGAGGAGAGGAGTGTGTTGCGCTAGTGGATGTGAATAGGGCAGCTTCGTTTGCAAGTAACCACACCGATTTCTATTTTGTTGTATGGCGAAACTAAATGTGAAACTAAAGTACATCATCAATCCCAAAAAACATGTTTTCTTGAATGTAGGTTTTACTTATTTTTGTAATAGACGGCTGTGGTATAAGTAGCCAAGCTGTTAACTTGTGTGTTGAAAAGTCCTCAGAGTGGCTGAACTTTAACTGCAGTCACTTCATCGTTGTATATGGGGAGGTCTATCACTTCTGGATGTTAAGCATGAAACATGAAGGGATACTGGGTCCTGTGTTTCTAAGGCATTCATAATTCATTGTGTAAGAAAAACAGATTCTGTAATTCAATGTGCTTTTTAAATTTTTTTTAACTGCTTAATAAGGGGAAGTGGAAAATCCACCCTGATAGACGAAACGTCTTGAAGACATGGCGTGCTTTTTGTACAGAGCTCGTTCTCCTCCTCCTCTTTGTAGAACAACGTGGCCATGCTGCTGGAGATCAACTTCAGAGAGAGGCTGCACATGGTGACCAACGAGGTGAAGAAACGCCTGGACTACCAGATCGCACTTCAGAACCTGCAGAGACGCATGGAGCAGGAGCACCTGGTCAGCTGGGTGGAGAAAAGTGTGGTGAAGAGCATCACGCCTCAGCAGGTACGCCAGCACGCTGCAGGCTGGGGCCAAGGGCCATTTCACTTGGGTGCTTGAGGACTTTTCCTCTCCAAGTTGTGGGGATCGTAAAAAAAAAAAAATACAAAACTGAATGCAACAGAAGGCGCTTCCCCCTCACAGAAATCGATCGGACGCCCCTTAGTAATGTTAACATGTAAACTGTGTTTCCTTTCACAGGAGAAGGAGAGCATTGCCAAGTGCATCACTGATCTGAAAATGTTAGCCAAGATAGAACAGGCGCGGCCCACCGTCTAATCAGCACTTACCCCCCCGAAGGACGTCAGAAATCATCTTCGGACCCCCGTGTCTCTAGAGAACTGTTCAGTGTGTTTAATTATAAATAAACCTATTTGCTCTTAAACTGTCGTCTGCTTCTTTGGTTTCTGTGCTTGTGTTCGTCGTCTTCTGAAAAAATGATATGTTCAAGTCATTGTGTGTGCAGCAGCAGAATAGATGTCGGATACGGTGGAGAGCAAGATGCAGTCATTTCTGCACAACCAAATGTTCTGACCGTAGCAGCTCCTGCACCTTCCCAGATAGTCAGGTTTGTGCTGCTCCACTTATTTCGTTTGGGACATGCATTAATGCTGCTGCGTATACATTTTCCTTTTTATTGTAATGTGGTCAAATGAAACTTAAACAAAAACAGTGTCAGCTGATTTCAAACCAGTGGGGGCCAGACTCAGTACGTCAAATATTAACATTTAATGTGCGCTGGAAAGCGGTGTCTTTGAAAGGATTGTTTAGGACCTGTCCTGACCAAAAAACAAGCCAGTTAAAACACACCTGATTTCTGTCTAATCCCTGCTGCTGTGCGGGTAGTTAAACAGTGTCAGTCTATATTCTATATTGTTCGCCAGGTGTCGCTGTTGGCTGTGAAAATTTGAAGTAAAATATTATTGGGAGGGAAGTGGCAGCGGGATTTTAACATTTTTATTGAAAGCAGTAAGCTAATCAATAGCTGCTGTATAAAACGTTCACAGAGCGCTTGCAGCACGCCTGTACCTCATTATCACCTACCTGCAATGAAAACAGGGCAGGGTGTTCACGTATAAGTTCTAATTAAGCACTAAAACACTTACAAGCTGAAAAAAACCCTTTTGAATCAGGAGCGCCCTGCTTATCCACACCTTGCTCGCTCACCAGAGCGCCGGGAGCAGGTGGACTTTACTCCGCTTTTATGGCGTTTTGGGTCTTCCTGCGTGTTTTCTTTGTTGCTGGGAGAGTGATCGAGTGATGTGTTGAAATGTACACACAAGGAAAGGAAACGCCGAGTTAATTCGTTACAGGGAGAAAGCACAGAACACTACAGTAAGGTACTGCAATTATTTTATTTATAGTTAATCAAAGGATATTTTGTTGTCTTTGACCACATATTTTGTTGTCTTTGATCATCAGAAAGTGGCTATGAAAACAACACTGACGCTTGATTTGAAATTATAGTAGTTTTGTGACCATAGAGGAGTGTTGCTCTAGTGGATGTGGATAGGGCAGCGTCATTGCTTCATTTTTATGTAACCACATCTGGAAGTTTGGTTGTGTGTGTGTATATATATATATATATATATATATATATATATATATATATATATATATATATAACATCTGGCTATAATTTGTATTCATTGTCAAATGCTGGGCCAGATAGATCACGTGAACCCTCTTGAGTCTTAAGAGATTCTGTATTAACGCTGTGGAGATATCATAAGGATCCTGGGACCATATTTTCAAAGCGTTTCGTCCATTTCTTAAATTCAACTTTAAATTAATTAGTTAACTAATTTAAAAGACAACGCACTGAGAGCGCTAAAGAGACCTCGAAGTAATATCACTTGTTTGGTTCTGGTTTAGCAAAATGAACAGGTGTTATGACAAAAAAAAAGTCATTAAAGACTGGAGTAAAAACGCTTTACGAAAATGCCCCCCGGTGTCTTTTTACGCGGTGTTTAGAGATGGCGCAGCTGTGTTGAGTTCTCGGATTTAGAGCAGGTACATTAACTTGTTACGCAATGTCTGTCTGTGTGAATGTTCATGAATAATCATCGTGAGAGTTTTATGAAGCTTAGTTATTTATCACACCCTGAGACTCAGATGTTCTCTTTGAGTTCAAAGATTCATTCTTTCAGCATCTTGGCAGATAACAGATGACCTTTGCACAGTTTCAACACAGTAATGTAACCTGAAAAAATTCTTTCCAGTGCCCTGGGGTAAGGTGAACTCGCCCATTGCAACCATATCACATTAGCATTACAGTACGGAGTAGATCTGGCACACCTAGTGTCCTATCATGACAGAAACAGGGAGATGCATCTCGTATATATTACACTGTACACCAGTCACATGAGTAACATTTATATGGTGCTCCTGCCTTCTTGCCACATAGGCATCTGCGATATCAACAGATAACACCGTTTTGTGAGAAGGTCCAGCTGATAGAAACGAGGGGTTACACCCTTGAGGAATTCCTTCAGTTTATTCTCCTAACCAGGGCTAATGAAAGTAATCAGGTGCTTGGAATGTTAACACATTCTCAGGCTTCTCTGTTCCAAGACACACCCTCTTCTGACGTCACAAATTGAATTAATCATTAACCCACTTTTCCGTCCATAATTAAAGAGAGCAAGCAGATCATTCTGGTTGAGGTGGGGTTTTTTTGTGTGTGTGTTGCTACAAAGGCGAGTTGTTTCACTGGGGTTTGAAACAGCGCTGGTTGGCAGATTCTTACCGTATCGGGAGGTTAAAACCTTCCACCTTCATGCAAGTGGGAAGACTGTTTTCATCGTGTTTTTATTACAGCGTACAGCACGTTTCCCTTGCTGGGGCATTGCCAGGCAGCGTTGGGCAGCACACAGAAGCCTGTGTCGCTTACAGACGTGGGATTTCTCTGTTCCAGATCGTTGAAGCTCACCTTGAAGGATGTATCAAGACCAGTACCATTCAGACGACACTGGAGGATACTCCCAGTCCAAGTAGGGTTTTTCAGCTCTTCCTCTCCGTGTTAGGGAACTGCTTTGGGACGGTTTGAACACCTTATCGATACAAACACCCTGGGCCTTCCCATGAAAATGTAACGTCAGTCACAGTGGCTCGGGCATCGATATCAAACTGCTGACAATCTCAATTCGTTCCTCTTTGCATGAACACCTTTTTGCACCTGAAAGAGATAGAGAGAGAACCTTAACAATCATGCAAAATCATTCAAATCATTCAAAATCCTAAAAGGTCTAGACAATGTCGACCCAGGAGACTTCTTTGACCTGAAAAAAGAAACAAGGACCAGGGGTCACAAGTGGAGATTAGATAAAGGGGCATTCAGAACAGAAAATAGGAGGCACTTTTTTACACAGAGAATTGTGAGGGTCTGGAACCAACTCCCCAGTAATGTTGTTGAAGCTGACACCCTGGGATCCTTCAAGAAGCTGCTTGATGAGATTCTGGGATCAATAAGCTACTAACAACCAAACGAGCAAGATGGGCTGAATGGCCTCCTCTCGTTTGTAAACTATCTTATGTTCTTATGCCTTTGATGCCAGACTGTATGATTCAAACTCCTCACAGTGTGAAGCATGTGTGAAAGCCAGTGAGATTATTGAGGTCAGGTAGTTTGCCTCCTCACCCTTAGAAAAGTTTCCCCTCATAAAAGCACAGCAAAGTGTAATGAAGGGCAGCCTTGTAAAGAATAGCGAGGTACGATAAAGCATATTCATGAACATGGCAAACCAGCGTGGTAAGACTGCAAAAATACAGCGGTAAGCTTTATACTACTTTGGAGTGTGATTTACAGAGAGGGGATCCTTGATCCATGTTCTGGTTCTGTTTCAGTGGGTACAGTCCAGATGGTCCGGTAGCACAGAGGTCCGACAGTATCTCCCGACCCAGCGCCAAGACCATATACAGTAAGTACTGCTCCCCCACAGACCGCTCCCCGTGACACCTTGTGTAGCATGGGGAAGGCATGGCCAACCCACATGGAAGGGAAATCGATTTATCTATCTGTGCAAACCATGTGTATCATTTTAAATATGCATGACCACAAAACAACATAGGCGATCAAGTACTTGGGGGGTCCACTTCTTTTTAGTATTTAGATAAAAGCGCAGCAGGAATGTTCTTGACTTTACTGTGCTTGCAGTATTTCTGTTTGCTTGAAGCGCCCGTCTTTTCCGTTGTATTCTCAACAGAACAGAGGAAGGAGTATGCAGAGTCCATGTTGAAACAGCCAGACAATTTCCAATACAGAGTGGAGGTAAGGTGATGTAAGTGCTGTCCGTGTGAAGCCAGCTGATCTCGATACAGTAGCTCTGCTTCGCTCCCCTTCCACCGCGGCAGCATGCAGTGCTGTGTGAGGAGGATGGCATGCCATCCCCTTAGAGTCTCCAAGCATCCTTCGGGACTTCCAACCGCTGTATCTCCTTTCAACACCCTGATGTCATGACTCTGCCAGCTGCTGGCAGCCGTGCATTGAGGCTTTGCTAAATGAAACAGTTGTAAAGCGCATGGTCCTGTAAGCCGCGGTCTTGTTGTGTCTGCAGCACCTGATCACCTGCGGGCTTGACCAGAAGGAGGTGCGGAGCGTGGGCGACTGCATCGCGAGGCTCAAGCTGCTGGACGCCAAGGGCCGGGTGTGGGGTCAGGACATGATCCTGCAGGTCAAGGACGGCAGCCTGCAGCTGACCGACATTGAGACCAAGGTGAGGAGGGTCCGGGGGCCAGGCAACGAGCGGTCATTTCATACCAGACCGGTCCAGTTCAACGAGCGGTCATTCCAACCAGACCGGTCCAGTTCAGGGTTTTTATACCATGAAACACAAGCTTATCGTGATCCTCATAGTCATATCCCACTCCCAATGCCAGACCTCACATCCCGTATCGTGTATATTCAGCATTCTGGCTCTAGGGGGGTGGGATACTGTGCAGTAGTGTACAGTGATGTCATCCTTTTGGACACATCAGCACTCATATTGAAATGGACTTCGCAGCAGTATGACATCACAATAGCCAGGTCGCATTGTTGTGTATTGACTTGCCCCAAGCTGCAATCACTTTAATCTCACTTCTCATCTCCTCTGTGTGTGTGTGTGTGTGTGTGTGTGTCTCTGCTCGTCTCTGTGTGTGTGTGTGTGTGTGTGTGTGTCTGTGTGTGTGTGTGTGTGTGTGTGTGTGTGTGTGTGTGTGTGTGTGTGTGTGTGTGTGTGTGTGTGTGTGTGTGTGTGTGTGTGTGTGTGTGTGTGTGTGTGTGTGTCTCGTCTCTGTGTGTGTGTGTGTGTGTGTGTGTGTGTGTGTGTGTGTGTCTCGTCTCTGTGTGTGTGTGTGTGTGTGTGTGTGTGTGTGTGTGTGTGTGTCTCGTGTGTGTGTGTGTGTGTGTGTGTGTGTGTGTCGTGTGTGTGTGTGTGTGTGTGTGTGTGTGTGTGTGTGTCTTTGTGTGTGTGTGTGTGTGTGTGTGTCTCGTCTCTCTGTGTGTGTGTGTGTGTGTGTGTGTGTGTGTGTGTGTGTGTGTGTGTGTGTGGCGTGTGTCTCTGTGTGTGTGTGTGTGTGTGTGTGTGTGTGTCTCTGTGTGTGTGTGTGTGTGTGTGTGTGTGTGTGTGTCTGTGTGTGTGTGTGTGTGTGTGTGTGTGTGTGTGTGTCTGTGTGTGTGTGTGTGTGTGTGTGTGTGTGTGTGTGTGTGTGCTCTGTGTGTGTGTGTGTGTGTGTGTGTGTGTGTGTGTCTCGTGTGTGTGTGTGTGTGTGTGTGTGTGTGTGTGTGTGTGTGTGTGTGTGTGTGTGTGTGTGTGTGTGTGTGTGTGTGTGTGTGTGTGTGTGTGTGTGTGTGTGTGTGTGTGTGTGTGTGTGTGTGTGTGTGTGTGTGTGTGTGTGTGTGTGTGTGTGTGTGTGTGTGTGTGTGTGTGTGTGTGTGTGTGTGTGTGTGTGTGTGTGTGTGTGTGTGTGTGTGTGTGTGTGTGTGTGTGTGTGTGTGTGTGTGTGTGTGTGTGTGTGTGTGTGTGTGTGTGTGTGTGTGTGTGTGTGTGTGTGTGTGTGTGTGTGTGTGTGTGTGTGTGTGTGTGTGTGTGTGTGTGTGTGTGTGTGTGTGTGTGTGTGTGTGTGTGTGTGTGTGTGTGTGTGTGTGTGTGTGTGTGTGTGTGTGTGTGTGTGTGTGTGTGTGTGTGTGTGTGTGTGTGTGTGTGTGTGTGTGTGTGTGTGTGTGTGTGTGTGTGTGTGTGTGTGTGTGTGTGTGTGTGTGTGTGTGTGTGTGTGTGTGTGTGTGTGTGTGTGTGTGTGTGTGTGTGTGTGTGTGTGTGTGTGTGTGTGTGTGTGTGTGTGTGTGTGTGTGTGTGTGTGTGTGTGTGTGTGTGTGTGTGTGTGTGTGTGTGTGTGTGTGTGTGTGTGTGTGTGTGTGTGTGTGTGTGTGTGTGTGTGTGTGTGTGTGTGTGTGTGTGTGTGTGTGTGTGTGTGTGTGTGTGTGTGTGTGTGTGTGTGTGTGTGTGTGTGTGTGTGTGTGTGTGTGTGTGTGTGTGTGTGTGTGTGTGTGTGTGTGTGTGTGTGTGTGTGTGTGTGTGTGTGTGTGTGTGTGTGTGTGTGTGTGTGTGTGTGTGTGTGTGTGTGTGTGTGTGTGTGTGTGTGTGTGTGTGTGTGTGTGTGTGTGTGTGTGTGTGTGTGTGTGTGTGTGTGTGTGTGTGTGTGTGTGTGTGTGTGTGTGTGTGTGTGTGTGTGTGTGTGTGTGTGTGTGTGTGTGTGTGTGTGTGTGTGTGTGTGTGTGTGTGTGTGTGTGTGTGTGTGTGTGTGTGTGTGTGTGTGTGTGTGTGTGTGTGTGTGTGTGTGTGTGTGTGTGTGTGTGTGTGTCTCGTCTCTCTCTCTCTGTGTGTGTGCATGCAGGAGGAGCTGGAGTCCTTCTCTGGACAGTGTGCAGGAGTGCACAGCCGTGCTGCAGAGCTGCGTCTACAACTCCATCCTGACGGTGACGGTGCGAGAGCGCAGCAGGAGGGGCCACAGCATCTTACTGTTCCAGTGCGAGGATGTCGGGGTGAGTGGTCCTGCAGAGAGGCCCCCCGCACAGGCTCCTACATTCACTGCTCAAGACAGGAGGGGGCACTATTCCTACCTCGCTAGCTGACATACCCTCCTGCATCACAGCGAGCCGTAGCACCACACGGGTAAAAACGACGGAGCGGGTTTGCTTGATAAACAGTTTGGATCGTGGCAGCCTGTCTCAGTACTAGTGTGTCCATGCCCGTTGGAGTGACCACCGTCCCTCCTCCTCCTCTCCGCAGGCTGAGCACATTCAGAGCGACATGGAGAAGCTTCTCCAGGAGAAGAGAGATGGCCGAGGAGAACAGGACAACATCAGGTAAAGAGCACCTGTCCAGGCATTGTTCTGGCGTTTCCATGAGCTGAGAGATGCGTTATCAGTTATAATACTGTGGCCTCTGTTCCCTCACGTCATCCCTGTGCTTCCAGAAAGAACGTTCTGTTTCCTGTTTCCCCCCAGGAACACTCTTGAGAGCATGTTAGCTCAGCCAGCACCAGGGAGGTTCCAGGGCAAACCCCTGCCTCCCCCGCAGCCTGAGGACAGATGGTCTGGTCCGGATCAGTCCATCCCTTCCTGGGACGGCCCGGATTATGGTAAAGGTTTATTTTCATCACAGTTATTTTACTCACTGGTAGGGTGTTGTATGGATTTAATCACGCAAAACCAAACGGATTAGAAGGTAATAGTGGGCTAAGATAATCTGTCACTCAGCAGCAAGTACAAAAAAACAAAGGTAAACAAAAACACCTTAAAGATTTGTTGGAGGGGGTGGGGTGGCAATATTATAGGTTTACCTGTCCTGTATTGCCTTGTATGTTTCAGATGAGTCTGAACAACACCCCCCCAGGGAGGAAGAGAGGAAGCGAGAGGAGCCTGAAATCGACACGGTCAAATCCCAGAGGAATATGGTCAGTCGACTTCAGCTGTTTCAGCCCAAGCTGTAATCGCCAGTTACAGAGAGATCAGACGTCGTGCGGATGGGAGTTTGGTGTGAAGAGCTCTGAGAATCGAGTGTTTCTCTAAGTGCGCCTGACTCTCTCTCTCTCTCTCTCTCTCTCTCTCTCTCTCTCTCTCTGTCCCTGCAGGAGATCCTCAATCACGTGCTGAGTGACCTGGAGCTCTTCACCCAGCAGCTGAACGAAGGCGTGGCGGCTCAGAGCACCGGCAAGAAGGACAAGAAGAGCAAGAAGAAAAGCAGGAAAGAGAAAGGTGAGCAAAATATAGAGCCAGCCTTTACCAATCCAGTGTGTGGCAGAGTGGCACAGTGGGGTCTGGAGCACGACTGACTCTGCTGGCTTCTGATTCTCTCCGCAGGCTTTCCTGGGTTACCCTCACTCCAAGAGTTTGCCTCCTGTCTCCAGAAAATGAAATACGGATTCAATCTGCTGGTATGTAAATACATGTGCATTGTTTTAATGTGCTTTGCACGCTCAGTTATACCTCTGTCACCATGCTATATGGTTGCGCATATTGATGTATATGCCTTTAAGATCCTCTGCAGCCCTTGTCTTCCGCTCCCAGTAGACAGTTACTTCGGATCGCGCATTGATCTCTAGCTCTCACTGTCATGCATGGAGAGTCAAGCGATCAGGAGCTTGTTGGATCGAATCCCGGTCTTGCCAAGTTGCTGGGGGGCCCACAGGCAGTGCAATATCGGCTTTTGCGACCCCCTGGGTTAGGGAGGGAAAACAATTGGTTAGTTCGCCTCATCACGTGAGCTCTTAGACCCTGTGCTGCATCAACGATGTGTCTACTGGATTACCAAGCGCTTTCGTTTCTCTCACTAGCCTGTAAACTTGTTTTCATTCAGGGTAAGCTGGACGGTCGAATCCAAAACCCGAGTGCAAGCGATCTGGTCCACGTGCTCTTCCCAGCACTGAGCTTTGTAAGTCATTTACTTTTTCATGTGATTTTAATCCACTTATTCATTCGACTCCAGGCTCCGATATAAAAAGCAGGGTGCATCATTCATTTCTGAAATGTCCTGATTCGATTCTGCCTGAGACGATCGCAACCATTTCCCTGCCTAGTGTTCTTTGTCAGCGGCTTTGTGTGCTCTTTCCCCTTCTAGATCATGTCACAGTGCCCCGAGCCCGACCTCCCCCCCTCCATCCTCAGCCCCCTGCTGATCCAGCCAGCTCTCGATCTGCTGAAGAACAACGTCACTTCCGATGAGCACCGCCTCTGGAAGTCCTTGGGGGAAGCTTGGAACCTGCCCAGGTACAGTCTCCTCAACAGACCTTTCGCTGCAGGATATGTGTTACTCGTATCCTTGGTTGGTGATAGATATGAAACTGCGGTACAGCTTGTTAGTCATAACCACCTACTGCTGAAGGTAGTGACTGTCGGAGCGTGCCTGTTTGGCTTCAAACTGTGGAGAATTCCCAGGAGGTAAATCGACCGATTTTGTTTCTAGAGCACTCTGGCCGGACGCAGACTCGATACCGCCCTACGTTCCAGAGTTTTCCGATGGGTGGGAACCCCCTGTTCCAGAAGCGACACGGAACCTGGAACGGGATCGCAGAGACCGTCAGAGCCAGAGAAGCAGCAGGACCGTCCCTGAGCAGGTGGGAGCGCCCGGGTGCGTTCGGATCGGTTTGTCAGTAGCAGAGTCACCAGCCTCAACTAGATGTGTGATTTAATTACATTTCTCTTTTCTAGCAACCAAATTCTGACCCGTGGGGCTTCCCACCTATCCGGTATGTGTTGAATACAGTCCTTGGCAGAGATTCAAGAATACAATACTGGGATAGGCTTGTTGTTTTATATAAGATTAAAGAATAGAACTTTAAAAAAAATATAGATTTTATAATAATGAAACCAATTTATAAGCTAAGGACGACAAGAATGTGTTCAGTTTTGGAAGAAAGCGGGATGCTACGGTGTAGGAATCTGCAGCAGCTCTGTACAGTTGTAGAGCACAAGCTTATAGTTGAGTTTCTTCACTCGCTGCCCTCAGGGCCAGCGCAGGTACATCTCACTGTGCTTGGACTGTGTGAGCCAGTCTCATCAGACGCTGTTAACGCTTCTGCTCTGTGTTCATTCAGTGCCAACGAGCAGCCTCACTTCATGCGAGTGATGTACGACTTCATGGCCAGAAACAACCAGGAGCTGAGCATCATGAAGGGGGAAATACTGCTGGTATGAACTCCGCTGGATCCCCTCGCAGAACAGCAGCTATACAGGATAACACAGTACCCTCTTAACATCAATGCACGACCCCGAAGAAACCTAGATTACAAAATATTAACGCTGACTTTATCTCTGGTCCACCTAGGGGCTTTAAACGACACGTTTTAAAAAGATTCCAAAGTCGGAGAATGTAACCAATCACAGCAGTCCCCTCAGCTGAAGCCACACCCCCTGCCCCTCCCCCCAGGTTCTTTCCTCTTTAGGGATCTAGCCCAGCCCCTAGTGATACTGGGTGTGTGTCTCTTCCTTTCTGCTCGTGCAGGTGCTGGATAAGAGCAAGAAGTGGTTTAGGGCGCGCAACGTCAGAGGAGAGGAGGGCTTCGTTCCCAACAACGTGCTGGAGCCTGTGGAGGAGGAGGAGGAGGAGGAGCACAACGTCTACCAGGTGCACAATCTCACCCTTCTCCGGAACACGCTGAGACTTTGTGTTCACAGACAGTCCGACGCAAGCTGACAAGCCCTTCACTCTCACACCTGCACAAGCCTGCTTGCAGAGGGAGGGCAGGGCGGCCGTTGCAACGGCCTGCTCATCCCGGTCTTGCATTTGGGAGTGGGGGCTGTCGGAAGGGAAACGCTGTAGAGAAAGCTGCAGCCTTGTGGTTTTATTTAGAGTCAGAGTCACAGCTTGCCTGTACAGGTGAGATTGGAGTTCGATTTGCAAGCGAAGTTGAGAACTGGACCCGGCTGTAAACGCCTCTGCAGATTCCATTCGGATCAAATTGAAAACTAAAAAGTCTTTAATGAAAAAAGACTCTGTTGTAATAAAACTAAAGTAACAGTGTGAACTGAGTTTAATCTCCTTCTCTTTACCCATCAACACAGGACCTGCCCCCGACCTTGAGCAGGAAATCCAGGCCTGAGGAGGTGAAAGCATGGCTTCAGTACAAGGGCTTCTCCAAAATGTAAGACACCTCCACCCTCTATACATTAGAAACACTCAGTGCATAATGACAGTGCAGCATAGCCTGTAGGACCCTCTAGAGGCTGTCCCTTGCTCCACCCCTCCCCGTGTTGCTGTGTGTCAGCACACACTCATGTGCTTTGTCCCCCGGCAGTACGGTGCGTTGCCTGGGCGTGCTCAGCGGCTCCTTGCTCCTGGGGATGACCCGCGACGAGATCAAGACCGTCTGTCCAGAAGAGGGCGGTAGAGTGTTCTTCCAGCTGCAGGCAGTCAAGTCCACCCTCGCGGTGAGTTACTGACAGTTATAACAGAGCACGTTCACAGAGATCCAGCTTCGGGAACCTTTACAATCCTGCTTAGTACGGAGAAGACCCTTCGTGGGTTCAGACCTTGGTTAGCTTACCCTTGAGCTGCATGATCCGGGTTTTATCACAAGCCCAGTGCTGGGGCTGCTTGTCTAAATCAGCTCCCAGTAAAGCCCTGACTGGATCTATGTGCTGCGCAGCGGGAGTCATATTGCCATCGCTGCAGTGAGCTAGCTCTGTGTTTTGTGTTGGGGGGCAGTACAGAACTAGCCAGAGTAAATCCGAACGCAGCCCGGGTGAGGACTGGTACTGAAGAATATCAGGGGAAACAAAGCAACTGTTTTAAACCAGATGCCTTGGCTGATCACCCTCCACGGGTTGATTTTTTAATCCTCCTGTTTTCTTTCTCCCTCCCCTCCTTTGTCAAAGCTCGCCAGTGAAAACTACGGTCATTAAAAGCAGAGCTGGCAGCCAGACCCCCCCGAAGAAAACCAAGTGCTGAGTGACAGCCCCGCCCACACTGAAAGAAATGGAACTCGGAACACACAGAATCAGAATACCCAGGAACTCCATGACAGACACTAGAACCGGATTTTCAGCATGCCCAGTTCCATTGCAAAAGAAATCAAAATCTACATAGAAATCTTAAAAAATAAAGTGCAAATCTCTCCTAGAATCCTGTAATTGTCTACAGTGTGATTCATAGTTAAAGTTAGCAAGATTAATGCCCACTGGGTGAAGGGGTAGTGTTAGGAATATTTGAGAATAGCAGTCTAATATACTGACTTTATTCAAGGCCTTCATTAGTGGTTTTTACAGATTAAAAAAAACCCTTCATTTTACTTAGTCTTGGACTTTGTTCTCGGTAGTGTAAGAGAAGGCTGTCTATTTATCCTGGAAAAAGCTATTTGCAGCAGTGTGGAGTCGTGGTTAGGCTCTGGACTCTTGACCGGAGGGTCTTGGGTTCAATCCCAGGTGGGGGGACACTGCTGCTGTACCCTTGAGCAAGGTACTTTACCTAGATTGCTCCAGTAAAAAACCCAACTGTATAAATGGGTAATTGTATGTAAAAATAACGTGATATCTTGTAACAACTGTAAGTCGCCCTGGATAAGGGCGTCTGCTAAGAAATAAATAATATATTCACAATGTTTATCCACAGTAACAGCCTTGCATGTGTTCTGTAATTGCAACATCAACAAAAGAAATCTAGACTATAACGATGTAGGAAGATTATTTTAGTAAGAAACTACTTCGTTTTGTTCATGTACATAAGCATGGCCTAATGCATTTAACTTGTATATCTGTATATTAATAAATACAATAAAAAGGAAAGCCATTTCACACAATTGTCTTTATTAAGTTTTGTTTCACAATATTTTGGAGTTGCTCAGGACAGGAGATTCTCCAGTGCTGGTCGGCACATACAGAATGAAACTCCAGTGAAACGCTCCCAGTTTCCAGTATGAAGTGTGGAGGCTGTCCTCGCTTGTTCTCTACACTGGGCTTGATCTCCAGTGAGGTTCCGCTTTCATTCCTTCTTGCTGCCCCACTGAGCCATCTTGTTGTTGACCGGAGTCTTTATGAAATTCTCGGATTTCATGAAGGCTGCAATCTTCTCTAACTCCTAGGAGGAGGAACAGAAGGCTGGTTTCACATCCCCATTGACAGGCATGAGTAGGACGCACTGAAGTCAGATGCATGCCCTGGGCTACACAGAACCATTAGCTGTGGGCAATTTTGTTAAAAGGAAAAACTTGGAATGAGACCCAAGGAGCATCTATTCACGGCAAATAAAAAGCTCAGGCATCTGTTCCTGACAGGCTTGGTAACTCCCCTCCTTTTAGAAAGAGACACCCACCACCCTCCTCAGCCTGGCCCTACAAGCAGAACGCTATGGGGATCCCACGCGCTTCTCACCTCAAATCTGCAGAGGAATTCCTTCAGGTTCTTCAATTCATCCAAACATTTGGGTTCGAACATCTGGTGCTGGTCCAAGAGCTCGTACATGATGAAGTCCACAAACGTGATCTGCAGAAGAGAAATCCACTGCAGAGGAACAAGACTTTCCATCCCCCAAAACCAAACCAATACTTCAAGTCACAGAACCCTGCACAAAATAAAGCTTTGCTCTGTAGAACTGCACGATCAGGTACTTATATTTGGGTTTATCTTTTGGAGACCCAAGTAGTTTTGTATTTCGAATGGATTTTTACTTTATTCTACAGTCGCCACACCTCTTCCGATTTAGTCAAATGCATGTGGGTTTATCTCGCATTAAAATTTAAAAAATGCCCTGCAGATGACACTGTATAAAAACACTTATTTTAGCATTACATTTGTAAAAAAATCACAAACCCCCCCCCAGCTTGAGCCCCCAGCTTACATTCTCTCCTGCAAACCACTTCCGATCCCCCAGGAACTGGGAGAACTGCTTCAGCATCGCAGACAGCTGCAACACATACCCCGGCCTCCTCTTCTCCTAAAGGAGAGACAGAGCAGCAGCACAGAGTGAGACTCCTGATTGCATGGAGGCTTCAGAAAGCCCTGCTCCCCAGGTGTACTCACATAGTCAGGGCCGTAGCACAGCATGACGAAGCCGTTCCGGAAATCCATGGCCTGGTTCTCCAGCACGTCCACCCGGATCATCTCCTCTTCCGTCTCGCCACCTGCAGCCATGGAGACACGGGCTGGTTTCACAGAGCAGATCTGTGAAACCAGCAGCCGCGCCGTCTGAAATGCATTGGAATTCCGGCCCGCGCATAGGATCACTTACACATGCTGTGCTTGCGTGCGATGTACCTCATGATGGCGTTGCTCTGGGAGATCTTGTGGTCGCCGTCCATCAAGTAGGGGAGCTGGGAACACAATGGAAACGACCACAAGGTCTCAATACAATGCAGATCACTGCATGCTAATCTGTGTACCAGACTACTGAAGCAGCAGGCCAGTCTGGGCACCAGGTACTGCATATAAGGGATTATCTTTAAAACTAAGGCAAACCTTATCAATGAAAGCTTATCAGTTACATTTATTAAAAAGGACTCAAGAACCATTTGGTGGACTACTGTGCAAACAGCTATATAAAACACCCTGCTTTCATCAAGCCACAATGACTGGCTTCACAAACCAAACAGGACATCCCAGACGCCCTGCCATGCACGCACGCACGCACGCACGCACGCACGCACACACACACACACACGTACGTTGGGAAAATCCATTCCAATCTTCGGCTTCTCATCAAACCAGCAGCTCTTATCGTAGTCTGGAGCTGTGAATACAAAGGCAGGCATTTAGAGCACGTGCGTTACTGCTGAAACAGAGCAACCTGGTTTGGGTTCAGATAGAGAAGCTCCTGCTGCTTCCTCATACAAAACCACTTCCTGTGCTGTAGGTCAAAGTCACTCCAGTGACATTCAAAGATAATAGGACGCAGCAGTTTCTTTACAGTGTTGGATATCACAGATTTGCATTTCCTGAACTACCTTTACAAACAAAAACAAAAAATTAATAACCAAAATATTCTCAGCTTCTCGCTCCACAGTATTGCTTTAGTCTTGTGCAGTTTAACTAGCAATCTGCCAGTAAACACGCCCACCGCTTTTAAACCAAGCGCTCCGCTCCTTGGCGTTGGAGTGAATGCAGAAGCATTTCATACAGAAGCAGCGTACCTTCTCCGCAGGAGTAGAGCTTCTCCACATACTGGATCCCAGTGTATTCCAGTAGCAGTCGAATGGGCTGAGCCAGCTGTAAAGAGACAGCGCGAGAGTGGAAGGACCTGCAGCAGGATCTGCAGGAGCAGCACCAACCGAGCGAACGAGTTTTTTTTTTTGTTTTTTTACAGCTGTAGAATAAATCTGTTATATAAAAATCAATCCTAGAGTTTTTTTTTTTGCAAATTCAAAACGTTTTACAGCATGTACAATTTTTTTTTTAAAACTATAACGGTTTATGCATGGTTACGCCCCATTACACAACTCATGACCTGTTACAGTGCCGCTATCGTACACACACACACACACACACACACACGATGTGCATCTCTCATGCAGCACAGCCCGCTCTCTGTATGCGGAATGCTTAACTTGGCGAGGTATGCACTTCGTTACACAATCACACGCCGAGCAAGACGGTTTGGGCGCGTTTAGGGTTCAAATTAACTCGATGGTAAAGTCTACAAGCTTGACCAAAGTGCACGAAGAACAAAGTCCGTGCACGCAAAACCAATTTAAAAACAAACCCGCATAAACTTATTTTTATCGCAGTACAAACAAAACGCCCACACATATAAATAACGCACGGAACTGCGCGACTAATCTGCAAAAGGCCACAAATCTCCCCAGCATGACAACTTCCTCCCTTACCCCACGGATATCCCAGTAAGCGAGTTTCATGACCATTGTGTTTGCAGGAACCTTTTCCAGGTGAATCAATGCAGCTCGATAGCTCAGTAACTGAAGAAAAAACAGCCTCCTTCAACAAATATCATAGCCTGTGCCGGGCCAGTCACAGTGCAGCCTGGAGTTTCAATTCAATCTGCCTGACACAGGTTGCGTAACTACTGACAGCTCAAAATACCAGTAAACCGCACCCAGCCGCTTATCTTCATAGCACTGAACCCCACTGTAGTTTATTTAATTGTTTTTAAATGCACTCGTTTTCTGGTCATGATTGAAAATCACACCACGTTGCTAACCGCAGATTGCCTACAGTTGCTAACAGCTGTTCATCATCAGGCTCTGTATTTGCAATAGACAGAGGGCGACTTTTGCACCCGTTTACATGATCTTGATGGATTGATGACGTGTACATAGTTTTTTTTTTAAATTTTAAAACAGTAGCACCTTTGTAAGGGCGTCGTTTTATAGCAATTAAAATTCATCTGGCACTGTTTCAGAATCGATGAGTTAATAAAACACATTTAAAAAAAACGCCTATTTAGTTCAATCACAGGGAGAGATGAAGCAATGACATAGAGACCGGCCCGTGGGAAACCATAGGGTTTATAGAAAACAAAATCAAAAAACGGAACCAGCAAGCAAGCAAACAAACATGAAAAAAAGTCCAGGCGACTCGTGCAGAGGGGCGAGGCATGGCGTGCAGCCTCGTTCTGCACACACCGCGTCACTGTCCGCCTGCCGACGGGAATGCAGGGCAGCAGTGAAAGCACGAGAACAGACACGCCCTGCATGCAGAGTGGAAACAGAGCGCGGCACTGCGCTCCTTATTTTATAGACATGGCTGGCGTGTCTAGACTCGACTCTTTTTTTTGTTATGCTTGTTTTTGTTAGAACGATTAGGTTCAAATGGACACACAAAAATAGTTCCTCATAATCTTGAACTACACTGAAATAGGCGCAGGGAAAACGACTTACAGAGACTAGGGTGTGTGAACTATGCATCAGCTGCAGAGTCACTTACAATTACGTCTCACCCAAAAGACGGAGCACAAGGAGGTGAAGTGACTTGCTCAGGGTCACACAGTGAGTCAGTGGCTGAGGTGGGATTTGAACCGGGGACCGCCTGGTTACAAGTCCTTTTCTTTAACCACTGGACCACACAGCCTCCTTTTTATACATCAGTGACAGCGCCACCTAGTGAGCACCTGCTGTAGATCAAGTTTCCTTTTGCATTGCTGGCAATGCAGAGCAGGGGTAGAGCAGATGCTTCAGGCAGGTGTTTATAAATATGAAGACGCGGGTCAGGCCGATGATGCTTTCCATTCCTCTGTCATCCATTCAAGGTATGTGTGGTGTTCTTCATGTAGCATGACAGCGGTTTCTTCACTTGGAATGGGAAATTAGCCCAGTTAACAGCAATGCCCCTCACCTGATTTCTGTGGAGAGCGCAATCTGAAGAATCTGTTCATGCAGCTTTGCTTTTGTGAATTAAATACAGTTTTAGAAAATTACTGGCTTCTTTAAAACAACAGCTTAGAACTGTTCCAGGAATATCAAACCTCATTTTTAATCATTCTAAACAAAACAAAAAAAACAACACACACATTTAAACCAAAATGAAAACAAACACTTTTTTTTTTCTTTGAACATATTTTTTAATGCTACAGAGATAATGCAAAACTCCTCATGCTGAGGATACCTATATATAGGAAGGCAGGCAGCAGAAAAAACAAAACAAAAGGCATGACATCAGAAATGATAAAAAACAGAGTATTAAAAACAACACCATGCTCACAGTGATACAGCTCTGCTCGATCCTCTAAGTGGTACATCCATTTGAACGTGTGTGGGTTTTTTAAATAGCAGAATTGTATTCCCAGTGTGAGTGACACCATGGAGGAGTGGCTGACATTACACTGCATACTTCAAAGCAAGGTGCAACGTAACTGTGCCTAAAATACAACCCTGGATTCATTCCCCTTAACCCAGGGCAGGTGCTTGGTGGTCAGTCAGAGGAATGGTCCGGCAGATACTGACCACGCAGCTTACCCAGGGGGAGGCAGTCTAAGGGAGCTGACCCCTGGCAGGGAGAGGACTGACCATGCCAGGGGCAGCAATAGCAAACCACAAGCAGCAATCTAGCGGAGAGTCATTGTATTAAAATCATTTTTAAAAAGTCTCACAAACAAACAAACAAACAAAACGAAAACGACCAAAACAATCTACTAATTGTAATTATATTCTACATATAAATAAACTAAATGAAATACAAATTCAGAAAGTAGTGAGTCCTCGAGTCCCTCGTGACTTGCTTACACTGCGTCTCTCAATGGCTGTTTTGCAGTTTGTAAAGCAGGATACTGGCTGGTCTGACTGGTTCTCAAACCAGATGCAACAAAAAGGATTTCTTCTGTTGCTACCGTTTCTTTTTCTCGGATGAGCTGAAATGCAGTAGCTAGTGTAGGCTTTCTACTTCCCCTTTCCAGGGGTTTTCTTTCATTTGGACTTTGAATTTTCACAGCACAGCATCGTTGCGCTGCAGTGACCCCTGCTGGGAGAGAGGGGCGTGTACCAGTATGTTATTTATGATATGATCCAATTCCACATCATACACTTGTTAAAAGTCCAACCACGCATTTCAAATGTAGTATTTTTAACATTAGTATTCTCATCGGAGCACCCTATTTATTTAAACTAAAATACTTTTTTTATTTTTTATTTTGGCCCTTGGGTGTGGACCCCAGAACATTGTATATTTATTTATTTCATCCACAGAACAGTCGTTGGAAACAGCAAATTCACAATGTCCTGCTGCAGCCTTTAAAACACAAGCAGCTAGTGAACCAGCATTCAATCTGATTACATATAACAAAAACGAACGTCCTGCAGAAAAACGACGAGCTTGTAAAAAAAAACACAACATCGTAACAAAGCAAGTAAACTAGACAGCAGTACGGGAGCTACTGGTTTAATACAAAACAATCAGCCAGGGACTCTGCACAACGTCCTGCTGTTTACAGGACACAGGAGACAGATTCCTTACAATCCTTCTATATAATAAATCGCCACTCCTTTTAAAAAATACACTTCTATATTGTACACTAAAGAGTGGCTCAATATACCGGTAAACCTCCTCATTAATAAACTCTGTTGGCTGCCTTGCCATAGGCTTTTTATATTATATAAATATAAGATAATGTTTCAGGACACTAGGTGGGGCTAAAACACAAGGGAACTTTGGCACCACCTGGTGGACACAACATGCACAGCAGCTCTTAAATGTAATTTTATAACGTATAGGGCTTGATCTTTTCGGTTTTTATTTTCCAAATCTGTACCTCCCTTTAATTGTTAATTAGTCGTTGTTAAGCTGTCTCTGCATCCTAATAAAAGAGAAAGCTGCTAATTAAAAACTGGGTTTAAGATCTTTTTTTTTTTTTTTTAGCTACAAATCAAGGAGATTTTAAAGCGCTGGACTTGCTATCAGTGTACAGTCCAAAAACATCAAGCCCTAAACAGAATCCACAGTGCAGTATTCTGCTCAGCCTACAGGTCTAATTGAAAACATCAAGCCCTAAACAGAATCCACAGTGCAGTATTCTGCTCAGCCTACAGGTCTAATTGAAAACAGAGGGCATCCCATGTAGCCCGTCGATGTTATGATAGAAGCTGCTTTAATCATTTAGGACTACGAAGTTCTGCGTCACTTACTGTGAACGTCATCTCAATGCTTGGCTGAAGGATTAATAAGCAAGAAAAAAATAAGAAAAGGCTGCCTTCCAGCTTTTGGCCCTTCTCAGCCTAAAACTTTATAAAAAAAAATAGTAAAGAATATATACCTCTATGCCTAGGCTGTACAAATCCGGTCCTCAGTGGACAATATAGTCCAGGTCTTTCCTCATACCAAAGTAGTGTTAACATGAAGTCTAACAATGTGCTCCCTGGGGAGTCACAGAGACTCCAGCTTTTCTGCTCCCTGTATGCAGTGCACCTCGACAGACGGCACGTTGTGTGCTTATTTGGAAGTGGATAGGCACAGGTGTGCTGTAGAGTCTGTGACAGTCCAGACAACCAGGAATGCTAGGAGAAGGGCTGCGTGTCCACTAGCAGTGATATTTTACACTTGACTCGCTCTCTCATATTTACCAGATTCAACATCAGAAATGCCCTGGCTTCTCTCCCCCAAATAAGAAAGACAGAAGCTTTCCTCAGCTCAGCAAGTTTAACTGTCCGACAGGCAGCGACCAGTCAGGGTGTGAGCTCACACTGTCACACATCTGTCATCTTACTGGAAACGCCCCTGTGCAACTGTCAAAGCCGCGATGGTTTTTATAAAGTCTTTCAAGAGACAATGCAAGTGAAAACTAAGTGAGGTCCTGCCCGTTACTGGAGAACCAGCCACTGCTCCAAACACTAGAATCTCAAGTCTTGTGGTTGATATTCATTCTTCTAAAAATTGGAATTCTGCGCGGGTCTACAAAAAATATCTGAGATATAATTACAGAACTATTTACCAAGGTAATTTGACATTCGCCAAACACAAAGCAAGTTAAAAGAGAACAAACTGGCCTGTGTGCGACACAGAGAGTGTGTGAGAGTGCCTTTGTGTGTGAGTGCCTGCGTGTGTGTGCGCATGCATGAGAGTGTGTTTGTGTGCGTGAGAGTCTCTGTGTGTGTGTGTGAGACTGTGCCTGCAGGTGTGTGTGTGTGTTTGTGTGCGTGAGAGTCTCTGTGTGTGTGTGTGAGACTGTGCCTGCAGGTGTGTGTGTGTGTGTGTGTGCGAGAGTGCCTCTTTGTGTGTGTGTGTGTGTGTGTGTGTGTGTGTGTGTGTGCGAGAGTGCCTCTTTGTGTGTGTGTGTGTGTGTGTGTGTGCTATTCAGACTCTAGAATTGTGGTTTAATTATCTACAGAATTCTGCGGATTCTGTAAACCAGTAACTATCGATTGACAGAAAGCTGTGAAATCATATTGAAGCCATCAGAAATCAATGCATTTTAAAGTACATTATTGTTTAATTGCACAGAATCTAAATTATAATTTTTTTTTTTTTTTTTAGTGTTGCAGTGTCTCACCATATCAAGGGCTGGTTTTGTATACTCTTGTGTCTTTAGTTAATACAGTGAAGACAGTTCCGGCCGCTGTGTCGTACTGGATATGAAAGGGTAGCACACTTGTTCACTTCACTTAAAATACTGGCTTAATAGCACACAATAATGGGACTTTAAAAAACCATTGCACCTTTACTGCTGAAAAAATAAAAAAAAAGATGACAGCCTGCTTAAAACTTAACAGATTATGTTTATAGCAACTGTATCCCCTATTTTAAAACATACCTATTAGTACCCCTAAAAACAAAACCAAAAAATAAAATACTGCTCTTTCAAGCTACCAAACTGCAAGATCACACTCCAGGTTTCTATCTGAAGCCAGTTCACCATGAACAGCAGCCTTTACTCTTGAAAGAGTTCGCAGGACTGCACAGCAGCCCTATCTGTTTAGCAGCATGGCAAGGCCTCATGGACACAGAGGGCAGTGACCCAGGGCTGAGGGAAGGGGGGTGCAAGTCCTGAGCCTTGTGTTTTTCTTGATGCATTTTTACTACACATGTAGTACGGGTACAGTTGTTGTAAACTGTAAAAAAACAACAAAAAAAGACTAACTCTTCAGACCCCCGCCCGCCCGAAACCTAAAGGAAATGAAGTGTGCTCTATTCACAAAGTGCTCGATTGCGTCCTGCAACTCAAAGCTGTCTCGGAATTACACTATAAAAAGCACGCGATGGGCCCGACTGCGCTATTGTGAGTACAGAGCCAACACATTTTTACTTTCGTATACAAGTTAAAACTGAAAAGGACTGGACGCTAGACTGCAACAGGGCCCTCTCCGTGCTGTGTTGCCTGGGAGGCAGGGGCGTTTCCTGTGTTTATCGTGGCCCGGGCAGCGGTGCCATGGACAAGGAGTCCTCCTCCTCCTCGATGTTCTCCAGCTCCTCTGTCCGCACGGCCTGTGTGATCAGGTTCAGCTCCTCGCACATGGTCTCGTTGCGATACCCCAGTCGGATATCCGGCACGTTGGTGCGCCGGATGTCGTTCCCTTCAGGACCCTCCTTGTAGTAGTTGGGGCCCAGCCAGTAACTCTTCACCTGTGAACAGAGCGGGTCAGGGGTGAGGGGTCGCACAGGCATTCTAACAGGGCAACTAAACATACAGGAGGAAGGAGACCCCAGGGAGAAGAGCAAGGCTTGGTCTTCATGGTCCGTGGGGTCAGGGCTGCCTTTATGAAACATGCTTGTACGAGGAGGGGGAGGAGGGAGGGTGCAGTACCTTGTGTGAGAAGCCGCTCATTAGCACGCTGTTTCTGGCCAGCTCACACATGTCACAGGAGCTCAGCTTCCACACCTGAGCGGCGATGCTGTACTCCTCCATCAGCGGCTCCTGCAGGCACACGCGGGGTTAAACAGCAGAGGAGGAGGGAGGGGGGGGGAGAGAGCAGACACACAGTGTTTAATAATTCAGCAGCTTCTCATAACAATACTTGTGAGGTGAAACTAGAAGCAGCGGAGTCAAGCAGGCAAATGTTTCAGCTCGTGTCTTCTTCAGCACACTTCTATTTTTAACTCAGGGCTCCGATTGCTCATTTTGAAGTTCTGACAACATGAATTCTAAACAAGCTAACCTGGGGGATTCTGTTTGTCTTTTAGGGATTCAAACCCCTGCTTTATAGAATACACCACGTCTTCATCCCCTGGTCGTTTACTGAAGAACTTCTTCGAACTGATCTGCAGACAGGCAGTCTGGTATTTAAATCCACCTTCCCCGGTTTGAAAGCTGGAGGACAGACGGCACCCTGCTTTCAGTAGGTGTGTCTGGGGTCGAGGCTTGTATCACTGACCTTGGTGAAGTGGAACTGGAGCGGGTCGTCGGTGGAGAGCGACACCATGAGGCCTCGGGAGAGGTATTCTGGGAGGGGGTTTCTATGGTAACTCAGGAACAGGCTGTTGTTGCTAAGCGGTGACATGGCGATTCCGATCTGAGCCAGGTAGTAGAGGTACTGCAGCACTGGAGCCTGGGAGAGAAAGGAGACTGACAGTAGCAATGGGATCCGGGTTCAAATCATAGTCGATTCTCTGTACTTCCTGATTTGAATTGCATTTCAAACTACATACTACTAGAAAAAAAATAGAAAAATAATGCCAGGCTTCAAAACGCTTTTGAAAATCAGTCTCGCTCTTTTCTGTCAACAGCAGATTATGATCATACGGATTTGATCTGGGACTCTGAGTCCAGGTTAGAACCGCAGGATGCCAGAATTGGATTTTCCAACTCACACTGACAGAGGAAAAACTGAACAGGAGGCTGCGAGTTAATTGCAAGATCTGTGCAATGGTGCAGGTAGCTGAAATAATTCTAATTCTGCAAACACGCTGCACATCACACTGCAGACTGCACCTCATATTAGAATGAGGTCTGGTGCAGATGGGAACGGGACACAAGCCTGCCTCGGAGCGGCACTGACCTTGCGCAGCAGCAGCCCGTGGGAGATGTTCTCCGACAGCATGAACCCGGAGATGAGATGGTGGATAGGCCCCGCCTCCCCACAGTGTGGGCGGAGCACAAACATGTGGAAACCCCGCCTCCTGCAGGCAGAACAGGGGAAAAAAAAAAAAAGGGTTGAAGCATCACAGAGCACTGCACTGCACTCACACTGGCAGGGCAATACAGCAAGGCTAAACAAGGTCAGATAGACACATGATTTCAATTTAAAAAACACATTGGGAGATGTCAGTATCATGAGCAGCATGCAAAAGTTAACTCAAAGTTTTTAACCACCGCGTCCTGGGGCACGTCTTGCTCATTCAAATCCATTCGCAGGTGAAAAGAGGAAGGTTTTTTTACCAAGATACTTAGTAAGCAAAATGGTCAACAGACTGGCCAACCCAAAGCACCAGCGTGGTCGCTACAGGGTAACATCCCAGAACAAACGCACATGCCCGGGCTCTGCGGGTCTGTACCTGCGCAGGTGATTGAGCACCGTCATGTTGGCGTACATGTAGTACAGGTAGTAGGAGTAGGGCGGGTTGTCCTCCACTGTCCAGTTGACCGGCAGGGGGCTGTCCAAGTTGAAGATGTGGTGTTCTGGTTTGGACTCGTCGTCCACACTGTCAAACCCGTCCACCTAGACAGGGGGAAGAGACAAGACGGTCATCCAGGAATAAACGTCAGTGACGGACATGGTCAGCGACTGTAACATCAGCACCACTGACAATGCTATTCATCACGTTCTATAATGTCTTCAGGTTTGTAATCGTGGCCTGTCCACGGCTGCTTTACTCTCGGTCTATGGTTCGTGGCTGTTGGACTCACATGCTGCAGGAAGAGGTGCAGCTCCGGGTGGCTGCGGGGGTTGATCGTTGCCTCAAACAGAGGGAGGAAGATGTTCTCCAGCATCTCCTGGAAGTTTGCCAGCTGTTTCTTGGTGCGGTAGACATCGCTGTGGGGAGAGGAGAGAAGAGAAGTCACAAATCTTCCTTTAAAAATGATTTAGTCTCAACGATCCTTTAACCTAACTGCAATACAAGACACGGTTTAAAAATCCGCAGTGAAATGCACTCACAAGAGGCGAGGCACCTGCACCAGCCAGCGCACGTTGTTCGAGTGCACCTTGTGCTTGACCGCCCACTTGGCCAGACTGTCCCACTCGTCCCGAGAGCGGCCGTAGATGGACAGGCGCAGCTCCACGTTCTGGTATTTGCTTTCCTCCAGGTCCTCCATCACCTCCTGCAGAGACAGCGCAGGGAAGAAGAAATGTAGGGAAGTATGTGGGGAAGAATTCACAATGCTTTGTACTCCTAAGGAAGATGCTAATGACACTTCTTCAATGGAACAAACGGCGCTGATGATGCGTGGAGTAAATGGCGTTGCGAATCCGCCCCCATCTCCCTCAACTGGACTGGCGTTAACCTCTAGGTGGCAGCAGACTGTACTTTATTTATCGCACAGGGCTTTATAGTTTTGATATTGTCAAAAGACTAAGCGATCAACCCTGCAGTTTCCCCCATTCCAGGTGTTAATACAAGCTTGATTAGCCCCAGTGTACAGGTAACAAGCGCAGGTGTCGCTTACTAAACTCACAGTAAAACCAGGAATGGGTCACACTGCTATGCAATGGGAGTCTTATTTCCATCCCTGCTGTGTTCTTGTGTTTCATGGTAGCAGCTACATTACGTACTCTGAATATTTCAGATCCTGTAAAGATCAGTTACACTATATCGCAGCTGGCTATAAAAGATGCTGGCATTAATACAACAGTAAACTGGATTGAGAAGCATAATGTGAACCAAACGCAAGTCAAAATACAAAAACAAAAAGCAGATGCTGATTTATTATCACCCCCTAATCTAATGCGGAAGGAGGGTCCCGTCTACCTTGATGATGTGTCCGAAGTATTTGCCCTCGATGTGGTTGTCTGTCTTGATGAAGATCTCCCTGAGAATTGACTCTCCGATCGGGTTGTACTTGGCGTTGAATTTATCGAAGCGGTGGAAAGTGTTGCGATCCTGCATTGGCGAATAAAAAATAAATAAATACATGGATATTGCAAAAAAAAAAAAAGTCAATGAATCGGCTGCCGCACGGGTTCCGGCTGGAAGCGCTTCTCACCGCGTGCATGTCCAGGGTGTCCACGCTCAGGTCGAAGGCCGTCAGGTTCATGCTCTCGAACACCTCGCACAGGGTCTGGCCCTTGCCCTGCTCCACGTGCACGATGTCCTCGGGGTACTTCTTCATGGCCCTCTTGATGAAACGCAGCAGGTGCTTCTGGTTCATGCAGGACGAGGCGTGGATGTGAGTGTCCACCTGCAGGGGGAGACAGAGAGCGGAGAGCTACTCTACAGACAGAACGCCGCAAGCACGGGGGGGGGCGGGTCTACCGCAACGCAAGGGCGACATTAGTTTAGGAGATAGACATTAGATACGCAGGCCACTTTATCATCACATTCAGGGTGACCTGCTACCAAATTCCTCAATTTATTCCAATGTACGCCACTGTTGTGCATTTGGACACTATTATTATTATTATTTAGTCATTTAGCAGATGCTTTTATCCAAAGCGATTTACAAGCTCTAGTAAGCCCAGTCCTGACCCCTGCCACTCACCTTGCGGATATTGTAGAAGTCTCGGTGTGGCACCTTCTTCTGCGCGGCCAGCTCCTTCATCTCGTTCAGCAGGATGTGCATCTGGAACTTGGAGCTCAGGTACTGCAGCCGCCGGTAACAGAACGACTTCCTGCAGCAGCAACAACAACGAAAGAAGAAGAAGGTGGTGAGTGTGGATCTACTGCCAACCCGCCGACTCTACCTCACGGTTCACAGGCTGAGCGCTCTGCGGATCTCTTTACTAGATCTTCATTAGCATTGTGATTTGGGCTGTTATTATTCTAGATGTAAGAAAGGTGTTCACAGCTGCAATTCCATCCCTTCGGGACCTGATGGAAAGAGTGTGGCTCTTGTGGTTTGAATTCTTCCATCCCCCCTGAAGGGTTTTGCAGGCGTTATCACACGCGAGCGGTCGCTCATTGCCTCTTAGTGCACCGCTGTACTTACACGGGTCCGTTGATGATTAAAGCCATCAGCACGTTCATGTCAGCGATGTACTCCTGAAGATCAGGGTAGGTCAGGTCCAGCTCTGAGCTCCTGAGAACAAACAAAGCAACGGTGAGAGAGCTCACGCGCTTTTCTTTAAAATCAAGTAACTGGCTGCATTACAAACAAAACCCGGCCCACTGCTCACTTATCCATCTGGCTGGACTTGCTGTAGACGTGCATGACCCCGTCCACCATCTTGCAGCCGAAGCCCATGTCGAGGGGCATGGCGCTGGGGTCCCAGTTTTCGTAGGGGTGCGTCGTCGACACAGGGGGGTGCACCGGAGCATCTGGAGGGGGCAGAATGAACAGTCAGTCCCAGTCTGGCATCTCGAAAACACTGAAACGTTTGTCAACTGAACCTGGTTTCATTTTACGACAGGAGGGCAAACTTGTGTTTGAGTGGAAACGGACCAGCGCCAATCTCCAACTCCTGCACAGCAGCACCGTGCCCGTCTCGCGGATGAATTCGCTGAACCATCCTGGAGTGGGTGGCACCGTACCCCGTGCCCAGCTTCTCTCGCGAGTTCCGGTACCTGCAGAGACGGGCGTCTCGGCGATCTCGTCGTACACGCTCAGGTCCAGCGGCTTCTCCCCCAGCTGCCTCAGGAAGCGCGCTGTGGTCCTGCAGAAGCTCTGCATGGACCGAGCCATGTACTTCTCCCTGATGAACAGGGCCTTCACGATGCACTTTGCAGCGTCCAGCAGGTCTGTGAAGGGAACCTGCACAAGATAGACAGCGGGGCTGTGAGAACTCACAGAGACAGTGCTGTGCGGAAGGCTGGGCTTCATTCCAATGTAACTGGGAGGCAAGCCCTTTTAAAATGCTCGAGCTCTGTTCTGTTCACTGTTACTCATTTCTTGTTTTAAAAAACGCAAATCAATGTAGATTTTGTTATTCCCATGCCCTGGTTAAAATCATGAAATGCAGCATTGCTCCAGAAACTAATTCACAGTCTTTCCACCAAAGGAACAATTTACATGCTGTATCCCTGCCCTCAAACGCTATCGTTGTGAAAAGCACAGAGGGCGGGAGTGAATGAGGGAGATGCACGCCTCTACGTGCGCAGGTAAGGCCCCCCTCTTACCCCACACATCTCCTCCCCGGATATAGTGACGCGCTGGAACTCGCGCTCCAGAGTGAGGTCCCTCTCCTTAGGGAAGTGATCCAAGGAAGTGTCACTTTGCTCATTTAAGTACCTGGAGAAAGAATAACAGACATTACTGGAGACTGAAGGAGAGGCCCTGGCATTATATTCCAGATTTGTGTTGTGCGAGTTACTCTGTGTGTGTGTGTGCGTGTCCCTTTCTATATATCAGTTACGTCATTAAACTCCCATTTTAAAAGAAATTAAAACTTGCACCATGACTTCTATTGTCACCATAGCAACCTCCTACTGCCTAATTGAAAACAATTACTGCACTAAATTATGATGCATCGTCTCGGTTTCAAGTTAGATAAGAGCAGCTATTTAAAGTACTAACCATTTAAAGTACAAACCATTTAAAGTGCAAACCATTTCTATCTCAGAGAGATGCAGTGTTTTATTTCAGGTTTTTATTTGTGATATTCTAGCTACAGACGTGCAAAAACCACCTTTGAAAATATGACTCTGTAAATCGAATATATGTAATGGTGTTGCAGGGAAGCACTGGACAACTGATAAAACACTTTGGGTGTGCCGAGAGCTTGAGGATTTGACCTACCCCTTGTCCAGAAATGAACGACACAAATGTAGTAACTTCTTAAAAGGCAATTACTGGAGTATTGGCACACCCCTAGAATCTAACTAGGACACAGACCCGAATCAGAACCTGACTAGTCGAGACATCCGGAGAGCTTTATATATTTATGAAGGCTGATTGGTTACGCATTGGTGTCCCATGTTACATTGGAGATCCTGTTTCCTGGACTGACAGGGAGGTAGGGAGAGGAGAGGGAGACTAGAGACCTTGAAAGATAACCGCAGCAGCCTGGATTTAAATGGATGAGTGAACCAATAATAAAAAATAAAATAAAATAAAAAAACACAGCAGTGTCCAGAAAATAAAACCAGCAGGAAACTCACTCCAGGTCAGTGGCGCTGTCGATTTTCATGAAGTCTTGCTTGGCTCTGAGCAAAATCTCTGGCTCTAATCTGAGGCAGAGAGAGGTGGAGGGGAGGAAGGGGAGGGATAGCGAGGGACAGAGAGAGAGAGAGAAAGGGTTGCACCACACAGCGAAACAGGCAGGGAGAAAAACAAAGCAAAAAAAAACAGAAACTGTTAATTTCAGCAAGTGAAATTCACACAGTGGTAGCAAAGCACAACCGTTTCAATCCTTCTTTATTTTTTTGTTCCACCACCCTGATTAACGGCCAGCAGGTGTAGCTTTAAGCTCACGTGATGTGGCGCCCCCCACAGCCTCGCTTCGGAATCAAGCCAGAGGACAGGTGAAAAAGCTCTATCTTGAGAAACCCACTTGCACCCTGTTTAATAAGACACTGATGTCCATGTTGGGAGTATAGACAACATGCAAGGAAAAGATGCAATTACCATAGCTGCAAATACAAAATTAGAGCCATCAGTGCCATGAACAAAACCTGGACTTACATCTACAGGTTGTTAAATTGTACGTGTGACATACATACATAAAGACCTTGAGACACTGTCTGAGATTGTACACTGCTATGCTAGGAGGCTTGGTGGTCCAGTGGTTAAAAAAGGGGCTTGTTACCAGGAGGTTCCCAGTTCAATCCCAGCTCAGCCACTGACTCACTGTGTGTGACCCTGAGCAAGTCACTTCACCTCCTTGTGCTCCGGCCTTCGGATGAGACGTCAAACAAACGAGGTCCTATTGGAAATGACTCTGCAGCAGCAGTTGTGATGCATAGTTCACCTCCTAGTCTCTGGAAGTCGCTTTGGATAAAAGCGTCTGCTAAAATGACTAATTAATAATAATATTGCAATCACATGAAGTCCTTCATAAGGCACTTCTTTAGTGGTGTATAGGTGTTAAATGCCTTAAGACTTGCTTGCCACTTGAGATTCGTCTGCGTGATACTGCCTGATCTGCATTGCTGGGGCTTCATTACATTCTCTATGTGCAATTTCACACCTGCTTGAGAATTATGAATGCCATCCCTGCTCATTACTATCTGAGGATGCTGTTTGCATGGTGCAGCTCAGTAAGCATTAGCGCAGAGGCAGGCTGGCTCGTTTCTGTGTAGCGGCTCAGCAAATGCTGTGGGGAGAAAGTGGAGTGACTGTACTTGAGATGGTCTGCTAAGCTTATAAACAGTTTACCACAGTCAAAGCATAGAAAAGTTTAATACAGCAGAGTGAAAGCATGGTAAAGCACCGGTGAGCACTGTAAAGAATATGGCAAAACCAGGGTAAACCATGGTAATTGCAAAGTAAAACCACGGGAACTGCAAAAATACTGAGGTAAACTTTTATAAGGGTGCAGTACACATGGGGGACAGTAGGGGTTCGACTGGAAGTCTTTCCAATTCCTTTTAGATTCTTTTAGTATTTCTGTGTAAAGTATGTGCTAGATGTGTATAGGTAAACAGGGGGAGGCTGCATTTCTGTACTGTGTGTGTGGGTTTTTTTTCTTCTAATATTTTCCAAGGGAAACTATTCCTAATAATTTTGCATTCCCTAAAACCCAGTCTCTGAAAGACAAGGTGGTAAGAAATGAACAACTCCTTAATAAATCCTTAAAAATCAACCCAGCTCTGCAGACCAGGCTGCGGAGACAGTATTTTACAGTGCCAGGGGATCCCTGCATGGCATCACAGCCAAGGTGCTTATCCCGGGACAGCCCAGGACGCTTCCCCACAGCTGCTCAAATCAAACCTCTGCGCTCGCTCTCCTCTCTTACTTCACGTCCTGGCTGATCTGTCTCTCCAGACGCTGCCTGCGCTCCTCCAGCTTCTCGATGGGACTGTCCTCCGGGAACTCGTACGGGGCGCTGCGCATCTCGCTGTCCGCCAGCGTGCGCGAGAACAGCTCCTGCACAGACACAGAATCAATCAGGGGCTCCCCTCCCCGTCACCCGCACTTCCCTGCAGGGTTCAGAGCTCCAGCTCCTGCACAGACACAGAGTCAATCAGGGGCTCCCCTCCCCGTCACCCGCGCTGCCCTGCAGGGTTCAGAGCTCCAGCTCCTGCACATATATACAAACACCTCTCTCTCTCTCTCTCTCTCTCTCTCTCTCTCTCTCTCTCTCTCTCTCTCTCTCTCTCTCTCTCTCTCTCTCTCTCTCTCTCTCTCTCTCTCTCTCTCTCTCTCTCTCTCTCTCTCTCTCTCTCTGAATGTGTGCTTTACAGTACGGGTTTGGTCTCACCTCCGCGATCTCCTTGTACTTCCCATCCATGGAGGTGCGCAGGTCGATGTGCTTGATGGACAGGGAGGATCCAGGGAGAGATCTCTGGGAGGTGAGCGGGTATAAACCGGGGGTGCCTCGCTGCTCTGTAGAGAAAGAAACAAAACATTCCAGGACGTTACCCTCCAAAACATGCAGTCCAGCACAGGGGGGTTACAAGCGCAGCGTGACAAACAGTGTAGATCCACCTGTATACAACACTGGCAAGCACGAGAAGAGGGACTGGCGATTCACATGGTCTTATGCACTCTGTGTGTTTGCATAGCTACCCTACACCTAGACCAGAACTGGATGATATTTTTGCATACAAGAGCCATACCGATGGGTTTTGAAATACCCAAAAAACATGTTTACACACTTTGACAACATCATTTGTTTTTGCATTGTGCCTACCAAAGACAACCGATTGACCTCCCCTCCCCTCTAAAATCGAGGCAGCCACATTGTGCAGCTCAGCGAGTCGTGATCAAACTGCACTAATTTGCGAGCAGCCCCGTTTCTCTCTCTCTCTCTCGGTGTCCCAGCTCAGAGCCACGTTTCTGAGCTCCAGGATTCATAACCCCTCCTCCAACCTTCTCCCTCATCTCTCTCCGCCCCCTCGCAACCCTCTCTGGGGAGATCAAGGTTGTGTAGGAGGAGTCACAACCAGCCCACGGTCCAGGGCCACCTACTGAAAACGAATGAAGCGTGTGCTGGAGCCAATATGAGAGAGAAAAAAATAAATAAAATAAAACAAGGAAAGAAACTCCATGCCTGCACCTCTCCCTTCCCCCTCTCCCCTCTCCCTCTCCCTCTCCCTCTCCCTCTCCCTCTCCCTCTCATGTACTTTCTGCAACTGACTGATTCATTGTTTGCTGGTCCCCCTCCTCCCCCTCCTCCTCCCCGCGCTGTCAGCTCAAGGGTAACTCAAAACCAGGTGTGTTCAGTCATGGAGTTAGCAAAACCAAACGCTGCGTCTCCTAATTCCTATATTGCTCAGGTCATTTCAATCAACTGGTCATGATTGCCCGAAACGGACAAGCAAGCAGTACTGTACTTGCCCAGTTCCTGTTTTATTAGGTCCATCCCTCCCAATCTTTCACATGAAAAGGATCAGGAGGCGAATGTGTTCAGCTAGTCTGAGCTCCCACTGCACACAGACAGACGTGAGGCACAGCCTTCAAGAGGAACCTGCTGGAACGCCTGGAAACTAATCATCTGAATGGCTTGGATTTAAAGGGATGCAGGCTATCTACTATCCCCTATTATTCTGTCTGCTTAGTTTAACCACCAGGTCTGCTTTTGAAAAGATTCCTGAGTTTCTGAAGCATGGTGTGCGGCTTTCATCTCTGTCCCTCCTGTCTGTGGAACTGTAGGAACTGTACGTCGTACCATAGGGGGCAGAAATTGAGGCTGCACACCTTAACAAATGACACTAGGTAATAATCCTAATAAATAATGATCGAAGCAGAAACATTTGACAAAACACGCTAAATATGATTCCAAACAGTTAAGAAATGAACTACTCAGAATATGTACAACATACAAAAGTATCCCTTTAAGCTAATCTTTTTTAAAATATTTGAAAATACCCCATTGTTTGTACGCCACCCTGCAATAAGTTTAACGCACCCTCTTATTACCCTGAAACACTCAGGGTAAGCCAGTACAGACATCAGCAATATCACCAGTTCTGCCAACAAGGCTTTCTTGAGTTGAGAGTTTAATTAGCAGAGTTAAAATTAGTCTCTTCCCCTCACTTAGACACTTGTTGCCATGACGATTTAGGCTTCTCCTCTCTGAGCAAACAAGCAAAGCCGTGGAAGCTCCTGACACTTTGGGAAGACTAATCAGCTGATTGGAGAGGCAGCGTGCAGGTCCGGTCCCGCCCACTCTCGGTCTACTGGCACAGAGAGCTGCAATTAGAAAGAACCGTGGGCAGGCACATCTGGCAGGCAGGCAGGGTATAATCATCTGCATCTAGACTGACTCCAGTCTCGTAGCAGGGATAGCACAGCCCAGCTGAGTTCTGCAATGGATCTGCACTAAAGGGGGCATCGCCTAAACTGTGCGCCCCCTTCGCTGAAGACTTGACAGGTATCGGAGCAACAGTAAAATACAGCTCAGTCACACGCCATGCTGAAGGGGCAGAGATTCCACTCTCAGTACAGCACGTCCCTTATGTACAAGCTTCAGTTTGAGATTTTTAGGGGGTTATCTTTCCCACCCTTGACTGACTCAGGCATCCCACTATAGATTCACCTCCTGTACAGCAGATAGCTGGGGTACCAGTAGCTGCTGTTTAGTGAATGAATGGTGCTTTTTAAAAGCTGCTACGAGGATAGGGGAGCCAGAATTAAAAAGTAACCAACGAGTCACTTCTAACTGTGTCAGGGTGAGCTGCTTGTTTAAAAACAGCAAGAGGAATACTCTAGCGAGAGCCTTGACCTTTAGTTCATGCATTAAAGCAACTTCTCGTGAATCAATAACGCGATGAGTTTTAAAAGGTGCAGCTTCAGACAATTCCAGAAGCAGAAGCAGAGGATTCCAGGTGTTAGCGAGTTAAAAAGTACATTCAGTAATGAGCGATCAAAATACGGCAGCTATTTCACTTCCAAACTTGTTGTTTCATGCAAAGCTGCGTTTTTCTCTGTAATTGCTTTTTTTAAAATTTATTTTAAGACACTTTTTATCAAACTGAAGTCTTCCAGTCATCTGTGTCTTAATGGAGAGCGCATGACATTTCTAGGGAAAGAAAAAAAGACAGCGAAGGCCAGCGGAAAATCTCAGTCAAACAGAGAAGGAAAAAAAAAAACACACTAATTGGGCCACTCTGATTAACAAATTAGTCTCCAGTGTGCGTTCAAACACAGCTCCTCTGAAACAGTAACCTGAACACACTTTTCCTTTCAGAACGTCTTGTTCATAATCTTCCATTTATTTTTAGTCACAGATGGCGGGTCCTGTCTCAACACCACCGGTTACAGTGGGACTGAATGACGCACCGGGTTCTGAACTGAATAAAGTTTGTTATCTGTAAAACTTTTTTTACTGGTTTCTTGTCGGCCGTCGATAAAAGTTTCATGCATGCAAAATTCTACAGTACAAAACAGACATAATAATAATAATAATAACATAAAAACAAAATAAAATAATAAATCTAGATTGACTTTGCTAATATTAAACTAAGGAGTGTTAAACGTTTGTATTTAAAATCTCACAATGTGCTTTTATTCACAATATGAGTATACTGAAAGCATGCTAAAATACTGAAGTTAAAAGCTACTTTTTTGCATCTTGCTTAGTTGGGGATTAACTCTCTTAACAACCAACAGTACAACACAGCTTACCCACACAGAAGAACAATTACATGGCCCTAGCATCAAGATTTAAACAAGGGAAACGTTTTATTAATAGATGCGCTAAACAGTCTGGCTTTATCTTTAATTGCTTTGAGCAAGTTGAAAGTACTTCTCATGCATATTTCATTGAGGGAGGGAGGGAGGGAGGACGGCCACAGCTTTTGTGTGGCAAATCTACTGTATGGAGGCGGTCGGGTCAGGAGGTGAAAGATTTAAAATGACAGATTGATCTTTATTTCCAAGAGCATTGCAAGGAGCCTCCAGAGCGTGTGTACAGGGCTGCCTTGCTCCGAGAGCAGACATGCCAATACCCCAATAATGATGAAGCCGCAGCACAGTGCTTTCTAAAGGGGAGCTGTGTTTAAATCATTAAATGGAAACGCAGGGGCGAGGCGCTTGTCGTAATCAATCATTGCCATTCTGATACTGCTGTGGCACGAGCTTCACACGAAACCGTAAGAACTACCTCAGCCTGCATGTTACGTTGCAATAGTATTTTTTTGTAATCAGCAGGGTGTTCAAAAGCTACCGGAGTTTTTGTCTGGAGGAGCGCCAAATTCACTTGACTAGAACAAGCCCTGTCCTTCTCTTATCAACGCAGAACACAGATGTCCAGCACTTCAATACAAAGAGATGCAGCATCACTGATAACACTGCTTATGATGGAAAGGGCACCCTCGAGCTGGCTGCACTGGGATTGGTCAGTTGGGGTCCCCTCCTTGAACTGGCTGCACTGGGATTGGTCAGTTGGCTCGAGCTGGCTGCACTGGGAGTTACTTAGTAAAATAGACTATACTTGCAAGAAGACGATCCACAAGAAGAGCACATGCTCACCAAACCATGATAGCTGGCCGTCCCGTTCTGTGCAGGGCCTTACTGCTTAATTATACCTCTGTACGTTTCAACATCAGCTTGATCCGTGTTTTAAAGCATATTTCACCAGGCTTACAGAAGACCCCCTGTTGTTAATCCCAGCCAACAATGCTGCAATACTTGGGGGGATTAACTTGTGTTTAACCGCACTTAAACCTCCTTTCCTTTCTGGGCACAAAAGCTCTCATTCTAGCCCCCCCAAGCCCCCTTTTTCTCGCAGTAGCATGCATTAGGTACGATTTGAAATCCACCTCCCACAGACGTATGAAGCACCACGCCAGCTTACCAGGGCATCTTTCAGAGGGATTGTCGGCTACTAGACTCACAGCAAAACTTTTCATGGTTTAAACTGATGCACTTGCAATGTAAAGCCTATTTTCACCCGTGCTGTAAATTCCAGGAGGACAGATTGATAATGGTCAGCGGCCGATCCAATTAATAACGCTGCCTTCCAACTGAGAAAACTGTCATTGTGCAGTAAACATCCATGCATGCATAAGGTTAGGGGGAACACTCTCTGTACTAAAGACGCCGTACAGGACTCAGGCTAGCCACAGATAAACTGATATAAGAAAACTGAGACACACAGCTCCACTAAACAGCAGATTTCACACAGAGATATATACTTTCCTCTGGGCTGCATCGCGGCTGGAAGACAGCTGGAGAAGGATAATGAATCAGGGAGGCAGGCAGCTCTCCTTTGCAGCTACTTGCCCCTTCCTGTGGGCCAGCCTCCCAGTATGCATCACACACAGTGCTTCATGTGCACTAGCCCAGGTAAACCCTTCACTTGCTAAGCTGCATTGTTCTAGAATTTCAGCAGCTTGTTAATTATGATGTCACAGCAGCTGCTCCGGGTCACAGCAGCAGACGCTGTAAACAGAACACACGCAATCTCTATTTGTGCAACGCACTTCATACTACAACTGTCCTACTAAAAAGTGTTTTCTTTCGTTTCTTCTATAAATGAAGGGCTCATCAGTACTGTGTGCTGTTTTTTATACAAACAATAGGTACTGTATCAATAACATTTAAATAAAACCATTCTTCAGGCAACACAGTTCATGCAAGGAGCTAGAATGAGAGACCTGCCTGCAATAGTTGTGCTGCAGTCAATTTACATACATTTACATTAAGCAAAGTACATTTCTCTCTCTCTCTCCCTCTAAAATGCATGCAAATTCCTATTAACCTTTCACACAATCCTTTCACGTAGACAGCATGTCATCTGAATAACAAGCTGTCCACGATCCTTGTTTAGATTGAAACGAACGATCCTTTCAATCCAAACAAGCCACATTTACATTTAAGAGAATTCAATGCACCTCTAACCCTGGAGACAAATCCATGCAGAACAACTTCGTTCACAGCATCTCCCAAACCATGACTCCCTATCACATACAGTACTGGGAGATACAGAGCGAGAGAGGGATACAGTGCAGCACACCATCAGCCTGGCCCTTCTGCACTGATGGGAATGCTGCTCAACACTCATCTCAGCAGAGCTCAGCTGCAGCCCGGCACACGCTGCAACAACACAGATCACTCTCTCACACTGCCACTGTTCCACTACCGCACAGCCTCTGCAAGTGCAACGTCAGCAGATCCCGTCTGCAGGTCTACTGATCAGCTGCAAGGAGGCTTTAACGAGCCACGCGGAGCACTGCACTGAGGACTCGCAGGCTGAGACAGACAGAAATGGCACAGGGCCAGGAGGACCGACAGCTAGCTGGCTTGAACAGTGCGTTCGATCATTCTGCCTCACACTACAGTACATTACATTTTCATTGTAGGGCACTGTACCTCTCTGTGTCTCGGAGATCGTGTGACAGGAGGTCCACTCACAAAGGACTGCTTTTTAATTGCTGTAGCGATGGTGGCAGACAGATGTAAAAAAAAAAAAAAAAAAAAAGAACACACAGACAGACAACAGAGGTGCTGCGTTTCCAAGACCTCCTCACGCTTTACTGTCTTCAGGGCCAGCTGACAGAACACTAGCAAGCAGCAGCTCTCAGCACTGGATTTAAATACCCCTGTCAGAGGAGAGGGCCGTACCATTTCCCCTCACAGATGCAGGGGTGGCCGGCGATGCAGTGCCGTCTTGCTCAGGTAACAGCATGTTGTTTCTTCCTTGTTTACTGTATTTAAATGACACGGCACAGTCACACAGTAAGCAACCTGCTTATTAAAAGGCTTCTGACGGGAGCGAGTTCAATTCAGACTGCACGGAGCTCCAGTTCTGTATTTGCAGACGGAGGGGAGGGAATGGAGAGAGCTGTAATTTTCCAGCGCTTCGTTAATCCCGCTGGCTTTCTGGTCCTTACAGCTGGGTTTCAATCTTCTGTATTAAACGGCCGGGTACAGTTTGATTTAGTATTGATAAGTCATCTTTATATTTTACATTTGTGTTCTTACAAATGCTGCGCTGTCTACAGTTTTCAGCTACAGTGGTTCACAATCTGTCGAGAAATTTGAAAACAAAAGCAAGTTCCTCATAAGTAGGGCACTTTCGCTTACCTGTTTAGGGGAAAATACTACAGCGTTTAGTTTGATTTTATTTCTGTTTAACCCTTTGCTGCCCAACTTTAAACCGGTCCCTTTAATCTGGACTTTCTCCAATCATGTCTTGAAATGTTAGAAACCAAATCAGTCCCTAAACAAGTCCAAGGACTAAAATGAGCAGTACCTGTTACAAAACTGTGCAAGAGTTTTTCTCTCTAGTCCATTTGCTAACCCATCAGAGCGACGCCGAGAGATGAGGTTACGAACCATCTGGGCTGCCAGGGCTTCATCACAGGGGGGTCTGCACACGCTCACAGCACCTGGCACACCGGAACACGGGTCCGAGGCTGAGAGCCTCACCTGTTGATCCAGCTCCACGGCGCACGTGGCTCAGTGTGGGTTTGTGCAGCAGAGATTTGGCTGCTGTATTTCCAGGACATTTTCATTCAAACGACGGTGCAAGAAGGCTGACCAAGCATGAAGTCTACGATACGGGAGCAAAACAGGTCACGTAAGCAAATCGACCTCCCCCATAGTTTAGTGGTAACGGTACAGTCCGAGTCTGTTCTGCCTCTGATTATCATTAGCATGTCTTGGGGGACTGGCACAAGAGAAGAGATAAATTGTGACTGACACACACACACACACACACACACACACACACACACACACACGACAGCCTGTAAACACCAGGACTCTTCATAACAGCGGTTTACAGATACCGTTTCCACGGCAGTGGCTGGTGTTATCTGAGATACACAGTTCTGACCTCACCGAAGACTGACGCGTGAATATATATCTTTGCTTGAAAGACCTTTAAACCCACACACATTACCCCACTGTGACCACCTTGTTTAGCCATTAGCTAAAAAACAGCCTCTCCGATATGAAATAGCCTGGTCTGACACCCATGCTCCTTCAATCCCAGGAGATCATTGGTGGCACACTGCAGTAATGCCCTGCAGTTTCTCCTCTGGGGGTCTGGGGTTCAAATTCCGACGGGTCACAAGCAAAAGGGCCCAATTGGATCCATGTAAAGAAAGTATCCCAGTTCACCCCTAGCAGGTTCAGACGTTCACACTGGCACAGCATATGCTAGCCCTTCTCTGTGGAAACACACCCACAAAAATAATTCAATAAAAATGATTGCGCCAACAGCCAAGCCAAACAATTCCTAGACATAACAGGCTAGTTCCCATAAACACTTTTTATATTTTTTATTCCCCAGCAAAACATTTTGAGCACCTCCTGTGAGAGTGACCTTGGCGTTCGTCCCCAGCTGTCTGCGCTGCAATATCTCTTGTTATTGCCCTGCAGTGCACGGAGCCCCATGGCTAATGGATCTATACAGCCCTGCAGTGCATGGAGCCCCATTGTTAATGGATCTGTTTTGATGACTTGCCTCGAGTCAATAAGGTAGCTGCTTGCTTGTGCACCACAGTGCACCCCTCCTGTGTCCTGCACTTCAACTAGACGCCTCTTAGGTAACCGGAGAGTAGCACGAGACCTTTTTAAAGCAGCCGTGCGTGATCCAATGTCTCTCTGTGCAATTGTCACTTAGCAGAAAGGGTTTTGCATGTCCTGCAACGTGTCCGTACTGAGCTGGTTTTCAACACCATGCATTGACAACAAGGTTTGTAAAAGACATGTTGCCTGCTTGGTATTATGAAGATAAAAACAAAAAAAAAACGTTTGCCAGGACCTGCATCCTGAGCATAGAGAACAGCATTTCATAACATGTGCCTGTGTGCAGCTCTGTCAAAACTGAGTCAAGCAGAACTCACAACAGAGCCTTCACAAACTCCCAGCCATCAGAAAAACGACTCGTTATTACAGGGGTCACTGTGTCCTACATTTACAAGACCCCCCCCCCCCGTTCAGAAGTACCACACACGCACGAACACACACACTATCGTACATTATCACAATGCCTCTATCCTCTTGCCTCCCTGTGTTATAAATATACATTCTGGGAGCTCAGCTGAAGAAGAATGATTCTCTGAAAACAAGCCTCTTAATTCAGAGTCAGTATTGGACTGGTCCCCACCAGCAGCGCCCGCCCCCCCCCCTGCGTTTACCAGAGCAGGCTGCACAGCACTCAACACCCTCCGTCTAATTTATCACCTGTTTATAGGGCAGGATTTCTCAGGCATCCCATAATCCAGGACACACAGAGCCCACAACCAGCGCCAGGGAACATGATTCCACGCCCGTCATGATACCAGGCAGCAGGACGCCCAGGGGCTCATCTCTCTCCTGAGAGTAACTGAGATTGCAGCTGCAGTTACAGGGCCCGGTTGCACAATCCAGGGTTCAGGTTTTCATTGAAACCAGGGCAATCCCTGAATCTATAATAACAGCCTGTGTTCGGACGGTGTCTTGTTACCACACCCCTGTCACCCAGGCACGGCCGAGCGCTTTTAACAGTTAGTAAGGGCAGTATTTTTAGAAAGCCGGCATTTCTTTTTCCATCTTTGCAAGGTGGTTAATCCTTCTGTTTTTCTCAGCCTGTTTCAAAGCGCAGCACACAAACACAGGTTATCCCTGGTCGCCCTCTTCTGCACTAAAGAAGAATTGCTTTTATTTATTTATTTTTTTCCTAGAAACAGTTTTCGTGTCTGCAATTAATTTTTGCTACCTGCTTTTTTTTTTTTTTTTTTTTAACAATACCTAATACAAATATCCATGATGTAATACGTATTCGAGTACTGAATTAATTTAAACTACAGGACACATCCGATACAAGTCTGAGAAAGACCCAAGGTTGTTATACTAGCAATGCTTCTAAAACTTTCATTTTTTAATATCCTGCAGTTTAATTGAAAACATTTTTAATAAGCCAATGTGTTGCCTCACCCTAACACAAGTTTACCGCGTTATGTCTGCAGTGTTCCCATGCTTTTCCCCCGTCGTATTTCAGAGCCTTGTGCTGAAGTTTTCCACACAGGATTGTGTTTACTTAGTTTGAAGCTGATACAGATCCCTGATAAACAGCTTCCTCCAAACCTGTACTTTAACACACAGCGCACACTGAATTACTGCTGCGCTGTGCGGTCGTGATATTGCTCAATCAGTCTGCAGGGACGCGGTTTCAAGGAAAATACAGACACAGTGGTCCCACACTCACTGTGGTTTCTAATGTGTGTGGTTTGGACTGCTTTAACCCTTAGGATCCATACCATATCAATTTCATTTATATAGCGTGTTTTAAAAGCAGGAAACCAATGCAGTGACCTGAAAACTGGGGCCATACGGCAATCAGACTATGGAAGTGCTTCTGCTGCTGCGTTTTGTATCACCTGCGACCTTTCCAACGAGGCATCCAGGAGACCAGCAAACAAAGAGTTACAATAATCTACCCTAGAGGCCCTTGACCTATTGGCCCTCTCCTGCAGCATCCACTGCAGTGCTAGAGTGCCACTGGGGTTTTGGTTCAAATTGAGAATGAGCCTGTGACAAGAGCTGGCTATATTACTAATGTGACACAAGGACGTTTTGTGAAGTGCTCTGTGCTGTCACCGCACACGATCCTAAACCACAAATCAATCCGTTCACATTGTATTATCCCCCAGTGTGGGACTCAGTGCAGCAATCTGTAAGCTGGTTCTGCATCAGACTGGATAAAGAGTTGTGTAACTGACCTCTCCCCTGGGGCTCAACCAACAGAGTACAGAGCCACATGGAAAAAGAGACCTGCACTGCACACACAGCGTGTCAACGAACAGGACAGAGAAACACCGAGAACAAGGACAGCAGGGCTGACAAACACATGATTTCACTCCTGGGTTTGTACCTGTAGTATGCATGTGGCTCCAGCGCGCAAGAAAGTCTTATCAGACAGCGTCAACACAGCACTGCATTTGTAACACAGAGATCATGATGCGTCACACATCAGGACATGCAGGTGACAATACGATATGCATCACAGTACAAGTTAGGGCAAAGAAAGGGACGCGAATCACCTCCACACCAAGACTGATTCCTGGGAGCAGCAGAGAAGACAAGACGCTGCACGCATGTAAAATCAGGGGGCTGCAATTGCAGCTAATTTGTAAACACGACCGGTTTCCTTCAGACTCAAAGTGGTCTGGCACAGCAACGAACGAGCCCTCCCTGCTTTCAACCAGGGTCACCCAACATGAACAGAGACTGCACTGGTGTATTTAACACACAGACAAAGAAGGAAACAAAAGGCATAACAGAAAAGGACCGTTTGTTTTAATCTGCCTATACTTTAACAGCAGGCTGTGTATCTGACAGCGCTGTGCATGACAGACAGCTTTAAAAATAATAAAAGAACAACAGGTTACAGAAACAGTCAACAGCAATGCTGCATTAACCCGTACACAAATTCAAAGGCAAAACAGGCGTTGGTTCGGGTCTCGTTGAACCCAGTCTATAATGCAGCTCTGGCACCACAATGCCAGCATCTGGGCTGGTGCTGCCCAGCGGTTTCATTGAAACGAATGGCGTGTATAAGTATTAACTCCACACTCACCAGGGGAGGCTGTGTTCTGCAGGCTCGCCCTCTTCCTGAACGGAGCCTTGGCTTTCTGCTTGACGGGAATCGGGCTGGATGACATTTTTCTGCCGTTTTTTCTGCTGCTGCCTGACGACGATGACTCAGAACTGCAGAAAGCACAGCAGGGAATGGAGCGAAGGGAGACGGCAGCTCTGCTCGTCACACGGCTTTCGAAAGGAGTCTGACTGCATGAAGAGCTCAGCACACTGACATGGCCCCTGCTGGTGGTGGAGGAAAAGACCCTGCAGCTGCTGGAGAGGCGGGCGAAGCTCCTCCCTTCCTTCCCTAGGTTAACGATTAAGCAAAGCAGGGGAGGGCTGCATGGCCAACCTAGGCTTCCCCCTACCGCACCAGGCCCCAGCCTGTTTGTTCCCATGGTTGCCAGGGAAACCAGTCTACCAGCAGCAGCCTGGACTCGGGCTGCAACAGCAGCTGTCATTTTTGTTATTGTTCGCAAAGCAAACGAAGCATGAACAAAAGGAAAAGCATGAGCAAAAGAAAGCCAAATAGTAATGAGATGAAGAACAAAAAAAAGTTTAAGAAAGAAGAAAACAAGGCAGGGGCTGGAAAGAGAAGTAAGCGAAACTGTTACAGCGAGATGGCGCCTCCTTTTCTATCGGAAACTTTCTAGAATGGGGGGGCACTCAGTAGAGGGGACTGATGTCATATTCCGTGCCTGGCATTCCTGCTTATAAATAAACTGTCCTGCTGATCCGAAACAGGGTTCCGCGCAGGGGCTGACAGTTTCTTGCGGTTTTATGGCATGCGTAGGCTGCATTTGTACAGGGGCAATAGCTGGAAAACGATGGACACCACTGTGCTATCCCAGATAGTTATATAAAAGTTAGTTACACTCTTAAGCAGCGATAAAGTCACATTTTGTGTTCAACCCCATGTGTGTGTTTGCTGACCATTTTTACAAACAGAGCTTGCATGTTTAAAGAAATCAGAATCAGTTCATGTAGTCCAGTCTTGCGCTGGGGGGACTTTTCTAGAGAGCTCTGCTTGGAAAGAAGCTGTGCGTCTGTCAGCAAGTCTGCGCCCCGCCTCCCTGCTTTATAACCTGCTGCTATTGGCTCCTGTCTGTCTGAGTGGCAGGAGGACACAGGAAGCTGAATCCACAATGCAGAGAGCTGAATCGTGATCACTTGCTTCATCCTCTCAGTGCCACTCGGAGCTGGGATTCTGTGCAGTACCAGGAGATTCCCCTCTCCTGCACCCCACGCTCGCACTGTGCACCTGCAGCTAGTACCGGGACACATGACTGCATGCACATCAGGCACATCCTTTCATGTGTTTGTATCTTTCAATAGAGATACAGCCAAAAGTTTGGCATCACCTAGAATTTTAGGATTAAGACATAATTTAAATATATATATATATATATATATATATATATATATATATATATATATATATATATATATATATATTTGAACATAATTTTGATATTTAATTTGACATCATGTAATCAGTGGTTAAAGAAAAGGGCTTGTAACCAGGAGGTCCCCGGTTCAAATCCCACCTCAGCCACCGATTCATTGTGTGACCCTGAGCAAGTCACTTCACCTCCTTGTGCTCCGTCTTTCGGGTGAGACGTAGTTGTAAGTGACTCTGCAGCTGATGCATAGTTCAAGGTGGCTGACGGCAAGCATGTCAGCAGATTTCTTTTCAGTTAAGTAATGGGCAGTTTAACATTTCCCCAGGAGAAAAGCTGCAATATGCACGCAAACACCCTTATAAACCTTTACCACTGGATTTTTGCAGGTATGCTTTTCCCATGGTTATACTATGTATTTACTATAGTTTACCCTTTCCATGTTTATTAATATGCTTTACCATACCTCGCTATTCTTTGCAATGCTTCCCTGTGCTTTACCATGCTTTCACTATGCGCTACTTCACTTTGCTGTGCTTTTACTACAGTAAAGGGTACAGACTACTGATAGTGTTGTGAGACCTTGTTCCTAACAGTATCTGCTTCAGATTCTTGCTGTCCTTCCACATTACAAACAGACACAAGAACTCATCACAGAGAAAGAAACTCCAGAGTCTACCCAATAGTCAGCATTGTGTTCCTCCTAAAATGAAGCCATAATCTCACTTCATTCAAACCCCAGAGACTGCATATAATATATGGGCACTGCAGATTGAAAGAGAAATCTCGCAGCATGTCAAATAGATAACTGTTAAAAAAATCAAGGTGACAGAGCAGATAAGGAATAGTGTGATGTCATCTCAAAATGTGTTTTTCCACTGTGACACATTCCTGAAGCACTGCTGTGCTGTACGTTTATCAAAAACCCCTAGACTAACCAGAAAACTGTTTTAATATCACACAGGATTTCTGATAGAGAGAGGACTACGCTATCCAATGGCGGACATCTAAAAGCTCTACATGCATTCAAATGGATGTATAAAAAACAGCTTTATAATACTCCACTGGAAAGAGACATCGGAATTCAAGACTTCATATATCCATGGCAATACACCAAACCCAAGTGGTTCATCTTACTGCAGTAAAAGGACGTCAGCATTGGGAGAAATTAATGTGGTTTAAAGTTGACACAAATTATACATTATAGATCACAGGCTTGTTTCAATTGAAATATCTAAATAACCTTCAGAAATACCAGAAAAACTCTTAACAAAACAGATGTAGCTGTGTCCAGCCTCATAGGAACGTAATGAAAGGTTAGAGGCGTGCCTTACTCACAACTCAGAGATGAAATCTAATCGATGTAGAGTAATCCCTTTATCCCACTCTCTCTCTCGTTCCCTTGCGGTGGACATTTCCTTTATTTATCCAGCCTGTCAGGTTTGCTACAGGGGCTGTCTGTGTTTTTATTATTCGTTTATTTAGCAGACGCCTAATTCAGATACCCTAAGGGCCAGCGGAGGAGGGTCAGCTGCCTGCCCGTCCTCTACTCTGCATGCAAAACAAAAACTGCCTGCAGCTGGAATTAATAATGTGGGGGAGCACAGTACTGAAACTCAGCCCTGGAGCTCAGACATTAGGGGCTCCTGGAACTCGCTATTAGGGGCATGCAGAAAAAGCCTAACGTGATTTTTTTTTTTTTAAAGAGAAGGTCCCAATTTCATTGTCGGAGATTTCTACGTGTGTATTTGTACACAGATTTAAAAATACTAACCGACTCAGCTCTCCCGGATCAAATGTGGAAGCGCGTTCCAAAGCAAAGGAGCTTGAACACTGACGACCCTTGAATCGTCGGATTTTAAATCGAGTGCTTGAAGTTACCAAGAGGCCAGCATTGTCCGGTCTCAAAGTACAAACCGGTTTACAGGGAATAAGGAACTCCCACAGACAAGTCAGAACCATGACTAGCCTTGTAAGGGAGGGGCTGTGTTTTAAAAGCAGGAAACCAATGCAGTGACCTGAAAACTGTGGCAATACGGGAAACAGACTGAGTGTGTGGAAGTGTTTCTGCTGCGGCGTTTTGTATCAGCTGCGACCTGTCCAACGAGGCATCCGGGAGACCAGCAAACAAAGAGTTACAATAATCGACACTTGACAAAGCCGTTGATGAACGGAGCGTAAAAGAGAGGCTTTTGATGTTACAGGAATCAAGCTGTCAATTCTGTTTCTCAAACTGTTACGATGAGTCAACTTCAGGAAGCAAACACGCAATAAAAGCCTCAAAAATAAGGGTTTCAAAAGATTTCAGTAAAGTGACTTGTCAAAGTAAAGTGGGCGTGGGCGTGGACTGCCAGCAGAGGTCAGTAGAGGGCAGTGGAATATGGGATTCATTCGACTAGAACATAGAATGCCAGTGCATTTCAAAAACACTACAGTAAAGTGCCATACAAAATCTATTGTGACTGACATGACCTTGCAACAGGGAGATGCATCTTTTATATGGTTACAGAACCCTTAAGGACTAACCCTATTACACAAAGGCGTGCGCTACAGTGCTTTCCGACTGAAGTTCTGTATTTGCAAATAAAACATGCATTCATTTTGTAAACCTTAGTACCGATCCAGTATTCCGCTATACATAACAGATGTATGAATGAATCATGTATTTCATTAATGAATTACATGAATTACAAGCGTACCCAGCTGGCTGAGAAGCCAACAGTTTTTTACTGGGGACACTACCAAAGTAGGCTGTGTGGTCCAGTGGTTAAAGAAAAGGGCGTGTAACCAGGAGGTCCCCGGTTCAAATCCCACCTCAGCCACTGACTCACTGTGTGAGCAAGTCACTTCACCTCCTTGTGCTCCGTCTTTCGGGTGAGACGTTGTTGTAAGTGACTCTGCAGCTGATGCATAGTTCACACACCCTAGTCTCTGTAAGTCGCCTTGGATAAAGGCGTCTGCTAAATAAAAAATAATATTATGCAATACTAAAAAGCAGAAACATAATATGTCAAAAAAAGCACATTCTCAAAATGAATCACCTAAACTTAAGTCAGATAAACCAGAGACAGACTTTCAAATCGTCTTGGAAAAGTTTTTTGGTTTTTTTTAGTTTTTTTTAAATCCCGTTAAACGCATGTCACTTTTCGTAATAATAAACGCATGTCACTTTTCGTAATAATAATAAACGCATGTCACTTTTCGTAATAATAATAATAATAATAATAATAATAATAATAATAATAATAATAATAATAACACTTACCTGCCATTGCAAAACGGCTTAGTTTTTGTTTTTTTGTTTTTTTTAAGAAAACGAGTTTTGTAGCGTAAATACAAACGTTTTCTTTTAGGGAAACTGGTTAAAATACTGCGCGCAAAAAGAGTTGCCCCTGATTAAAGGTGTTGAAGGTTTTGAACTGAACTCGACGAAACTTCTCCGAGCTTCGGTCTTCGGCCTTGTGTGGATCTCAAGAGTTTTATTTTGATTTTCTTCCGCCGTTTTGTGTATTATGACGCTCTGCATGATGTCATCAAAGTTCCAGGAACTCGCAGAAGTTACTCAGAGTTTAAAGGCGCAGTCACTGTAATTGAGTGCAGCTTTTACAAAGTACAAAATAAATAAATGCATGCATACATTTACATCAAACACGATATTATTATCTATCAGTAAATTATACAAATATTAGTAGTGAGTTAACTAACTTTTCTTTGTTTTGTTTTGTAAGAAAAAAAAAATGATTGCAGGTAATGGTAAAGTTAAATGTATATATATATATATATATATATATATATATATATATATATATATATATATATATATATATCGTACATTGTCATGTTTTGTTTTGCAATAAATAAGTTTCCCAAATTGTGGGGTGATTTCTGTACCGGTTCTTTGAGAACCACTGTGCCCATACCTACAGTATAATGATACTGTGTACATTTTCACATCTGGTTGTCATGTATTCAAACTAGTCAGGTTTTTGTTTAGGAACTAAATCTGCAATGTTTCCCAGTGCAAATAACACCACACTTGCAGGTTCCAAACTATGTACAACAGTGTGGTTCTAGAATTTTTATTTTATTTTACTTCCTGTATTTGAGAAATCATGTGATTTGATGACCTTTTAACTCTGCTGACTCCACCTACTTCCATACTTTACCATGAAGCCACAGAACTAGGAACCAATCAAAATGATTCATCACTTGGTCTAAAGTGAATAGAAATGTTTCCTCAGAAGGCACGCTAGACCAGCCCCTGCTGCCCCCTTCCTGTTTCAATACCATGCAGCCTTGTTACCATCTGCTGGCTAAGCCACGTCCTGCCCAGCTTTACCTGAGACCTCGCTGGTAATCTTGTCAAGGGCTCAAGAGATGCACAGCAAGCCGGTGCCTGTGGGCGTCGTGCCAGCCCTTCTGACTGTCCGTAATGAGATTGAGCTGGGAGGGGGGACAGAAGCAGCCCTGATTAGCTAGCTGTGTTCCTCTTGGAAGCGTTTAGGGATTTTGTGCTTTTGTTACCTGTCACAAAGAATCAGCCCAGCCTTCTGCTGACTTGATGTTAAATCTTTCTTGCGGGGATTACAGTGCAGGCTGATTTAAAAGGGACAGTGTCCACTCACAGCAGACCGTGCAACACCCTTTCAAGTTAGCGGCTGGCCCTGGTGGAGACCATGGAAACGTGCTTTTAATTGTAACGCACTACATCTGATGCAGCTTCGGCTAAACCTTCTATACACCTGCAGTCTTTGTCATCGCATTCGGAGACCACGATTCTAGAGAAGTCTGTCCCAAAATACCACTGCCTGACAAGCAGACCCCTGCAGAATGTCCATTCCATTCCCAAGCCAGGATATTTGAACCTGTTGCAAATCCTTTCTCGGGGAGGGGAGGGGGGGTGGCAGGGTGCTCCCAGGCACCAAAGCCAAGCTCTTTGATTGAACGGCTTGCGCTAACCTTATTAGGTGAAAGCCTTCCGGCTGTATAGAGACGCTATTTAGGGACGCCGCCTGGGTGGTTTCTGGATCCCAACGCCAGTGATTGTACTGTCAAACTATTCGCAAGTCGCCGAGGCGAATTGTGTTCATGCTTTCTGATTGCGCATCAGCGCATGAAACCCATATTCCAGTTATTATTTTCATGCAATCACATCGAACGCTGATTATTCCTACAACTGTGTACAGAGACACTGAAACACAAAATACACGGAAGGCACACATCTATTTCTGTACAACGTAAGGCTTGCTGGGTCCAAATCAATATGCACAGTCTGATTCTGCTCACTTAACGACACTTTTAGGATCTGCATAATACAAGCATCTGTGTGAACTTTCAGTTCCTCTCCCCACAACATAAAGAACAGCATCACTTTACACTGTGTGATTGGAGCAGCGAGCAAACACCTACTGCAAACTTCACCTGTCTGAGCCCAAGCCTTTCCACACATGCGCTACTTTTTCTAACCCTGGGCTGTCCTTGGTGGACTAATTGGATTTCCCTGGTTCATGCGGGAAGATCAAAACCTCCCCAATCCGCAACTAAGAAATTGGGTTAACTGAAGGGAATTAGGGTGGAGAGAAGTGGAGATGAGAAAGAGAGGAAGGCGCTCCTAATGCCCACGTCTTGGCAGTCTCTGAGCAGCAGCCTTGGCGTTTAGATCTCTCCGGTCCTCCAGAGCCCAGCCACCCCCAGTCTCACCTCGGAGCGCCCAATCCAACTGCTGACAGTCTGTCGCTCCTTTCCTTGCGTTTCTTCTTCTCCTTCTTGTTATTTCTGTTATAATTGTCCCTCTGTTAGCGGGTCCCGAAAGCCTTCAAGATTTCCTTCCTATCGGATCTTGAGTTGGAGGAGGAAGACGACGAGCTTGACATGGGAAGTGGAGCGAGCGCCGAAGATAAGGAGCTGGCAAAGCGCTCCAAGGATCTGGAGAAGCAGCTCAAGGTGGACGCTGACAAAGAAGCCAAGACTGTGAAGCTGCTGCTGCTGGGTAAGCAAGCGCGGGGAGAGCTGAGCCCGCTTCCCCAGCATTGCAGGGGTGGAGGTCGGTGGCTTGCAGGTTGTCGTTCGTGGAATTCAATCGGGAGGGGAGGGGATAGATTAATGGTGCAACAGATACTCTGTCAGGCTGTCCATGGACCTTGTGTTTCTGTCAGTGTGGGTGGTTACCCAGCGTTATCGTCTGCAGGTAATTAGTGGAATTGAAAGGTGAGTTTCTTTCCAGCTCTTCAGCAGTTCCGCAGCTTATGAAGTTGCTTTCTCAGATCTCTTTGTGTTATTTGGTGCACAGCAGGCTTGCGCTGTTTCAGTTCTATCAGATATCAGTTTGATCTTGGCTCAGATAAATCAACAGATGGCTGTTAAGTGTATTAAAGTCTTTATAAGCGATCTCAGCGCAGCTGGCTTTGAGGTGGCTTTTCAACCTGCAGCGGGTCTGCACAAACTGACTGGCATGGCTCTGATCTGTCAACAGGGGCAGGAGCAAACACAGCCATATAAACTGTGGGTTCTCTCTTAATCATTTCAAAAATAGAACTAACTAGATTCCGAAGCAAGCGCAGATGAAAAAGAGGGGTTCCAGAGAGGACTAAAACTTCGCACGATACATCTTTGTGGCAGGATTTCATATTTGTTCAGGCTAGTTTTAAACCGTTAAAGGGCTGATTCGTCAATCGAATTAAATTCAACAAACATGCATACAAAACTGTCCTGAACTATTGAACAACACACAAGCTGGAATATACCATGGCTCAACACTAATGAGCTTTAATTAAAAAAAAAAAAACAAGCTCAGCTTGTGATATCTGAAAAAAAAGGTGATATTTAAAAGTTCTGTGCTCGGTGACAAAGATGTGGTTTAAAAGTAAGACAGCTCCATGTTTCTTTTCTTATACACCACTGTAATATAAACAACAGAAAAACGAGGGCTTGTGGTGAAAAAGGTGCAGCCGGGATCACACAAAACATCTCTAACCCCAATGCAACTGCAAGCAACTCTGATCGTAACAGAGCAAACCTGCAGCTAAACTCCCCACCCACCCAGTCCCAGCATGATGAATCCGTTTAGTCTCAAAGGCTGGGTTTGATATTTACAGTTCGCCTGGTTCTTGGTGTGCTTGTTTTTATCTCTGTTTTGTTGCGCACCAGCAAAGACGTTTCACATCCTTCTAAATCCAGATTACAGAACAGCATCAGAGATTAAGCTAGATTCTTGAGTGGCTTTATATAAAGCTGTGCAATTGATTCCGTCATATGATTCCATCCTATACAAATGTGTACACATGGCTAAATAATCAAAGGATACACATTTTAAAATGTTAACGGTGCAAGCAGGCTCTTGCTAAGGGTTCAGAGTTCCTAACAGGCTCTGTGTGTGCGTGAGGCTGTCCTGATAAAGCCCGGTTAGGATTTGCCAGGCGTTACCCTCTCCTCCTGTTGGTTTTGTTCACCGTAAGCACACCTGGCTTTCAGAAGACAGTCGTTGCCTCGTGATCAGAGCTCAGGGCTCAAGCCTGGGAATGAATCATCGATTGATACATTCTAAATAATAAAAGAAAATTGCTGTTCTATCAAAATCCTACAACCATTCGAGGCACCATATATGCAGTGAGCCTTTCGGTACAGAAATAACAGGAATTGAAGAAAGCATTTCCCAATTTATTGCAGTGTATGCTTTTTCCATTAGGGGTCGCCTGTCCTTCTAGTTCGGTTTGTCTTTATGTCTATTCCTGCTTTAGAAAACTACCTTACAGGCAAGTTTGTCTTAGGTCACTGCTCGCATCACTTCTACATAGCCCCTCCCTCTGGGGTGTGTTCAGCCTGATGCAATCTACCATGTATGCTGTAATAAACACTGTAATGTAAAATAATGAAAGACAAACAGTATGCAGGAAATCGAATAAAGCAGGGCAGTCCAGCTGCAGTTCATTGCTCTTAATATTCATATCCCCCAGCATATCTGTGACCTCAGCAAGTCACGTGACTTTTGAAGCACCTGCTAATGCTGTGGCATGCTGTGTTTGCTATTAATCCAGTAATATGCATGAATAGTTTTATTTGTTAGTAAACAGGATTATAGATCTACAAGCACTGGGCTTTTTCTGTTTAGCTAAAATAAACGACTATTGTGATTCCAGATGAAAGACGATGATAAATATCTGTTTTTTGTGAGATACTGCCTATGAAATAATAGCCTTCTGGTCTAAACCCTCACTGAGAGTCACCCCCTTGCTGGGGGTCGGTTAGGTAAGATCACAAGAATCCTGGAGGGAGGCAGGATGAGGTGAATTCTTTCCAGGTGGTTTCCTCCCTGGGGAGCACGGAGCACTCCCTGTGAGGGCCTGGCCACGATCAACAACTCGACACAGCCAGGCTTCGAATCAGCAAGATCCTGATCACATGACTCGCCCTGTAAGTGATTTTACTGGATGAGCCTGGCTGGGAAGAACAGTTTAGAAATGTAGGCTTCGTGATGGTGTTGCAAAAATAATCCATGAGCGACCCGCGTCCCGAGTTGTTTATGGATGAGACTTTTAGAAAAGTTTTGCTCTTGACAATACATTATTATTATTATTTTTTTTTTTTTTTAATTAAACATGTTTTTTGTTTGGAATGTATTCGTCGTATTTTGAAATCAGATTCTTTTTGTTTCCATGGTGACTCCGCAGGTTATTATGGAAGCAGTGCTTTTTCTTAAGCTATCCTTCCAAAGAGAATTGCGTGTATTTAGCACCAGGATAAAGAGATCAGGCTATGTACTGTATGCTGTTCTTTCACTTGAGCTCCAAGAGGCTCTTAATGCTGTCTAACTCCATGGATACAGTACGGCAGGATTTTGCTACTGAATGACATCACAATGCCTTGACATCATTGCATGATGTCACCGCACCATGCTGATGCTAGCAGTGGAATGAAACATCATACCCTAGAACCCTGTCTTTATACCTTGTAGCAGGTAATCAAACTAACAAGGACCGTGATAAAGATAAGTGAAGGCATTTCTGTTGTTTTCTGCTTATAAAAAAAATCACTTCTTATTTAATTCAACAGACCTTGAAAACCCTTCTGGAAATAACTTGTGAATGGAAGCTCTATGATGTAGTGCGATGTTTAGGGTAGATCCACCTGGAAGAGGTGCCTGGATGCTACAGATTCAGGATTAACGATCGATCAGCTGTAAGCCTCTTCAGAAGCATGGGCGGCTAGCGAGGCGCAGGTATTAAAGACTCTCAGCGGATTAGCCAGTCAGCATTAGCAGATTTAGCACAGGGGATGAAGAGGTTTACAGGGCATACAAGCCAATATGTATCGGACATTGGAATCGATTCAGAGGGAATGGGAACTGGAATTGAAAACCAGGATTTGACCCCCAACTCTGATTGCGTGATTTCTCACGACCTGGAAGCAAAAATGTGGTAAAGCAACACAGATGTGCAAGTAAAATCTCAGCCAGCTCGAAAACGATTCACCTTAATATTAGATCAATGCAGAAACATTTAGAAGGATTGCAAACATGAAACACACACATTATATATATATACACACACTGGGCGCCCCTTTATAACTCTGTAGTCGGGAGCCACAGTTAAGAGACCGTGCTGTTTGTGTTCCGCCTTATAACTTACCCAGCTCTCACTCTGTTTCAGGGGCTGGTGAATCAGGGAAAAGCACTATTGTCAAGCAGATGAAGTAAGTAAAAAAAAAAATCCACCAATAATTGGTTTAAAAATGTCTAGGTGGCATTTTAGCTGATGAATGTACAAAACAGCCTGTTTTGTGCAATCAGAAAAAAACCCTGTGCAGACTACAAGGGAAGTGGTGATTGTGTACCTTGTCGCAATGACAACTGTGCACCACTAGATGGCAGCTGATACAAAGACTGCCAGCAGAGTGCTTGAAGGGAGTGTGTTGCAGAATGGGTTGGGCGCTCTTGCTCAGTGTATAGCCACCCCTGCCGGCTCTCCTAGTGGAGGTGCTCCTTTAGACTGACTGGCACCCAGCTCTTCAGAGTGAAGGGAACTCAGAGAGACGGCAGATGTGATGCAACACTTGTGATTAGAACCATAACAAGATTGCGGGATGAGAAAAGACCAATCGGCCCATCAAGGCTTGTCCCATCTTAGCAAACCCCTCTCCCCTTTGCTACTTCAGTGCGTGGTGGAGCAGGTTAGTGAACGCTCTGAGTGGCGTCTTGCTGGTTTGACAGCCTCTCCGTGTTTCTTACTTTCTTTGCTCGGCTTTGTTCCTCCCACAGAATTATCCATCAAGACGGCTTCTCGAAGGAAGAGTGTCTGATGTTCAAGACGATCATCTACGGAAACATCCTGCAATCCATCCTGGCTATCGTCCGGGGCATGCAGACCCTGGGAATCAACTACGGGAACTCCTCCAAAGCGGTCAGTCTCCACGGCAACGAGGCCTAGTCTCCACGGCAACGAGGCCTAGTCGCCAGACGTTAGCACACGAGCCGGAAAGGGAAACAAAGTGACGTCCCGTTTTGAGACGCAAGCGAGCGAACGGTTCTTTAACACGCTTGCAGCGTTTGGGCGTCGTCTTTTAATATTTAACGGGTTGGTTTGCTTTGAGTAAACTTCCGTTGCCGTGGGCTCCTGGTAAAATAAAGTAAATCATTAACACAAAAATGTATTTCAAGACGACGCATAGTAGTGATATCTGGAAGCCCAGCCTATAGGCTCTGTTTAAAGAGCGCTGCAGGGAACCCTCGATATTAATGTGGACCAGATTGATTTGGCTGGCTAGTGGAATTGTGAAATGGCTCAGATGACACTGTGTGTGTCTCTCTCTCTCTCTCTCTCTCTCTCTCTCTCTCTCTCTCTCTCTCTCTCTCTGTTGTTCTGCGTGACAGGATGACGGGCGCACGTTGAATAACCTGGCAGACTCCATTGAGGAGGGCACCATGCCCCCGGAGCTGGTGAAAGTCATTCTGAGTCTGTGGGAGGACACAGGGATACAGGCGTGTTTCGAAAGGGCTGCAGAATACCAGCTCAACGACTCTGCCGCTTAGTGAGTCCCTCCCAGCGGATATACCCTCCAAGCATTTATATACTTCAGGTCGTCAACAGCCGCTAGTAATGTTTTGTCCCCCCCACACCCCCACCCCTACCTCCAGCTACCTCAACCAGTTAGACAGAATCACGAAAGCAGACTACCTCCCCAATGAGCAGGACGTACTGCGATCAAGAGTGAAGACCACGGGTATCATCGAAGAGCAGTTCTCTTACAAGGATGTGCACTTCAGGTGAGGAAGGGAGGCACGGCGACACAGAGAGCAGACAGGTTAAACATTAACACAGGGCTCAATTCAACTGACGTGGAGCTGTCGCAAAATACAAATTCAAGCCATAATCCGATTTGGATCCGTTTTAATTTGGGCTTGTTGCTGATAAAGCGTCAATTGAATCAAAATAAATGTATTTTTCTAAAAAGCCTTCTCCCAGCTAAGAGCGGATTGCATTGGGTCACTACTGCACCTTAATGTAATCTCTTAATGAAATTCCCTGTAAAATATTCACAAAGAAACAGTTACCGCACAGGAGTAGCCAAGGGTGTGTCTCTGTAGTTCATCACAGTGACAGACAGGTTTCATGAGGAAGATTCTTGTGCGGCTGCAGCAGTGTGAGATGTAAACAAACCGGACTGCCAAGCAGGTTAGGTTTCATGCGTCTTCAGAAGTCAATGCTGGGTAACACGCAGAGTGAACAGCCCTGGACTGCTGGGCAGCTCAGTCTCACCGTTTGCAGTTCTCTCGTAGAATGTTTGACGTGGGAGGGCAGAGGTCGGAGCGCAAGAAATGGATCCACTGTTTCGAAGGGGTGACCTGCATCATCTTCTGCGGAGCTCTCAGCGCCTACGACATGGTCTTGGTAGAAGATGATGAAGTGGTAGGTACTCTAGCGCCACCTGCAGTTAGGAGGGCGTTACTGCATCCTCAAAGCTTGTTTTACTCCAGTGTGAAGTTGTTACTCGCTTGATTGGGACACTGACAGTTTTATTTCCCTGCCTGCTGATTTGTTCCAGGCAGACGGCAGTGTGTCGCTACTGCAAATGCCATGTACAGCCCCAGTGGTTAACCATAGTGATAGCCCTGCCACAAGCAAGCTCATGCTATCAATTAGTGGAGTGGCGAGTTTTCATTTAAAAAGAAACACACTAGGGTTTGGTTAGGGATGGAAATAAGACTCCTATTTCATAGCAGTTTCACCCATTCCAGGTTTTACTACGAGCTTCATTAGTGTATATGTAACAAGCTCATGCATGTCTTAATAAACTCACGGTAAAGCCAGGAATGGAAACTGCTTTTGCAATGGGAGTCTTATTCCAATCCGTGGGGTTATTTGGTCCGATTTCACTGTTAATCATTTTGGAGGTATAGAGATAGTTTGAAGGTGTTTCCTCGGTTTTCATCTCTGTGGTCTTTTGAGCTCACCGTCAAAGAGACGAATGCAGCAGCCTGAGCCAAGCTGCAGGAGGACTCGCCTTCAAACCAAGAGCTGTCTGAATGGGTTACACAGGAAATACCCAAGCGAACGAAAGCAGATGGCAGACTGAGTGGAGCTTCCCTAGCTGCCTGTCTTCCTGCCTGACACAATCAGACTCACACAGAGAATCCCAGAAGCAAAGAAAAGCTGTAGAGGCTTGCCAAATGAAGACCACCAGGTGGCAGTGCAATCAGCATCGTGTTAGCTTTAAGTTGCTGTCGTGGTTGCGATGCCTCAATCCCAATTTAAAACGGCCTTAAGGGATCGCCCCCCCCCCCAAAAATGATTGCATGCAAACGGAATGAGAAACATCCACCTGCAGGGGGATCGGTCTTTAATCCCATGCCAGGGTTGCGTCTCTCACCTTGGCTATGACCCTCCTGCCTTCGTCTCTCCTCCAGAACCGCATGCACGAGAGCCTGCATCTGTTCAACAGCATCTGCAACCACAAGTTCTTCGCAGCCACCTCCATCGTGCTCTTCCTCAACAAGAAGGATCTTTTCGAGGACAAGATCAAGAAAACCCATCTCAGCATCTGCTTCCCCGACTACGATGGTAACTCCTGAGGGCGGCTCCTTGTTCCACGGCCGATGCGACGTTCCTTAAGAGCTTCATTCAGCACTGCTCTAAGGGACATTGCATCTATATGACACACAGACACACCAGCAGTGCTCTACACTGTAAACCCTGATAAGTCAGCTCCAAAAAGAATTGAGTAAACTCATTGCCTTCATATCATTAAGTTTAGCTACTCTTTCAGTTTTTGTTACGACAACTTTCTCTGGGGTTGACTAAGTGCTGCAGCCAGGCAGATGCAGAGAGAGGGAGAAGGGAGGGGAGAAGGGAGAGAGGTCACATCCGCAGACTGACCACCGAACGGGGGCGGCCACACACAACACAAGGAGAACATGTGGGGGGGCACAAGAGACACGCAAACACAACACACTTGTGCAACCGCACACGCACAAAAACAACAACAACACAATAAACAACAAACAACTCCAAAAATAAATTGTACAAGTCCTGCAAGGGCTGATGGGAATGGAGTCCCCTGATTCTACTCAAACCATTTACGTTTGAACAACTAAAGTCAATTTGAATGTTCAACTAACTTAAAATGGATGGGTGTTATGAATAACATTTGAATTTCTCAGTCAATGTGACTTGATTTCATTTATTTAGAATGGCTCTAGGGTTTACAGTGTAGAATATAAGGGATTGGGTCTGTCAGCCCCACATATAACGGTGTTTGTGATTTGGCCTTGAGGTCTTGTTTATAGAATATCTTTTTCCACCCCAGGTCCCAACACATACGAAGACGCCAGTACCTACATTAAGATCCAGTTCCTGGACCTTAACATGCGGAAAGGCATCAAAGAAATCTACTCACACTTGACCTGTGCCACGGACACAGAGAACGTCAATATCGTGTTCAACGCCGTGACAGACATCATCATCAAAGAAAACCTCAAGGACTGTGGTCTCTTCTAGACACCTTGTGTAAGTAAGGAGCTGGGATTGTGTATCGTTATGTGGGCGATGTGAAGTGGTGAAGCAATGTTCCACTGTCGTTGGCCACTAAGATGATGCTCAGCCTCTGGCATAAACAATGTACTTGTCTTAATGATGCTCAGCCTCTGGCATAAACAATGTACTTGTCTTACACGTAGGAATTGACTATGTGGATTCAGTGACTGCTGTTTCTTTCTCTACCTGAACAATGCCCCACCATCCCGTTTTAATAACGCCGTTGTAAATGAGGTGAAAGGCAGGCAGGCGTCTTCAACATGTGTCGGTCGCGCATTATTTAAAATCAGCGGACAGGGCATTCGTCGCACCCCCAGTTTGCAGTTGAACTGTAAAACAAACCCCTCTTAAGATCAAGGAAGGCCGGTAACATGTAGCTATGAAAGTAATCCTTTCCCCCTGCAGCACAGCGCAAACCTGCCTTTGATTCGACCTGCGTGCTTGCGAAGGAAGTTTCCAGTACCGGGCTCAAGCAGCCTCGTGCAGAGGGTCTTTAGGTTCATCTGCTTCATCCCAGATTCGCGTGTGCTGTGCTGTTTTAAACACTGTGGACCTGCTCCATTTGCTAGCACTCAGCGTGGCTCTAGCATTCAGGGGAACACGGTTCTGACCCGTCTCCCAGCTCTTTGTGGTAGTGCGCCCGGGTGTGGTGGTCTCAGGACCCCCTCCACCCGACAGGTACCCTGGGTACTGCTGAGCAGAGGCACCATGCTGATAGAGTGGTCTTACTTTCAGACGGCTGTCAAAGGTCCATACTGCAAGGATAGGGACACACGTCCCCCTGTTAATTATATTGTTCTAACCAGCCTTATTTTTATTTAGAGATTTGAGGAGACACTCTCCTACTGAAAAGTAGCTTTGCTCACTTAACTAACATTACATTCCCCATCTGTGTAGTATCTTACCTGTATGTATAATTATAAAATGACATGTGAAACTCAAATCAAGCCAGTTTTTTTGGGCAGTAAATATAATCTTCATTGTTTTCTTTCTCTCCCCCCTCCCCAGAGCCCCAGAGCTCCAGAGTTGTCCTGTACCCTTCCATGCTAACAGCTGAACTGCCTGTCTAGGGCGACATGCATTTTCTGGCATCCTGGCAATACACCAGCTACTGCAGTAACAGAGATTTGAGGACTGCAAACCCTCCCTTCCTGCATTTAGGGACCACACCCTGAGGAAACAACATAGTCTTAAAAAAAATGAAATAAAGAGTAACTAAAATGTATAAGGAACTGCAGAAACAAAATGATGTAGATTTTTAATACAACATACAGTAAGTACATGCAGTATTTTAAGTTAAATGAAAGGAGAATTTTGACATACTGGCGGTACTACTAAGAACAACCATGTAAATATCCCTGGAGTTTGAAGCAGAAAACTTGGAAGAATGTTGCAATTACTGTGCTTTCAGTCCTAGGTCGACCATCTCCACATGAAACATTGTGTCTGCTGTCTTTTTAGTTATGCAAGTGGATGGTAATTAAATGCTGCTCTGCCTCCCAATAGAAACTGCTCTGGGTCTGAGATTCTTGAATTTTAATTGTAAAAAATAAATAACTCCGCCCGTACACACATTGAGATCGATGCACAATTCCTGAAGCACACCGGTTATTGTTACAGATTTGAATTAAAACTTTTCTTTAAGTCAGAGTACATCAAGGTTTAATATTTGAAAATAAATATTTATTTTCTCCTATAAACATACATTTATAGAATTGTGGATTTTGTAAATAAAACTAGTGTCAATCTGTATTTAAAAAAAACAAAAAAAACAATGGAAAGAGTCAGATAAAGCATTTAGCTTTTTTTAATATTTTGTCAACTCAATGTACATCTGTACCTTCTGTTTTACGACTTTGGCTTAAAAGAAACTAAAGTAGTGGCACAAAATAAAGGATAAGCATGATATACATAATTTGGTCTTACTTCTTTAAAAGAACATGTGATTTTCTTTTTTTTTTTGTAAAGGATTGTTTTGTAATAAAGTTAGATAAAACCAGGTCTTCTTTGTCAATGTCTTTCGTGTATGAAAGACCGCTTGTCAAAACATTTGCAGCATTTTATTATAATGTTCAAAACACGATCTTTTGCCTTGGATGCCCAGTTGAACAAACACTGAGAGAGCGCGTCAATTCCTGGTGAACAGCTACTTGTGCAATGAGGGCCAGGTTACTGACAAGCTAGCAAGCAGTGGTGCCATAGCCTTTCCTGCAACCGCAGTCTAAAAACCAACCAACCAGTCACAAGATTATGACAGCCAGGATTAAAAGAAACAGGCACTGCTGTGGTTAACTGAATTCCACTGAACATCTGATTCTGCAAAGAATCAAAAATGTACCAAGCAGCTGTCGAAACATACTTCAGAACTAACTTCTACGAAGAAATGAGGGTGCGCTCTGAAATGATCGAAAGCCCTGCGTTATTTAATGCAGCCCTTTCTGATTAAGGAATAGGACACTCCCAAGTGAATAATTGTTAATTATGTGCAGGGTGCAGCAACTCTGCTCAGGGGATAAACCAGCACTACCCCCCCTGAAGGCAGGTACCACTCCACACTCTCAATAGAAATCTACTTCTGCTTTTTCCTTTGTTTCTCTTAGCTGTTACTGCATACCCTCAACAAGTCAGGGCTGTAACCGGAAACACATTTCAACAGAAAACCGCTGTGACTGCAGCGACTTTACAAGCAAGCAGCTAAGCCCAGTGTTTAGGTTGTGGCAGGCTGTGTCGCCAGCTTCAGAGGTGGGTGCCAAGGGTTCTCTCAGTTTAGTCCTAGCACAGGGTTCTTTTTCGGAGAACGAATACCTCATTTATTCTCTAAAGACTTTTTGATATTAGTGTTTAACAAATGAGGTTTAATTATTTTTTACATACATACCACACACACACATATATATATATATATATATATATATATATATAAAAAATAAAAACAGTGGTCCATTTACATGAGACGCCATTCCTCAAACACATTGTGAACCAGCCACTCAATCAGATTACAAACCCAACAAATTCATTCTAAATGAAATAATGAAACTGCTGCAAGGAAGCAAGCCAGAACATATGTCACATGAATCCGCTGCATTTACAGAAAAGACTGATGGTACGCTTCAGGACGCATGTCTGCCTTGCTGAGTGAATACAGCACACACAGGAAATGACTGAGCTGTGATACTGGCGATTATAAAGCTGTGAGTCACACTGTAGATTCCCTTTACACCGCATTATCTATCATGGAAATTCATTCTATCATTACCTTCGGAGGAGTGACACTTTAAAATAATCTTGCAATGATTATGAGAATTATCGTTTTAAAAGACACTAGTACCTCTAGGACATGGGCTGAAACCTGGCTAGGGAACCAAGTGAACTGAATTCTGGGGGGGGGGGTCTCGGCACCACTGCAGAATTGAAGCAATAAAAAATCTAGACAATATTCATCAGCTTTGTCCTTCGAATAGATGTGTGAAGTTTCAGTTAATGTATCTCATCAATTGTAAGGAGTGCATTTTTAAAATTCCGCTCAGGAATCTGATCTGTTCATAATCTACACAGCACGCCTCGTTTAAAAGAAAATAAACCACCCGATCGTCCCCAGAGTATATCTACGTAGAAAATGACCACAGCTTGTACACAAATCTGAAAGCTTTGCACTGTCGAGAGAAAGTGCTTACCAAAAAAGGTAGAAGCAAAAAAAAAAAATGCTTTTGCAGTAACCACAGACACAGAAATGATAGTGCAGGAAATTCTGCTCAAACACACGTCATCCCTCTACGGAGTTTACAGTATATTGAACAAAGAACTCACTGCCATACACAGATCTACACCAGGGTGACCAATCCCAGGCTATTCCACTCCAGGTTTAAAATAATCAACCTACTATTGTAGCTAATTGGAGGGTTACTTGGGTCTACTAAACCATTTATCATTAGCAACAGGAACCAAGCCATAAGCAAACATCTTGTTCCAGGAAGTTCCAAACCTTTCAGCAGTGGAAACTGTTGGGTCATCCTCCGACAGCTACATTTCAAATTCACTTGCATCAGAACCGAAGGGCACAATAATCTCTGCTAAGATCCACACATTATGTGCGCCAGTCAATTCTGTGCCTTGAGTGGAAAGTATTGTACAACTGGTCTAGAAAACAGGATTCAAAAACATGTAAAACTATAAAAAGGATTATTTAAAACTAGCTTGGTGGGAACAGAAACATCCTGGAACAACTTGCAGTGTTTAGATAAAAAAAAAATAATTAAAAAAAGAAGATAGAAAGAAGAAAAAACACACAGCATGTATTTAGGCGTAATATTAGCCCATTTCTGTAAACCAAATAAACTCCAACACACACAAGAGCCCATCATTGCCATTTAATATTGCCAAGATTAACATTAAGCCTGTACAAATTGTCATAGACAGAATACCACATATTTCAGCAAAGGAATGTACATGAAAAGAAATTCAAGTGGAGAATGTTAGTTAACAACGGTATCGGTTATTTGGCATCACATTTCACAAGGTAAAGGCATGCTCTAGCCGCATAGAGGGCCACGATAATGTAAAATAAACAGCATGTTACAAAACTGTCAAATTATATTAAAAAAAAGCCAATCTGGATTTCCGTTTACTTTTCATTATGAATCAGTTTGTGAGGAAATTATCTAATAAAAGAAAAAAGGTGAGAGCAGGGAGGGGATGAAAACTCCACTGTTCCACCTGAATGAGAAAAGCTTGCACATGTCAAAAAAAAAAAAACACTGCATCTATTAATCATTTAATGTGACCAAATATACATCCCTTATACTGGAGTGCAAGTTTAACAACAGTACACTGTTTTCACATTGCTGGCAGGTACAAAGCGACTGCACTAACAGTACTGGTTTCAATGTCCTGTGAAGAACTTCTGTTAAAGCAAGTTAAAATGAAATGATTAATTAATTACAGTTAGTGAATTCTCAATCATTTTTTAATTCCCTTCATTTCCATGCAAATCCCTTGGGCCCAGAGGAAAGCATCTCACAGGGGGGAAAAAAAATAAAAAATTCAACATATTAAACAAGATTTTAAAAAGATACATACTGTATCAAATTGTAATACAATCACATCGTTACAGCAATATCTGAAGGACGCTTCGTTGCGGGAAAACCTTACAATACAAACGCCCTCTAATCCTGCACATTTATAAGAAGTGTGTACAGTTCTTTTACAAATTATGGGTACACATTTGAGGGCCCTTATTTTCTTACTGAAGAGGTTTGGCAACATAAAAATGTCCTTATTCATTATGTCCATTTACAACATGACTTGGTGAAACAGCACAAGACATCAGCATGCCTCATGTTCCAGCATAATAAAACTTTGAACCACATCATGGTCAGTGTGCATAGTAAAAATTGCTTACCCCGGGAGTGAGAGTAAACCTAAACATGGATAAATTAGGACATTTACTAAATTAAAGCTTCTAAGACGATGGCGACTCGATAACCAGGTTTTAAAATTCCCGTCGCTTCGCTAATCATACTGCTAAACTGTTTAAATGTGGCACTGTGTCCCCCCCACCCTCTGCCTTCTGAAAAAAAGGATTAGCATGGATCAGCAAATCACCGCTGAATTTCAGAGCGAGTTTACATTTTATTTACAGAGTTTCATCTTGTCTGCTTAATAGCATCAAATATTACAGAGTTTTTTAATAAAAAAAAAATTCAGAATGCAGATTTGGCGCTGAAGAATACAAGGACTGCATGCAGCAACAGCAGGTTCCATTTGGTCCTTTTCTACAAACCTGCAACCAATCAGGGGAGGCAGGAACCGATCTGCAGCCTGCGTTCATGCGTCACTCTAAAAAAGGACTACCTACAAAAAGAAGAAAATGACTGCAAATTAAAACTTCAGCCAGAAACTGAAGAGAAGTTTCAGTCTGCAAGATCTCAGACGGGTGTTTTAAAGCTGTACACAATGGTTTGTTTAATAATTACATTAATTACTTTTTCCCTATGCGGTTTAAAAGATCTATATAAAAATGTCAAAGCAGACAGGGCAATCAACAACAAAGACTTGCAATACTTCCTCCAGTACTTGGTATTCCCTGAATTGAACCAATACCTATTGTTATCAGAAACTTTACTGAGAATCACCTGCAAGTTCTTTCAAAGCGTTCAGTAAAGTCCACATTCTTTCAAGTTGTTTTTGATGATGACATCAGTCACGGCATCAAACACAAACTGCACGTTTTTCGTGTCTGTGGCGCAGGTGAAATGAGTGTAGATCTCCTTTGTATCTTTTCGCCTGTTGAGGTCTTCAAACTGGCACTGAATATATGCAGCTGCTTCCTCGTAAGTGCTGGAACCTAGGAGAAAAAAAAAAACAAACGTAAACATTTGACAGTTCAAATCAACATTACAACAGCTCCACATGAACTATTAAGAGTCCTCTGCACACTCCTAACTAACGTCAAGTATTTCACTCCACGAATCACACCTGCATATTCGGGGTAGCAGATGGTAAGGGGACTTCTCGTGATCTTTTCCTCAAAAAGGTCCTTCTTGTTCAGGAAGAGGATTATAGAGGTATCTGTAAACCACTTGTTATTGCAGATGCTGTCAAACAGCTTCATGCTCTCATGCATGCGATTCTGCACGGAGAAAAGAAGAGAGACATCTTTTAAATAAAGTTTGACACATACATTACCAAATGCAAGGCTCTTGCAACATATAAACAACTTGAAAACTATTCTAAATCATTACTCACCATTTCCTCATCCTCTGCAAGAACAAGGTCATAGTCACTGAGTGCCACGCAGAATATGATGGCCGTGACGCCTTCAAAGCAATGAATCCACTTCTTCCTCTCGGATCGCTGGCCACCAACGTCAAACATCCTGAAAGAAAAATGAATAGAGTCCTTTTGTGGCACTACTAGTGCGTTTTGAAAGAACAGTACTACACTAAAAAATGCACAGTATATTTGTCTAGTTTTTCAAAATTTTTTAAGAGTTTTAATACCGAGCATATTGCATTTTATACTAGTAAACCGTGTGTTAAAAACCCTCCTCTCAAGAATAAAACAAACCATTGTTTTTTTTTTCATTTGCCCATTTCAGATTCTGATTTGAGCAACTAAGCAATGCTTGTGCAAAGGATACATGTACACTGCCTAACCAATCATTTAATGAAGCAAAATAATGACCAGGTTTAACATGGCATACAATGTTAAAAAAAAAAAAAGCTGTGAGCTTTTTAGTTATAATCCTGACAGTTTAATAACAAGCTACAGCAGTTTCCAGAGCAGCTACCATCCAGTTATGAAATGTTAATTTTATGCAGCTGGTTTTCTCAGTTGACAAGAGTTAATTAAAGCATCACCACTTCCAACTAGAAAAATAAATAAACAAACACACGAGTCCAAGTTCCTTCAGGAGACGCACATAATATTTTGAACAATGGCAAAATGTGCCAATCTATCTGTCACATGACATGCTAACCAAACTCCTGGTGCAGGACGTCAAAGCATCCATAATCCCTCCCCCACACCATGTGACACACATTGGTTCTTTGAAAGCTGCAAGGCTTACAGGGGATATAAAAAAATGAATGCAACAATGTATGCTGTTGACACAATTTATTCCAAATTAGATCAATTTAGCAGCGAAAGGTTTTTTTTACAGTCCATGTATTACTCACATATTTCAGAGCTACAGCAAAGATATGCCTGGATCCATTCATGTATCACCTGGGTCCAATTAGGCTTACAGTCACATACACTGCGTGTGTGTGTGTGTGTGTGTGTGCAATTATAGATCTTTTACTGTCAGGAGTTTGAGGTCTTACTTGAAGTACAGGTCCTTGAAAGTGAAGTGAGTCTCGACTATGCCTGTGGTTTTCACCCTGGTTCGGAGCACATCTTGTTGTGTTGGGATGTAACTTGTTTCGGATATTCTGTCCAAGTCATTGAGGTAACTAAACAGAGAAAGAAAACATTTAGACACTAGCCTAAATAAATATCTTTAGGATTTCGACTTACAGCAAACCAGTACAGTATACTGGATAAGCACAACATGAGACAAAAAACAAAAACTAATAATAATAATAATAATAATAATACATGCACACAGCAGCCCTATGGCCAGTATGTACAGTATATGCAGCTTTTTTCTTGGATTAAGTATATAGGACATAACCCCTTTATCAGATCACTAAGGGAACAACAACAGTCAGCAAACATCAGTTGCCTCATATACTGAAGCCTCTTTGTATTCTGGCTTGCAATGATCCGACATCTTTCTTGTAGGTAAGACTGGGGGGGAAAAAACCGACAGAGATAAATTGTGTTTCCTGGAATGTTATATATAAAAATCCTGTACTATAAAAATCAGACTGCGATCTTGTTATTTAGAACACAGTTTAAAAAGTACGTGGCTGGAAATATAAGTGACGGAGGGTGTAGATTTAAAACACACCAATATCATTACAAGCAAAAAGCAACTCAAGGCAGAGAGGGGAGAAAGATCAGGTTCAGTTTGAAAAATAAAAATGTATTGATCAGAGTAGAGCAAACCAGAGAACACCACGGTTCTGCATGGGTGATGTCATAATACACCATGGCCCCTCTTATCTCTTCCCTCACTCGCTGTTTATTTAGAAGCTGCCTATTTTGAGGACCGTCATAAATCCTCTATTTCCACAATAAAGGAATTCGTCCTTCACATGATAGTAAAATCTAGAACTATGCCCCTTCCCTCTCAAATACCAGCAGGAGTTTTTGAACGGTTTACTATTAACTGTTCAACCAGTTTCCTGGGTAACCTGCATCTCCTTTGTCTGCTCAAGTACCTCGGGGACAGCAGGATATGTTTTGTGAGATAAAGACAGCCCAACGGCCTGATCAGGTTTAGATCAGGGAACACATCAGCCTAAGTGCTTCTATTTGTTCACTTATCACATCACAAACATGCCCCCCTGAGTACTTACAAAAACTGAGACAGGAAAGGAGTTCCAATCTCAAAAGAGCAGAGGAGCGAAGACCAGAATCACGTGGAGATTTGTCAAGTACCGAACAGAGCCTCCGAGAAATCAGAGGAGCGCTTTCGCTATAGCTGTAACCATTGTTAATATTGCAAAAGGAATCGTGTGAAAAAACACTGCACTATCAAGTTTGCAAAACCTTTTCTGTACACTAGCACTGAAACAGAGCAAGTGGTGTCAGACGTGTGCCTGAATACAGACTCCCACCCTCTTTCGTCTGAAGCGTTTTACAGTTAAGTAACACTACAGTGGACAGCCAGGAGCCAAGTATTTTAAAAACCAATCCTAGCCCTCAAGTCCTTTTGATTTGCCATTCACTTGCTTGCTCTAGGGTTTTTGAAAACGCAAAGCCTATTCTAGTGGTCACTTTAGAGGAGGGGTTTTGTTTTGAATTATACTCACAGTATTGTATGGCTCATTCACAGAGTAAAACGAGCTCATTGTCGAATAACCTTTGCACTATATACCCACTGAAGTGGAATGGAAGCATTGCACTACGCAGAGAGTTAAACATACTTCAGGCTGCAGAAAGGGTGCTGACTGAAGCGAGCTGATCTGTATCTGGCGATAAGTTGATAATGTTGCAGCTAACATATTTCTGTAGTCTGCTGTTATTGTCTGAAGTACAAGGAGTTTGCCATTTCTTTAACCTTGCCCAGAGATACATTTTGCAGCTTACTAGCTATATAGACTTCCCATACATGCAAGGGCTTGCCTTAAATATTCCAGGAAAAAATATATATTTTGAGTGCAATTCTAATAGTTTTCTCTAGCAATTCATGCTCAACTAGAAAGTACATTTTGGAAAAAAAAGGGGTGCAAGATAAATACAAAGGTTGGATTGAAAGCACAGGCTTTAAAATTACAGGACCAAAGCTATGCATCAAAATCTTTAACAAGCACCTACATGAAATACCAGTACAAGATAAAAAGCCTGGCTTCATGCCCATGGGTGTGCTCTGGAAAAAACAAACATGCAGCCGTCTCTTTCTGTGCAGCACTGCACTCATGTTGTGGACATTTTTACTATATTTAACCCATTCTGCAGATTCACTTACTTAATCTGTTCAGCTTTAAAAATGGTCAAAAACAATGTAACCTTTCTTGGAACAAAAAAAACGACTAGCACATTGGGAGAGCTTTTATTTCTGGACCAAAGGCACTCATAAAACAGGTGATTTTAGTACACATCCAGACTACACAACACTGATAGGAAATTATTTTTATTTATTTATTGATTTATTTTTTTGACTAGAAGTTATGTGTTGGTTTCCATGTCACACTATTAACCCCAAACAATGCATCAGATTTGAATCCATCTTTTCCGGTAAAAGAGACAACCATAATTTACAGGTTGTCAAAGCAACCGTGAGCAGCGATTCAGGCTGCTCAAAAATAATCCTGTTATGTGGTTTTAATGACATCACTGGTCTCTGAAACCGAGAATCAAATAAAAGCTCTGTCAGGAATACATCCACTCCACGTTTCTGTTGTAATTTACTTTACAGTATTCATCATACAGAACAGCTTGGATGTTTAAACTCCTATTACACCTGCCCTGTTCTTATTATTGCTTTTGCACAACCATTTTAGTTCTGGCAGTTATATACCTAGCTAATCTCAGCCAAGATGCTGAATCAAAGCCACAGACATGCATGTAATCATTAAATTCAGCTCTGCTGCAAAATGAATCAGAAAGTCACCTCACTCAAATCTTACACCAACGCAATACCTACGATGTACACCAAGATGCAGGTGTGGCCCCAATCCACAACCGGAACCCATTCCCGACCCACAACTGGAACCCATTCCCGACCCACAACCCAAACCCATTCCCAACCCGAACCCATTGCCAACCCACAACCCAAACCCATTCCCAACCCGAACCCATTGCCAACCCACAACCCAAACCCATTGCCAACCCACTATGTATCCTAAGAAATGGGCAACCTTGTTTTTTGCATATTAAAGAAACAGTAAAAGGGGAAGCAGTTCCTTACTAAGATGCAGAGTCGTTGAGCTGGTACTCTCTGGATCTGTTAAAACAGGCCTGGACGCCCTCATCTTGCCATAGCCTCTTTATTACACCAGCCAGTTCAGCACTCATAATCCCCTCCTCGGCAGTACCTGCCAGCGCAAACAACTGCCGGGCATCGTCCTATAATAAAAACACATGGGTTAGAGAAACACGCTGACGGCACGGTGAAGAGAGGCTCCTCCATCCTGCACAAAGGCATGACGCACGCAGGACGACGCATGTTCCTGTAATCATCAAGTACGTGTGTGCAAAACCCTGCAACGCCCAGCAAACTTAAAACAGCTTCTGCATGTCATCTCAACCCATCCGTTTACAATACAGAAACAAGAGTTCTCAATCTGCAAACGGAATGTGAAGATAGCAAATCCTTGCTCTTTCAATAGCTTTGGGGTGTGGAGGTAGAGATGAACAGCTATCCAAGATCATGGACATCCGTAACCCGTTATTCAATGAAATGTACCCACCTCCCCTCCCCAGCACAGTAAAGAGTTATTAATAAAAAGGCTTTTTTCTCTGCTCCAGGCATGCTGAAACATGAGGGAGGAAAAAATAACAATGCACAGCACAGCTTGCAATCAATAAAATATGAAAACAGCAGCCTGACCCAGATCAAGGGTGTTGAAGGAAATCAACAGCTTTGCAGCATACGTTTTTATTTGCTGAAAAACAAACGAGCCCTAGCATAATAACGCAGTGCTGTTGCAGGGGAAGCTCTGCTTATGAGGAACAGAAAGTTACTGACGCTCCAAAAGGAGTTAGAAATGGAGAAGCAAGCTGGTCTCAGGGTTTGTTTTCTCCTCGTGTATGATTTCACTGCCCTCCAGGACACAGTCCATGTGCCTCAGGGACTCAAATGACCCGTTCGACTGGGTCAGCACTGCCTTCCATTCCCAAAGCAGCCGCATTGAGCGGAACTCAAGCTGCAGGTAGCACGCGTGCTATTTCATATCGGAAGCACTCGGTTTGCCGTGTTGCCCCAATGACAGAAGTTTCTTGTCCAGAAACGCTCCCGTTCTGGAGAATTGTTACCTAAATCACAATCCTTAAAACAGATCCCCATTATGTTGTAAATACCTGAAGTCTACAACTCAGAAAAATTCAGCCACTGAAAATACACAGAGTAGTGGCTAACTATGGTGGTAGAAATGATTCTACAGTACTTACCGCTCGTGTTGGGTCTCCAAAGTCTATCTGTAGCCTTCCCATGGCTCGGATTATTGCAATAATAGACTGGATTGTGTTGCTGTACACAACCACTTTGTACTGCTTACATTCCTCCTCTGAATATCCATCTTCATGAATAATTCTGAGGAATAAAAGACCGAATCAGAAAACCCAAAAACATTCAAGGGTTCATATCACATGGGATTGGGATTTTGCTCATTAGGAAAGAGGAGTATCATTGAACAGTGCAAAATTTGAACATGTGTTTTTGCTAATTGGGGGTTATAAGCCAAGCACTGATTATAAAACTACTTATTTTTCACTTAACACTAGGAGAATATCTTGCAAACGAGTGGAAAAGGGATAACCAAAAGTCTTTGGGTGAAGATACAAAAAGCTTTTGAATTGAGTATGCCGTATAGAGCAGAGTTGTGATGCTGGACTCACTTCATCTGCTTCACGATGGTACTTTTCCCAGACTCTCCAGCACCTGTAATACAAGAAAGAAAAATGCAATTCTTACCAAAGCAATAATGATATTATAATTCTGCAGAGACCAGAAGCTAATGTCACATCAAAATGAACTAGATATAATACTGACACATATAACCAATATGCCACATTCAGGAATGTTTCGGCTAATGCCTTTCAGTGCCATAACACCACAAAAGTATTGCAAAGTCAGTAAATTTAAATTAGGGCTGCAACAAAGGGTACATTTTGACCTTCGAAGGTTCGAACCTTCGATGGTACTAATTTGCATAATTTACTGGTGACATCACCATAGCTACTCCTTTATATTTGATTGAAAATCCTATTTTACAGGTAACCCATATAAAAGGAATAAAACATTTCACATAAATATATGTTATATAGAACAGTAATCATGTTTATATAATTGAATTAAACACATGTTGGTTATGCACATGTAATTGATGCTGCTTGTGATTATATATACACACAGTAAGCTTACATTGCAGCAGCATCTTACTGCAGCCAATTAAAAGAACTGCAGCGGACTGAGGAAAAACCAAACTTTATTTAACAGTCACTGTTCCAAGCAGGTTATCAGTCACCATCACATTTACTAAAAATAATAATCATTATTATATTATGAACTTATGCTTGTCAAGTGACCCCAGAGATTATTTCCTAATGTCATCACACTGAGGTTTCTAACTGTCTACGTGCAGTTTAACTTTTCATATTAAAATTGAAACAGCAAACCCAACACATCACAGGACCGCATCCCTTCAGTGCAACCGGCCTCACTCAAAATGTACTGCGGCAGATTGCTCCTCAGCTGGCAAACTAATTCTCTCCTGAAGGAGAACAATCCATCTGCAGTCCAGGGGGCCTGGGCAAATGTTTCCTGGCACAACAGTATAGTTTTCCCAGCGAGACACGCAACGAAGAAGCATTTTCTGTTTTGGTAGTAACTAAACTTAAGGTTACAAAGCTCAGGGGTGTCCATCTCACAAGCAAAGTCTCCAAGATGACCCACCAGGCATCTGACCTTGACCACAAGGACAGCAAACAAACCCATCAGGTCTGTAACACCTGCAGCGTTTACAATAAGGTAGACTTGTGCTAAGCAGGCAACTAAAAAATCTACACTACAGGTGCTCTTGAACATGCACTGTCGAATTCAGGAAGATTGATTCTCTTACTATCATTTATTTAGCAGACGCTTTTATCCAAAGCGACTTAGAAATCAAAATATAAAAGTATACAAGTTACAGCTACTAAAATTGCAAAACACATATATACAATACATACAAAATAAATCTAAAATTTATATATATATATATATATATATATATATATATATATATATATATATATATATATATAATTTAGAACAGCAGTAAAATCCAGTCCTGAGGATAACCAGTAGCTGTTTCCACAACAGGGGGGGGGCGAGGGATGAGATGGAGTGAGCAGGGGAGGAAGGAGAGTGAAGAGAAGGAGCGAGCAGGGGAGGACGGAGAGTGAAGAGAAGGAGCGAGCAGGGGAGGAAGGAGAGTGAAGAGAAGGAGCGAGCAGGGGAGGAAGGAGAGTGAAGAGAAGGAGCGAGCAGGGGAGGAAGGAGAGAAGAGAAGGAGCGAGCAGGGGAGGAAGGAGAGTGAAGAGAAGGAGCGAGCAGGGGAGGAAGGAGAGTGAAGAGAAGGCAGAACAAGTCAGCCAGCAGAGGATGAGCAGAGAGGTCGAGAATATAAAGAGACACGAGGGATTGGAGATAGGAAGGGGCAGTGTGATGAACAGAGCCATAGGCAAAAGCAAGACCCCACCCTCTTAAAAAGACTGGCACAAATAGAGATTATAATGCAGATTGCTGACTGGTCGTGTTACAGAGATGAGATCAAACAAACCCAAGATAAAATTCCTATTGCGGAAATCCCTTTGAAAAATAGTCATTAAAAAGTCCCTTAACAGAATTGGAAGCTGCAGTGTGATTCTAAACCTATCAAAAGCTTTGAAGGTAAAGCATGCTGCTTCGGGTTTATCCATGGAGGGTAACGGCTGGTCACTTCTACTTGTGAAACTGTATCCACTGTAAAAGCGGAAATCCCTTGCGCTATAAAAGATTTATTGTACATCATGAGAAAGTCAAATATGAAAAACTGCCAATAAAAAAACCTGCTAACAATGTAACAATTTCCATCTTGCATTATTTACAATGCTTCCCAGTTTCTTTGTGTGTGTGTAATTCCTGTACTTTCCTCAATCTCCTTCTCGGTATTTGTTAAAACCAAATTCATGCAGTCCACTGGTTAAGAGAGTGTGACTCACCGCCCTAAAATAAATGACATGTAATTATGAAGCCGTTCTTTGGAAAGCACTGAAATATACTCGTCGACTCAGTCATGGCCTTACCTTGCTGATGAGGACTTCATTTTGAATAAAATAAAATAAAATAAATAAATAAATAAAATGTCGATATTTCTAAAATTTGCAACATTTATAAAAAGTTGAATTCCGCTTCAGTTTTTACATCAAGAAAAAAAGAAAAAAAAAGATTTTAGAACGCTCAAAAACTTCACTTTAAGACTACAATCTAGAAAGAAATGTTTACCACAATAGTGCTGAACTGCCAAACTAATGGTATACATGCGGTAGTGGAATGCATCCCTTTTGTACTGCTGTACTGGGAGTGGGGAGACCTCCATCAAACCCTCCCCCCACCCCCCCATCACATCAGATCGCAGAGCACTGAAGCTACAAGAATTTCTGCTTTATAATGATGGATCAGGTACACAGATTAGAAATAAGCTAGAACAGAAAATCACAACACAACTATCGTTTTAGAAACATCAGCCACCATCTGTCAGAGAAAGGCATGCCCGGAAAGGATTAATGTTTTTCTTTCTACCATATGTTTTAAACAATGTTGACTGACTGCACATTACTGTAGCACAGAATGCATGTTACACGCAGTAAATGCAACCCGTCTGATCACATGGTCCAGTAGAAATCCAGCTATCAGAATCAGATTCAACCACGTTAATGCATTATTATCAGTCTTACAGCAGCAGCTGTACCAATACCACACATATCACCAGAACATAAAATCCATCTTAAAAAGGAAACACAGCAAATATTTTTATCAACTGCCCATGGCACAGACTTAACCACAAACACAGCCTTTTGTTATTCCAGAGTTTGACAAGCAGATTGCAGTATGTAGCACAATCAAGGGTACTTTCTTAAGGAAACAAAAAAAAAAGATTGCAATAAAAAAGGCACAGTAACAATTCAGTCCCTTGCTTCATGAGCGAGATCATTTAGGTAAACTATACATCTAGTCAATGAAGCCAAGCTAGACTGAAGCAGTGTCTACCTACTGCACAATATGGTGCGGAGAATTCTCCAACTTCTCTTTAGGACTGAAAACAATACATGTCTAAAACAAACTGCTGAAACCATGACACACTTTCATCACAGTCAACCGTAACTTCATGCCTTTCATCGGACTGTCTTCAGCTCAAAGTTTTAGCATTTGCCAAGTGTAAAAATAAACCCTTGTGTACTTTTTTTTTTTTTTTTTTGATGAGTTGCTTGAACTTTGAAGTAGTTTTCATTTTGCTTCAATGCATCATAAAAGAAAAGGCCTGCCACATCTTCCCGACAGCCATGCATGCTCAAATAACTGCTTCAAAAAAACGTCTGGAGCTTCAATATTCAAACCACAACCATTTCAGCTATGGCGGTATAAACTCATCTGCAAGAGCAGCGAGGGAGGGAGGAGTTTCAGAAATCCACTGCACTCACTCCAGCAAGGAAGGCTATGAAACGGTAAAACATGTATAAAATAAAAGCAAGCGCCAAACAGTAGACAAGTCGAATTGAAAGGTGACGGTTGGGCTCAGAAACTGGTAGCTGAATCATTGTATCAAAACTGGATTAAAGCCCAGAAGTAGTTTGGAATCGCTCCAGACTCTTCACAGAACATACAGCGGCCCAATAACGAAGCTCACAGAGAGGCATGGATAAAAAACACAATAGAAAACATCGCAAGAGAAGAGCTTCTTTTTCAGGAAGGCATTACAGAACACAAGAGGAACTGGCCTAAAACCACACAGCTTCCACTCAATGTAAAGAATATCGTGTGAACAAATGTTTAAGAAATGTAGTGAGGGCTTTATTAATAGCTATCCACCATTATGAAGCTTCACACATCTTCCGATCAATAGAACAAAGCTATCACAAAGTACAAATAAGCCCTATAAATAAGCTTTCAGGGAAATAAACACATAAAACAATAGCTGGCTCAGATCTGTAGGTATTTATAATAGAGGTGCAGGTCAGCACACAAAATAAACGATGCCTCAGTAACAAAACAAAGGCCAGTTTTGCAACAGCACACCCTGCCTACTATAGCAGCCTCAACACCTTCAAAAGAAGCTTTATATGCAAGGAAGAGGCTATTGAATACAATACTGAGGGAACATAATATATAGCATGCCAAAGGCTGACAGCAACCAGAGACAGGAGAATTAGCACATAATGAAAATAGGAGTTCAAGTAAGGTTGATTAAAAAACACTACGTTCTCAACACATAACTCAATAAACAGTTAAAACCCCACGTTATTAAACTAGCTTTACCAATACGGAGTTTCACGTGTATAAAAGGAAGAGACTACTTGTTATTCATGTCGACACCCTGATCAGCAAACAGTTTGGACTCGCTTTATTCCAGCTTCCCTGTCTATAAGGTGTTCAGGAAAGGATTGATGGTATTTCGAAACACAGCGGATGTAAAAAAGTAGTATTCTGGGTAACTTGAACCAGACTCCAATAAGCAAACCATGCTGGATAAAACAGCTCTTAAAATTCACACAAGCATCTGTGTCTTCAGTCCACCAGAAAGGGCAGGGCTCGAGGATCGCCATTCATGTTAACATGTCTTTAAACTCAATGGCTTGATGGATCGTGTGCTCGTTTGGTAGTATCAGTTATGATGGTTTAAGGAGAGCACTCAGTGTGATATTGGGGTCTGATCTCTGGGGCGACACACTGGAGGCAAATCTTTAAGTGTTGGTGCACCCAAAGTTGTTTTTTGTTTGTTTGTTTTTAATATATAAAGCTGGCATTTAACAATTAGGAAACGCTGCTACATCACTTCCTGGATTACAAAGAATGATTTTACTGCTGCTGTGTCCTGTTAAAGGAAGCAGATTGATTTGTGTATGTGTATCCCAACAACAACAAAAATAATAATAATAATAATAATAATAATAATAATAATAAAGCTGCTGGACAGCCAGGAAGTTAATCCACCACTTCAAATGAAATTCACAACTTCCAGGTTTACAACTATAATACCATAAATGTGACATCATAAAAAGTGACTGAAATACAAAATAATGCTCATTCACTTCAGTGCTTTATTATTTTTTAATGCATGTTAAATAATAAATGAAATGACGGTACAATGTACTTGTTTTAATTGGATCGTTACTCCAATCGCAGCACAGGGTTCAATAACATTTCTTATTCTGGCTCAGGTGTGCTGTAGATTATTCAGAACTGTCTGATCTGGGAAATGAATAGCATGGAATATAAAGCGAGTTTAAGAAGGATGAGGTGGCGATGAACACATCTACCCTATCATGCCAGCATTCTGTAACAATGCGCTGCTGCCAGCCCCATCAGTTATAGATTCAAATACAATTACTGTGAGGACAGAAATACAGTGAATGCACAGAGGACGTGCTCAAAGCACGAATGAACCACATAATAGAAACTGGCAAAAAAACACCAAATGTAAAGTTAAACTGGCATATCACCAGGAAGTAACATTAAATATTCAAATAACGTGTGTTCATTCTAAAAAATAAATAAATACACTTTTTAAAAAAAATAATCAGATTGTGAACTGTAACGTATTCGGACAAAACGTTTTCTGCCATACTGTGTAAAATGCAAACTTGGTGATTTGCATGGACTCTGGAGCTCAGGAAAGTACAGAGTGTTACACAGTATGTAACAATGGCACTATTCACCGATTCCCTGCAAACAAATTGTCTTGCACACTGCCTGCACAAACACGCCATGCACGGCTGTCACCTAAACAAATGACTCGTGAAAGATCACTGGCGGTATTTAAATTGTTTATGAAAATGCAAACATCGGAATAAGAGATTAAATGAACAAATCTACACTGTAAAAAAAGGGATGCATTTATTTTATTCTGGCAACTAAACATTTGTTTAAAAAAAAAACACACAAACGAAAAAACTTTCCAGTAAATGTTTAATTACATTTAAAAACAAGTTATTTATTTGTTTGGCTGACGCCTTTATCTGTGTTAAATTAAGCAAGTGTATTTTTAGGTCTAAATGCCTAACTATTATTTGAAAGTAAAGTTGCTGAATCGTTTCAGGGATTTAATGAGATATTCATCTCATGAGAGGGGGGCTACAATAATATACTAAGGGGGGTTACGCAATGAGTGCAGAGATGTACAGTTTAGAAATTCAACTACAAACGCTTTCCTTTATCATCATTGCTTTTTATTTCAAAAGGTTACGAATCAAATTCGGATTTGCGTTTCCCTTAGCAAAGGCGACCTTTTTTTTTGTGGCCCTCTGTCCCACGTTCAGTTTTTTTTGTTTAGTTTTAAACAATACTTCCACAAGCACAGAAACAAAACGCATAGTCAAAATATTTTAAAGTTTGGATCTCAAGGAAGAAAATGCCAACGTTTGGCTCTCCATTTAACAAAGCACTAGAGAGAACCAAGTAGAGCCGATCTAGATTTTACTAATCAGAGACCAGTACACTCAAACTGTAAGGCTTGAAAAGTTTTGTAAAAATGTTACACTGTACATCTTTAAAAGTTTCACCGCGCCAGGAGGGGAATACTGAATGAATTGCAAACGGGTGTAAATACATCGCTAGCATAAAATCACACGGGGGTCCTAGCTATGCAGTTTATAATAACCTATGCAGCAGACCGGGTTGTTGGTTAGTTAACTAGATCAACGTAATCTTCATGCACACATGAGACTTACCCAGCAACAAAAGTTTCACCTCCCGAGACGCTTTCTCGCCGTCTTCTCTCAAATTCTTGTCAATCATTTTACTCCTCTCGGCCGCCGCCTTGTCTTCGACGCTCAGCGTGCAACCCATTTTGTTTTTAATTTAAAAAAAAACAGACTCGATATAAAATCAAACGCACGGCACAAAACAATTGCTCTTCAGAGAAAGAAAAAGGAGACTTCAGAGCGGAAGAGGCGTTGGTCGCTCACATGGAAAATAAGACGTGCATTTAAAAAAAAAAACAAAAAAAAAAACGATTCAAGTCACTGAATTAAATAAATGAAAATGAAATGTCGTTTTTGCGAGTCTCTGTAATAACACGCAACGGTATTTCGCAAAAAAGAGTAACACGACTACTAAACCAGGCGTTACCTCCTTCCCCTTTTCAACTCAAAAAACAAGAGCATTTAAAATAAAATGAAAATATATATATATAAACACAACCAAAAATTGGTCGCCAAAAAAAATGTAGACGAATGATATCGTCGCTTTTGCCCCCCCGGTCTCACTTCGATTTGAAAACCGTCCTCCCCAGACGGATTTTTTTAATTATTGTGCTTTAATAACTGTTTTTTGTGTGTGTGTGTTACGGTCCCACACCGTTTCCGTTGCTGTTTGGAAGCAGAACAAAAAAATCAAATTGTATGCAAATGAAGGCATCGGCAGTGCGCAGAACCCGGATGGAGGAAGCAGGGGAGTATGGGAGATGTAGTTTTTGGTATGCAGTACGTTTACTCTGTAATTGTATATATATATATATATATATATATATATATATATATATATATATATATATATATATATATATATATATATATATATATATGTATGTGTGTAAAAGGAAGAATAACTGCAATATACAAAAACTGACTTTTTTTTTTTTTTGATGTACACAAAATGTTTAAATTATTACAAAATAATTGGGCAGGAGGCTTCCCTGCCTCTTATTACTCAATGTGGGTTTAAAAAAAACACCACTAATGACGCAGGTTAAATTAAAATTCGAATCCACTGTTTTTCCTCAAACTGCTGATCACTCAGAAGCACGTGAAGCTTCTGTTGTTATTCGATCGCAGTATAAAGAATTGGGGCTCCCCCTCCTGGCTGTTCTTAAAAGTACACTGCACAGTACTGTCATAACATATAAGTGCACGACAGAAAGTCAGACAGAGAGAGAGCAGGTAAAGAATCGAATTGCTTCGATGCGTACTCCTTTCAAAGAAACTACCTGGTGCGATTTGCATTTCACAATTACTTAGGTTTTCTAAATTCAGTATGTATTGCTTTTTTTTTGTAAATCTAACCTAATGCAAGTATTATAAACAGACAACTGCAGACATGCAACCTCAGATGTGACGTCTCATTAGAACTGGCATCACTCAACTGCTAATGAATAGGGGAGAGACGGGGGTTCACACTGCCCTCACTCAATTAGCATTTCTGCTGAGCATTAGTGCTTCCCACTGTGGTCTCTGTGAGTCGGTAAATTACCCTGAATTAGTGTGCCATTTCCTTGTTTTTTATTAGAACACATCCCTCATTCTTGTAGCATTATTTATATTGACATCGTTAAATAATTATTTTAATTATAATGATTCTAAACAGGGCTGTACAACAGCAGTGTGAAAAACAATATATATATATATATATATATATATATATATATATATATATATATATATAGATAGATAGATAGATAGATAGATAGATAGATAGATGGATAGATATTTAAATAAAAGAGGTTTCATGTTTTAATAAAGCACCCAGCTTCCTCTATGAGCCTGTAGTAGCTGCTCTATTTGCAGTAAGTGTTTCATCTCCCTTCTCTATTCTTGTATCTCTGGAGGAAAGTTTCTCATTCTAGAATGTGTCTCTCTCTGCTGCAATGCTGCACCAAGCTGCCAATTGCAGTGACAATACAATTCAGTTTGAGTTTACGGCTGGTTTCACAGACCCTGATTAGCACTAATTGCGGATTACCTTGCGTAAATTAATATAAATAAATACCACAAAAAAAAGTGTTTGCTAACACTTCAACATCCACAACCTAGAAGTGATTTGGTAAGCTTAGCCTCATTGCTGCGTGCGTGCGTGTGTGCGTGTTGCTGTGTGTTTATTGCCATGCTGGTAGTGATCTGTGGAAAATTCCTTCGAAATGAAAGTGCTCCCTGTCTTGAGAAAGCTCCTGTGCTTTGGGGACATGCAGGGCTCTGCATTTTAGCAGAGACAAGCCTCTCCCATTTCAGCAGTGCCGCTTGGTTCATTACCTCTCTCAGGCAGGCAGGCAGGGCTGCTTAATCCTGAGGCATGACCTTTTTGGCTGACGAGGCAGCTTTCTTTAATGCAACCCTTGTGTGGAAACCTACACCCCATAATCCCCTTAACCCCGCTTGCACACACACATACAGTACACAAGTACGGACTCCCACACACACACACACACACATGTATAGTACACTCAGCTAAATGTTGAAACCCGAAAGGGAGAGGGACAGTGTGTTAAGCGAAGTGAAAACTGCTGAGCGATGATGTCACAGTCATCCCTGGCATCACCTCACAGGATCCTACTGGCATCATCCCTCATCTGATGACATCATAATGCCTAACACTGCCCCGCCCTCCCCCTCCCACTGCACCTGTTGGCTTGTCTTGCTTTTATGTCACTTTTTACCTGCGCGGGAGCTTGGTTGTGCTACAGTAATGAACTGCAGATCACCGGCAGATTCTAGGGTCTGTCTACGGGATGAAGCTCCTAGTTTTTAGCATCTTTTTCCTGGCACAGTCATTGGCTGAAGACTTGATAAAGTGCGGGACACAGAAGGAAGGCCTGCAAGTGGGAGAGAAGATGGAGGGAGGCCTTCAGGCCAAGGTCGGGGCATGGCCTTGGCAAGTCTCCCTCCTGAAGACGTCCGATTTGGAGCTGTTCTGCGGGGGCTCCATCCTGAACAAGTACTGGGTCATCACGGCAGCCCACTGCTTCAAACCGAGGAACATCGAGGAGCCCGGGACGATCAAAGTGGGCCTTGGGGTCCACCAGCTGGATAAACCCAAAGAGTGGACGGTGTACAAGAGCCCGAAAAACATCTTCGTGGACGAGCGCTTCGACCCCGTCAAAAGGAAGCACGACATCGCCATGCTGCAGATGAGGGAGCCCATGGAGTTCGGGGACTACATCAGGCCCGTGTGCTTCCCAGACAACAGCACCTTCGCTCCGGAGGAGTGGGTGTCCTGCCACGTGACGGGCTGGCGCTTCGACACCGGGGGCAAGGCGGAAGAACCCAGACTCCTCCGCCAGGCCCCCACCCGCCTGATCCCTAGCGAGACCTGCAACCAGTCCGACTGGTACAACGGCACGGTCGACGAGGGCAAGTTCTGCGCCGGCTGGGCGGGCCGGTGCCAAGGGGACGGCGGGGGCCCCTTGGTGTGCCTCCTGCCCAATTCCGAACGCTGGATCCTGATCGGGATCATGAGCTGGGCAACGGGCTGCAATCTGCCCAAGAGGCCCGTCATCTACACTTCCACCAAGCACAACCTGGACTGGGTGAGGATGACCATGGAAGAAAGCAGGAGAGGATCCGATCTGAAAGAGTTCGGCTCCGAATCCGAAATCAGAACCAGGATGCTTTCCTCCGAGGCACGGAGCCGCAGTGGATGTGGCGTCTTCGGGACCCTGCTTCTCAACCTGAGCTCCTTCATCCTGGTTCTTCTGATTGGATAAAAAGAAAGACAGCGGAACGATCTCTCTCTCTCTGTCTCCGGGATCGCGTGTCGAGGGAGGCGCCTTTACTGTCATTGCTTTGTATGAGAAAGAGAAAAGCAATACACATGGAGATACAGCACAGCAGAGTAAAAAGGGCATCTTCTCTCTGTTTCTCTTTGATTATACTCCTTTGGAAAGAGTTCCTGGAGGAGTCGGAATAAAGTTTATGAATAAACGTGGAGTTGAATGCAATGGTTGTTTCAATTGGAATTTTTTTTTTTTTTTGCATTAACTGTAATTGCATTTTGAATTTAACAGGGTCAGTACGTGGTGCCATCCTCCCAATTTCACTTCTCCCATTTCTCATGTTTTCCACAGTGTCCCTAAAACATGGTCAGCATGTGGGGGTCAAAGATGCGTCCCTTTACCTTACTGTCAACTTGTAAAGGTAACAGGACGTCACGGGAGAATACTTGGCTGTGCTTCAGATACATTACTGACTATAAATTGTGATTGAGTGAAAACCTCTCATACAGGAGCCCCACCTGCAGCCGGCAAAATGTCATAAAAGAACAGGTTACCGTGGAAACCGTGGAACCCAACGAAGCCTTTCAAAGATATCATGCTTACACTGGGTGTGCAGTTTTAGGTACTCTTCAGTCAACAGGGCAAAATACAGAATATGCCTTTATATTGCCCATGCTGGGCAAAAGCACACGGCTGTATCTGTGCTGGGTATTAGTGCCATAAACTTTATTATAATGCAGCATTCAGGACACAACTCTGTAATGCAAAACTGCAGAAGGACAGTGAAGATAATGAAATATAACATAAGAAAATATCAAACATCATGAGACATGCAGCAAGCGGCTTCGCGCTGCTCTGTGCACACTGTAAGGGGATGCGTTGGGCGCAGGGTGTGAGAGATCTCGTGAGGTGTGGGTGAGAGGTTGTGGCTGATCATCACACTGTGCAAAATGATTTACACACGGCATATTAACTTAGCAATCAAAAGCTACTATTGCATAACAAGGTGCTGTTTTTTTTAACTGCAGGTCTGTGCCATACAGCATGTTCTTTGCACAGGGTGCACGCTTATACACAGGCTGTGAAATGATCTGGAGTTCTGACAGACCCTCAACGGCGATCGGTTATGTCTCATGCATGATTTATAATGTGGCAGTACATTATAAATAGCAGCTTCCCACTCTGCCTCCCTCTGTTGCAGAATGCTGGGATCATCTGATTGCAGCGATACGATTCGATGCATTAGGATACGGTAGCAGTGACGAAACCTATTCGTTTTATAAAACGTGCATTTGTAATTTATAAAGAACGTTTGTACCTTTTGACAGCGGCAGTTTTAAAACTGTAAGCAACTGACATTTCTGAGTGCAGGAGTGGGAAAGGTTAAAGCAAAAAGAAATGTAAATGCTGGCAGAATCGAACATCAGCAAAGCAAAAAGAGCCACTGAAAGGTCAGGCTTTGAACCCCCCACCCTCTCCGCTCTCACAGGGGGGGGGGCAGAGGGGGAGGGGGCTCTTCATGGTGGGACATCAAAGCCATGAGTCAGAAAGCAATCGTTCCCTTTCCTCTCGTCATCAAACTAGAAAGAAGGGAGGCGATGGAAATTGAACCTCTTATCGGTGGCAGCATTGCTCAGTTACCAGCACATCGCCACGCTGAACAAGAACAGATAAACAGAGGAACGAGGGACCAGCGTTGGGCAGTCAGGGTTTCAAACACCTGCCTGTTCATCATCATGTCGTTAAGGGGCATAGCTAATACATCATTTACCTGTTGTCCATTCACTATATCGGTCTCAAATGAAAACCATACAAACATGAAAACCACTTTTCATCTGTACAAAAAAAAACAGTGAACAGCTAGGTCTATAAATAACAGTTCAAGATATAACGTTTTATTGATTTTTTCTTTAATTTTTTTTTTTAGCTCGCTTTTAAATTCTGCAGTACAGCATCATTATTAAAATACAAACCTAAAAGGCCTGACATACATTTTTCCACATTCTAGCTGTTAAAATATTTCACCTAGTGTGACCCGCACAGGATAACAGTGTGTATGAAACAGAGGCATAGAGACACTGTGGTAAGGTATACAAGGAAGCAGAGGGAAAGACACATTGTTTTGGCTTGTGCTTCATGTAAAATAATGAAAGATCCTTCAGCACTATAAAGCATCTGGAAATACTAAAAGAAACTGGGTAAATTCAATGACAAACATGTTTGCCATTGAATCTTCTTTTGAAGACCTTTTGTTTTAAAAAAAAAGTCAATTAATTGCGTCAACTGATGATTATGTCCTAGAAAAAATAAGCTATGATGCTAAACCATGATTTGACTTTTCCAACAACTGTTCCACCAACCAAATGAGCTAAAAATTGGCAGCTTTCACAACCAGACCTAGAGAACCTGACAATAAACATTATACTGGGAAACTGCGTTTGGTACATCGTTGTACTGTCAGTGCGATGGCCAGCTTGAAATGCCTGCACTGTACAGTAAACATATTGAGTTCAGTATATTATTTATATGTTAGAATGTGATCAATGGGAGAACTCCATTGGAATCAGCAGAATTCTAAACCTCATCTCAATAGCTTGGGTTACAGTTTCAGTGACTGCACAGCACACATCCCTGCTTACTTCCAGCTAACCGCGGCGCTGCAAACTCTGCCCATGAAGTTTCTTAGCCAATCGTTTCACCAAAAAGCCACCAGCGTCATTGTGCCGCCATTCTAGACACACAGTAACAATATTTATACCTCAATGTTTATAAAAAAAAAAAGATTCAAAAAGTCTAGGAACAAATCAATGAAACTAATAAATCAATTCATAAATAAATATTACGTTAAAATATTTACACACACACACACCCCTCCCTATTATCCCCGAGTAGGAACAGCATCTGAAAAGCACATCCGGAAAATTCCATGTGCATTTCCGACATATAAAAGGGAAAGAAAAATGCTGACTAACGTGGAGTAAAATAAGTGCTCCTCCACTCGACTTCACACTCAAATGGATTAGCTTAGCGGTCATTATTTGAAAGAGTAATAAAGTCACCAGAGAAAGCCATCGTTACAATTATTATTATTCATATTATTATTCCTGTTATTAGTGTTACACCTCTGGCTTAGCAGAAGGCATGGTTCTTATGCAGTTGTCCGATATGGTTAGGTCACTGTTGACAGGGTGCTGATCCATGAACTCTGAGGTTTCCTCCATGATCTGTCCTGGTATCCTGAAATCGATGGGTATCTGCTGCTGCTGCGGGTCCCCCTTGGGGCTGGAGGTGCTGTTGGGGTTGCCGTTCTCCAGGTTGCAGCCGGTGCCTTGCAGAAACTGGAGGAAGTTCTCCTCGATGGAGGCTTCCCTGCTGGGCAGCCTGTCCTCCTCTGGGGAGCGCTTGAAGAAGCAGGTGACGAGCTTGCTGAGCTCCCCGCGGATCTGCCGGTTCAGGCAGCCGTAGAAGAACGGGTTGGAGGTGAAGCAGAAGAAGCCGATCCAGGTGACGACGTTCTCCAGCTGGGCAGCCGGAGCTGGTTCGGCCGTGGCCAGGGCGGAGTAGAGGTGGAAGGAGAAGTAGGGAAGCCAGCAGAAGAGGAACTGGCCCCCCACGGCCGCCAGGATCACAGCTGCCTTGCCCCCTCCGAACGCCCGCTGGGGGGTGGTCCTTGCCGCCTCAGAGCCGGTGACCATGGTCGACCTGCTACTGAGGGACTCGGATCTCTGACGGGGAGTGTCCATCCACGTCGGGAGGGGTCCGTGGTTCATGGCAGCCACCCTGGCTACTTTAAACATGCTGCAGTACACCACCAAGATAATGAGAACCGGGCAGAGGAAATAGAAGAGGCTGAAAAACACGATAAAGAGCTTCCGGTTCCCTCCGTTCCACTGCAGTGAGCAATGCCCGTTGACCTGCAAGGATCCTTGGGCGCTCCAGCCCAGCAGAGGGACTAGGGACATCACGATGGCTTTGATCCAGACGCAGACCAGCACAGAGACCACCAGGCTGACGGTCATCTTGACCTCGTAGCGCATGGGGTGCACGACGTAGTAGTAGCGCTCAATGTTGATGGCGGAGATGGACAGGATGACCATGCTGATGAAGCAGACGCTCAGAAAGAGGTAGCCCCTGCACAGGGCCTCGCTGAAGAAGGCTCGTTCAAACAGGGCGGAGCTGGAGAGTATCCCCAGGGGCATCAGAATCAGCGCGGCCAGGAGGTCCACCAGGCACAGGTGGAACACGAAGACAAACTTCCTCAGCTGCGGGGTCTTGGCGATGACGGTCATCACCGCGATGTTGCCCACCACGGCCACTAGGTCGACGAGCAGCATGAAGAAGAGAGCTATGGACTGGGAGACCACGCCGCCATCCTGGGAGGGCAGGGAGGAGTTGCCAGGGAGTGCAGAGAGCTGCTGGGAGGTCTGGAGATACAAGTCCAGCTCGGAGGCGTTCCCAAAGGCCCACGACGCGTTCGAAGCTGGAAGCTCCATCGACGTGACGAAGGCAGCAATGCAACACTGAGACTCACAGATCCATCACCCATCCTCCTTCCAGCCGGGGGCGATGCTCAGTGCTGCTCTGGAGTTCTCAATCCCTGAGGAAGGCAACCCAGGGCGTCGAGGGACATCGCTACGAGAAGGACACTTTCAGGAGGAGCGGAAGTCTGTTCGCCCAAACAGGTTCCTCAACTCGTCCTTCATAGTTGCGTCCAGGTCCGGGTGTTGGGTGGAGGTTGGCTGGTTCCCTGAGAATGCCCGTGGAGCTGCAGAGCCTGCGCAGGCGGCTGACCTTGTTGGCTGGGGCGATGGCCTCTGATAATCTTAGATCATCTTTGCCAACTCCTGGCTGTCTCGTCTGTTCATTTCTTTCCGGATCAGAAAACCACCTGGAATACAAGCAAAAAAGCAGGTGCTTTTAAAAAAACAAACAAAGCTTTAAGTTCGTCAGCTGTCACGTTTGTAGCTACACAGCAATAAGCGATCCAACAGTACACAGCTGTTTACCTTTAACCCTAGCAGCGATATGATTGGATAACCAGCTGTGCGGTTATCTCAGCGCCCTCACACAGTTGTGATTGACACATTTCCTTCAAGCCATTCTATTAAACACACCTTTGTGTCCAGCTGTGGTCACATGTACAAACCTTTAGCTTTGCCTCAGCTTTGCCTGGTAAAGCACAGCGAAGACATATTACAAGAGATTCAACAGGGATGAAACTTAAAATGCCTACATAGATGCAGCTGCATACCAGTTTTACGCAGGTAGCTGACGATAGAAATCATTAGCCTCCTTCTAAATAAGTCTACGCACTTACTAAAGAGATTCACTCCTCCGTATCAAACAAGGAAGCAGTGTGCTACAGTGTGCTGCCAAAGATATGAATGCACCATAAGGTGGGGGCGGGTGGGTTTGCTCCTGATCAATGACCTTGGCTTCGATAAATAGTGTCTCGTATTTATATGTGATCTCTGCTCTAATGATAGCTCTAATGATTCTCTGTGGTTTCAACAGGGATTAAGTCAAAAACTGGCTCAAACATTATTGATGCTCATGGATATCTGATTTGCTGTCATGCAGTTATCTTTATCGCAGTATGTGGTGTCGTTCTTTAAGGTCGCTAGAAGGACAGAGTCTCTGTAATTAAAAACGAACACAATGCTGATTAAAGATCTCACAGCCTCAGAACTAATCCCAATTAATTATGTGTTTCCCAGAGAGGGTTTCTGAATGTTATTCAGTGATGACTTTTCTAAAACCAGTATTACCAGTTAGCGTGCCAGCATGCTGCCATGGCAAAATCCCACAGCAGAGCGTCAACAGCGTGTTTTCAAAATAAGGGAAACCGAGTGGCAAACCGCTGAGCGAGCAAAACTTTTAAAAGATCAGAAAAGATTGTGAAGTAACAGCTGATCATGAAGTTCGCTTTGCCGTTCAGAGTTCAGGTCTGTATTCGATAGAGTTCTACTTCGGTGGGTTTGAAGAACAACAGTCCCCTGAATCCAGCTGGGTTTTCTTTTTGAGAACTTCTTTGCTTTCATATCAATCTATAAAAGCCATACACTGTTTGTTTGTTTTTAACTGATTTTGCCTTATCAGAAAAAGACTGATGTTACTACCAGTAGGATTTTTACTGGAACCAAAACAGATGTTTCTGCTGTTGCCAGTAACTGCGCAAAACAAATCCTGTCCTTTTCTCTAAACTTAAAAGGTCAATAAAATAATTAATAATTCTCTTTCTTCAACATTTAAAGATTTTTTTTTTTTTAAAAGTCTGACGTCCGATTCCTAGACCAAAGGTGCCAGCAACACTCAAGAACACCTTACTGAAAACCATGCTGTTTGTTTGTTTGTTTGTTTTAATTATTAAAAATCCTGCTCTGTAATCGTGAAAGAGGCACATCATCAGGGTTGTTGAAATAACTAGACTTTTAGATTGTAAAATGCAGGTCTAACCATTCCTACCCACAACGCTTGCCCTACATTAGACAGTACAACACCACCTTAGAGAACCGAACCCTACACTAGAGATAAACTGAGCTCTGGATCGCCTCCAACCCTACCCCCTTCCAAGGAGCCTTCCCGACAAGGCCTCCCAGCTTCAAGCTCTCCTCTCTGGGAGGGAGGCTCTGAGGTGAGTCCTTACAATGGAGACCAATGCTCCCCAGTGCAGTCAGGGGTCTAGGAGCCCCCTACCCTTCCACCCCCCCTCTTTAATGTGGAACACAATGGAAATAGACTATAGGAAAGGGGGCTATCTAAGATCAAGCCAAACCCTAATAGAAACATGCCTTCAGACACACATGCACAGCCAACAGCAAGTCCATTTACCGTCCAGTACCAGTGCCTGTTTCAACCTACAGACAGCATCGCATCAATTAAAACACAGAGAGCATTCACACGATCACCGATGCTTTCAATTACATCAGATCATACCAGACTCATATTTTTATTTGATTTTATTCTCTTGTTTTTCCAATTTATTTATTATTATCATTATTTTCTTCTGGACCCATAGCCTTAAACCTTATTACCATTTGCTTACTCAGTATCAAACACCGGCTAAGGTAGAACCTGGTTAAATACCGTACAAAGATACTGGTCCTGTACTGCTGGTAGTGTAGCCGGTCTGTTCTGTGCAGAAGACACATGGCAGACCCCCTGGTATATATATATATATTTGTATATGGAGCTGTCCGTACCTTGGTTGTTGCGTGTGTGCTTTTTATTGTCCTGGATGACTGAGACGGTCGAGGTGCAGCTGATCAGCCTCCCCTGAATCTAATGCATGGAGACACTGCAGAGAAGGGTGACAGGCAGGCAGCGGCACCCACCACACGCATTCCTCTGGGTCCTAGTGCCCAGCGCGTTTCTCCTCACCCAGCGCATCTGGAACACAGACGTGCAAGGGATGCTTTCTCAGAAATGCTTTTATTAAAGTGAACAAGGGTTCGATATCCGTGACTCCTTCGCAGACTGTTTCAAAAGAGGGTTTGAGTTGGGTTCTGTCCAGGGGAAGCTGCAGTCCACGGTGCTGATGGTACAACTGATCCTTTCTGTAGTTATAAGGCCAGTTAACAGCTAACTGCTCACGGCCTTATAGACATATCACCCGTTGAAGCTTCTCAGAATATAATAAACAGCCTTGTGACGTGGCTGCCTCATTTTTTTTATTGTTCTGCACCTTGTGAAAACACACATTGTGATGAAAGACGATTTTAATGCTTCTGTGAAAAAGAATTACTGAATTAAATCACACCATCGCTCAAGTGGTGTTTAATCTCTGGATGAAAAATAAGCAAAGATAAGTATTATTGTATAAGTATTAGGCCATCGCAGAAAGGGGGTGGGGGGTCAGTTGACGTGAATCAAATCACCGCATTTTAAAGGTGACCTGGTTATTTCAATGACGGCCGCGTTCCGCGTTTTATTACACTGTGTAACTTTACACTGCACGATTCCTTGCGGTCTGGCTGCTTACTTTATTCCGCACCCACACCGAACAGCAGCTTGCTCACCAGCTTGTTTCTGGGAAGTTCAGTTAGAGACACAAGCACACCCTTTGGAACCTGCTTGCCACAATGTCACTCTGCGAGATCCTGCCGCCACCGACCACTGGCTGATCTTTCCTGCCTGCGCTTACTAATATACAGACACTTCATATGTTCCAGCCTATATCACACATGTCTGTGGCAGGCAGCCTCAATTGAAGAGCAACTCTTTAACTTGTAGTGAAAGCACAAATAAAAGGTTCGAGCAACTGCAATAAGAACTATTTCGAAGGACTGTCGTAAAAGATAAAGGGGCAACACTACAATACTGCCCCTTTCAGCATGCGTTAGCTTAAAATGTGGCATTCTGTGTGTATAACTGTGCCTTGAAATCACACACAGTGATTATTATTATTATTATTATTGAGAAATGATACAGGACAAAAATGACAGTGTTAATTATGCTGGTAAACAGTCATGAGTTAAGCTCTCGTGTGTGTGTGTGTGTGTGTGTGTGTGCGCGTGGGGGTGGAGGTGTGTGTGCGTGGGTGGTGTGTGTGACATTATCAGAAAGAACTCGATTCAGGTGTTAGGAGAGGACAGAAATAGCTGAATCTCCCCATGATCCTCCAATCACAGGGTTTTCAAATGCCTTTGTTTCCATGACAACAGATAAAACAGCCACTTCCGCATCAGAATAGCACAGAGCAAACACAGTCACTTAAACACCCTTTATATACTGTATATATTATGCAGTGCTGGGCTTGCAAATACAAACGCTGTTGTAGGCAATGTGTGTCTCCCTTTTGCAAGTCAGTTTCAGTCAAGATGGGCAAGACAGTAGCACTTTACATGGCATCTCTAATTACTGTGTATTTGCATAGTAGTTACTTAGTAAATACGCATGCACTTACACATAATTGCAATGTTATCATGTGTAGTTACAATGCATTTGATGTATTAAATCCTGTTGCATGATATATGTAAGTACCCAATTGTATCAGAAAAGGGTTAGAGTTAGGGACAGGGTTATATCATGCAGAATGATTTACACATTAAGTATATTGTAATTTTGCATAATAACATTGTGATTATGTGTAAGTACACAGGCATTGACAAAGTAGCTACTATGTAAATACACAGTAATTAGAGACACTGTTACTGGCAATACAGCAGGTGCTCGGTTGGCAGGTGCTTCTCTCTTTGAGCATGGCTGTGCTGGAGGCTGCCCTGCAGATTGCCACCCCTGATGAAACATCCAGTTCGATTCAACATGCAGATGTCTCTATATTGCAATACATGATATGCAACACACTGTTGGGTAATTGAATTATAAATAACGATCTATTCAAGTGGATATCAAATCACATTGGAGTAAAAGCCGAGGTATAAATAGTTTTGCAGTTTTCCCATGTGATTCAATGCATTTACCCTGGTTTGCCCTGTTTTTTAATATGCTTTGTCACATGTCTCTGGGCTCTACAATGCTTACCTATGACTTACCATGCATTCACTATGCTTTATTGTACTTCGCTCTGCTTTTACTGTGGGAAACTTTCATTAGGGAGTTCATGGATCTGTCTGACTCTGTGTTGTCTGATAGATATACTAAAGATTGATACATTTCCCAGCACAGTATAGATCTGAACTCAGAGCGAGATCGCAGGTGATATATGGTTACTAATCATACTAAATCACTGCGGTGTGCTTTGTGCCTTCGGGAGGCTGGAAAATAATGGGTCCTGTGGATATTGTGATGTGGCTATTCACATTTTTACCAGCAGGAGGCGCTCTCTCCCTTGTATTCACGTGAGAGAACTATTTTCACTGTGCTTAACAGTGCTCTACTCCACAGAACCACAGGACAAATGAAATGGAGACAGACTTTGACAGAGAGTAGGAGACACTTCAGTCAGGTGGCGAGGGTATGGAATGGGTCACCTAGCCATGTTGATGATGCTGGATAATTAGGATCCTTTGACAACGTTTTGAGATCAGCCAGCTACTTGGAACTGGACGAGCTCTGATTCATACATCTCTGTATTTTCTTATGTAACTATACTCCCAGTAGTAACCCCCACAGAATAGACTAGACTAGCCTAGACTAAGAGATGCTTGTAAAAGGTCCTATTTAAACTGATCAGTGTGATCAGGATACACATTTCTCTGTGCTTGAAAAGACAGTTCCCCTGCAGTGTTGGTGATTTCTCCAGTGATCTCTCCAGTGATTTCTCCAGCGATTAAAAATGTTTAAAATGCATTCCAGGCTCCTGATGGCTGTGTCAGGTGATCTGTGTTGCCGGGAGACGGGATTCTGAACAGGTTCCATTGCAGCGAGTGCCCAGCAGAATGATTCTGGAGTGCTGTGTATTAAGAAGCAGCAGCAGGGGGCGCGTGCATGATTGTTCTGGCCTTGTGTCCCATTGGAGAGCCGTGCGCAGCATTCAGCAGAGCATCTCCCTCTTATTAACTCCTGTGTGTGTTTTTCTAAAGTTATATCCTCTAGGCACTCCAGCAGGGATGGCCCACGCTGCACTGCAGCATCCAGTTTATCTGTAACCCATTGTACTGGAATCTCTTGATCTAAGAGTGATGTTGATTGCACTGCAATCCTGAGATGAAAATGTTCACCACTTGTCTTTCTTCTGCATATCCTTCCAATGACTGCCAGGTGGCACTAGAGAGTCGCAATCTGAAAACTGCCATGAAGGGGCAACCTTCACAATAATAACAATAATAATAAGAACTATATAACCAAGTATACTACACATGCATTGTACATTTCAAGAAGCAATTTGAGATCATCTCTTCCAATATTTAGCAAAGACGGCAACAAACTGAACTTTTTTTTTCTCATGAGGGATCCGCTTCTGTATCGCAGAATATGTAAACCTCTGAGCTGTTGCATGGTAGCCCTCTCTTCACATCTGAGCAGAGTCTGAATGCACAGCAAACAGCAGGGCTTCTCAGACCCCAGACCCCAGGAAACCCCTAGTGCCAGGCATTCGCTGCCCTGTGCACACAACAGACCTCCGTAGAATGACTTGCTTTTCAATACTGCAGCTTAAAGTAATACAAACTTATTTATACTGGGACCAATTTTACACACACACACGTTAGTTGATGCATATATTGCACTCTGCAGCTTACTGTATGCAGCTTGTATAAACCGATGCAAACAAACAGGGTCTTGCATGCACTGTGGTATGGTATAGTTTGCAGTTGGCTACATTCCTTCGGGCATTCTATAAGAAGCATTAGAGAAAGCTTTGTCTTTGGAACCCAGTCTGCAGAACCCTCAGTGACCCAGCGTAGAACAATGATTCCGTATAGAACGCCAGCAGGAGCTCCCTGTTCTAGAACGTGTGACACAAGGGTGAGCAAGTGAGACAGGAGAGCCTTACATAACCTGTAATCAGATCCTGTGTAATTACTAAACCACACAGAATAACGACCCCCATTGTAAAGATCATGGGTTTGCAGATTTTACCTGCAGCGTCAACACGTTGAAGCGAGAGAGGCTCTTTGGGTTTTTTTCAGCCAGTCCTGGTGTCACTTTACGTTGTTTTATTTTTAAGATCTGTTCTATATATGGCAGCATGAGTCAAACCTGGCAGCTTTTCCGTTTCCTGGTCCCTGTATTTCCATTGCAGCCCCTCCGAGACTCAGAGCAGGCGATGACTGCAAGCTACTGGCAGATCTACTTATTCTAATTTATCATTTGCACATTTTTTTTTTTTTCAGAAAGAAGAAACACACCCAATTTTGGGAGACGGCACACCACAGTGCTTGTCAAGATACCAAACTGCAGACCGTCATGCATGTTTTAAATATATATATACTGCATATAAATAGCTCCTGTAACTGAAGAGCCTGTGACAGGCTGAATAGCTGTCTGCCATCCGCTATGGCTTTGCATCTTTCAAAGGAAATGAACAATGCTGTCAGTCAAACGTGTTTGAAATCTGTGCACACAGGTACACCAGCAGACGGGACCCCATCAGTGCCCCCCCTCCCCCTCTCTAAGAGCTTTTTTGGAGTATAAGTGGGCCCTCCCCAGTACCCTGCATGTGTCCCTCTCTGGCAAGCATCCTGTAGTTAAAGTTACTCTGTTGAACGCTGTGCTCCAATGAGTTCAATAGAAATGGCTAATTCCTCAGGATTGCATGGCAGCTCTAACATAGCAGACTCCGGAGAAGTCTTTATAATTAAACGTGTTGCTTGTCGAGTGTCTCTCATTGTTATCAGAGATCATCCCCTGCAGTCTGGGAGAGAGAATCGTGAAGAGAAACTGCAATGTACTTTCTGCATCTAAAGACCCTTTGAAGTTCAATAGAAAAAAAAAAGAAAAAACGAACCTAGCGAAATGAGTTTCAATCACTTCCAGAGCCTTTTAAGCCCTGTCTGATAGACTTGTCCCTGCCTGCTGCCGGCTGATAACGGATTAAACAGATCAGAGGGAGGATCGCTTCAAAATCAAACCGGCTTCTCCCGTCACAATCCTGAAGTAAACTAAAGAAGCACACACTTCTTTCTTGTTCAGTTAACATCAATGAAAAGCAATGCGTGGCTCAGGTTAGTAAACCGGGCTGGGTGGGGTGGGTGGAGGGGAGTGGTGCTGGGAACGCCTGCGAAGAAGAGAGGTGCCCATCTGGTGACCCCTGAGCCGTGCCCCCCCCCCCATTATAAATCAAACATGCGGTTAAATTTGAAAAGATAAATACAGGCTCACACATGGGTCTGCTTCACCCTCTGTGTTCAAAGACACTTTGATGAAGATCAAAGGGAGACGCCTTTAGCATTCAAATCTAATGGAGAACATGACTGCGCTTGTTTCAGCTCTCTATTCCTTTGTGTCCGCGCTGCCAGAAGATGTTTAAACTCCCTTGCAACACAGCAGGACCGGTAATGCAGTATTTGTAATTAATACACACTGTGTTTTTTAAGGTAAGGACTTCCAGTTAGGCTACCAATTCCCCAACACACGTACACAACTGTCTGTTATAAATCGCTATAAAGAACTGTTATAAATCGCTATTAAGAACTTCAGTTACAGGATTTAGTCACCGGTGGCGCTGTATGCTATGCAAAATCCAGTTTGAAGTGAGTGCAAAACCGAACGTGAAAGATGATTAAATATACAAGACACTGATAAAGACTTCTTGACTAAATGTTTGTCAAAGGATTGAAGTAGTTTCTATCTCTACAGACGCTAAGGCTGGGCGTTGTGCAGTCACTCGAATGCCACATAGACATCTTAATAACGCAAAAACATCAAAACTAATCTGTGGCGCTTTGCAGTGGATAAATACAGGACTGCTCTGTTTAAAGGGAATGTCTTATCGGCCTGAAAAGATCTAGTAATGTTATTGTTTATTACAAGACAAGTGAGCTTTTCAATTTGTAAGACATTAGGGCCCTAATTGCACATAGTAGCCAATTAGAGCTGGCTAATAAAGCAGAGATAACAGAGACATGCACACTTTGGGGATCTCGGGCTCTCAGCTGCCCTGGAGAGCCGCAGATTCACAGACAGGCAGTTTGCATTGTTTGCTGGTTCTGTCTGCACGCCAGGGAATATCCCTGTGCAAACACTACTGTGAGCAGCACATGGAGGTTTAGTGTTAACAAACACAGGGAGTACAGGCAGGCGAGGTTTTCAAGCACAGGCCTGGATTCAAACACCAGGGCGCATTCATTCATAGATTCCGTGTGGGTTTTTTTTTTTTAATGTATTGGACAATTGATTGGAGAACCTTGAAACTGAAATTGTCTTTTAAAAAAGCCTTCAAAATCAATAATAGCTGGCTGGCTGAAGTACATTATAATTTATAAGCCTGTCGATGAAAACTGTTCTCTTTATCAGCACTTCGGTTGCACAGGTTATGCTGTCGTTTGAGACCCGCCAAGAGCTGCATATACTGTACCCTATCTGATACAGAGCACTACCAGCCTGCTATGAAACTGTGTAGTGAGCCTGTAATCTCACAGTCAGTGGGAAGCCTGCGATTCAGCTGGCTGAGTAACTGGATCTCTTCTAAAGATGAGAAGAGGCCACTCTGCAGGGATTACAGGGGCTCGATAACAGGAATGTATTGATCTGAGAGAGTGGAGGGTGCTGTCAATTCTTACCTCATAAATAGAAACCCTTTCCAGCGTGAGTGCCGTTGAACTCGGACAGCGATTGCTAAGAGCTTCCATAGCCAGTAATTCGCTTCAATCAGATTTGGGATTCGATTGTGTGGGCTTTCCAACTTTATATGATATGAACCTTGTTTTTTCTCTTGCTCCCCATTGACAGATATTGTTTCTTAGGCTTTTAAATGGTTTTACTTTGTTGGTTTTCACAAACTATATTTCAACCAAGCAACGCCGCCTTTCAAAGAGGCAAACGAATTATTCAGCAAAAAAAAGCATCGCAAAGGATACATTTTTTTTTAAAAAGTACTATTATAAAATAATTGCGAGTTACAGCAGGAATTAGATGCCTGACACATCTTTCCAGCTCTTCCAGAACCTTCCCCGGGGAGCTCTGTCTGACATCATTCATTCTAATCACGACACTGCAATGTAAGTGACAGTCACGCTGCATGCATTACCCTTCCATTCTGCACAGCTGAATCCACAAGGGAATCCCAGCCAATGGCAGCTCTGCGCTGCAGCCCCAGGCCCTGGTGAATACAAAGCTCTGGAGTGATTTAGAATGTGACACATCCCTACAGAAGAGAGCACAGCGCCACTCCTGCAAAGCTCATCACCAGAGCCATCACTCCTCATTGGAAAACACACGTGCAGCTAGCAGCACAGCTGTCACACGGATAGCTGTACTGCACATCACAGAGTCAGAGCATATATAGGCATTTGTTTTCCATTCCAAGCGTGCATGGTAGTAGTGTTTATGCTCCCCTCTGTAATATCTGGCAAACTCTCACCGCTCTGTAAATACACACATTAAAAGGAAGCCCAGCCTCCCTGCTTTTACAGCCATCAGGGTTCTGTAGTGAACAGAAGGACATTATTTTTCTACGGGCCTTGGTTGAAATCCTGCAAACGCAAAGGAGCAGCACACAGAAACATTAATCAGCTCAGCTATGAAGGGAAGCAGTTCGTGCTGCTCCTTGTCGTAACGCTGCTATGCAGATGGGTGTTCCAGGGACTCCGTTCAGAATGCGAGTGACTGTGATTGAATCGCACCAACAGCAGCAAGTTTAGAAATCCCGCAATGTAATAACATGAATTACTTTATCAAGGTCAGTTTCCACTGAGCAGCCTGCTCCCTACAGGCACAGCAGCCTTGTTAAATCAATCGCTGTCAGGTAATTAACATTCTGTTCTCAAATGGAATCTCCCAGTCGCCATGGTAATTACACGGTAGGTGTAGAAATCTGGTATCACTTTCCAAACCTACGACTGAAAGAACAGGAACATCATGCACTCCTTGCAACAGGTCCTCGGTGCCTACACCCTGGTCTGAACCGACAGACAGGTGAGCAAACAGATGCTCAGCCTTCAAGCACGTCCCCACTAGATCACTTACTATCTTAAGTCTGTGAAGAGTCTGGCTTTGAAGATTTTTTTTTTAGTTGCTCTGCAGCATCAACAGCTTTACACTTATTTATACCCAACTAAAAAAGAACCCAACTCCCCCGCCTCACTCCCTGATGTGTGAAGATGATCTGTGTGCCAGAACAATGATGTAGATACAGCTACTCCAGCTCCGAAGCTGCAATTTACCTCCACTGAGTGTCGAACAAAGGGAACCCAAATTGCATCCGCTCCAGCGGTGACAGTGATTGACTTGGAGGAGGGAGAGTGGGGAGAGGGGGCTGCACCGCTCCTCCATCGCTCCCAGGCTGCAACGCGTGATTTCCACTGAGCCAGCGTGTCCTTGAGAGCCCTTCTTTCAGAGCCACAGCTGGAGAAATCCTCTGCTTCGCAAAACACAGGATCAGTCTGTCCTTCCAGGACTGTCCTTGTGTCAGTGCGCTTGCCAGACTGCAGACTGCAGATCGTTTTGTTCCAACTGTACCCTAAATGACTTAATTGGTCCAATTAAGTGCTTATTAGAAGTTGGTCCAATTAATCAATTTAGTGTACAGTTAGAACAAAAACCAGGCAGGACAGCGGCCCTCCAGGACCAGGGTTGAGTAGCCTTGAGCTAGCTTATTCTAACAATTTATGTACAGCATTGTGAAACTTTTTGTAATTTCTTGGAGCACTTTCCCTTTTATGACGACCTGCTGGGAAAAAACACACGGGGAGGTTTTCGTTTCCCCCACGCGCGGCGGGACGTACAGGAGACCCCCGTGTCAGGCCTGCTGTAATAATGGAAGTACAAAAGGGTTGAGAGGTCGGAGCCTGACATTTTCTAAATTTTGCATTTTACATTTATGCAGCCCGCGGGCCTGTGATAAGCCAGGAGCTGAGAGAGAGAGAGAGAGAGAGAGAGAGAGAGAGAGAGAGAGAGAGAGAGAGAGAGGTTTCATTGTGTGCAGGTTCACACTTTTCTCTTTATATCTAAAAGCCAGCAGCTCAGCTGGGTACTGGCATGGACCATGAATTCTAACAGGTTTATAGACTGCACCAGCTTTGTATATGCGCTGCTGACTTTACAGCCCCTTCTGGATTTAGCTAAGCACGTTTCAGTAGCCTTTATAATTCATCCGCATTGACCAGCGATTCAGGACACACAAGGCTTGGACATATCATGTTTTTATCAGTACGTCCCCGCGGCTGAAACACAATTTCACTGCTAGTAAACGGCGTCCAAGAATAAATACAATGGTTTTGCATCATTATTCTTTGAACCAGGGCTAGATTTCTGTTTGTTTATCACTCCTATTTCTGCAAGCCTGTTATCATCATTGATTTTTTTTTAATTTTTTTTACATCCTGGACCGGAAAGTTGCAATTTGCCACTAGCAGCTGCTGTCTGGTTAATTATACCCCCTCCTCTTTAATAAAGAAGTCTTTATTAAAACACAGGGCGGAACTGACATTGTGTGACGGCCCCTAGGGGGGCGCTAGGGAGCAACTTCAAGGGTGACTCATCAATTACTATAATTACTTCATGAAGAAGAAAAGACAATAATATATATATATATATATATGTGTGTGTGTGTGAAAGGAGGTGTAATTGCTGTCTTGAAATGAAAGGTTCAACTTCACAATAATTAGGGTAGCAGTGAAAATCGCCCAAGCCGACACAGACCCCAGGGAGCTGGCTGAGCTGCTTCAGACCCAGTCTAAACGGTTCAGTTGAAGATTACCCTGAAGACACCTGCCGAGAATGTAAATAATGCCACTACAGTGCAGTCTGTCTGCATGCCATTGAGCAGATCACCAACGCTGTGTTTCATTATAATGAATGCAGCCCGGCGCGTTTTCACACTGAGGATAATGTCATCATAATGATAGGGTTTATAAATAGAACCCCGAAGGGAAGAGAAAGGAAAGTTCAAACATAATTGAAGCAGCGACCTTCAGTTTACTGGCACAGACTCCCACAGGTCCAGGCTCTCTCTCCGCTCTGTCCTCTCTCATAATACCTGCGTAGCGGATCATCACAGCCACTCTCCAGCGCTCTGCTATTTAAAGAGACAACATGCAATACACGTATGGGACTGATTTAATTACAGCACACCTCTTGTTCACCTGTGTTGTACAGTGCGCTATCACGCTGCTAACAATAGCAAGCATGATACACTTGTCTCGAAAGAATTCACAGTGGGGTTTTTTTTTGTATTATTTTATTTAGAAATGCAATCACCAGCTAGCTAATCAAAGTGCCCAATTAACACTTCCAAACGATCCAATTAAAAAACCCAATAAGCCTATTGCAGTTGTACTAATATATGCATGCTTTAACATTTTCCAGTTAACAGTAAAAGGGTTATTATTTAGCAGCACGCCTGTCGAAATCAGAATGGTTATAAAGCTGAAAGACAGCTCCTCAGAGAACCGTGGCTGTTAGGAAGATTTGAGATTCTCAGTGACCATGCACGGTGTAGGTTTGCAATCGATTGTTGAGATTCTCAGTGACCATGCACGGTGTAGGTTTGCAATCGATTGTTGAGATTCTCAGTGACCATGCACGGTGTAGGTTTGCAATCGATTTTTGAGATTCTCAGTGACCATGCACGGTGTAGGTTTGCAATCGATTGTTGAGATTCTCAGGGATCAAGCACGGTGTAGGTTTGCAATCGATTGTTGAGATTCTCAGGGATCATGCACGGTGTAGGTTTGCAATCGATTGTTGAGATTCTCAGTGACCATGCACGGTGTAGGTTTGCAATCGATTGTTGAGATTCTCAGTGACCATGCACGGTGTAGGTTTGCAATCGATTGTTGAGATTCTCAGTGACCATGCATGGTGTAGGTTTGCAATCGATTGTTGAGATTCTCTGTGATGCACGGTGTAGGTTTGCAATCGATTGTTGAGATTCTCAGGGATCATGCACGGTGTAGGTTTGCAATCGATTGTTGAGATTCTCAGTGGCCATGCATGGTGTAGGTTTGCAATCGATTGTTGAGATTCTCAGTGATGCACGGTGTAGGTTTGCAATCGATTGTTGAGATTCTCTGTGATGCACGGTGTAGGTTTGCAATCGATTGTTGAGATTCTCAGGGATCATGCACGGTGTAGGTTTGCAATCGATTGTTGAGATTCTCAGTGACCATGCACGGTGTAGGTTTGCAATCGATTGTTGAGATTCTCAGGGATCATGCACGGTGTAGGTTTGCAATCGATTGTTGAGATTCTCAGGGATCATGCACGGTGTAGGTTTGCAATCGATTGTTGAGATTCTCAGGGATCATGCACGGTGTAGGTTTGCAATCGATTGTTGAGATTCTCAGTGACCATGCACGGTGTAGGTTTGCAATAGATTACTCCAAATTTCCTCTTCCAGGTGCCATAGTCTTAAATATGTTCTCTCTTAGAAAGTGTTAGGAAGAGAAAACGAACACAAGACTCTTAGTGCACCCCAGGCTATGAATTGGGTTTTGGTTTAAAATGGGAAGCCAGTCCAGACTGGTGGCGACTTACAGAGACTAGGGTGTGTGAACTATGCATCAGCTGCAGAGTCACTTACAACAACGTCTCACCCGAAAACGGAGCACAAGGAGATTAAGTGACTTGCTCAGGGTCACACAGTGTGTAAGCTGGGATTTGAACCGGGGACCTCCTGGTTACAAGCCCTTTTCTTTAAACACCGTACCACACAGCCTCCTCTAGCGAGACAGTAACCAGAAGGAAAATAATTTGCCTTTTGAAATCTAACAGTGCGGAGCACAAACACTTGAGAACTCATCGATCTGTGAAGAAACCTGCCTCTCTCTCTCTCTCTCTCTGTCATTTCAGATGATCATCTGTGTTTCTCTTTTCTCCTTGGTATATGCAGAGGTCCGTCTGGGAGTTACAGGGCCACTGATGCGTGGTGCCCTGCGATCATTTCAAATGTGCCAAGGTACAGGGAGAAACAGTACATAATAAACGAAGGAAAATGATCATGCTATGGGTATTTGAATCAGGTCTGGATTAAATCAAAATTATATCAGCGCCATAGCCATTAAGAAGAATAGCTTGAATGAAGTAAAAGCATACATGAACATACTTACCGAGATCCTGTGCAAATCTTTAATTGAAATTCTGATGCAAATCCTGTTCTTTTAAATGCGCAACACACACCTGTAAAATAAATCACACTTGAATACTCGGAGAGGAGCTGTGAAATGTTACAAGTTTATAATAAACTTGAGATGCACATCCTCCTAAGCCATTCTTATTCCCTGAAAGACACGGTCATCTGCACATCCCTGTACGCGATTGTTAGAATTATGATTATTATTATGAATACGTTTGGATTCATTTTTACTCAGAATCTGCGTAAGCTCTCATTTTAATTTATTTTTCCAGCTGAGGGACTGATAAAAAAAGGACACCATCTGGTGTAGATTCTCCCTTCAGTCAGGCTCTGATATAGGGAGGGGCTCCTGGAAGCTGGTATGTGAACGCAGGGGGAATCGTGGAAGATGGGACAGCAAAATAGTGTAGGACTAGTAACATAACATCTGTGCTTTTTGATCACCTGCTAACAGGCTTTAAACTGGGTCCGGAACACCACAAGTACAGCTGAAAGTGTTGTCACAGCCTTCAATTCTACAGCAGGAGATCCAGTCGCCTTGGTTTTTTTTTTTTGCAAAGCTGCAGATTAATAAAAAGGAAGGGGATTTGACGATATTAATGTTGCGGTTGACTGAGAAAACCCTTTATTGTGTTATCACTGACTATCCCAGGATCGCTCTGGACTGTGACAGGGTCTGCTCCCCCTGGCATGCAGTTTAGTCTCATAACAGATGCTCTGCAGGGATGTTTTAAATTGGTCAATTTAAACTGGTGATGAAAGAGCGTGCGGGGTTCGGGTTTGGAAATGCTTTTCTGGCCAATAGCATGTGTTCTAATTTGGCCCCACCCACTCCCCGTTTGGCCACACCCACTCACTTCCCACCATTTGGCCCCGCCCATTCTTCCAAAAACAGATCCTGCACGTTCTTCTTGGAGACTCTGCAAGGAACTCTCTTAACCAGTTTGGGCCATCCCAACAGAATCCAAATGAAACACACTGTTTGCAGCACAGAAACACAGAGAAAACACCTGGGTTCCATGGGTAAGATTTTGCAATTGTTAATATACAGATATCTTTTTTTTTGACGCACGTTGGAGGTTTTCCCTCCTCTCAATCTTCACTTGGTGAAATGCAGTGGAAGCTGGCGCGCGATGCCCCTCGACGGCTGTCACAGCCTGGGTAGGATCATCACATTCTCATCGGGAGAGCTTGTGGATGCTGGCTGCAGAGTGGCGGCATGCTGAGAGACAGCGTGCTCCTGCCTGAGCGCGTGATGGGAGCGACTGTCTGCTGTTGACCCACAGTGTCTTAGAAAAGCACAGCTAGGCGTGAAGCTCCACCGTGCAGTACATAACCCCAGCCCCCTCGCTGCAGTGCCAGAGATTACTTCTGGTGTGGCTTCATCTCGTCTTTGTTTTAACGTCTTTTGCCGTCAGAAACAAGTACAAGCCATCTGAATAACAGACACATGAGCGAATGCTTGTCCACGCTTATCAGTATTCTGGAAATGAAGTTTCTCCAGCTGCTGTCAGCACTCACGTTCAGAGTGATTGAAGCGGGGTTCAAGTTACAGGTCAGCTAGGATTGCTAATGAAAACAGAATGAAGCGAGGCGCTTCATTACGTTGAGCGCTAAGCCTTTAAACAGACCTCCAATGAGGAGTTTTATAAATACGCCTGCCCCTGGACTCCCCAGACCTCAATTCCCAGTCTTCTGATCGGGTGCTGTTGACCGCTGTTGACCTTAACACTCAGAATGCATCGCTGTTGACTGGCTGCCGTTCCCATCCATTAGCCCAGACGAAACAGGCTGGAGGTTCAAAGCCGGCGCCTTCAACCCATCAACAGGTCAACCACCCACCCCAACCCTGGCTCATCATGAGCTGTTAGTGTGGCTGCAGCAGCATCCTCACACAGCAGCAAACCCACAGGTGGACTGGGAAGCACAGCAGCCAACCAGCCAACAACTGCATGAGTTAAAAATGACTGTTTTGTTTTTGTTATCTGTGTCCTCATTGAGCCACTGTAGAAAGACAAGGGTGCTCATCCAAGCTTTGATTGAAGCTCTTTATTAAAAGATTGAAGCTCTTTATTAAAAGCACCGGACAAGCGGGTCCTGTAAACCACGTGTGTGCTCCATTAATATTTCAGATTCCCATTTTTTTCAGCCTTCCATGACCTACGTGCTCTGAATCCGCATTGCTCCTCAGGAAACCTCAGCACCACAGTGTCGTCAGCAACATTTTACAGAAAAAAAAAAAACATTTTACAGCATTTTATTTCAACCTTCTGTCAACTCTAATCAAGTCATTTGAATTTTAAATTCCTCGAGGGAAGGGGCACAACCGATCCCCCCCCCCCACGAAACCTGCTATTATTAAGTTAAAAAAAAAAAACAACCGAAAGAACACAATTGTTTGTAAAGGGTTAAATGCAGTCAAGGCCACCGAGGATATCCCTACGCTCCCTGAGTGCCTTGATCAAAAAAGTAGTCCCGGCGGTGATTCAATGACTGGAATCAGGAAGCCAGTGCACTTACAAACCCATTAGGGAGAAAGTAGAAAGCACATTGCACGTCTAAATGCACCGCTAATAGCCTGGACTGCCTCTCCCTGCACACAGGCCAACATTGCTAGATTTTTGCAAGAGCCTTTGTGCTGGTTTTCTCAGTCAGCAAATTCTCAGAAACTTCGATGAACTCCTTTGGTCTGTAACGATTGTATCACCTTTCCAGATTTTTTTCCATCTGTAGCTGTGATATTGCTTATTTCATGAACAAATTAAAAGCCTATTCCTCCCCCTCTCTCTCTCTCTCTCTCTCTCTCTCTCTCTCTCTCTCTCTCTCTCTCTCTCTCTCTCTTGTCCTGCCCTTCTTGCCATGGCTAGTTACACTTTCTGAAATGGGATCAGCAAACTGTGCACTTGGGCAGTTCCCACTCCTGTTCACAGCTGGACAGGCTGCAGGCTGTCAAATGATTTGTATGTAAATAAAGAAGACTCAATGTCTGGTCATTATCAGCGAGGAAAGACGTCATCTCCCTGCTGTTGACTGAGATTTTGTAGGGTCAGGGTCAGGTTTAGAGTGAGGGATTGGTTAGGGTTAGGGTTATATTGTTTGGGTTATATAGAAACAAGTAATGATAAGTATTATCAAAACTAGTTTACATGCAAAATATAGAGAACATTCCTCAAACCGGCAGCTTGAATCCAGTTCAATTGAGCAGAAAAATGATATCATAACTTTAACAAGATATCAGAATCTTTGTATTGTAATACACTCCCAATGAATAAATACCTTGTTTTTACAAGAAGGATTCTGCTGAGTGATGAAGGAAGTATCCTCAATTTATAAAAACACAGCTACATTACATTGACAAAGAGTTCTCTCAGGCCAAGAACTCCACTGTTGACATTTTCAGGCTTTAAAACAAATTTAAAACCATCTCAATCTAATCGAAACAGATTACGGAACAGATTACATCTCTAAATCCAGGTTTCATTTCTATCCCCGCTAAGAGTTCATCCTCCTAGTTCAGAGACTTGACATCTGGAGTTAGAAAACGGCATCCTCAATGCTCCTCTGTATTCTAAGAGTTAGATCGGAACTCAGAGTCGCTCATTGTAATTATACAAATGTCAAACGCGCTCCCACTTTGTTCCCCCAAAGATAAAGTACCGCAATCTACATATTGAAACATAAACCAACCAGAACACGTACGCAACCCGTTACAGAGACAAGACTCCCCAAAATCAACTCTCCCGACGACACGCGTTCTTTCCCTGGGATTCAATGCATCGCATCAATTTCTTTCAGTAAACAACCCCATTAGCGTAGCGTTCCTGCCCTCCACGCACCCACTCAGTGCCATTAGCCTGTAATTAACAAGAGGCTGTTAGGGTTATTAATGTCGGCACTCATTGGCAGCTGCAGGCTGTCTGCCTCGCTCCACATCACAGCTGGTCTTTACACACCTCATCCTGAAGCAGGTTAAGCATCACCTCCAACCTTTTCATTTGCATGAAGACCCCTGCTGCTGGGCTTCAGCGAGCAGGACCTCCTGTGCACATCCAATAGGAAACATTGATAACATGACCACTATGATACTGACAACCAATTCATATTCCGCGTCTGTTGCAGTGATATTGGATCCTGATTGATCTAACTTCAATTTATGTTACTGGCATTTAGTGTCCCAGGAAGGCATGTGGATTTCCTGGGACACCTTCCTCAAAACAGGAGCAGGTTGCAACCCTGGCCACACCTCATGTTTAAAACAGGCCCTCCATTACTGTCATATTCCACAGCAAGCAATGACGAGCAACAAGGAGATTGGGACCACACTGCAATCATTAACTTGAACCCATGCAGACTGTTAACCTTTTGCAGCACCACTGGAGCGTAGCGTGCCCAGCAGGGGTCCACTGCCTCAGTGTGATTGCTGTCATGCTGTGCGGTTACTGGCTCTGCTGGAGTTCCACATTCACATTCAAATTGTAAAAGTCTGCCTAGAGGGAGGAGGGCAGCTCACACGCATCCTCTGTACATTCTCAATGAGTTTTTAATGCACGCTCTCTCTCTCTCTCTCTCTTGCTCTCCCTCTCTCGCTCTCTCTCTCTCTCTCTCTCTCTCTCTCTCTCTCTCTCTCTCTCTCTCTCTCTCTCCTGCCTGTTGCTAAGCGATGGGAGGGATTCAGATAGAGCTGACATTTTCCTGTATTGTTTTTCTTGCCATCAGAAGCATCTGCGCGGATTCATCATCATCATCACAGCAACAGAAACGCCAGCTCCTGAGCTGCAAGCTTCTCTGAGCACCCCAGACGAGCAGCTTACAAACACTGGCACATCAACATGAAAAACAGCCCAGCTGGGCCTGGGAGCTGTCTTTTTTTTTTAGGAGGTGCACTGCCGGCACAGTACAGTTATTAAACACATTTGCAAGTTCTGGGCAAATTCAGTGAAGATAAGCTGACAGATTTTACAGCTCGGTCTAAAAACGTCCTGCTTGGTGCCTGTTCTCTATTTGTCATGCACTCCTGCCTGCTTTTGATAAGTGATGAGATGGCTTTACATCTAAACTGTCAAAGGCGTAACATGGCACGCATATACAGCACTGGTATGCACCCCCAGGGTTACTGCACAGAAGGACGTTGAACCATCAGTTCTCAGAGTAGAGGTCTACTCTGTGGAGGGCTGGGACTGAGCAGTGAGAATGCTCTTCTCCACAGATGTGATAAAGCCCCTTGCTGGTTTGAATGTTCCCGTCTCTTGTCCTCGGGGTGTCCCTGTGAATAGGGAGCGGGACACGAGGGGTGCTGCAGGAACAGATTGATGTCCTTTTCAATCTGCTTCCTTCTCGCTCCAGCGATGCAGCAGGGCAGGGAGGGGAACACGCTGCAGCTCTGTACTGCGCACAGCCAAGGTGACCTTGAAGGAGCAGATAAGAGGCAGTGTGACGTGTTTTAATCCTTTCCTCTGTCCTTTGCAAGTTTCATTATCCACCACTGGGGATGAAATCCTCTGAACTGGCATATAGTGGGAAAAGTCTTTTCTGTACCTAGAGAACCACTGAAAGGAAACATTGTACCTAGAGAACCACTGAAACAACTCTAAGACTGGGGTTCAAAACCTTGTTTGAATCACGCCCCCCCAGCTTAGCAAATTTATTACAATAATTACTGTATTATTAGAATGCTCTCCGTGGCCCCCTAAAAAGTTTGAGTCCCGCTGCTCTTAGATATGAACACAGCTTTTGCAAACCCCACTGAATCTGATGCCTGCTAGTTTTTGCTAATTACAATGCACAGGGCTACAGTTTGTGCCTGGCAGAAGAACAGACAATAATACAAAGCCAATTTCATTTCTTTTTCTCTCTTCTATGACCATCCCAGTGGACGTCGCTTACAGAACCGTTTGAGAAAATAACCTCCGAAACAAGAGTGGTCCATTAGCAGAGCACAGCATTACCGGCAAGCAGAGGAACGAATACGAATCTGAAAAGAGGACCCCCCCACCCCCATCCACCCTTATAAAAACGAGCCTGCCTCTCTCCACACTCATCTTCTCTTGCTTTTGATTTCAGATCGCTGGAGCCGATGACACTGGCTCTGAATCTCCGGGGGTGTTGTTTTCTCACACAGAGTCTCAGCATTGCTCACGCTGTCGTCAATCTGCTCCCTGGCAAGATCAGTGAGACCAAGCAGCAGATGTGGGAGCAGGTCCACACAGCTCCAACCGATCCGGACTGACCACAGCCCTCGGATTCTCTACTCCTGGAGTTCCCGCTCGCTAGCACTGCGAAAGAGTTTTTAAAACACGCGGGTTTGAAAATAAAATTGCATTCAAAAAGGCAATCCTGTTTTTTTTTTTTTGTTTTGGTTTCGTTTTATTTATAAGATGTTATTTTACAGAGGACGCAACTAATTCTTTACTGGGATACAAATACCTACATTCTCACAGGAAAAAGAAATCTGTTAGGTTTATGAACGGTAGAAATGATTTAGATAGCATTGCCATGGACCTCAGCTTGTATGGTACAGGACCCTAGGTGATATTCTACACATATTCAATATCTACTGTATATTTTAACCCCTGTGTTAAATACACTGACAGAACAGGCCTGGTCAAGCTGTGAAGATTGGTTGCTACGGCAACACAGGCACCTCTAGACCTGCTTGTGGCCTGGTCTTCTAGTGGCAGCCTCCAAGGTTCCACAGTGATTTATTTTCTGCCTCAGTGTGACTTTCAATTTGTTTTAATTAACAATGTGTGAACAATGTTGCTGACTGGCACTGTAAGGGGATCTCTTGTATGAAAAATCTATCTAAAAAATCAACCCCAGATTCTGCTTTGGTGTTGAGAGGACAGGTTGCTGTTTCGATAGAAATCTATAGTCCAGTTCACTTTGCATTCACGCTGGATTCCAAATAGATGTCAAAAGGATTATGTTAATGTTTCAAATGCATACCAGGGTGCCAGCGAAGCAGCCTGCGAATATCACTTTGACTAATGTTGCAAAAAGAATGCAATTAAAAAAATTACAATCTACACTTTTTTTTTCTTCAAAATAATCCATTTTGATTCTAAAATGAATCTAGAAACAACAAAAGATTGCCAAACATGATTTGTGTCAAAGAAGAATTCACCTTTTTCTGTCTCTTTCTTTCGTCCGCATTGCCCAAAGACCGCCCAGATAACACAGTAAACTCAGAGCACTCCAGCATCACGCTACTATGACAGAAATGACTTATTGTGATTAAGAATGAGTGCGTGGCGCTCAGGGCGCGCTGCACACTGAAAAAACTGCTTTTAAAATGGATAAGCCTTCTCAATCTGTTCTGTAAGCCGGAGGTCCCATCAGACAATAAATCAGCCTGATGTAGGGAATTAAAATGAGAGAGCTTTCTCTCTCTCTTCCCCTCTCTCACCTCTCTCTCTCTCTCTCTCTCTCTCTCTCTCTCTCTCTCTCTCTCTCTCTCTCCTCTCTCTCCCCTCTCTCTCCCCTCTCTCTCTCCCTCTCTCTCTCTCTCTCTCTCCCCTCTCTCTCTCCCTCTCTCTCTCTCCCCTCTCTCCCCTTCTCTCCCCCCTCTCTCTCCCCTCTCTCTCTCCCTCTCTCTCTCCCCACCTCTCTCTCCCTCTCTCTCCCTTCTCTCCCCTCTCTCTCTCTCTCCCCCTTTTTTATAGCAACCCTTTAGGGTAACACTGTGCAGTGAGTGGTGGAAATGTACACCATGCAGCCCTCATTGGTCACCAAATTACCAAAACTTACCGGCAGAGTGCAAAGGTCAATGCAGCGCTTCCTGTGGGCCCCAAGCCAGGACAGGCAACTTGGCATGAACAGGATTGGAGCCAGTTTGTAAGACTCACCCTGCGCTCCTTGCAGTAAGATTTTACTAGGTTAGCCACCAAGGTCCCCTGCTTCATGCAAGCGCTTTGAATGACCAATCCATGCTTCAACACGGCTTCATCTCAACCCACAGAACGGTTCCCTGCAGTGTCGACTGCCACGGTATTCACACACAGAGTTTGCTTTATTATTATTATTATTATTATTATTATGATCATCATCATCATGATAAACTGAAGTATTGATTTCCGTGCTCATTTATTTCCTTGAGTGGAATATCGTGAACGCTATGCCCCACTCTGCCCCTGTCCCTTCCCACCCAAAGTGGACTGCCGCCTTTGATGCTGTCACCATTATAACTCAAAGCATCTGCCACGATCGCAATTTACAGCATGCGACATTCGTGACGACTCCCAGGTCGCAACAAGGTCCCGTCAATAAGGGATCAGTCACCTCATTTATTACTGCCTGTACAGCCTCGGGTCAGGCAATACTCAGAGCCCTGAGCTTTGACACACCACCACCCAGCCCATCGCTGCTGCTCTGCATCACTTCAGACTGGCTATGTAACCTGGCTGAGTGAAAGACTGCACTGAGATTTATTCCAGCTCCTGAATCACACTTCCTGTCAACGCTGGTCTAGCGCCGTATCGCAGTGGAATAATAATCTCATATTACAAGTTTACATAAAGAGGCAGGTTGAAGCTGGTTTGTCAGAAAAACATAATGAAGAAGAAGAAGAAGAAGAAGGTGGTCTGACTCAATTATAATATTTTAACATCAGAAGGGACTATACTTACAATCAGGCAAGGAATATACCTTAAAGGGAATGTGATTTTAGCCACAGTGACCTGTTTGTTTCTGTTAAAGGAAACCCCTTTTTAACTGTGCTCGTTTTCTGTTTTTATGGCGCTTCCCATTGTAAACCTGTATACCTTGTCTGCGTTACTCAGCCACACTGTTTGATCATTATATTACAAAGGTACAGTGTGGGGATGCCCAGGAGTAAATGCATAGAGAGTAAATAAGCAGCAGACATGAACACCACTCAGATAAACACAGGTCCTAACAGTAGCCAAGCAACGCGTTCCCTGCAGCAGCTGAAGGACAGGCAGGTGGACGGGCTTCAGGTTAATGACAGGCAGCTCCACTTTCCAAAATGTAGGGTTCAGATCTAGTCCTGGGATGTTTCGAGTGTTTAAAAAGACGAACCGCTGATGAGGGGCGCAGTTAAAAGGGAGCTGAAGCTTTTTGATGATCGGCAGTGGAATTTAAACCGTCGTTGTTCTTTGAAATGATGTCCCAATAATACCCCCATACTTGCAGGAAGGGTTTGAGTAATTTCTGTACTGGATATTTTGAAGTATACTACATTTTATGCATTCACTTTTGTCCTCTTTCGCACATGCTGTACAAAAGCAGTGCAACACATTAATGGTAAACCCCATGGATATACAATCAAGGCAGTGTGAACTATTATGTTTTCAAATGCATTTCTTCCCTATATATCTGTTCACTAGAATAGCCAGTGCATTGCACACAGAGCTCAGAAGCAGTCAGTACCGTACATGGAGCTGAACTGTTGACACAGTAAAGAATACTCTTCCCAACAAGCCAAGTGCTCCAAAAAAACTTTTTACAGGCACTGAAGCCTGACACCTGCTCCCCTGGCAGTGTTCATTTCACAAGAAAACAGAGGGGAGGAAAGCGAGACACGGCCAGCCAGGACAGGAAGGAAAACAGAGGGGAGGAAAGCGACACGGCCAGCCAGGAGAGGAAGGAAAACAGAGGGGAGGAAAGCGACACGGCCAGCCAGGAGAGGAAGGAAAACAGAGGGGAGGAAAGCGACACGGCCAGCCAGGAGAGGAAGGAAAACAGAGGGGAGGAAAGCGACACGGCCAGCCAGGAGAGGAAGGAAAACAGAGGGGAGGAAAGCGACACGGCCAGCCAGGAGAGGAAGGAAAACAGAGGGGAGGAAAGCGACACGGCCAGCCAGGAGAGGAAGGAAAACAGAGGGGAGGAAAGCGACACGGCCAGCCAGGAGAGGAAGGAAAACAGAGGGGAGGAAAGCGACACGGCCAGCCAGGAGAGGAAGGAAAACAGAGGGGAGGAAAGCGACACGGCCAGCCAGGAGAGGAAGGAAAACAGAGGGGAGGAAAGCGACACGGCCAGCCAGGAGAGGAAGGAAAACAGAGGGGAGGAAAGCGACACGGCCAGCCAGGAGAGGAAGAAAAACAGAGGGGAGGAAAGCGACACGGCCAGCCAGGAGAGGAAGGAAAGCGACACGGCCAGCCAGGAGAGGATCATGGGACACCTCAAACCAGTCCCGTCCAGGTCATTTGAATAACAACCTGCTGTTTTCACACAGCGTGAGACACGTGCATCAAGGTTAAACTATGCAGACCATTTCGGGGCTTGACTTTACATTTCCAGAAGAATACAAGCAACAGTGTGTGCTAAATAAGACCTGCCACCTGCCTATAAAGGCCTCATTGTATCATGCGAGGAACACTGCCAGATTGAAATCCATTCTGATAAAGATGGTGAGATGTTGGCTCATGCCTTTGTTATTTCTCGATTGGATTACTGTAATGTTTTTGCTTGCTGGCCTTCCTGTCTCTAATCTGTGTTGGCTCCGCCTGCTTCACATCGCTGCAGCCAGAGTGCTTCCTCGCACGCTCCATTCACAACACATTACTCCAGGTCTAAAATCACTCTGCTGGCTTCCTGTTCAGGATTGATTTTAAAATTCTACTACTTATAAGGTGCTTCATGGTCTAGGGCAGTGGTACTCAACTCTGACCCTCGAGATCTAATCCAGTCCAGGTTTTTACTCCAAGCAGGTTCCAATGTTGTTAATTGAAGAGGCAAGTAAGTAATTTAGGAGCTGGTTGGAATAAAGACCAGAACTGGAGTGGATCAGGAGGGCCACAGTTGCGTAGCACTGGTGTAGGGACTTGATATTTGCAGGACCTGTCGGTCCCTTCTGCCCCTACCCGTACTCTGAGATCAGAAAGTGCTGGCCTCCTGGTAGCTCCGAGGAGTCGTCTGACATCAGGAGGGGCGCAGAGGGGGCCTCAGCAGTTCTGCTCCCTGCCTCTGGAATTCCATTCCAAATGGTATCAGGAATGCAGGCCCAGCTGACATTTTGAAATCAATTTTAAAAACACATCTGTTCGAGTTGCTTATTTCTGAGCTGGATTGCTCGGCCGTTGGCTTCCTTTTCATTTATTTATTTTATTTGTAAAGCGCCCTGGGATGCTTGCATGAAAGGCGCTATATAAAAATGAATGGTATTGTATTGTGTCAGTGTGTGTGTGTCAGTGTGTGTGTGTGTGTGTGTGTGTGTGTGTGTGTGTGTCAGTGTGTGTGTGTGAGTGTGTGTGTGTGTCTGTGTGTGTGTGTGTGTGTGTGTGTCAGTGTGTGTGTGTCAGTGTGTGTGTGTGTGTGTGTGTGTGTGTGTGTCAGTGTGTGTGTGTCAGTGTGTGTGTGTGTGTGTGTGTCAGTGTGTGTGTCAGTGTGTGTGTCAGTGTGTGTGTCAGTGTGTGTGTCAGTGTGTGTGTGTGTGTGTGTGTGTGTGTGTCAGTGTGTGTCAGTGTGTGTGTGTGTGTGTCAGTGTGTGTGTGTGTGTGTGTGTCAGTGTGTGTGTGTGTGTGTGTGTGTGTGTGTGTGTGTGTGTGTGTGTGTGTGTGTGTGTCAGTGTGTGTGTCAGTGTGTGTGTGTGTGTGTGTGTGTGTGTGTGTGTGTGTGTGTGTGTGTGTGTGTGTGTGTGTGTGTGTGTGTGTGTGTGTGTGTGTGTGTGTGTGTGTGTGTGTGTGTGTGTGTGTGTGTGTGTGTGTGTGTGTGTGTGTGTGTGTGTGTGTGTGTGTGTGTGTGTGTGTGTGTCAGTGTGTGTGTGCCGTGTCATCTCCTGTCATGTAAGGATCTATTTACTTGAAAAACCATCTGGATACTTTTACTCTTGGACTGGTTGTGTTCCAGTTACCTCACAAAGGTACGGGAGGCAATGGCAGAAACGAGTCCCATTACACAACCTCGCTGCTATCTCAACCAGTTCACACTGGTAACCCACTGCAGCACCATGCTGAGCAACGTGTGTTCCATTGCGATCCATTGGGTTACATTGCTGGTAACGCTGCAGTCTGCTCATGGCTGGGGTGCACTCTAATACACTGCTATCATTTTTTTAAACTTCGCTGCACGCTCTATGTGCCAGAAGACATCTGTACGCTTACCAGTTTATCACAACACCATAAAGTCAATCGGGTGCAGAATCGCTTGCAATCCCCTTTCTGCCAGGCTGCATTGATTCACTGTGATGGATAACAGACTGGTGTCAGAATTATCTGGATGAAGCCTCAGCCCTCTCTTTCCTTCCCAGAGAAAGACAAAGGCATTGAGAGGTGAAGCAAGGAGCCCAGAGCTCACCCAGCTGCTGGCTCCACACACATGCTTCAGCTGAGGGTGGCATGGAGGAGGCTCAGGTTTGGATAAGGCTCCTGCCCTGGCTTCACTCTGTCAGGCAGCAATAACTGTGCATGGTAAACACCAACAGGAAATAGAAGCACCTGCCAACCAAGAGCCTACTGGCAGCCGTCTAACAGACTTTGATAGATTTGCTGTCTTGTATATTGTGACTGAAACTGCAGCTGGGAAATGCAGTTTTTAAATATAACAGGCTCCGGGTTTATAGCTTGCATCGCAAAGTAATCAGTCATGTGACGGGCAGTCCGTTTACGCCAAAGTGTGTGCTACATAAGCGTTTGCATTTTGGGGGCGGGGACGGGGGGTTGCCGTCCGAAACGGGGGGGTTCTATGGAAAAGGGGCGTCCCCGCATCAACACGTACATGCCCGGTTTGAACGCCCGACGCATGTGGTCACGCACCGAACTGTATACTCCTGTTAATAACAATGTGATAACAGTCATTTGAAACTGTGTCGGTGTCGGCGTTCACAGCCGCTGAGTGAATTTTGAGAGCCTGCGGTGTGTTTTACATTTCTCAAGCTGCGTCGGGGAGATGCGGAGTGCTGCTGGTTTTTATTGCTAAACACACAGACAGAGCCGCACACGCAAGCACAAGCAGTCTCGTTGCAGTATCTAGCAAACACGCAGCAACACTCGCCAGTACCTACAGCGTGTGCACCCAGTACCAAGAGGCGTCCGCTGCTCGAGTCCTCGGACTGTTGTATTAATGGTGGTGTTAAGTCGATTAATATGTATTGATTATTATCCTAAGCGGATGCAGTCTGCAGGTTTGCCTGTGCGCCTCCTCGGAGATTGATCTGGAGAAAAAGAATCCGGAGGAATCGGGCTGTCGAAAGAAAAACACAAGGACGGCCGTGGAAAAGCTTTACAAATAGAATAATACGTAACGTCTCTCTCTCTATCTCTCTCTCTCTCTCTCTCTCTCTCTCTCTCTGGTAGTGAAAGGGGGGCAGCAGCCACTGACTGACTGAAGCAGACGAGAAAACAAGGAAGGACGTTGTGGCTTTCAATTAAAATCCAATTCCTAAAATTGGGTCTGCAGACTGCTACTGTGGCATTGTATTTACAAGGACTGCGGCTTTAGGAGGCGTTTCAAAGAAAACTTACGCCAATAAGATTGTGATTATTATTATTTTTGTTTTGTTTTCTTTAATGCACCGATCGCCACGCAAGTAAAAAACGGACGCAGATATGGGCTTTGAAATATCAAAGAAGGAATTGCAACAATATTAGTATGAACTGCAAGAAGCGCGACTTGAACTTTCACATCAAAGGAAGGTGCAGTGTCCGTCAGTGAGAAAATGGTGCAATGCAACACTTGACAACTTAACTTGCAGGACGGCACCCGGAGGGTTAATGCATGCATTCAGCTGTTATCACTGGACACTCGCTTCCCTGTGAGGCACAGCCAGTAGTCCTGCATTACAGTAAGTCAGTACACCTTTCTTCTGCGTGCCTGTTGTTTTTTATATCCAGCCCTTACAATTACAGAAACTGCTCCACGCTTTCTTAAGATGAAAAATGATCATGCTGCTGTGAGAGAACTGTCTGTAATCAGCGGCAGAAAGTAACCATGACAGAACTGATGTCGCTCCGGTCTAATGCTCTGTGATTTCATCATCGCTACAGATTCACCATGCCAGCCTTCTGGGAGAGGGCTTGTGCACCCCGCGATGTAAGACAGCGTTGATGGTGGGCTCCCTTCTGTGATCAAAGGAACTTTCTTCCACCATGCTGCTGTGCAGCAGCACTGCCACAGGCGAGCCAGCGTTCTCTACCCCTAAGAACTCCTTCTGGTTGCCTCTCTGCGTCCTGCTTACCCTGACCTTGCTGGAGCCCGAGGTGGGCGGCTCAACATTAGACTGCCACCAGACATGCATTTGTGCCAGCAACATTGTGAGCTGCTCCAAGAAGGAGCTGGAGAGCATCCCCACTGCTCTGCCCAGGTACACGGCCGTGCTGGACCTCAGCTACAACAGTCTGAGCAAGCTGCGGGCCGAGTGGACCCCGGTCAAGCTGGATAAGCTGCACACCCTCCTCCTGAGCCACAACGGCATGAGCTTCATCTCCTCGGAGGCTTTCTCCTTCGTCCCCAGGCTGCGCTACCTGGACCTCTCGTCCAACCAGCTGCAAGGCCTGGAGGAGTACCAGTTCACGGAGCTGGAGGAGCTGGAGGTGCTGCTGCTCTACAACAACAGGATCTCGCAGATCGACCGCTCCGCCTTCGAGGGCGTCGCCAAGCTGCAGAAGCTCTACCTGAGCCAGAACCAGGTCTCCCGCTTCCCCCTGGAGCTGGTCAAGGAGAAGACCCGGCTGCCCGAGCTCAGCCTGCTGGACGTCTCCTCCAACCGCGTCAAGAGCCTGCCGGTGCAGGAGCTCAAGCTGCTACCGGCCTGGATCAAGAACGGGCTCTACTTCCACAACAACCCCTTCACCTGTGACTGCGAGCTCTACAGCCTGCTGGCGCTCTGGCACATCCGGAGGCTGAACTCGGCCGTGGACTTCAGGGACGAGTACAACTGCACCCTGCAGTCGCCCAAGATCAGCGTGCGCCTCTTCCAGCTCGGGGAGGAGTATATGAACTGCAGCGCTGTGAAGGAGGCCGAGGTGGAGGCCTACCTGGGCGACAGCCTGACCCTCGAGTGCGACACCCGGCAGAGGGACATGACCAAGACCTGGGTGACGGCGAGCAACGAGGTGGCTGCTTCGGTGAGGAGCAACCAGAGCGCCGTGGTCCTGGCCAACGGCAGCCTGCAGATCCGGGAGCTCCAGGCGGAAGATTCCGGGGTCTACACCTGCTATGCGGTGAGCGATTCCCTGAACGAGACCCTGTACGTGTCGGTGAGGGTACACAACTTCACCATGCCCGGGGACAGCGACTCCTTCAACACGGCCTACACTACACTGGTGGGCTGCGTCTCCAGCGCCATCCTGGTCCTCATCTATCTGTACCTGACCCCCTGCCGCTGCTTCTGCTGCCCCAGCGAGGAGAAGCTCAAGCATGAGGACAGCATCCACTCTTCCATGCTCAGCGCCAGCGCTACCCCCACCCACGACTTGCTGGCGGGGCAAGCTGGGCTCAGCAGACATGTGGCTTTTATCGAGCCTTCCAAAGACTCGCAAGGCCAGAACGGGAAGCTGAACCGCGGCTCTGAAGAGGAGCGGGAGGGTAAGAGAGGAAAGGGACACAGGAGGAAGTCAGACGGGGAGTCCATCAGCTCTGTGTTTTCAGATACCCCCATTGTGGTGTAAAGCACAAGGGACATCACGTATTTAAATAGAAGTATACACATTGTGTATGGACTCTCAGTGCACAGCAGAGCTTTCTACTGTGAGTAACACCTGAACGGAAGAGGCTTCGGGTTAGAGTTAAGTAACCTTGCATTACTATAGACAGGTCCAGCAACTTCATTTGTAGCACTAAACTTATACTGTGAATTGAGTTTGTATAGTCGTACAGTCCATTCAAGAGAAGGGTAGGGGAGTTTGGAGATGCAGGTGCAATTTTGTCAAAAAAATAAGACACGCTATGGAGTCCAGCAGGAGTCTTGCGACCCGCATTTGCTATTTAGTGTTAATAACTCACTGCCGCCCCCTATAGGAAGTAATGTGTCTCTGCTGACAGGAATGAGCACGGGGCTCACAGAGTCACAGTGCAGGGGTCACGTGTGCAGACCACAATAACAGCAACCCGGGGGGTGATGGAGTAACAGGAGACAGCTCAAGCACATGGCAGGGATAGCATTGTGCAACGCACAGGCAGGCGTTCCTTAGGAAAACTTTCCCTTGAACAGGGATTCACACAGAGTATATAGATCCATAACCCAGTTATATTCAGTATTCAGCTGCCATGTTGTGCTATGTTCTGTTATTCCACTGCAGTTTCTATATTAAGATCAAAGTTGCTAAACATTACGCACGCTGGTGAAATCCAAGCTTTTTCTGAAACAGACCCAGATGTGGAAGTGTATTTCGATGATTTGGCTTGTCATCCATGCTCACGCTGACTACCAGCCATACAGTAGAGTTGATAGTGCAATGCTGAGCTCACGTGAAGCGGCTGGGAAGCCCAGCTGTACTCCTGAACGCAGCCTGCATGGGGTTAACAATCCTTCTCATGTTATTGATGTGGATCCTGTGTGAGTCTCATTTTAAAATGCCATGTATTTATTTTAAATTCGGTGTCGTTTTGCATAATCCTGTATGGTTTTTAGTAAAAGGTCAAGTACGATTTAACCCCAAAAAAACCAAACAAACATTAAACCTGCAGTATTTGCTCGAAATTATTTTTTATTTTGTCAATGTTTATATTCGACGAAAGTGATCGAATGAAAAGAAAGCTTTGCAATGGCAGCAGTAGCAAAATATAACCATTACTTGACAGCCACGGGTCTTGTGAGATTGTGTCAACATTGAAAGAGACTGACAGAGAGTTGGTCTAAAAAATACAAAATGTACTAATAAGTAGCTAGATACACAACACATGGGGGCTTCTTTGTGAATTGCACCCCTAATCCTGGGGTGTAATTCCGGCCCAGGTCTTTGTTACAACCATCTCCTCAGATCCCAATTCAGCCTGTATTCCGGTATTAATGTGTTTATTATTTAATCGGCCTCACTGCTCTAAGCGCCGCCAGTGCTCTCAATGCCCGATATAAGAAACCAGTAAGACAAACTGGTATTTTGAAACGCATTTAAGTGAGTTCAGTGAGCATGAAACGGGATTGTGTGGAAGGCACAGCACGAGTCGCTCGTTCAGACTCAAACTCTTTGTTGTTTGCTCAGCTCGTCCGCCACAAAGACAGTGTAATCAGAGAGGATGCTGTGCTCCTTTCATGCTGAATAAAAACAATCAGACTTCTGGAGCAGACAGCTGCACTGAAACATCCCAGGCAACTGAAGCCGCTCCAGTTGTTTTAAACAAAGAGCTAGCATTGGAAATTCATATTGAAAATTGTGAAAGGCACTAATTAGAAAGTGATCGTTGGTGCCTAGATTTGAATTCCGCGAGTTTATTTTTATTTATGTATGAAATTGTTGCTCAGGAGATTATTTTTAAAACGCCATGAGATTTTATTTGATATCCAACTGCGTCAATAGTAATTCGTTTTGTATGTGAAAAAAGAAAAACTCCCAAGCAGTTATTCAGTGTTCTTGTTGTGCTCTGCTTTGAATGGAAGTAAAATACGTTATAGAACAAAGCTAGTACTATTGTAGACACCTTCTTCACTGGGATGGGATGAAGGTCGCTTCCATCCTTCCTCGCTAAGACTTCAGTTATAGTATGTAAATAAATTCTGGGCACGCTCTGAATCGCATGGGAGCCTCCAGATAAAGCATGCAGCAGGCAGGAAACGACAGCTTTAGCACAGCCCGCCAAGCCTGCGATGAACACGGAGAAACGTGCCAGCGCTGCTGCAGCTGGAAAGCAGCCCCATTCCATTTGTCCAGATCCCTAGACTGCTGGCAATCTAATCAAACCCCACTGAGACAACCGTGCTGGGGCTGTACCTCCCATCCCATCCTTCCTGTACCCAACAGAGCCTCATCTCCGCCTCCCGCTCTAGAGTGAGATTTCACTTAGGAAGCACACTAACCTGCTGTATATTTCAATCACGCTGCTTGTTCAAGCACATCACACAGAAAGATGCTTCATGTGCTAAAGCAGTTGTTTGTGAATAGGACTGGGTTCGCTCAGGTATTATAGTGGGAAGCGGTTGCTGTAAAGCGATATAGCCCACAGGAGTCTGGTTTCGTATTCCTGCTGGTAAACAAGGAGACATGAATCATGCAGAGCAGAGCTTGAACCTCCAGCCTTCTCCACCCACAGAGCTGCTCAGCATTATGAGTGTGAGCATATACAATATGCATCATAAACTCATCATGCAGTGTGCTGAAACAGCAGGCTAACGCAGAGGGAGAGGGTCAGGTAGCTCATTTATAGGGAGTTACATCTGTGTTCACTATTGCCCCTCCATGCACAGTATCGTCTTGTTTATAACACAGGGAAAGCCAGTCTGAAACAGCAAGTTTCGTCCTTTCAGCAGGTTTGAAACATCAGTCACAGCAGCTCCACAATGCACCCCAAGAATGCATTGTAATTATGGGACTGCTGTCTGTGTCGCTGCAGCTAAAAAATAAGATGTATGCTAACTGTGTGCAGCTCTCTGCTGCTGCAATACCGGTTACGTTGTGTTTTTCGGTACTTTTTAAAAGCCGCTACATAGATAGAGCCTCCAGAATTAAAAGGGACTCTCGTTTTTTTTCGAGCGGAGAGCCAGCCTGTTTTGAGTTAGTTTAGGTAACATGTACATTAGAAGGGGAGCAGGTTAGAATCTCGTGTGGGTAGAAAGTGATTCAGGAATGGGAAGGAGCTCCTGCCTGTCATTGCTTTGCTTTGCTTTGCTTTCCTTTCTCAAATGTAACTCTTTCTGTCTTCACTTCCCATCTGGAGAAATGGACTTGATCTGTATTGCCATGGATGTACATTTTATTAACAGGAACGTTTAATAAGGTTCATATATTTGTACAGTAATCTGTATCCCCCCCCCCCAAACAATATATAGAGATTATAGAGAATATATTAAAAAAAAAAAAACTAAAGAGAGACGTGTTTTATGATCATTGGTGTGTGCTGTGTGTTATTTATTTACCTGCATGTCTTTTTAAAGCAATGCGTTTGCATAGGGTTCTTTGTCTGGTTCTGTGAAAGCTTATGAGGCTAAAACTCTTAAGAGACTAGATGAAGCGGAGCAGCGTTTGGGATAGCGCGCCTTCCCCAGTGTGAAAGAAGGCGTGGAGCCGAAACGTTTGTCTTAGTTCCTTCTACTTTCACCTCCGTATATTAATAAAAATCCAGCACTTTCCAGCACAACAGAAGGGTTGCTTTTGCCAGGGAAGGCTTGTGAGTTTCCTTTGTCACTCCTGTGTTGTTTCAGCTGACTTGCCCTGCCGGTGTTGCTGCTGAGTGATGCTTTGTGACTCACTCTGCCTGTGCTGTGCTCACTCCTCCAGAGCTCTTTGTTTGGGTGCTGAACAGAGAAAGAGCCGCAGGCACTTTCAATACACCCTTCCATTTCTTCTAGCTTCCGGGACCACAGCCCCACCTATCTGTTGAAATTTACAGTGACGCTCTGTGTTGATAATGAATTGCTTAACTGTACACCTTTGCTGTGCCACTGTCTCTTCCCAATGTGTGCACCAGGGTAGCAAAACCTGCAGGGCACAGACTCCGGAACCAAATCATTAGACAATAATTAACAAAAGACGAAACTTCTAGGCTAGGCTCAATATTTCTATTTCACTCTGAATCTCGCGTAAGAGATTCGATTAGCAGCCGTGCAAAAAAAATATCCAAGAAGAGGGTTTCTGGAGGCAGCTGACGCCCTGAGTCAAAAACATCAGCCCACTTGCAAAGAGTATTAAATTATACACCTTGTGACTGCTTCCAAAAAAACAAAAGTGTGAAAACGCTGTCAGAAGAGATAGAAGACTATTTGCACAGCATATTGCACAGGGAGACACTGCAGACAATGTCATAATGCTTTTGCATTGCTTATGCGTTTTCTTACTTGTCATTGTTTGGTGTTCCTGTGAATACAGTATAAAACAGCGCGTGCACAAACACAGCGAGCGGGTGGGTTTGTCCCTCCAGTTTGTGTAGCCGAGCTAGCCATGGAGAGGGGCTGCCAAGGGCTGGGTTGAAGCCTCGTCAATCTGCAGGCGCTGGGCATGTCACTGCCCGCCTCGCCTCTCCTCGCTGCGGTTTTTCCGCTCATAACTCTTAAGACCCGTCTTCTTTAAACGGAATAAATAAAAGTCATTAATCAGCCATGCAGCCCCCTCGGGCTCTGTTTGTTCCAGACGCTGCACTGCGGATAATAAATCCACTCGCGCTATCGCAGCTTTCGGAACTGCCAAGAAAAATTTAATGACCTGTATATACTTAAAAAAAAAAAACAACAACAACATTTAAATAATGGATATTGGCGTTCTTGTAATCTGTCAGCACAGCAGGACGGAGTCTGGGTCTACAGCTTCAGCATCACAGATCCATCCAAGAGATCAAATCATGGCTATTGCCATGGGCAATGGTGGATTTAAAAGAGAGAAGATAGGACTGCAGCCCCCCTTCCTTCTCTCTCTCTCTCTCTCTCTCTCCTGAAGTCATTGTGAAGACGGGTAAGGGTGTGTGTCAGTTTGCACAGAAATGCAGGTTGACAGGTGACACCAGAGAACTTTGAACCTCTAGAGTCCTGTCTCTGTGTTAGTCCCATTACACTGTATATATGCCCATGAAATATTTTCTTGAATGTCGTGTATAACTGTGCTAGGTTTTATTGCTTGCCAGTAAAAACAAACCAGAAAAATAATCTACAGTTCCTTCCAATTGGCCGATTGGTTCGTTCCACTGGGATTCCATTGGTGTGTCGGAATGCGGAAATGCAACGACGGAACATTTTTTAAACTAGAAGTCTTTTTTCATTTTTTTTTTCAAACTAAAAGCTTGCCGTTGAATTTATGAGGTTTCTTTTAGAATGTCAGAATGTGTAATGTCATTTGTGACACGCGCGGAGGCCTGAATTTAAAAAAAAAAAAAAAAAAAAAAACAACCTCTAGGGGGGGCTATTTCCTGTGCTTAAAAAAAAGACTTTTCCTTTGCAAATCTTTAACAAACACCCAGTTTCGGGGGTCCTTTCAGCACTGCCCTGATTACAGACATTCCACCTTGCTCTAGCCTGCTCAGAGACAGTCCCACAGGGTAAAATATACTGGCGACTTCATTAAATACACCAAATATTCACACGTGCGGGGACAGTAATGCATCACGGTTGAGAACAGCGTCCTGATATAATTAACAGACTCGAAGCGATGCACATTGAGAGGATATCAAGTTTCTTAGAGGTTAAAGGGGGTTAGGGATGTTATTGTTGACAGTAAAGGGCCAGCCACGCCTTGTCACTGGAAATGCTGTGGCTGTGTTCTGACCCTCTGGGGAAAAACAAGGTCTCATGACCTTCAAAATGCAATCTGTTTCTCAATGGAAGAGACTCCGAGCATGAAATCCGCCGGCAAGCTGAGTGGAGGATTATATTCTTTAGGGCATAAAAATAAAAATAGATTCAAGACACTGGGGTGAACTGTACGGCCAAATAAACACAACTCACTGCTGCCACCTAGTGCATTTCAAATGAACAGCACGTTAACTGTGTTAATAACCTTTAACTGTTACAGGTTATATTTTTGATCGCATGACGTCTCTTTAAACTAACTTTGAGCCGATTCTGTTTCCTAATTCAACTCAGAAAAAAAAGCTGTTCATTACAAAAACAATGCCTCTTGTTTTTACCTTCATGTCTTGACTGAGGCTGATGCTGGTTCGCTTAATTGTTATTTCAGACAGACGCGACAAATGACGTTAATTGCTCATCGCTGCGCGGTCCATCGAGCAGCACTGATAGCAAGCCCACCATCTTAAATCCAGTGTTTAACTAGTAGTTGTATTTGTATTCGTGTAAGAATTATTATGGGAAATGTGTGCGTTATATTTGACTTGCCGCGCCTGTGTGACTGACTCAGGGATTGTTTAGTTAAGACTGGAAAGAGAGCAGCGGGAGTAAAGAAAACGGAAACTGTACCTTTATGCGTACAGATCTGAACTAAATAAACCAGCAAAGTACTTCAAGGACCAAACAGCCTCGCCGGGCTCTCCGTTATGAAACACCCACATACAACGCTAGGATGCAGACCCCGCTTAACAACGACTAGTTAACATTTAAAGGGAGGTAGAGATTTGGAAAAACAAACCCTTAAAAGTTCAAGCCCTAGTTATAGGAGACTTTAAAAGTTTTTTTTTTAAGTCATAACTTTCATCTTCTTCTGCATATTACTTAGTTAGGAATTTGCTGTGAACATTTTTTTTTTCTAGCTGCTCCGTGCTGATAAGAGTGTCCGATGCACCCACGGACACGCAAGGCTGCCTCTTTAGCCGTCAAGTTCAATTACCGGGGGGGGCGACGTGATGAATTTTTAATAATTCCTTTCTTGTCAATGCATTAAGAATTCACGAAGCGCTTGGAAAGCCCGGCAGCTGTTTGGACCACGATACTGAAACCCCCCCCGGCCTCCCTGGGTATCAGTTCTTGCAGGCTTCAGCACATTCATTTTTGACTCAACAGCTCCCCCTTGTGGGATCAGAGGGTTTGATGATACAGTAATTATAACTGCTATACATACACTCGGTATCCAGCATCCAGGGGAGATGAGCTTAGCTTCTTTCCTCAGTCGCTCTAAAATCTCCCTAAAGAAGACGCAATCTGACCAGACTGAGCAATTGGTGAACAGCTCCCCCTTGTGGAATCTGAGGGTTAACAGAATCATTCAAAACAGCAAGCACGCCCATGCAATGCTGAAGCACAGATTAACTGTTTTTATTTTCTGTCTCGTATACATTTGAGAATAGGTTCCTATATGCAGTAGTGTGCAGATCTGTTAGCACACCCCCAGTTTTTTTATAGACCCACCTGCATGAAAACCTCTGGGTGGGAGAATTTAAATTTTCGGCTCAGAAATCGGCGATATAGAAACAGCAGGCAGTCGCTAATTAGGCATCTTAAAACAACTTCTATAAAGTCTCCTGCATTTTAGGATTTGTGGCGCTGTGTTCTCTTTTGAATGAATTGCATGTGTGGCCTATTAAAGTCATCAATTAAATTAGACCATCACTAATTTGCCGTTAGTGGTTTGATTTCACATGCAAAGCCACAGAAGCAATGGGGTGTTCTAATAAAACAGCACACGACTGTAAAGGAAACCTACGCTTCTATTTCCATTCCAATAAAGCAAAGGAAACCAGAGAGTTTCGCAGACAGACATCCTGCATTTTATTCTATTCAATACAGCACATCCGATGTACAGTCTGACTTGCACTGCGACAGATGACAACATAAACACGTGTTCAAATTACAGGACAAAGCAAGCACCAAACCCGACAGACAGAACGCACGTGACACCTGAACCATCAACTCAGCAGCAAAGACAAGAAGCCGGCTCGTTTCAGGTGACGTCATTTACAATTCAACCAAGCTCTCCGCAGGCGAGGGTCGCTGGTGTCGACCGGGCTGATTCACCATTCAGAGTGAAACAACTGAAAGGGTTTGACTGGGTCTCCAGAGCGACCATCACACCTCCAAGCAGCTGTGTTCTACACGCGTTTCACTCACTTCCAGCACCTGATTTCTGTCGAGAGCTCAGTCCAGCGCTAGTCCCTTCAGTGTACTGCGGATTTTCCCATCGTGTTTGTAAGTACTGTACTGCATATCCCTGTTGCATACCGCACCTCTATTCTACAGATGCACCTCGCTGTAGAGGGGCTGTCGTTTGGAGGTAGTAACGCAACCCCACTATCCTTAACAGTCAAGTATAACGGGACCTTACAGAACAAACTGGATGGGATAGAGGATCGGATGAGTCAAATACAGATTTATAAAAAGCAAGACTGAACCTGCACCTTCGAGGCCAGAATTCAAAATATTGCTTGAATAATTGGAATAAGAGCCATGATGGGAAACGTCATAAAACAGTAAGAGGACATTTAAAAGTTTTAAAACGTAGCTACTTACTCTTGAAGGGCTATTATCATTTCCACTGCATTGTTAGTGGAGTGAAATAACGCAACACCCCGCAGTAAAGCCGACACAAGCATACCTGCACACGAAAACACATCCTTCTATTCACAACAGCTTAGAAAGACTCCCATTCTCCACTCCTTCATCCACAAACCCACACAGCAGAAATCAAAGCAGCCCGTTCGCATTTTAAAACCTCGCGGGTTTTGATAGAATCGCTCGATCGATGCCTCTTCTACAGTCCCAGCACACACACACACACACAATCTCACATGCATTAATGACGGCAACTTACCCTACGGGGTTTTCAGGAAGCGCCGGATATTCCGCCCGCACTGCATTCACTTTACAATAGAGACCGGCGGGGTGACGTCACCGCTATTGGAATCCCAGAGGCAGCTTTGAACTACCTGGATACAGTCCTGTTTGGTTGGATTCATTTTGCTTTAGTTTCTATGCTGCTCACACTGTTACAAGCATCACAAATCCACCAATCACCCTTAAAGGTTTGTCAAAATTCCAGTGTATCTTACCTTGTATACAGATGTCATCTAGTGCATAAAACACACGAGGATTGTTAAGTTTAAAAAATGTTTTTTTTTTTTTTTTTTAGTAACAGTAGTTCTTGAATGCTTTTGTTTTCTGAACAGTAAAGCAAATAGAGCTGCCAGAATGACTGAAAATGATGATGGGCAATGTACCGTCAGCAAGGAGACACAAGCACAAAACACAAATGAAACGCACGACAAGATCAAAACAAGATACAAAACCAACCCTGTGTACACTGGCAAGATAATCACTCCTTATTGTGGTTCTTTGTTATTGTCAAATACCATGCATTGGTTTTAACAAAGCTCTGGTTTTAAAATAGCTTGGTATCCTCCATCACGTTCTAGAAAAACAAGTTTTCACTGTTTCCTTAACCCGGGTGCAGCCTGACACTGCCAAGAGCAACAATCACCACCTGTTTTTTATTTGGTTTTAAACACACTGCCTGTGATCTTCAGGGAGTATTCACAATCGCGAAGGAGCACTGCTTTACTGACGTCTATCGCCTTGGGTGCCAGTTGAGTCAGATAGCCAGATCACACTCTCTCGACTGAATGAACCTGAATCCACCGGCCACACCTGAGACAGCGACACAGCGGGTGTGACACCCTGAGCTTCCCTGAATCCAGGCAGAACGCAGCCTGCGGAAGGGGAAACCTGCTCTGAAAAGAGTCCCTGCTTTCAATTCACTTCAGCCTGCTGGAGAAATATTAGGAGGGGTCCCTCTGCAGCATCAGCAGTTTTGGTTCAATAAATAAACACACACACACACACACACACACACACACACACAGTGCAGCACGTTTAGGGACAGTACAAAGGCACATTCTACACGTTGCCAGATTCATATCTGGACCTCCTCCTTTGGTAAGTAGGCAAGTAGGCGTTTGTGATCTGGTTCATCACCACCAGCGCTGGGCACAGTGGCAGCAGCACACACACATACCACAGTGCCCCTTTGATAGTGCCCTGGAACCAGTCTGAGCACATGGCCAGGACGAGCGTGCCCGTGGCAAGCAGGTAGGTGACGAGCCCGCAGGTGGCGTGGTACAGCCGGAGCCGGGCCACGGAAGACACCCTCTTGGGGAAGAGGAGGCAGACGCCACACAGCATCTGGCAGCCCGCGGCCACCAGCGTGGCCACGCCCAGGAGGCTGTGCCAGGAGGTCAGGTGAGGCCGCTCAGACACGTTCTTGCTGGCCACGATGAAACCCAGCCCGGTCCCTCCAGCGATCGCCACCAGGGCCTGCAGAACCCAGTGCAACTGGACCTTGCCTTTCCGAGACTGGAAACAGAACGGGGATCCCTCGCTGGAGAAGAGCAGCACGCCTTCTGTCATGCAGAGGCTGAACTGAGAGACAGAGAGAGAGAAGCAGGGAGAGGCTGGGGGTTAGAACGAGAGCAGGGGGCGGGTCTGCACACACAGGCCATTTATTCATGCACTAACACTCTGGGACAGCCCTAAAGGACTTCCAGCGGAAACGCTCGTCCAGTGATATTCTTTAAATCATGCTCTTGTATCAGTGTTTCACAGAGAGCTGCGCCCAGTAGTATAGAAACAGGAAGTTACATATAAAAACTGTTTCTTCTTCAATAAATAACGCAACTGGGATGGCAAGAAGACTCCTATTGCATATCAGCGTGATCCGGTCCTGGTTTCACTGAGAGTTTAAAATCAGACACACCCGCGCTTGCTACCCGTACACTGCGGCTAATCAAGCTGGGATGGGTGAAACTGCTATGGAATATTTCTATCCCTGTTTAAGATCATGAGCTTGTCTCCCAGCACTAGCACTCAGTATAAGAGGCTGTGTGGTCCAGTAGTTTAAGGAAAAGGGCTTGGAACCAGGAGGTCCCCGGTTCAAATCCCACCACAGCCACTGACTCATTGTGTGACCCTGAGCAAGTCACTTAACCTCCTTGTGCTCCGTCTTTCGGGTGAGACGTAATTGTAAGTGACTCTGCAGCTGATGCATAGTTCACACACCCTAGTCTCTGTAAGTCGCCTTGGATAAAGGCGTCTGCTAAATAAACAAATAATAATAATAATGTAAGATGGCACCAAACAGCATGGTTTAAATACTTCACTTACTCCAATGGACATGCACACGGGATGCCAGGAGAAGAGACCTGTAGAGGCAACGGAAATCAAATCAGAAACCCAACGCTGTCTGACTTGAGCACCTGCTTTTAGCAGCTAGACTCCAGTATCTAGAGCTCTGAGAGAAGACGCACACTATCAACCTCTACCATTCAAATAGGGGGTATTTATAATATCACTAGTTGTTTTTTTTTAAAAATAAATATTGTTATTACATCATTAAATCACATGCTCGCAATGGTATATAACACAAACACATTCTCAAATACATGACTACCGTTCACACAGGTAGAAATCTAAATCCTAACCCCATATCTTCAGTGAGAATTATTACATCATAACAATTACAACTATTTTTTTTAAAGGCACTGCAGTTCATTTATAAATGGGACCTTACATTTTAAGGAAGTAATTAATTCCCTTTAAGCGTCTGTAACTTCATAGTTTTTTGTGTGTGAGATCCTAAACAGTCATCTATGACCATTATGACATTAAATAATAATAATAATAATAATAATAATAATAATAATAATAATAATAATAATAATAATAATACTTACTTGTCCCAGGTCGGGACAGTAGCGTTATGAAGATGGTCAATCCCAAAGACATAATATGGGCAGCGACAATACCCACTTTCCGAAGCCAAACGTAGAGCCAAAACTCATGCATACCGAGTCCCTCTTCCGCGACACTGCTGTGTGGGTGAAACACTGCGGGCATCGCCTTTCTCCAGTGCCTATACCGCGCACACTGGCACACTGGCACACGTTACCCTTAAAGAAGGGATACTTTGCTTCGGAGCATGCGCAAAATAAAACACTAGATTAGTGAGCTCGCCACTGTATAGTAATAATACTAGGTCAATGATTTGAATTATATTATTGCAAGATTTCTCATTCTTAATTCTACATTTAAAAAAAAAAATATATATAATAATAAAAAATTACGAACCTGGTTGGCTTAAGTCTTTAGTTTAAGTTGCAAAACTGAAACGTTTTGCAAACACATGCAACTCTGAACGGCTGCTGCGTGCTGTAAGTCATTTACTGTGTATAATTAATCCTGCCTCAATACCGGCGGAGGTTTTGTTATCAGTGGAAGTTGTTCAGTTTGCTGTCGATCGTGTAGTGCATTTGTCAGCCCGGTTTGCCGAGTTTTATATAACGCTGCTGTCGCTTTCCTGGGCATGTTTTTGACACGGGCTCCCCCCCTGCACCTGAAATATAATCCGTGCGATCGGGTGGCTGTTTAAAATCACTTCCTGGATACCGCAGGACGAAAGCAGCGGAGAAACAAAAAATAATCTGAAGTGAAAAACAGCGCGCTCTGCCGGTTTACTTGCGCAACTGCCCCAGTCAGCGAGCGGACTGTATCGTCGCACCAAAGGTGAGACAAACAAAGATCTACCGAGAGAGATGTTAATAATTAGGTTGGCCTTTCGTTTATAAAAAGTCCCGGATACCCGCCACCACAGCCCCTTACCTGAGAGACTTTGGATGCGGTAACTTTGCAATGGATTTTTACTGCGTTTGTATGCATGGGTACATACTGGCTCCAAAACACTTGCCGTTTTTTTTTCTGAGGGGAATGGGACACTAGGGGATAGCTTCACAGACCCGGATAAACTCTAGTCTTGGACAGCCTTACCTAAGGTAACATCGCTAGGTAGTCAAGGATTACTGCTATGCTTAGTGAGGATCTGAGAAACGAGCCAGAAGAGTCAATGCAAACTGAATCAGCACACTGAACCAAGGAGAAAATGTGTATCTATATAAATATCATTAACACATACACACGTGTACTACATTGTATCTTGTTAAGTTTTAAAAAAAAACCTGTCGCTGAGGTCAGGACAGACGTCACACACGTTCTGTACGGTTTACCTAATTTGAAATTGGAGCAACAGTGACACCCAGTGGCGAGACAGGTTCATTGCTATGTGTGTGTGATCTCCGGTGGGTTTGTCACCTAATTATGTTGCTGGTCCCACAGCAGCTGTTAAACGATGAGACAGCGTTCTCCTGGTTCCTAGATAACAAGCCAGGGAGCTCCCAGCTTCATTAACCAGTCACTCATGCATTTAATTTTAGGATGGGAACATTAACATGTGCAGAACCAGTTACCACGACTTCAATGGGCAAAGCCTTGTGTATTTACCTTACCCTTTTACACAGATCAACAGAGTGACTATCACGTTTTTTTTAACAGTCCTTTTTGCTTTATCGACTTTACCACTGGTTGCCCCTTCCATCGTGCTGCGAATCTTCCCTTGGTTAGTTTTGATGTGGTTTTTGTAACTCAATTTGAAAACCTTGGTTAGGACGCCTTTGAGTTTGCATGTGCTGCAGGTTTCAGATGTCTCCAGTATTGTGCAGCATCGCCCGGTTCTGATCAGGCATTCTGTTGTTTCTTCACCCATCAAAGACATTTTCAATCATTTTCAGCTCTGCTGCTGCTTTGAAGAGGTGAGAAGTTCCAAGAGTTATTTTACAATGAAAAAATAAAACAGAGAGACCTCTTTGTACTCTGAAAACTGGACACTGTACTGTGTGTGAATATATATATATATATATATATATATATATATATATATATATATATATATATATATATATAAATAAATAAAAAATACTCAACACGCTTCTTTAAAAAAAGTACAAATAAAATGTTTTTATGAATAGAAAAAGCAACAGTTCTCAGTGGCATTCGGATCTTTTAATCCTTCTGTTTCTTTTTTTTAAAATTCAACGTACGTTCTGTGTAGCAGCATAACAGGTAAGTCTTGAGGTATTTCTATATTCAGACACAGTTAAATCAGGCGCGCGCACACTTCACACACACACACACACACACACACGCAGCCCCCATTCACACACACACACTCACGCACACACACACACACACACACACACCCCACATTCACACACACACACACACACACACACACTCACGCACGCACACACACGCAGCCCCCATTCACACACACACACTCACGCACGCACACACACGCAGCCCCCATTCACACTCACGCACGCACACTCACACACACGCACGCACACTCACACTCACGCACACACACTCACGCACACACACTCACGCACACACACTCACGCACACACACTCACACTCACGCACACACACTCACGCACTCACACTCACGCACACACACTCACGCATGCACACACACACTCACGCACGCACACTCACGCACACACACTCACACTCACGCACACACGCACGAATCCAGTGTCCGCTCCGCTTTGTCTGTGGCAATGGATCTCTGAAGATTCCTTCCTCGACTGGCTTCAAAGGCAGGCACTCTGTCAGTGATGCAGTTTCGACTGCAAAGAAAGAAACAGAGAAAGCAGGCTGGTTAGTGTGGCCTCAGCACAGCCAGGATCGCTTGAACTTGAGTCAAGCAGCCACCTGAACTGCACCTCCACCCACCTTCTGCAGGCTGAGCTTCCTCTCCAGCCCGGCTGAGATCACTCCCTTGCTGTCCTTTCTCTTCTGGAAGAAGCTGGTGTCGGAGGAGGTGGCTGTGCGGTTGGGTTTGGCCGGTCTGGGCTCGGGGGGAGCGGGAGGGAGAGGAGGAGGGGGCCTGCTCTTCCGTTTCTTCCCCAGCCCCTTGGGGTCACAGTTCAAACCCTTGGCGGTAACTGCCTTGGCCCTGGAGCCGGGGTCCTTGGGAGGGGGCGGCCTGGGGGCGGGTGTCCGAATGGGGGTGGGGGGTCCGCTTGAAAAGACAGGGCCAGGGGGCGCTTCCGTCGGGGCCGGCTGGGGGCGGGGCTTGTTGCCGGGGGAGATTGCTCCGTTGATCGGTCTGTGAGGGGAGGGGGCAGTCCTTGTCGGGTGTTCCGAGGACCCGGGAATAGGCGTCCTGCCTCCTTCCTGAAGCACACAGTTCTTCTTGTTAGGCGTCAGGTCCTCGCTGGCGGGAGGCGGCTTTTTCCTCTTGCGGGAAGCAGCGTTGTGCTCCAGGTTTGGCGCCCCCTTTGTCCTGGATGACCTGCTGGCTTTAGCGCCGGGGGTGGGGGTCCTGCTCAGAGAGGACGGGGAAGGGGTGTTGGCAGCTATCGGGGACACTATGGACTGGCTTCTGTCCCCCGTGGAATCTGAAAGCCTGCAGGCAATGCCAGGATTGGGGGAGGCCGCTGTGCAGTGCTTAGAAACCCCAGAGGAAGCAACACAGGAAGTCCTTAAGGGAGAGACGGCTGGAAGACAGGAACCAGCAGCAGAGGAGAGCTGGGAAGAGGAGGAAGAAGAGGAGGGTGCTGGGATAGGTGCCGAGGTACGCTGCGATCGGAGGTCAGCTGCTTGAGGTATTTTCCTGCCGCAAGAGGAACAAACACATTAGGAGCTACCTGATACTCTTTGCTTGCTTAGGTAGCGATTGTACTTGCGAGATGCAAGATACAAACCTCAGCCTTCCTGTTCTCCCCCACTGCGTGTCATCCCCCACGCACACACACAACGCATGAGCTAACTCACCCGTCACATTACATGTCTAATCTTACCTGCTACACACTCCCATTCTCTGTAGACCGCGGGTGTGGAACGTGCAGTTCTGAAACCTGTTACGCAACACCTTGGACTGTGTTCAGACCGCGCAGGACAGCGCGCTTGCTCAGCACTTACTTCCACATGTGTGAGTTGACGTGCCGCTCCACCATGGAGCTGAGCGCCGAGCGGATCCGGTCCAGCCTCCTGTTGAAGACGAAGCAGCCTCGCCCCAGGGAGCGACTCCCGAACGAGCACAGCTGTGTGGGAGAGAAGGACAGGGGGTCACTGCCTGTACGCGCTGCGCCTCGCTCGGCTTACTTACAAACTGCTTTGCTTTTCCAGTCTTCTTCCCTCATGTCAGTTTCTTCCTAACGCACCCCTCAAGTTGGAGTCTGTCATACAGCTGCGTCAGCTAATCGGACACCCTGCCCCTTTGAAAACGCTACATCTTTGCATCCAGCCGTTTGCTGGGTGCAGTTCATTAACACTTTAGTAGCACCTGACGAAGCGGCCAGCTTTACAGGACAACGCGGTGCTTCCGTATCGTCTGGCAAAAGCAGCTCAATGTTTTGCTACAATCTTTTAACTCTGTTGGCTCCGCTTGCTCAAAATCCAAATGGTATCTTAAAAAGACGTGTGAGTTTTAAGTAGCTGATTCTCTAAGGAACTGTGTGTGTGTGTGCGTGTGCGTGTGCGTGTGCGTGTGTTTGTATGTGCGTGTGTGTGTGTGTGTGTGTGTGTGTGTGTGCGTGTGTGTTAGACCTACCCCCTGCGGTTTGGGATGCAAAGTGGAGTAGTGCCAGTCTGGTTTCTCTGCCTCCTCCTCCTCCTCCTGCCCTTCACTCTCCTCGCTGGACAGGTGGCTGTTGGGCCGCGGCGTGGGGAAGGGGTACAGGGGCCGGGCGTCTGCCTCCCCCCAGGGGGCGCTGCTCTCCTCGGGGTCACTCCCCGATGACGGCCTGGACCTGCAAACACAGCGCCGGATCAGGAAGCAGCTCCAGCAAACGAGAGCCACCCTTTACCGTGTCTGAAACCCCGAGCGAAACCCCACAAGATCACGCTGAACCACAACATCAAGGAGAACAACGGATTCCTGCCAGTTTGCTTCAGGATCATGTTGAGAAAAGGGTCAGTTTGTTACACCATTAAATCATCAAGATCGGACCAATTTATTTATTAACCAACACACGGGGATGGAAACAAGGCTCCCACTGCACAGCAGTCCGATCCATTCCTGGTTTAAACTATGAGTTTATCAAGACACACCTGAGCTTGTTACCTGTACACTACGGCTAATCAAGCACATATCAAAACCTGGAATGGTGTGAAACTGCTGTGCAGTCGGAGTCTTATTTCCATCCACGAAACACGGAGCTTTAAATTCAACACAAAGACAAACGTTCCGTTCTCCTGGCACAGGGCAGCAGCAGCAGCAATGTTAGTTATTACACTTCAATGCTGCTTAGTTACGCAGGTGGGTAATGTGGACGGGTATGCCGGGTGGGAGTGGGGGTACCTGAGTGCTGTGCAGCTGGGGAGCCTCCTCCTGCAGTGTGGGGTCACGCACGCGGGGGTCTCGGGGCTGAGGTCCCAGCTGGGGGAGCGGACAGTACCTGCCTCTCTGGACGGGACCCCCCTCTCCCTGCCTGCTGCATCACGCCCCCTCGAACCCGCCTTCAGCTCTGCCACCAGCAGGTCAAAGCCCTTCGTACGGCCCACCACCTCCCTCCGCTGGTGGATGGAGTGAATCTGACGACAGAGACAGAGAGTCAAGAACAACAAAGGAAACACTTTCAGAGGTTATTCAAATAGTTACGGCTGCTAAGAAATAACTTGCCTTGTACAGAGGCAAGCAGGACTGCAACTGGTGGCCTTAATACTAAATACAGGGGTGGCTTACTATTTGTTTTTCAACAGAGCCGATCACGATCGTGACTGTGAGGTGGCCTTTATACTGAGGTGGCCTTAAACTGAGGATTGCTGGATTTGCTTTATTGCTCTGCGTATCAAATGCTTGCTTTCTTTCTTTATTTTTTATGAAGCTACACTGCCCGACCTATACATTACCACTGAATGCACAGAAGCACATTAGAGCTGCATGAAACGATTATTCAGATAAGCTCTCCACAGCTGAGGGTCATCGGTGCTGACGCTTTACCATTCCAAGGGAAACGAGTGAAGAAACAGCTGCTTGGGTTTGTGTGGATTGCTAAATGGAGACCTCTGATCTCAGCTTCCTGTGTTCTGGAGGTGACATGGTGCTGGCTGGCAGGACCCCCTCCCCCTCCAGACTCCTTGTGAAGTGCAGCACAGAAGCAGTCAGACAGTCGGAGGCTGGCTATGCCGTCACCTTGCAGGTCAGCACTCGGGTACACAGTTTCTTCTTCTCAGGGTCCAGAACTCCACAGTGTTTGTCCAGGTCACACTCTTTCTCTGGAAAAACAAAATCAAAAGTATTGCTCAAGTACTGATATTTCAGCTGAACCCCTGCTGGTCACTCGATTTATATAACAATGGAGAAAGCTTGGAAGTACCGTTTGAGATCTCTGTGTAAATGGATAGATAAGATAAGATGTAAAATCTACAACCAGGCAAGCTAGGCTGAAGAAGTGCGTCTAACTACAGTACAAGTAAAAGCTGCAGCTGAGAAGTAAACCTACTGGAGATCTTCTTGTAAGTCTTGTGGCTGCTGCGCGCCGCGTTGCAGGGTTCAGGGGTCGCGTCTCCTCTCCGGCTCGGGACCCTCTCTGCGAGGGGGGACTCCGAGAGGCCCCTCCCCGCAGGCCCGTGCAGTCGCAGCGTCTCTCTGGGGGAGGGGGAGAGGGGGGCCGGAGGAGCGGGCTGAGAGTCGGGGCGCGAGCCCAGCTTGACACAGGCGCCTTCAGGCTGGGTGAGGGAGGGGATCTTCTCTAAATTCACCACGGGGACAAAGTAACTGGGGAGAAAGAAGAGTGTCAGTTCAGCGTCCTAAATGCAGATCTTCTTCTTATAATTTATCTGATTCACAGGGATCTAAAAACGGGTTAAAGCAATGGAAGTAGACCCCAAGTTTTTGGAAATGAAGGCACGCCTTCAACCTGCAAGTCTGTGAAAATAGGAATGCTCTCCAGACTCTTATATATTGTGCAAAATACAGGCGATGGACTTGATCTTTTCTCCCCAGATCCCCAGAAACACATCTGGTTCCACTTCGAAGCTGTAAGGAGATACAGGTGTCTATTCAACTGATCGAAATCAGTGGTGGAAAAACAACTGCATGCTTTGGCCAAGAAGTCAAAAGCTGTTGCATCTCCTTTCATAAAGTGCCAGGAGGCGTTAATGCTCTGTGCCAGGCTCTGGTTTTGTTTAACAGGAATCCCCTGTAGCTCTGCTTGAAGTCTACAGCTTCTAAACTTCTGAACCCAGACTGGACGCTGATAGTAGGAAGGCTTGCTTACCAGAGCTCCTTCTGCCCCTTGGCTGGTTTCTGCCCCGGTTCTGGTTGCGCTGGCTGGGTTTGGGGTTTGGGGCCCCCCTGCTGCAGCCTCTCCCGCACTGCTTTGGGGCTCACGTGCAAAGTCTGGGGGTTCCCTGACCGGGGTTTCTGGGGGGGAGCGGAGGGGGACGAAGCGGGGTGCAGGTGGGAGTGCAGCTTGTTCAGAGGCCCGTGTCTCCTTTCTGGACAAAGCAAAGAAACAGAAAGGCATCAGCATGGACCTGCAGTGGAAAGCAACACGCCGCTCTGTTTGAACGATCTAAAACAGTGGCAGGGCTGAACAGTTCCAAACGCTGCCTGACATTGATCGCTAATAAGTGGGTCAGTAAATCATCCTTGAGGGGCAGCTCCACAAGGATTAATACAAAACGGGGCAGGTATTAAGATCTAACACTTGGGGAGATCATTCAAACAGATCCCTCGGTGTTACAGCCTATTAGAGATATCTACTTCTCAAACCACACTAGGTAACGTCACACACTGATCTCAAGGCTTTCATTCTGAAATGCTAAGGCTTTAAACCCCTCCCCTACAAAAAAAAACAACACTGCTACTCACCACAGTGCTTCTCAAAGGCTTGAGGCTTCACCACCTGGCCACAGTGGTTACACACCACCAGGAAGAAGTCATCATGTGCTGGGCATTGCCCGAAGATAGCCATATCTGAGCAGGGCAGGGAAAGAGACAAACAGAACATAATAACGGTCATTTTTATATGATAGCGTAAATCAAACGGCTTGGATCAGAAGGAAAGGAAGTCACATTAAGATTTGATATACTGTTTTTTTTATTTTTTATTATTTCCTTATATATATATATATATATATATATATATATATATATATATATATATATATATATATATATATATATATATATATATATATATATATATACACACACACACACACACACACACACACATATAAAAAACACATCGCCTATGGTGCTGCGACACACAGCTGCTAGACAGCACCCTGTATTATCTATACCCATCTATTAATAGTGACACTAATGCACTTCCACAGTGTCTCTCCAAGGTCTGATGGTGCAGGAGCAGCAGATGCTCCCTTTACAAGCTCTTTATTCATTCTATAATGAAATCCTGGGTGAGATGGAGCAAGACAGTGGCTGTGGCACAGCTGCCATGTAAACCCTGTATTCAAGGGGCGGCTAGACGGGACCCCGACAGGATCTTCAAGCACCGTGACCTGCCGATTTGTCTGTGAAAAGGATGCCGAGGAGCTCGGTGAATGACACAGCTTGGCCTGTTAACAGTTAACAGAGGCTCAGTTAGGAGAGAAATGGTCCTTCGCGCAAATGGCCAGTAAATCCTTCGCCCCTTAATACAGGCACATGATTCTAAGCACACCCGAGGCTTGACATTTTTCACAGCATGGCCGTTTTTTTTTTCTTCACAAAGCACAAGTCAAAAAGCTGTTTCTGATGGCTGGTAACTAAAAAAATCCAACGCCCGAGTGAATCTGATTTATTTTCAAGTTAACCACTTAGAACCACGGGGGATCCTCTCTCAGTTTAAGAGGGATTCCTGCCTTGGAGAATAAAAACACAGATCGCATCAGCCTGTGGAGGATACGTTCAAAACAGAAGCCTGCAAGAAATCGCTGCGCTGTCCAGACTGGGTAGGCGGAGGTGAGGGAGGACGCCCGCGCTCCTGTACCTCTCTGGGGAGCCGATGCGAGGCGGGGAGCGAGGGCAGACCCTGGGAATCTCACACTGCAGCTGGTGGCAGGAGGATGTGCTCCACGCTTCTTTATTAGTGAATGCTAATGGAGCGATCGCCCAGGCGCTCTGCAGCAGCTCCAGAACACCGCCTGCTGCACTGCCCTGGCTGAGACACACACACACGCACACGCACACACACACATACACACACACACAGACACGCAGACACAGGCACACACCGTCTCAATAAAGCACTGCATTAATACGATTTTGTTTTTACTTTACAGGTACCGTGCGATCAGAGATAGAAAATTCGCTGTATCGGAAACATCATCAGGACAGTCAAGATTGTGACCTGCTTAATGATAACTCAGACTCGGAGCAGCTGGACAGAGGAGTATCCACAAGTCTATTAACTGGATTGAGGATTATCAGGATCTAGTTTAAAAAAAAAGGTTCAGAACCGACAGCTTCAGGCTTTCTTTCCAGCACTGCATCCTTGTTACTTTCGTGACTCAGTTACCCCAGAACTCCGCTAACCAGACACCTTGTTGTAAGGGAATGATTAAACCAGCGCGATCATTCGCACATCCCCTCTACGGTGTTACGATACGTTATTAGTCCTGTCCTCAGTTAGCTGTTTGATTTAGCGCCTGCCCACTCACAGGCACGTCGTGTGCAATCTCTCCCATGATTAGCTCTGCACAGGCTGGGTCTCGCCTGCTTAACCACCCCAGGGCTTCTCGTTCAAGTTCCGATTATGAAATGCTTAAAGCCTGTGCTGAAGGATGCCCACGTTCGCAGTTCAGTCTTCTGTAGCAGTTTCTCAATTGCTCTGCTTTCTGTTTACAAAAAATGGAATCAATCTCCCACAGGGTTTAATTGCCCTGACACAGTGTTATCAGGTTTTATAGTCACGGCTTGCTTCAGAGTACATCATTTCATGTACAATTTGCACCACTGTATTCCGGTTGGAGTTTTTTCAAAGCTTTTGCAATTGCGTTTTAAGCCAATGCTCTTTTAGTCACTTCCACATTGTCGATAAAGTTGGTTTGAGACGAAAACAAAAAAGCTTAAGATACGTCAAACAAACTTTATTCACCGCATCGAAAATTACAAAACTAGTAAGGCACACGCTGACAGACCCATGGCTGTTTATTTTATTGTTTTGTAAGGGTTTAAAAGCCTAATGTGATGCACTTACCCTCCTTGATGAGAGTCATCGATTCTGCCTTTTTCTTTCCATTTTTGCTGAACTCCTCAGCGTCGACCCCTGTGTCATAAACAACAAACAGAAACTATGAAGCCTTCACAGACTCAACAGGGTTTTCAATGTAGTTGCATCAAATACACTCTTGGTAGGGCAGACAAACACAGTGGGGTCCATTCATCTGATCTTAAGAGTGGCAGATCTAAATTCTGCTGCGGTTTAAGTTAACATATAAGTTAAAACAAAAAAAAAAACACAAAATCAATGATATCAACTGAAGAATGTAGTCAAAACTCTAAACAAATAATAATAATAATCATTTGTGATGCATTTATTGTTGCTAACCTGAGACTAAAAGGAAACCGCTGCTCAGATGGAACACGTAGACTTGCGGTTTCCTTCAACAGAGTCTGCTATAAAACTGAAAACTTTTTTTTCCTAATACTATCCGGCAAAATAATTCACTGGTCTCCTCATACTGCCTGACAAGTCGAGATTCCAGCTCTTTCTGAGTTCAAGTCAAGTCTGCAGGTTTATGCCTGGTGATTCTAGCGTACCCCCTCAACTTAATCACAGGAAACTGGCGGGCGCTGTCAGCCCACCCCGACACAAGGCAAGGAGAGAGAGACAGCCCACGCACACAGGAATGTGACGCGAGAGGGACTCCCACATTCTGTGCGTCACAGAAAACTTCCGTTAACTTTTTATTGTGTTAAAGGGGGGAACAAAAACAGCCATGTTGCAATTATTTGCGTCTGCTAACAACATAGTCAGAATGAGCTGCTCGCGAATGGGGCTTTTTGTGTAAGTGCTTCTTGTACGGATAAGCGTTATGCCCCACAATGCAGTATGTTTAATGCGTTGCCATAGTAATCAGTGTCACTATCTGTCTGCAATGACCGAGTGCGTCCATAACTTCTGTTGCTGCGGGTCGTGTTTTGGGGTATCCTCAGAGCGCAGGGCAGCGCTAGGACCCGGGAAGCCTGTTGTCCAGGCGGTGCGATACCCAGCCAGCACTAGGACCCGGCGGATCCTTTGTTTGGGTTACAGGCTTGGGACGCTCTCCGTTTCAGCGAAAATAAACCGCAATACAAGGTCTGACGGAGCCGAAACCGAACTACGCTGTTGCTGAAGAACTCACTCACCATCCGACGCGGAGATGTCCGCCCTCTCGATCCAGGAGCTCCAGCTCTGGCCCGCAAAATCATCGAGACTCGGAACCCGCCGACCCAGAGCAGCCATTACTGCCGCCGCGCGTTCACGCACCGCCATCATCACTGCGCGGGCACGCCCCTTACGTCAGCATCCGCGCTCCCGCCGGCAGCAGCAGCAGCACCTGCGTGCGCGGGCACGGGGCGGGGAGAGAGACGCAATGAGAAAACGGGGTTTGTTCGGGTGATGACGCGCACGGCTCAGCGTTCCCTAACACGTGTCTCCCCGGAGATCGGTAATAAATCTCAAGAGTACTTCACCGCTGCATGGCTGAGAGAGACCGGAGGGAGCAGCCGCTAATTCATTTCGCGTCCGTGTCATCACAATCCTTTTCTGAGTGGCTAGTTGCACAGCTAGGAATGCAATGATAATATTATAAGTGACCGAGCCCGAAGCGCTGAAAACATTCCTATTCGTTTAGCCATCTGTCTATCGCGATATGAATAGAGAGTACGTGCAGAACAGCACTGACGACACCCAGCCCTGATGCGCTATAAAATAAAATAAAACTATATATAAAATACAAACTTATTAGACAATGGGCTGTACATCATCAATTATTATTATTATTATTATTTTTTTTTTTTCCCCCAAAATGTTTTTTTTAAACACTTTTTTGAAATGATTCATAATTTTGTTCTTTTTCAAAAAAAATTTACTGGATTCAAAGTAATACACCTTTTTTGAAAATATTTAATTGTTATATTTGCTGTTGCCTAATAAAAGGCTATGTCAGCATGATACTTGGCATTTCAAAGTGAAAGTTGTTGCAATAAATAGCAGACTAGCATCGGCACCAAACGGTTCATGGTGATTTGTCCTACCAGCGAATCCATGACGTACTGTCCTGTCTCAGACTATTACAGAACTACAATTCCCAGATTCCCGTTCTTCAGCTGCCAATAGGGGTTTCCGGTTCTTGTTGCAAGGCAGACCTGCAGGAGGCGGAGAAAATACCTCGATACCTCGAGCTTGACGTTTGGTGTCAGTCATGAACAGGTTCAGAAATCAGTGTTCATGGCCCTAAATGCTTTCCTTATCACTGCGGCAGACAGTGCTTTTCAAGTAACTCCAATCAGACGGTCTCAGCAGCAGGACTGTGTGTGTGTGTGTGTGTGTCTGTGTCACATGGCTGTCAGGATCCATTATGGCATTGGGGTTGACAAGAACAAAAGCTAGCCCTGCCAACGCCCCCATATCCCTTCAGACTGTGCCAGCAGCTTGCTTCTGAAAGGGGAAGCGACTAAGGGAATGGTGCCGGCAGTCTTACCTGTTATATAGGCATCAAATGGGCAGTTTAGAAAGAAAGCCGTTCTAACAATGCCCTGGGATTCCATGCATGTCAGTCAGGGGGTGGTGCTGAATCGTGGGTTAATGGGTAATCGGAAGAGATTCTGCCCGTCATTAAATGCACAGAGTCTCTTTATATAATAAACTGGAACATGCCTCAGCTTTAACCCTTGGCAGAGCCAGGGTTTGCTTCTCACAGGAGAGGAGTAATACTTTTTTCGTGAGTTAGCTGGATTTACAGCGACGCGTTGCCCACCTATAATTTAGATGCATGTTATTTTTACACCTGAACACTCTTTAGCCCTGTGTGTTCATCCTGTTTTTCCTGCAGACCTTTAGGGTAGAATTGACTGCTTTAAGCCAATTGGAAATACAGAATGTCTTTGTTGCATAGCAGGATCATTTCCTGCTAATTTTCTGCTTGTGTACAAATGAAAACTTAGCTACACAAAAGTGTGTCTTACATATTGCAGGTCCCCCCCCGTATATACATTATAATACATTAGACAGCTGGCAGAATAGAGGTTTGTCTGCTGTTGTATCAGCTGATGAACGTCAGTTTCAAATCACTCCTCTGGTCCGAAGATATTCAGCGCCGCTGTGTGCGCACGATGAACCCAGCAGCGGTTCAAAAGCCTTGTAAACAGGGTTAAAATAAATCCGAAGAGCGCGATTAGAGAAGGGGAAGTGAAGTTACAGAAAAGACAAAGGATTCCGATTCAGTGCTATTCAGCAAACTCGGAACTCATGCATTTCCACCAAATTATGTGGTTGTGGTTACTGTGAAAAACAACCATGCAAAACAGGCTGCTGAGCACCCCTGCACAAGTCAAGCAACAGCAGGGTGTCTGGGAAAAGGAAATTAGCTGAAGACTGTGAAGCAATCATCCAGACTGCACTGAACCTTCTGCAGGGAATACCGCCATCTACTGGATAAGAGCATGTTTACATGCCTCTTCAAATCCAAGGGCCACACAGCGCTGTGATATTTTAAAATCCAAACAGTAAAATTCAGCAGCTGCAGGTCGAAGCACAAGCTAATCAAGACGGGTCCTCAGAACTTCTGATAATCTGTTTTGTGCTGAATTACGTTCCAATAAAATCCGCTTCCACATATTGAGAGACACAGGGCCCTTATAAAAGCAGTATCTTCGCACGGTATTGCTTTACCATCTCTCGCTCTTCTTCATCGTGCTCTCCTATGCTTTACCATGCTTTCACAAGGCTTTATTACACTTTGCTGGGTTTTTACTTTGAGGAAACATATGGAGGGTATTAGATTCTTCATTGTAAAACCACATCACCCAAACATGAGCCCTGCTGTTCAGTTATTGGAGCGAGTTGTGCTTTTACTATGGGAAGCTTTTATAGAATCCTGAATAAAAACATACAAAATGAGAACCACACCTTTGACTTCACCAATCCTGTTTAATACAGCACTGTCTGTGTGCAGACACAGTTCAGCAACATGGATTTAACAACAAAACAATCTGATCATTCTAAAAACTTTCAAATACAATATACAGTAAATGATTGTCTTACCACCCCCCTCCAAATAGACCTGTACAATAATTATATTCAAAAAAAAAAAATGGGCCTATCCGACAGGTCTTCAAAAACATATATGAAAACGACGTGCTGTGCGCGCGTCTACAAATTAAATCAACAAATGTTATTGTGACAAAAAAAACAAAAAAATTTAAATATTTGTTAAGATTTATTTTGACTCTGCCCTAGCAAGCAAGGGTTAAAAACAAGATTCGTAAAATAACCCAAAACCATAGAAGCAAAAAAAAACACAGCCACCAAATCGCTGGCACTCTTACAAAATACATTTGAATCGGCCGTTTGCAGCTTCGCCCCCTGCGGTGCTAAATCTAGAAACCCTAATACCTTGAGTGAAGTCTGGAGTAAAAGCAGACTCCACGCTGAGTGAAGTTTCTTTCGTTTGCGTTTACGAACAACGTCGCCTCTCCATTGCTGCGTCTCTCACTTCTGATTGGCTAGCGATGCAGTGTAATGTACTGTCATTACAACAGCGGTTACAGAGCACTAAGTGCGATACAATCTGAACTACAAGACTTCCAGTTTGTCTTTTTGAGTGTAGTAAACGTGTTTCTCCAGCAGTATCAGCCCAACACCTTAACCCGGCTCTCGTCTATCACCACACGATAAGCACAGATTGAAAGCATTTGTAACTGCCTGCTTTATAAAGAGTGGAGCCTCACAACCTCATATAGATGTCTATGGTATTATACTTCAGAACATATCCATACCCGTGTGCCAACATTGCCTGCATTCAGCAAGTGCTAGAGACTATTCACAGCTTATAATGTTTTCTGCAATAGTCCTGCAAGTTTATTGGCAAGAATCAAATGTAACCGTATTATATATTTAAAAAAAACGACACTGGTTACCACTTATTTAATTCTGCTACGGCTACAGTAACGCCAGCATTGATGTAACCCAGGCTTGAGTTGAATGTTTAAACTCAAAGGGTGCTGAGGTGATGTGTGTTTGGTATTCTACGATTTCTCTTGTATGTAAAAGGATTAAAAAACAAAACCAAAAAAAAAAAAACAGGTTGCGCTGCGATTGGCAGACAGAGACAGGCGGCTGCGATGTCACAATGTGCAGTTAGCTCTGATTGGCTCCTTCCTCCACAGGTCCTTCTGGATTGGCTGGTTTGTGCCAGGGGGTCTCCTTGTACACAAACCAGCAGCTCCCTCCCCACAGTATCAGATTCAGGAAACCAAAGATCTGCCGAGAGAAATCAAGAGAAAGGCTCAGAACGCAGCACGGGTTCAGCTGGGCAGGGCTCGGGTGTCCAAAGACACAGTCAAGCTGCAGGGAGGGCTCTGGGAGGGGGCTGACTCACCACAGAGACGTTGAGCCGGCCCATGGAAGGCATGGCCCCTGCGGTACACACCACAGAGCCCTTGCACACGGCGATGGCCTTGACGATGCTGTTGGGGCTCACTGACATCTTGACGTTCGTCAGTCCTTTAGCCCAGGCCGAGGACGACACCAGCCACATGAAGGCAAAGACCCCCGTCACAACCAAATCCTGCGGGCAAGGGGAAAGAGGAGAGGGGTTCAGAAGCAGTTACACACCCAGTCTGGCACGCTGGATTCATGATGAGCTGGACACACACACACTTGAAGAATTTCTCTCGCTGGTGGCCTGTCAAATGCCTGGACAAGCCTGTAATTCCAGATCGTTAGGTCAGCCGTCCTGTGCAGCCCCAGAGGACTTTTCACAGAGAGGCGCCCAGCCCCCTAATTACCAGGCCCCTGCCAGATAGCAGACACTGAGCTGGGATATTTATCTCTACACACAGGAGCAAAAAAACGCTGGCACGAGGTATTCCAGCGACTCCCAACACTGTTCTTGTGATTTCTAATACGTTGTGTGCAGGGCATGTCTTAAGGAAAATGCTTTCACACAGTTTGAGCAGCTTGGCCACCAGTTATTGTGCAATGCATTACAGTGCAATATGTGGTCAGCGACAAAAAAAAAATACGAGCGGGGGTTTCAAAAGAAATCCGACCTTGCCTGAAGTTCGTTTTTCCACATCAGCACAGCTCTGTTCAGTATGCCCTGCCTGTCCGGGGGGAAGCCAGACCAGTTTACTTACATTCCTCGGAGGTAGATTTAGCTGTGGGGAGAACAGCTTGCAGGGTCAATTCACACCACAAAGCTATTCTGTTAGGAAACTGGTGCCGACTCACCCCATAATAGAAAGAAAGAAAGAAAGAAAGAAAGAAAGAAAGAAAGAAATAGATAGAAAGGGCAATTGAAACATCAACAACTTGGAGAGACAAAACGACATACAGCAGGCAGCTGAACTGTTGGTTATACTGTGCATTAACTCGTAGTAAACAGAACTGTATTGCTGTCTAAACTCAAGCATGACTGCAGGCTGCTCTCCTAACCTCCCCACTGCTGAAGGGGGACCCTGCTGGTCCCTGCCCTATACTCACAATCATGGGCCCCCGGCTGCTCTCTCGATAGCGATGCTGGAAGCCCAGGTAGACGACGAGCGCCCCAGTGCAGTACAGGAAGGCGAAGACTCCGATGGTGACGAAGAACTCGGCGGAGGAGGAGAAGTCTCCAGCCAGGTACAGGGTTTCAGAGCTGGACCCGTTGCAGAGAGGTGCCTCATACTTGACAAGGTTCAACCTGAAACGCAGCAAAAACTTTTTTTTAAAACAAATGTTTTTGGGGAAACTGTAGGCGACTTGTAAAAGAGATTTCACACACGCATTGGGCAAGATGCTAAAATTGCTTCACAAGCCCACTGCGCTGGCTAAAACTGAGAGTGAGGCAAACGGTGTTCTTTGTAAAAGTGGAAACGGATCATCTCAGCAGCACTGCGGCTCGTTATTCCAGCTTTCACAGCGAGCTTGGGCCTCGATTTCCAACAGCGATCCTCTCTGATCGCACAGCGGATATCGCACGCTCTCCTCTCTGATCACACAGTGGATATCGCACACTCTCCTCTCTGATCGCACAGTGGATATCGCACGCTCTCCTCTCTGATCACACAGTGGATATCGCACACTCTCCTCTCTGATCACACAGTGGATATCGCACGCTCTCCTCTCTGATCACACAGTGGATATCGCACGCTCTCCTCTCTGATCACACAGTGGATATCACACGCTCTCCTCTCTGATCACACAGTGGATATCGCACGCTCTCCTCTCTGATCACACAGTGGATATCGCACACTCCTCTGATCACACAGTGGATATCGCACACTCTCCTCTCTGATCGCACAGTGGATATCGCACGCTCTCCTCTCTGATCACACAGTGGATATCGCACGCTCTCCTCTCTGATCACACAGTGGATATCGCACACTCCTCTGATCACACAGTGGATATCGCACACTCCTCTGATCACACAGTGGATATCGCACACTCCTCTGATCACACAGTGGATATCGCACACTCCTCTGATCACACAGTGGATATCGCACACTCCTCTGATCATACAGTGGATATCGCACACTCCTCTGATCACACAGTGGATATCGCACGCGCTCACCTGAACGGGTAAGAGAAGGACACCGTTACGTTGTCCGCGACTGTCTTCCCGCTGCACTTCACAGAAGCCGCGCTCTGCCCCGTGTATCCTCCGGTGGTGGCAAACGCAAATATTGCAAAGATCTGGAGTGAGGGGGGGGGGGGGGAACAAAACACACGCATTACTGTCTGTTTACGGGTTTTCTGTGGCTCCCCCCCCACCAGCAGGATTTTAAAGTGCCAGTAAGCTTCTCAACACATTCGATAACACCCTTGCCTCTGCCCGCACCCACTTAACCCACCTGCTTAGCTATTTATAACCATGCTGTATCTGAAGATGAAAGGTTGTAGCTATTTATCACAGCAGTGAGATTTCAGTTTATCAGTTACTCTACTTCATGAAGTATTTCCAGTAACTGATGAGTATCCTGTTGGATCCTGATTCTCCTTGGACAGAGAGCTGTGTGCTGTTTTTGAACTCATATCACATCCCCTGGTGTATGCATCCCACTTACTGACATATCGAAATACTTTTTATTCTTGTCTGACTTTCACGTCAAACTTAGTCCTGGCTTGTGTGTTAACCACTTCCTGTTGTTATTAAGCACATTTTCCTGCCAGAAAGTTAAAAGCCCCAATGCTAAACTGTCTGCTTTTACAATCTGAAGCCACAGCTTCAAAACAGGCCAGCGCCCCAGTACAGCCTACCTGCGTATTTCAGCGTGCGAGGTTACTTTGTCTCTGTAGAGACTGTTATATCACAATGCTATTTAGAAAGGGCAGCGCAATTACATTTTACCAGCAATATCATTTTTTTATTTACTGAGGTCAGTTTGGAAAAGCCGCATTCTGCCCAGTCAGCTACAGAAAAGGAAACTTTGAACGGTTTATAAAGTCTGTGGGCTGGCCTGGAAGTTCTCACAGCACGTGTATCCAAACCGCATCCTTTCTCAGCGCTGCAGTGAATCACCCCAGTCATTAAATCCACACCGTCTAAACTTGCCCCTACGTATATAGAGAGGCGTTTCTTCTATTATGTTTTTTTTCTGTTTTGCATTTCTGTAGTTAAGATTTTATAACAAGTTTGAAGGCACAGTCGCTTCCCCAAACAAAAAACTGTCTACAGCTGCAAATTACCGCTTTAATAAAACTGTGAATGTGTTTTTAAAAAGCTTCATTTAAGCAAACGAACAGCACGTTTCTGCAGAAGTGCGGAGTCGACTCATTCCAGGGAGCTCCCTTTGTACACACGCTGCAGAAACAAGAAAACCAGCCAAAAAAAAACACTAAAATTAAAATAGCATGCAGTTAAAACACTAATGTTTCCTTGTGTTACAGCAAACGGCGATACAGTAACTCGATAGTTTAGCTGATGCGGAAATGCGCGTTGAATGGGTTTTTTTAAAAAACTTCTATCAAGGTGTTTTGCTCGTCCCATGATGTTCTTGGGTGTTGCCTTGGGGAATACCATTCTGAAAACACTCCAAGATGGGTCCGACCGTAAATTACACCATTCATTATATATATATATATATATAAAGAAAAATATATAAACCCTGCAAACTTTGACAAGAAAGAAACTTACTTAGGTACTCTAGATAAATTTAACTACTGTGGTTTGGGACTGTTTTAGTAAAAATTGACAAGTGTTCTAAACTTACAAAAAAAATATATATATACAGACTACTAGTAACGTTTCGAGAACTGTATAGTTTTATTTTTTAACGGCATATTTTATTTTTAATTCAACGTGCTGGCGTTAAGGTTAATTGAGAGTGTAACTCGTTGATATAGGTATTAGGATCTGTGTAGGCGGGGTACTGTGCAGAGTCCTCTCCACACCGAAAATGAAAGTACAAATATAGAGCTATAATTTATAAAAACTCACCCATTCCAAACATCTGGTGAAGGCCAGCGGCTCTTTCAGTGGCGCAAAATCCAGCTGGAAACCAGTCATCATCCCTTTCTGTGTAATAACGCAATCCAACAATAAAGAATTAAAACACACGCATGGAGATTCCTTATGGTAAAATAAATAATACACTTTCAAAATGGAAAACTTTACAAAGATCAATCGTGACTTTACTTGAGCAGCCGTTTAATATTGTGTCGAAGTTTTTTTTTTGCAATTGACGGATTTTACGAAACTTCCTCCTTCTCCTGCGAAATCGATTGCTGGTTTGTTTACAGGTACAGTTTTACTCAACCGGACTTTCAGCGAGGCTAATCCTACTTCTCTCCAAACTTCTGACAAAACTTCGGCAACCTGACACTGCGGAGAGGGAACACGTGACTCGACCTTAAAGAGACCCGCAGAGGCGTGTCTGTCATTCGCAATGCAAATATTCAGACAGCGAGCCCAGTGCATTTCCAACTGCCTTTGTTTAAAACTGAGGGGGGTCAATCATTTATAACCTAAACTACACGCAGACATCTCTCCTTATTAACAATGTCGACAGTATTTAATAATGTTGTTGCTGTTGTTCTTTTAAAGGGTTTATTCTTCCTATGTTGATGGAAGCTCACACCTGTTCTCTTCACTGTCCCAGAGACCAGTATAACCTAATAGGGTATCATTACTGAGACCAGCAAGTCGTCAAATTATCGTGTTTATTTAGCAGACGCCTGTTTTATCCAAGGCGACTTACAGAGACTAGGGTGTGTGAACTATGCATCAGCTGCAGAGTCACTTACAACTACGTCTGACCCGAAAGACGGAACACAAGGAGGTTAAGTGACTTGCTTAGGGTCACACAGTGAGTCAGTGGCTGAGGTGGGATTTGAACCGGGGACCTCCTGGTTACAAGCCCTTTTCTTTAACCACTGGACCACACAGCCTCCTGAATTATATAGTCAGTTATATTCAGTCTTCTTCGTATAACAGGGTCTGAAGTTTAATCTGAAGTGAACTTTATAATAATGATGAGAACTATATAGGGTAATATAAAATGTGTAGAGTGTACTGTATTGCCAAACATGCATGTTGCTTTGCAGTTGGGGGACAACGACTTAATCAGTGTACATACTGATCAGAATGATAACACGTTAAAAAAAGGTTAGATTCTTCCTTTTACGCCTCATTGACACACTTTAAATAATATTCACTACTGTGTATAATATTAAATACTGCATTTTTTTTTTTTTATCACAAGTCTGCGGAACTGTTCTTTGTCGTGTTGCGGTTTCCCCTCCGGATTGAAGGGTCTGACACACTCACTTCCCGGATCCGCAGAAGCGAACTCATTCACATCTCCATTCAGTAAGTAACCCAGCAAACTCACACAACTGGAGTTATTAAACACGGATTCCGGTTTAAACGACACAGCTACAGCATGATGCATTTTATTAAAGCGTATGCCTGTTCACTTGTGTAATAAACCTGCAGGTTTAATGCTTATCTGCATATACTGGCGCCATTACATTAGGCTTGGTGCAATGTATTAATTTTGTACCCGGGTTTGTTCATTATCTCGTTTCAATTGTTCATTCATATTAAGGTGATTTTTAGTTTCTATAGCAGGGAGTTTCTTTGCCTAGTGTGTTGATGGTGCAGGTCAGTCGAACTTGACCGAATTTGACTGAGCTGCAAGGCAGCCAATGGCGTTTGAGTATAAAAGCTAAGACCCGCCCATCTGTTCTTGTCGCCCAATGGGATAGGCAGGCCAGGCTTGCTGGGGGGTAGGTTGATTCTCCATTGTAGGTTTTCCATGCTAAGTTTTAGCGCAGTCATATATTATAGGCGAGCTTGTACATTTTAAAACGCACATTTCTGAATCGTGTTTGTTTTCTTAACAGGTTAAAAGCTGGTAACATGTTCCTCACCAGATCGGAGTATGACAGGTGAGTATCATGTTTATTTATCTGCGGTGTTTTCTGCTTTGTCATGTCAAGAATAGTGACATGATCGGGCCTTTCCTTCATGATAATGAATACCAGGCAGAGTAAATCTGTCATTCATATTATAAACGCATTCTTTATTTAAGACAAACCAAAACCAAACGTTTTCTAAATGAATAGGTGTTAAGAAGCTATGGCAAAAGTTAGCATTAATAATTTAAGGATCGCATCGTAGAGCACGAAACTTCTCGAGTTTAGTTTCACTTTCAGGTTTGTGATTTTTATTTTTTTGGTTTGTTTTGTATTACAGTCGCATATTTAGTATTAACTGTTGCACACTTTTCCTTCGGTGGTTTATATTTTCAGTTATTAGAACACTGTCTGGCTTTTTGATAAACAGCGTTTGGTCGAACAGATTCAGAGATAAAACTAAAAGTACCGAAAGTAGCCAAACTTGATCAGACGTGGACCGTGATTTTAACTTCAGAGGGGCAATGTCTAATAATATCTAGGGTTAACAGACGCCCCAGGAAAACTAGGACTGGCCCAGGTTTCAGCCTTTTTGTCCCGGGTTAAAAACAGTACAATAGTTAAATCGTATTACATTTAAGTACATAACTGTATCAATGTGCTCAGCAAAGTAATTTGTTAGCGCCTTTCAAAAATTTAATAATCTAGTGGATTATTTGTTTAATCCGTGTAGTTCTGATTATGCAAACCTCACATGTTTTAAATAATAGCTGATCTGTTTTTTGCTACTCTTGTCTTTTTGCGCACCTAACATGTTTTGATTAGACAGTAGAAAGAAAACTAGGAGTTGCAACGATCTGCAGTAAATACACCCGATTCATTTGTGGATGATGATTGTGTGATTTTATACACAGTTACATTCACAGCTTCAGGGTTTGGATTGAAACGTGGTAATCCTGATAATACCTGGCTGTCTTTCGGTCTGTTTCAGAGGTGTGAACACATTCTCTCCAGAGGGCAGACTGTTCCAGGTGGAATATGCCATCGAGGCCATTAAGGTAAACAGAAAACACATGCCTATCGTTAAACTGTACTGCTTAACACTTTCATGCGTGGCCAATTTATATATTTAAAAAAAAAAAATAAAATAGCTGACAAACACAAAATAATTTCTTGGTAGAATTTTTTTTCTTCCATTGTTTTGCATGTTGAAAAATGGTATTCTCGTATGAGGCTATGGTGCATTAGCATCCCTGTAGTAAGACTAGATGAGTTATTTATTTATTTTTTTCCCATCCCCATATGGTCGCCATGCATGAAAGGGTTAAAGAATCCTGTTATAAAAACTTTCCCGCTGACTGTTTTTTTTATAAACTGACTGGACTTGCCTTTTAATGTCTGTCAATGCTTCAGAGAATATGTGGACTGCAATTCACTTTTAAACCACTGTTTTAATTTTCTAACTGTTATTAAAGCAGATGAAGTCATTTATTCTACTCGCTTCTTTTGTAGCTGGGCTCAACAGCTATTGGGATCCAGACTTCAGAAGGAGTCTGTTTAGCTGTTGAGAAACGAATCACTTCTCCTCTCATGGAACCCAACAGCATTGAGAAAATTGTCGAAATTGACTCGCACATAGGTAGGTTTGGAGTCTCTACAACCTTGTCGGTTTGCTGTTTATTGTTTGTCGCATTCCCAGAGCTGAAGTCCATTCACCCTGCCACAAAACTATAAGCGCACTGCCTGCGCGGTACCCCTCCTTACCCAGCACAGCTTCTGATATCTGCAGCACTGAGTGTGGGTGAAGGTGTAACGCAACAAGGGAGGGTATAGTGTTCACACCCTGGAGGATTGAACACAGAATGGCTTGCATTAGGAAATCAGTCCACTTTGTGTTTGAATTCTTGTCTTAATGTCTCTCTCCCTCCCTCTCTCTCTCTCTCTCTCTCTCTCTCTCTCTCTCTCTGCAGGCTGTGCCATGAGTGGCTTGATAGCTGATGCCAAAACGCTGATCGACAAAGCACGAGTTGAAACGCAGGTAAACGATGGATGTGTTTTGGTTTCTGTGTGGTTTAAAAGAATACATGAATCGAAGCTGTGTGAATCAGACCCCCCGAGGATGTTTTAATATTGGGTTGCTTGTTCGGTTACCTCTCAGGTTCCTTGTTCTCGGTTCTGGTCCGTAAGCTGATGATTTAATAAAGTTTTGCTGGTGCAGTTTGTTCTTGGTGGAATCCGTTTTTAGGTGTGTGTTTCTGTTTCCCCGTCAGAATCACTGGTTCACCTACAATGAAACCATGACAGTGGAGAGTGTGACACAGGCTGTCTCCAACCTGGCGCTGCAGTTTGGGGAGGAAGATGCGGATCCCGGTGCAATGGTGAATATATTCAAATCAGACGGGACCCTCTTAGGGGAAGAGCCGCACAGCGTCCCACATTCAAGCATTCTCTATCCCTAACAGGCTGTCGCTGAGTTTAAAATGCACTTTCCTCTAATGAGAAGGGCATTGCTAATTGAGTGGTTTATTCTTGTGTCACACAGTACTGTAAAGCAGATTCAAATTACGCTTTTAGTATTTAACGATTTGGTTCTTCATGCTCGCTCTCTGTCTCGGTCTCTGTGTGTAGGATTGTGCCATGTTAAGTTATCTATGTATCTGTAACTGTAGATAAGGAGCCCTGTCTGTATTGAACACGGCGATCAATCTGCATTGCCTTATTTAATGCATGTAAACCATTTCTGTCACAGAGCCGTCCCTTTGGCGTGGCGCTTCTGTTCGGAGGTGTTGATGAGAATGGGCCCCAGCTGTGAGTACGCTTTCTTTAATAGGAACTGCTAGAAGCACTCGGCTGTCAAAAGCCTGCAGAGTTAAAGATATCCTTCTGTACCTGCGGGGAAGTGACGTTCAGTATGTGGCTCTCGCAATCTGAAACACAGCCTGCTTGTCAAACGTGTTGGCTCAGTATATTTGATGTTAGACATGCTTTTATCCCTATCCCTGCTCCTGCTTCCCGAGGGGTTCCGGAATGTGACGGGGGGGGGGGTTCCGTTGGGATTACTCTGGGATGCATTGCAGTGACCTTTTCAGCGTGCGTCTTCCCTGTTTCATTGTCCTGTATCTGCAGGTATCACATGGACCCTTCGGGCACCTTCATTCGGTGTGATGCCAGAGCCATCGGATCTGCATCCGAGGGGGCGCAGAGCTCCTTGCAAGAGGTGTATCACAAGGTGAGTGTGTGTTTGCCAAGCCGCGTTTAACACAGGAGAAAATCAGAGCTCTAATCTGTCTGGAGAGGGGAAAAGAAACCAAACTCCAGCATGCTGAGAGAAGAGGGCACAGTTTAGTGTCCTGCTGTCATTCGGGCTGAACAGCATGTGATCTTCACACATCACATGTCAGCCGCTGGAGCTGGCATCAGGCCTGTGCTGATAATTGGTTACGTTGTGTGTAAGTGCACATGGCTTTCTATTAAATCATCAGGCTGTGGGCTGCAGATTTACTGCTGTCTCGCGCGATTTTATTTTGTTCTTTCTTTGTTTAGTCCATGACGTTGAAGGATGCCATCAAGTCTTCGCTCACCATCCTCAAGCAGGTCATGGAGGAAAAACTGAATGCAATTAACATTGAGGTGAGGAAGCTTTGCCACCTGCGTTAACAGGACAGGGGTGGCGTTAGTCTAGTCCCTGTATGCTGGGGTAGGGGGGAGGTATGCTAGTGCTGCAGAATGTTCTGAACATCTCCTTTCTGTCAAGGAACTCGCATTTCAAAGCGTTTCCTCTATTTAATCAAGCCCTTGGGGATGGAAATGAGACTCCCGTTGCATAGCGACTTGTTCCATTCCTGGTTTTACTAGGGGTGGAAGGCGGCTCACCTGAGCTTGTTACCCATACACTGTGGCTAATCAGGCATGTATTAAATCCTGGAGTGGATTAACCTGCTATACTGTGAGTCCTGTCCGTCCCATGTTTGAGTGAAGTCTGTGGCTCTTCAGGTTCATGGGTGCCTGAAACTGATTTATGTTACTTTTTAATGAACGTTACGACTCGGGTTATGTAACCTGTGCTGGTTTAGGGGCCTGTTCTGCCTTTCGCTGAGTCGTCCGTCTTAATAATTTCTTTCTTTTTCTTTCAGCTGGCAACAGTGGAACCTGGCAAGACATTTCACATGTTCACAAAAGAAGAGCTGGAAGAGGTCATTAAAGATATTTAAAACGACTCGGGCTGCGGGCGTCTCTCACAGCTCTGCGTCCCACGCAGCTCGCCAAACCAAAACTCCCGATTTCCTTGTAGCTCCCTCAGCAGCTTCTACTTGTGGGGTTTCATGACCCAAGTGAACACCAACTCCCCAGTTTGTAACGAGTTTTCTTCAAGATTTATACAAATCTGTGTGCGCAGCACAGGACTTTAACAATGTCGGGGATGAAGAAAAAGAGGGGAGGGGGGGGAGAGGGAGTCATTTTTGTTACGACTTGATGCATCAATAAACTGTTCTATTCCAAATGGAACCGTGTTTTTGTGTTTGTCCTCAACTCACTTTTGTGCTGCCTAAGTAATAACAGCTGACAGTACTGGACGGTATACTGTGTATATGGATGAGCATAGAGAGCTCTGTATCCTATCTATCTATCTATCTATCTATCTATCTATCTATCTATCTATCTATCTATCTATCTATCTATCTATCTATCTATCTAGCTATCTATCTAGCTATCTATCTATCTAGCTAGCTAGCAGCGTGGAGTAGTGGTTAGGGCTCTGGACTCTTGACCGGAGGGTCGTGGGTTCAATCCCAGGTGGGGGAGACTGCTGCTGTACCCTTGAGCAAGGTACTTTACCTAGATTGCTCCAGTAAAAACCCAACTGTATAAATGGGTAATTGTATGTAAAAATAATGTGATATCTTGTAACAATTGTAAGTCACCCTGGATAAGGGCATCTGCTAAGAAATAAATAATAATAATATATATATATATATATATATATATATATATTTCTAAATAGAAATAATCTAAGTAAACTTAATGCATTTCTCTTTTTTTGGACAGATCATTCTTGGTATAATTATTGAATTATTGTGTTCACCCTTTGGACTTCGCAAGTGTCTTTATTATAATGAAACATTGTATTTACAACACACCTCGGGTGTTGCTTTGTAACTTGAACAGTGATGCCCTCTTTTCTCAGTTTGGTCCTGGCATTCCTCTGCTATTCAGCACACCCTATCCCTGTCGTCCCCCCCCTTCCACGCTGCCTCTCTATGAGGATTATACAATTGATCTAAACAGTAGGGCACTGCAGAATGTTTAGCTCCGGCCCCATGCAGAAGCCGTCCACTCCACAGCTTTATCCCTGCTCACTCGTGCTCGAATCTGCACGGCAGTGGCGCACGCAGCACCCTGCAAGCGTTTCAAGAGCAGCTCGGTGCAGACAGCAGGGTGCACCGCCTGCTAGAGATCCCGTCTGTTTAATGTGTGATGCGGGGCTCCTCTTACTGCCAGTCATGTGATCGCTGCTTCTCGCACAGTATCGCTTTCAGGGTAACAACAGACCCCGAAAGGAGAGCAAACTAAGGCTTTAAAAATGCTCTTCTGAAGACTGGCGTTGCAATCGCTGTAGTGAAAAGCATAAGAAACTACGGACCGTGTTTTCAAAGCGTGTCTTCCGTTCTTTATTTAACTTCTGTTTGCTTGAGAACAGTTAATCTGATAAAATTAGAAACCAAACACTCTGAGGGTGCTTAAGTGAACTCCGATTACATTATTAAAAAAAAAAGAGTGTGTCAGTTTTCACCCCGTGAATTGCCCAAACAACAAATACAATAAATACATGTTAAAATAAATCCGTATGTACAAAAACAGCAAAATAAACAGCTAACTATATGCTCTCTGGGTACAGTCACTGTCTACAGATGCAATAGCTTGTATTGCCTCTTCATCAAATGGTACACATTTGCAGCACTGGGATATGACAAATATGGTCCGTACCGTTCAAACGTGTGTTTAAACTTAAAACACAATTTTTCTAATAATACTGAACAAGAAAAATAATAACACGCAATTAAAAAAAAAAACGGAGCGTTCATGTTTTGTTAGCCAATCAGAATTCTGTAGCGAGGTAAGCTTGGCAGGATTCCGCCAATGAAAAAAAATCAAAACAACAGCACGGTTAGCTTGGCTTTGTCTGGTCATGAAGGAAGGTTTTGTGTTCTTGACTGACGTCGAAATCAGCTTATCAAAAAGGGAAGACGCTGAGAGGCAGCCAATCAGATTGCCGCGTGTGTGTGAAGTAGGCGGTATCGTACGAGAAGCCTTCTCCCGATAGTTAAACTGGTCGGCAAATACACCTTATATCACCAGTGCTGGTCAAGTGCAGGTTTGTTTGCGTGTAGTGTCGAGAGTTGCGGAGTAGTGCACAGCTACTAGACGAGTGCTTTGTTATGGACATTTAAAAATAAAATATCTCAAGTCGCCTAGCAACAACATGCCTCTAGTATTAAACTGCTGTGTATTGCTGCTGGTTTGCATTTGCACCCTTTCGTGCGGGCTCGATGACCGCGACAGAGGCAACCCCGTCGGCTCATCGTTTGTGAAGACTAGGAGGAAAATCCTGCATGTTTTGGACAGTGCTGTTATCGAGGGCTCGGCGCCGGACCCCTCCGCTTCCGCCCTGCACCACTACAATAAAGTTAACAAACGGAGCACGGAGCTTGGAGATACCTGTAACGATTGGAAAGGGTTTGAAGACAGGCTCACTAACAACACGCACCCGGTAAGCAATCAGTTGCTGCATTCATTATTTCACTTCGTAGCACGACCCCCCTGGCTGTGTCATTGACTGCCGCTGCTTGCGGTTTATATTAACTGCAGTGCATCGATACCCGACGCCTTAACATGTCTCTGAAGAAATATTAATACCATTTTTAAAAATTTTTGGTACTTGGTTTTGCAATTGAAACGCGGTTGCTTTGCAAGCTTGGTAGATGTGGGGTGAGCATTACTAGGGCGCGCGCTCGCTTCGTTTCTTATAAACCGAAATTATATTTCGTATTCCAGTTGCAGAACCCGTTTTATAGGTCCAGCCCAGCTGGACTCGCTTTGACACTCGTGACCCCAGCGAGACGGTGGTTGTATTTTGCGGATTATCCAGTCAAACTAACAATTATTACCTATGGAAATACACGCTTTGTGCATGACACATGATGTGTGTGTGTTTCTGCTACCGCGTTTTACTAATGTGTGTACATCACTGTCGTCTGTAAACATTCACATGCGATGTGCATAAAGTCAATAGAATAAACGTTTGAACCTGCGTGCAATGCAGAGAGATCTCAGCTATATAACAGTACGTAAATGAATCGGATTTTGTTTTGCAATGGGACCCGGCGTGCCGCTAGAACGTATTGTTTCACTGGTTCATAGTCCAGTGTTTGAATCGTGCGTCCCTCTTATTGCTCGGAACAATCAAATTCTACACGCCAATGCGTCACTGTAACCCCGAAATAAAACGCAACCCCTTCTTCTAGCCCTCTGCCTTCGAGGAGGCTTGTCTGACTGTGATTGAGAATTGCAAGGTTATAATTGCATCAAGGGGTTCTGGTGACACTGTAAACTAAGAGAGCGAAGTGGGCGTGGTTTATGTAAACTAAGAGAGCGAAGTGGGCGTGGTTTACGACTAATTCCCCAGAACCCTTGCTGTGCAGTTATATCCTGAAGTCATTCACTTCAGCCCCATTCCTCAGCCTGAAATGCAATTCAAGTTATTATTATTATTATTATTATTATTATTATTATTATTATTATTAAAGACTACAAAGCGGTCAGCCTTCAAACAAGCATCACTACAGATTGCTGGGCCCTGCAGTATCTTGAGCTCTGTAACAGCAGCGTTGCTATTTTGTGCCTCAGTGTCTGTTTCATTAATCGGTAGATCTAACATCAGCAGCACAGAAGCACTTACACATCCAGGACCTCTTTGAACTAAAGAATTTACAAGGAGGTGGAGGGTGGAGAGCCGAGATTCCTTTCTGAAAATAACTTGTTTGTTGTTTTTTTTCTGTACAAAAGCTCTCTTCATCCCAGTGTTTGTAAGGACACCTCTCGCAAGGCGTTGTGTGTACAGAGTAGGCACATGTTCGGAGAGCGTGGACAGGCTGTTTTGTGTTGGTGTTTATTTTCAAAGCCACGCTCTCTTAGTCTTGGCAGCGCTGGTGTTTCTAGTGCCCTGCGGGGTTACTGACTCGCTACACTGGGTTTCGTATTCACGCTGGCTTGAGTCAGTGGTGTGGATCCAGGAGCAGAGGCTGCCGTTGCAGAGAGCTTGAAGTCAAGAGCCTGCTCTTCAATCCCCATTGTCAGAGCCAGGGCTCCTGAGCAGAAAACTCCCTAAAATAACACAGCACCACATGCACGCGCACGCATGCATACACACATGCACGCACGCACGCACGCATGCACACACACACTCTGCAATAAATCTATGTCTGTCTTCATTCGTGCGTTCTTAAGTGACCAGAAAATAAACGGCAGTAATCCCTTTTTTTTAATCCCAGTAATGAAATGTATTTCAAATAAAACCGGCACTGTTTTCCTGAAACTTGCTTTATAATGCAGCTGTAGGTCGTATTTGTTCCAGTCATTTTTACAATTCCTTTCGGTGCTGGTTTGAAGTTACTTGCCTACAGGCATTGGAGGAACCTGCAGGCTTTTCTTTAACTGCACTTTTTTTTTTTAGTTTTCCTTGACGTATAAACCATCACTTGTGAAAGGACACCTGCTGCTTCGCTGCTCTAAAGAGAAGTTCAAAACAATAGACAGGAGTGAACAGTTTTCCTCTCGCTGAGTGATCGGAGTGTGCAGTAAGCTCTGGGACTCCTGTGTACCCCAAGACTTTTCATTAGTCACTGCCTTTGTTGTGCCTGCAGCTCCCCCTGATTGAGATCTGGTGCGACCGGTTCTCAGCCTGCACCCACAGCGCTGTCATCCCTTGACAGAGTTACTGCTGCATTGCAATGCATTCGCTTGGGATGCCTCTGGGGTGATGTCATCATCTTGTGCATGAGGAAAGTGCTTTAAACGAACGCGCTGGTATTTCACTAGCAATCCTGCTTCGGTCACAATTAGTGATCACAACTTTAAACCCACACATGGTCCTGTCTGAACTGTAAGGTAGATTACAGATACAGCACTGTGCGTCTCCCTGGGTGTTTACTGTATGCGCGGCACGCTTCACTGTACAGACGCTGGATTGGCTGAGCTGTTGAAGATCGTATCTTAGGAGCTGCAGGTTCAGCTTTGTATTTTGCAGTTAGATGTTATTCCCTCAGCAGATCGGACCCTTTCTAACAAATGTCTGTTGCTGTTATTTTTAAAGCGAAAGGGAGGAGTGGTGCTTTTGAGCCAGGGGGATGGCTTAATGAGGCACTCTCTCAAGCGAGACAGCATTGATTGTGTCAGCCGGGGGACAGCAGGAGATAATTGAACATATTTCTTGGGCATCGTCTCAGAGAGGACGCATTGACGCTCTGGAGTGTTTGTTACACTGTGTAACGCACAGTACAAACCTGGGACCCAGTCACCTGAGGAACGTCCTTTCAGAGGTCAAGGGTGCTTGGTAAAGAAGGCACTGTTTGTTAATCGTTTTATTTGCCACTTGGGTTTGCAGGGATGGCCATAAGACCCCCATTGCATAGCAGTGTGAGCCATTCCTGGTTTTACTGTGAGTTTAACAAGACACACCCAAGCCTGTCAGCTATACACTGTGACTAATCAAGCTTGTATTAAAACCTGGAATGGGTGAAATTGCTACGCAGTAGGAGTCTGTACTGTACAGCTTGTGTTTTAGAAGTAGCTCGGAACAGGTGGAGAAAGGGTTTTTGAAATGCTGGTTGTCGTGAGCCTTTGAATCCGAGGCAGTCTGGTGGAATTTGTGTTGGCTAACCTGCTGTGTGTCTGTCTTCTCCAGGAAGCTGGCTTTGTCCCCTGCTCTGTCACGTGTGTATCGGTTGATGATTAATGTGACTCTGCAGTGCTGGTATGGGTTAGCTGGCATACCTACTGCTTCTAGTACTTGCAAGAGGGGCGATGCTTATCGATTTGCAGTCTGTTTCACTTGGGTGGCTCTGTGCATGACTTTTGCATTTTCGTTTCGCTGTAGATTAGTTGCCTGTGTGTTCTTCTGAGTGGCACAATTGACTTTGCAGTTCAGGTCAATTAGTTTGCTCCAGCAATGCAAAGGTTGTTGAAGTGATGTGGTACTGCATGCAGAAAGAGAGTTCTTTATTTAACCTAGTGTTCTGTCCCACATCCTGCAATTCCATGTTATTCAATGCAACCAAAAGGACGTGCACCTCTTTGTATTGGGTATGCTTGCTGTTGTAATTCCAGTTTTATTTTCAGATATGCTGTTTGATTGTATGGAAAAGAAAATCCTGTTTTTAACCCTAAATTGAACAAGCTTAATTCAGAGAGATCGCTTTCCGGAGGTCCAAGGGTGCTTTGCGGTGTTGCAGGATTTGGAATGGTGGATTTCGCTCTGTGATTCTGTCATTGGTTTTGAATAATAAAAAAAAAAAGCCTTTCTGACAAAGTTGTCAGCCTGATTTAATCGGCAAAGCCTCCTCTACCTACAAGCTGACAAGGCTTTATATCTCAGTATTACCCAGCCCAGTGTTCCTAATTAACAAGGGCAGCTCAGCCAAGGCAAACCTGCTTCATTTCAATTGCAAATCCTTCTCTCTCTCTCTCTCTCTCGCAGGTGCCAGGGGCAGCACTGCACGCCAGGTACCTGCGAGACGAGAGGGCTGTGAAAGGGCCCGACAGCCTTTCATTCCTTTCACAGCCTGACCTTTCTTTTATTTGGCGTTCAGGCTTGCCAGCCTGTGTGTTTACATTTCATAACTGGGGGTGTTGGTGTTGTGTGTCATGGAACTTTTTATCCTGAACCAAAGCATGCTGAATTTCTCCCTTTTTTTTTTTTGAGTTCTGCAGGACAGCGGATCATTGGGCAGTTCTGTCAAGTCCATCACCTCCCTTCACTTGGGGAACTGACTGGGGATTTCTGTAACACACACACACACACACACACACACTGACACACACACACACACACACACACACACACATACACACACACACACACACACACACACACGCACACACTGGAATGGAATGGTGGTTGAATCTTATTGGTCGTAGCCATGGCGATTTTGCTCGTTCCAAGCCCGCTGTCCACTTTTTACTCCTGTTGAATCGTTTTGCTCCAGTGCCAGTGTTCAGTAGTCTGTGGAAACAAACAAACAAACAAACAATAAAAGCCTCTGTGCACTGAAAAATAATAAACGCACAAAACCTAGGATTATACTGTCCCAGCTGATGAATAGCTGTTACACCAGAAGCAGCCTGACAAACCGCAGGGCTGTAGCGAGCAGGCAACACTGATTACTGTTGACGTGGCTTTGCAGCTTAGAAAGGGGAGAGGGAAAACTGACTGTGAGCTGCGAGCAGAGCCGACTCAAACCGTAACAGTAAAAAGAAACTGGAATAGCGTGGAATGAAAGACGCTCCTCTGCACAGGTCTGACTGGTGAAGTGGGAGAAAACGTTGCAGCTGCAGCATCAGGAAAGGTGGTTCATTCTTACAAGCCTGGACTGGACTGGGGGCAGCACCCTGTTCTGAGAACTTCTGCTCCCAGGCCAGGGAAAGGGTTGGGGGTTGGGGTTGGGGGTTGTGGTTGGGGTTGGGGGTTGGGGGGTTGGGGGAACCCAAATAAACCTTAGACATTTGCTCTGGTACGGTATTAGGAACACATTATGGATTTCCTAAATCCTGGCAAGCCACAGAATGCTTTGCAATCGGAGTCTTGCTTCTGTCCTACATTGCGATCTGCTGTTTTGTTCTAGTGCTTTTTTCACCTTTCACATACTGCTTCTCGTTCTTTTTGTTGGCTCTCTTGCATAAAGCAGGCTTTGTGCACATGTGTTGGATCGTACCTCGTAATAAGAGCCAGCTTTTCTTGTTTTTTTTTGCTCTCCTGAAATCTCCAAGTCCTGCTGCTGCAGAAACTTGAAGGTGATTTTTTTTTTTTTTTTTTTTTTAATTTGTTTGTCTCTTTCCGTTGTGACTTTCGCTCCTGAGCTGTGCAGAGAGCCGTGCAATCTGCGATGAAGATCTTTCCCTGAATCTGCTGCGTCAGGCGTTCCAACGAATTACATTCTGTTTACTTTGCATTTAAAAAAAACATCTGATAAACTAACCCGTAGAGTGTAGCTGTCAGGGCTTGATCTACTCCGCATGACATGTTTCCACAGCGCCTGTTCATCAGAAGCCTTACCTCTCCGTGCTTTCCCTTCGCCTCGGTTCAGACGTACAGTAAAGCAGCTGTGGTAGCCCTCTGCCTCCTGATCCTCTTCCTGTCGAAACGAACACGTGTCCCCCCCCCCCACACATGCTTCACAGAGCAGCTCCAGTGAGGCCACAGGGGTACTTTAAACTCCTGGGGTTTAAAAAGGAGCCTGAAAACGATACACAAAGTGAAGCAGAACCCCAGAGTCAGCTCTGATGGGGCTCTGTCGTTCCCGTACCAACGGGCTGTCTAAGTTGCGCGTGAGGTTTGATTCCCCTGTCCTTCAAGTTGCTGGTCTTGCTGTGCACGAGTGAGACGATCCCAAACTCCGCATGTGCTTAGGAAATCCCAGTACACAACTGCAGCAGCGTGACAGCACAGTCACTTGTTGTTATACAGGGGTTTCTGGTCGATTTCGAGGACCCTCTGTCTCAATCGGGAAGCTTTCCTCTGCACACAGCTGCCCTGGCAGCTATTCCAGTACCTCCAGATAGCGACGGTTCAGCATCGTATTTACCAGGGGGTGAATAGGAGTGATTTTATTACTGTGTTGTATTTCGACAGCGTTCCCTTTTGTCCAGGGCTGTCCTGTTTCTCACGTCCCGGGTTTAATGAAATCTCACACCCTGCCTAGTTTACCAGACAGGGCGGGAGGGGACAGTGTGCTTGTGCTGGTACCAGACGTTGGAGGGGTGGGGTGGGGCAGAGGGAAGGTAAGCAGACCTTCAAGGAAAGAAACGATATTGATATGATGGACAGACAGGAAGTACCGGAGGCAAACTTTTCAACAGACATTTTACTGGCATCTGGAATAGTCTGGGCTTGCATTTGAGTCGGTGAGATCATAGTGGGGGGAGCCTGATTTAGGGGGAGCTGTGTTGAGATTGAGAAGCCTCTTCACAGGCTCTGTGTGTGTGTCTCTCTGCTGGGATCAGACACTCGAATGTGGGTCACGTCCCGCTGCTTGGCTGGGCGGGTACCTCTGCTGTCAGGCAGGGAGAGGCAGGCTGTGCCCCTGCTGTGAGGCTGTCTTCTCTGAGTGCTATTCAGAACGCAGCTGTCTCTTCAGTAAATAGAACACTGTAATTAGAATACGGAATCTCACTGGGCTACAGCTTCAGAGTGTGTGTGTGTGTGTGTGTGTATGTGTGTGGGTCCTGGGGCTCTAATTAAAATCTGAAATAATCCTTCCTTCTTTCAAGGGGATAATGGGCAGAAGCTAAGAAAAAACACAAAACGCTGCGACAGATAAAATCAGCATTCACGTAATAAGAATAAGTTTTGAACTGCTGAATAAACGATCGGTTGCGAGCGAGTCAAACAGCAGGAATAGAGCTGTGGTTTTGTGTTGTGTTAACCTCCTCCCAGCAGGGTTAGAGGTGCTGGATCTGCTTGACCTAGTCAGAGCGCGAGTCTGCAAGCGGTTTCGATCGCTGCTTGGCAGCTGATGTTCAGTACACCTCTGTTCCTAAAGTTACTGAAACAGGGTTTTGTACACATTTACTGAAGCAGCAGAGCTGAACGTGTCGTTACCCTCTTGTGTGGAGTAGCTAGCTTGCCCTGATGGCTCACTGGAGTCTTATTAACCCAGAATGATTCGCTCAATACTACATGTAGTCAGTTTAATACGAATGCTCTATTGAATTTCAATATCAACATGCAATATGAAAAAGGCATTAATGCAGATAATTGTCTCGGAGACAACACAGTGAGCAAACAGTGGAGCTCTTCACCCCAATAAGGGATGCGCACTCATCAGCAGCTTTCTACAAGATTGCCTTTATGTGTTACAGGAACATGTCAGATAGGAAAACAACATTAACCTTCCCTCGCAGAGCCCTGTACCCAGTTGGGTTGATAAAGCCCGGGACCAGGGCTGATGTCATTTAGGGGCGAACAGCTGTCTTCTAATGGAGGACGAAGGACAGCGAGCCCTCTCGATCAGAGGCGTGGGAGAGGTTTTTGCTGCACCCTTCCTGTGCTCTGAATTTGAATCCCGTGTTTTCTCTCTTCCTTGCAGTTTCCGTTCTTCGACTTGAGTGGCTCCGTGTCGCTGGCCTGGGTGGGCGATGGGACTGGAGTAAGTAATTCTCATCACATTTATTCACTTTAAGTTGCAGTTCAGTTGGGTCCACACTAACACTACCAGCAGCGGTTGTGTAGGCAGGGCTGGAGGTTGGAGTTGAGCTCTGTGATGTCATCCTGGGTTCAAATTGGGGGAGGGGGGGGGTGGTGTATTAGAATATTTGCATGACATCATTCCTATTGATACAATGATATACAAACTTTTTTTTTTTTTTTTTTACATTTTCTTAAAGCATCACAATGATATTTTATCTCGTAACCAGGGTTGATTTCACGTTGCTGGACGTATTTAATCTATGCAGCTTTTTTTTTTAAAATCTTTTTTTATTTTGGTGCAAAACTGCAGAGCCAACTGACTGTGTTGCAATGCATCTCCCTGCCCTTGAGTGCCAACAAAGGATGCATTCTCTGCTTCGCAAAGAACAAAAAGCTCCCCACAAATAAGATAAACGACCACAGCTTTAACTGACCACAATGAGACCGAGGAACTGTCCCTAGCGTGGACGTTGGATTGCATTGTAAAGCGACCCCCCGCCAAATAGAGGGTCAACCAGCAATGTTCCTGGAGTCCTGTAGTTATTCCACGAAGGAGTTAGCCCAATAACCAACGGCACTGTTTGTATGACGTCGTTTGTGTTTAAGTGCAGCGTACGAGGAGGTAAACATTCTGAATTCTTTATTTTAGTAAATTATTTTTCACACCCTACAGAAGTCAAAAGCTGTAGTGTGTAGTGACGTATCCTGCAGCAACGGAGCGATCTGATTGGCTGTAGAGAAACCGCGTGTCCGCTCGTGATTAAAAGCCAGCAGGGATGTTCTTTTAAAACCGTCCACTTTTGTCCTGGCTGCTTCTCCGTACCACACTATTGAAAGAAAAAAGGTTATCCCTGGAATCTAGCTCAGAATCACGCTTCATTAGAAAGCTGGGTTACTTGCCCGGGATTCCCTGTCTCATCCTGTCTCAGTCCGGTCCTGTGTGCTTGTCTTAATGCTGGCCTGGTGTGCTGCTGTTTCACTGAGGCACAGACTGCGCTTTCCTTTCTGCTGTGCTGTACCAGTCTTTAGCGCTGGATCACTGCTGGAGGATTTCAGTGCTGCCTCTGATCGTTTATCTCCGTCAATGCGTTGCTAAGAGACACTTGGGGGGTTAATGGTCTTGCGGACTAATTAAAACTCAGACGTTGTCTTTCCTTCTACTTCATGCACACTGGTAATGTTATAGGCTTTTAACTATAAAAAAGAGATTAAATTACCTACTTCCATTGCACGCTTTGCTATGGGCTTAAACAGACTGCAGGGAAGCCCAGGTGTAAGTCACATGTACGCGTTTGCATCAAGAGATCCCATTCTGACAGTAAGACACATCGGACTGTAGAGTTAATGAGCCTGCCCCTAGCTAATATTCATTTGAAATTTGACCTTTTCATTTAGTAAGAAATATAATTTGAAGTGTGGTTTTTTTTTTTTTTTTTTTTTCCCCTCTCCGTCCGCAGAATATTCTTTTTGAAGGGGTTTGCAAACTGCCAGGTGGATGCAGGGAGCTGCTGCACGATCAGGATTTGCAAACCACAGGGGCAGTTTGTAAGCCTGGTCCTAGTTTTTAAATGCGTTATTGTATTGATCTAACATTGCGTTAGTTAAATCCTAGCTCATCTCCCTTTTAACACCAGTCTTGGCTCTCGTGGGAACCCGGCGATCGATTTAAACACGCGCTGCACAGTTGTCTGTTGCCAAACGCTGTGCATGCTACAGGTGAAGGGCAAGGGGCTTGCTTGTGCAGGGTCCTGTCTGCTGTTTCTCATCAGTGGTGTCTGCAATAAGCATGTTGCCAATATGCTTATATTTGATGTTTTGCTTGTTTTTAGGTAGTCCTGGCATTGACTACGTTCCAGGTGCCGTTACTGCTGGTGAAATTCGGCCAGTCCAAACTCTACAGAAGGTACTGATCTCTATTTATTTATGTATTTAGTCTGTTTTTTTTTTTAAATACACATACAGCATCGCGAGAAATACAACCAGCAATGTAAAAGCGTAGTTCTTTGTACACGAGCGACGCGCTGCAGACTCAAGTCTGCGTGTCCTGCGTGTGTTTTTTACAGCACTGGTATGTTTTGTGATTTGGACCTGGTTTAAAAGCGGTCCCTTGTGAGCTGTCGTCTCGTTTCAGTGAGAATTATGGGAAGTCGTTCTCGGATGTCAGCGGCCTCATTAACAACACCTTCATCCGGACCGAGTTCGGGATCGCCATCGGCCCGGAGAACTCTGGCAAGGTCTGTGTTTTTCTGTGATTTTGAAATGATAGCGGGATTTCCAGCCGCCTCCTCTCGGGCAGATCGACGCCGCTGTGCCTCCAGTGGCGAGCCCCTAGTGGGGGAGTTAGAATAGGAATCAGAGCTGCCGTGGCGGGATGAGGGTTTGAATCCACGCTGTGGAACAGTGCAGAGTTAGCAGGGGGCTTGTCGAAAGCAGAACGGACAGAACCACCCTGGTTTTATTGCCCTGGATTATTAACCGAAGCGTTCTTCCTCGTCTTCCTCTTCCTCTTCTAGGTGATCCTCACGGGAGATGTGTCAGGAGGGAGCGCAGGAGGCAGGATTTTCCGGTCTCTGGATTTCGGGAACAGATTTTCCCGTACGGATCTGCCCTTCCACCCCCTGACGCAGATAACCTACAACCCCAGGAACGCCAGTCAGCTGCTGGTCCTCGGCGTCAACGTGAGACGATTCGACACGCTGTGTCCCCGTGTCTCAGCTTTGCATGTCTCCCTATAGCGCCTCACTGGCCCTGCCCCTGCTCTCCTCCTGTCTTTTTGTTAATATTAGATTTCGTGTGCACGTTGCTCCCCCACCCCCACCCCAGTCAAATTGTTTCTCCAGCTTCGGTATTTTATTTAAGAACTTTGAATAAAGTTAATCCACTCTTCTGTTTCTCAGTCCTCAGTCCTGTGGGTATTCAGCCCTTTCGCACACAATGCGATCAGAGCAGGGACTGATTTGCATTTTGATTTGCATTTGGATTGATCCTCCCCCCCCCCTCGCTCTCTCTCACACACACACCTCCCCCAGAGAAGTGGGCTGCCGCTTAACAGGATGTAACGTGTATCAGGGATCACAACTACATACTTGCTAGGGCTTTGCCAGATGATATTAAAGGGTCCTTGGGATCTAAGGATGCCACACTGTCGGTTCATAGACTTGTGTGTTTAATGTGCATCATTTTCGTTGGCACTAATTGCACATGAGAGCGTTGCAGTGCGCCCTGCTGACTAATGTATTTGGAGCTCTGCTCACTGTTGCTACTCCCTCAGTGCACTTCATATTCCTGCAAATCTCTCCACTTGTCCTGCTGCATTAATCTGCTTGGGTAGGCAGTTGCTTCCACCCTGAACACTCAGATATCCAGAACAGCGTTTCACTCTCTTAATCTGTTTTAAGACATGAAAGTCTTTCATTGTTTAATGTGAGCGTCTTTTTTTTTTTTCAGTATGACCTGTGGCTCTCCCTCGACTTTGGGGAGACGTGGAAAATGATGCACGACACTGTCTGCCTTGTGAAATGGTGAGGTGTCAAAACAACGTGATGCTGTTTTAAAACAACGTCCTCAAATGAATTAAATCTGCCATCTCAAACCTGCCTGTCAAATGAATACCAATAGTATATTCACCTGCCTGCCCTGTGCCTTGTGTGTGTGTTTAACAGAGCAGAACTGCAGTGGCAGAAATGTTATTTTAAGGTCTCTTATGCAAGTGCAACTCGTTTTTACCATTCACACCCAGTGCTGTATTTCAGGACATTTATTAAGAGAATGCCTGAGATGACCTCTCTCTCGCTCTCTCTCTCGCTCTCTCTCTCGCTCTCTCTCTCTCTCTCTCTCTCTCTCTCTCTCTCTCTCTCTCTCTCTCTCTCTCTCTCTCGCTCTCTCTCTCTCTCTCTCATCTGTGTTATTCTAGGGGTCCTAAGAACACAATCTTCTTCACCACCTACCCCAACGGATCATGCAGTGAGTAGCAGTGTGGGGGGAGGGGGTGTTAAATATTAACACGGTGCCCCCCCCAGGGGGGGGGGGGGAGACAATGTGAACATGTCGAACTACAATGTAATGGAATAACTCATAAATTAAAAAGCAGTTGTAGATCATAATGAAAGCTGTAGGTGATCCTTTTTGACCCACGTATTAATGTTACTTCATAGAATAAAGATCTGGTTTAAAAATGAAGATCTCAAGATCATTCAAACAGATCTCTTTGCGACCTGCACTGTGACAACCCCATTGAGACCTGCAGTGGAGTGTGGATGCATTTTACGACATGCACCTGCTGTCTGACAATGACATGTTTGATCGGCTGTTTTATTCAATTTGTTATCCCAGTCGATCGAGGGATGCTGGAGCTCAGGAAGACGTCCGATTTTGGGAAGTCCTTCCGGACGATCGGCACCAAGATCTACTCCTTCGGTCTGGGCGGCAAATTTATCTTCGCGTCCGTCATGACTGGATCGGTGAGAGCCGGAGCCTCCTCTGCTAATTCATTATTTAATCTCAAGGCAACACTGCACTGTAGTATCCAGTTCCTCATGAAATATACGCAGGAGTTGCAGAGACTTGCTGAACAGCCGTCCTGTGTAAAAGATCACGATCTGTGAAACCAATCAAGTGTGCATGCTTTTCTATCTCGGTTATCTAGATCCCTAACAAAATCCGAACGCTTCTGGAACTGTCCTAGGCTGGGTTTTGTTGTGGTGCAGGACTGCTTCCCACGGGCAGCTTGTACTAAAAAGAGCTTCGACTCTGACCTGCGTGTTGTGGTAGACATCCCATCCACGCCTGTGTGTGTAGTTGCACAAGTCTGCCCCTGAACCCTCACACTGATGCGCTCTCTCTCGCTCTCCGCTCTCGCTCTCTCTCTCTCTGTTTCTCGCTGTCGCTCGCTCGCTCTCTCTCTCTCTCGCTCTCTCTCTCTCTGGCTCTCTCTCGCTCTCTCTCGCTCTCTCTCTCTCTCTCTCTTTCTCTCTCTCTCTCTCTCCATGTCGCAGGGCACTGTCCGGGTGATCCACGTGTCTGTGGACCAGGGGGAGTCGTGGAACATGGCCCAGCTCCCCCCTGTGGGCCACGAGCAGTTCTACTCCATCCTGGCAGCCAATGACGACGTGGTGTTCATGCACGTGGACGAGCCAGGGGGTACGTGTGGCGCCGTGGTGCCGTGGCGGGGTTCCAGAGCGTGGGCTCCAGCGTTAACGGGTTCAGAGGCTTGCTGCTGCTAAGAGACGCTGTCTCTTCATTTTCACAGTGCTTCTCAAATCGACGTCTGTTAGATCATTTAAATTCCTCAAGGGAAGCGAGTAGTAAATTGAAGTTGGGTTGGGTTGCCCATGCTGTATTTTTGTATTCATTTTTGTTTCACTCCTCCAGACACCGGTTTCGGCACGATCTTCGTCTCGGACGATCGAGGAATCGTTTACTCCAAGTCCCTGGAGAGACACCTTTACACGATGACGAGCGGGGACACGGACTTCACCAACGTGACCTCTCTGCGGGGGGTCTACATGACCAGCGTCCTGGCTGAAGGCGAGTCTCTCCAGTGGCTCCTGAGATGGTCTCGCCAGGCTGTTACGAATCAGACCTGCCATTCGCTTCCATGCCCTATACAGCTCTCCAGAGCGCAGCATCGACAGTCATGATGTCTGGGTCTGGGTTAAAGAAATTTCTCAGTTTTCCACACCTTGTTTTCAGGAAATCTGTCGCACTAGCATTTCACCTCTTCTGTGTCAAAGCATGTTTAAAATTAAAAATAGGCCTTCACCATAACATGCTGTTTCTTTTCAAAACTGCACATTTTAAGACCTACAGTTCTGGTCGGTAGTTTAGCATCACCCGTTTCCAGCCCCTCCTCCCACTTCTGCGTCTCAAGACGCACTTCGTGGTAACGGTGTGTCTGGCGTTTCTGTTCCAGACGGTTCGGTGCAGACGGTCATCACCTTTGACCAGGGAGGAGAGTGGAAGCCCATTCGAAAGCCAGAGAACAGCCAGTGCGACTCCACAGCCAAGAACAAGGAGATGGTGAGTCTGTGGGGAGGGCGAGCCCTCCTGTGAGGCGGCTGCTTCAGGCTTCAATCGCCGTCGCTCAGGGCCGTTTCAAATCTCTCTAGTCTGGCGATCCAAGTAGACTGGTCCCCTCTCACTCCAGCGTCTCTCACACACACACACACAGAGTTAAAAATACTTTGCAGGTACATTTGCATTGCATTTAGCATCCCAGGTGGTCTAATCCACTAAGCTGTAAAACCACAGCAATTTAGATTAGTCAGTAAAATATCAAACACCGGTTTCCATGGCTCTTGAAAGCCTGCCTCTACACTGTGTGTGTGCTTGTGTTTGCATGTGGTTAGAAGACCCTCATTTTGCACTCCAGTGTCGCCCTTGTGATGGGTCTGGGGGTCTGTGCAATGAACCCCTTTGCTAGGCGGAGGCATGAGTAGGCATTTGTCCTTGGAAAGGAAATCGCAGTGGACCCACAGGAAAGCAGCTCAGCTGAATGTGTAGCGTCTTTTAAATGGTGTTTTGCGTTGCTAACCCTGCATTGTTTCTTGTTTCCTCTGTGCAGTGCAGCCTCCATATCCACGCCTCCTACAGCATCTCTCAGAAACTCAACGTTCCCATGCCGCCCCTGTCCGAGCCCAACGCTGTGGGCCTGATCATCGCTCACGGTACAGAGAATGATAACGTGACATTATCAGCCTGCCCGTTACTACAAATATTAATTTTAATCTGGGCTAGGATCGGGCTGAATCCGAAAACATTGTAGCTTTTCATGTATACAACGTAGCCCTGTTTTTGTGATTGGGGGCTGATTCCTCGCCTCTCTGCATGTGTGTCTCATTGCCCCTCTTCTCACAGGCAGCGTGGGGGATGCGATCTCTGTGATGACCCCCGATGTGTACGTGTCCGATGATGGGGGGTACTCCTGGATCAAGGCTCTGGTGGGACCCCATCACTACGCCATTCTGGACTCTGGGGGGCTCATTGTGGCTGTGGAGCACAGCCCCTCCCAGCCCATCAAACACATCAAGTGAGCAGGGGTCTCCTGGGTGCATGTGTTTCAGTGGGTGTCCTGGAATCGCAGGAGATTCTTGTGCACAGAACGCAGATTGAAACGGGCTGAACATTGGCTGGTGGTCTCATTGTAGCTAGCGGGCAGATTTGTACCAATCGGCTGGAGCCCTGATCCTCTTCCTCTTCACTGTCCTTACAAAAGTTTATTTTTACACTATTGTTTTTGCACATGCTGTACTCGCGGTTATGCTACCATTTGTATTTATTTTTTCGTCTCCGCAGGTTCTCCACGGACGAGGGGCAGTGCTGGTACCGGTATAACTTCACCACCGACCTGCTGTACTTCACGGGCCTGGCGTCGGAGCCTGGGGCCCGGTCCATGAACGTCAGCGTGTGGGGGTACCGGGAGACTCTGATCACACAGTACTGGGTCTCCATCACCATCGACTTCAATGAGCTGCTCACCCGCGACTGTGAGTCCACCAGCATGTATATATAAAGCTGCGTCATTCACCAGCATGTATATATAAAGCTGCGTCATTCACCAGCATGTATATATGAAGCTGCATCATTCACCAGCATGTATATATGAAGCTGCATCATTCACCAGCATGTATATATGAAGCTGCATCATTCACCAGCATGTATATATGAAGCTGCGTCATTCACCAGCATGTATATATGAAGCTGCATCATTCACCAGCATGTATATATGAAGCTGCATCATTCACCAGCATGTATATATGAAGCTGCATCATTCACCAGCATGTATATATGAAGCTGCATCATTCACCAGCATGTATATATGAAGCTGCATCATTCACCAGCATGTATATATGAAGCTGCATCATTCACCAGCATGTATATATGAAGCTGCATCATTCACCAGCATGTATATATGAAGCTGCATCATTCACCAGCATGTATATATGAAGCTGCATCATTCACCAGCATGTATATATGAAGCTGCATCATTCACCAGCATGTATATATGAAGCTGCATCATTCACCAGCATGTATATATGAAGCTGCATCATTCACCAGCATGTATATATGCAGCTGCATCATTCACCAGCATGTATATATGAAGCTGTGTCATTCACCAGCATGTATATATGAAGCTGCGTCATTCACCAGCATGTATATATGAAGCTGTGTCATTCACCAGCATGTATATATGAAGCTGCGTCATTCACCAGCATGTATATATGCAGCTGCATCATTCACAGGGGCTCAGAGCATTTTAACAAAGAACATGTCAACTAAAAAAAACAAGCATTTGAGTAATTTGCAATAAGAACCACTGTGAACGATTGGAGCGGTCGCGCTAAGGCAAGGTGACGAGGCTGCTTGGCGTGCTTGTAGTATCGTGTGAGGGTTTCATTCGCGGTCGCGCGTCTCCCCCTGCAGGTGACGAGAAGGACTACGTCCAGTGGCTGGCTCACTCCAATGACCTGAGCGACCCCAACGACGGCTGCATGCTGGGGTACAAGGAGCAGTTCCTGAGGCTGCGCAAGGCCTCCGTCTGCTGGAATGGCAGGGACTACATCGTGAACAAGCAGCCCAGCACCTGCCCCTGCACCCTGGACGACTTCCTCTGGTAAGCACCCCCCTGACCCTCCCTTCGGAGGGGGGGATCCTCTCGCTTCGCTCGTTCGTGTTGAGATACGCACCGCCGCACGCTGGCTAGAAGACCTTACTGAAACGGTCTTCTGGTAATACAGCTGGCCCAGTCCAGGAGCTGTCGCTGTGAGTTTGGAGTGAGTCTGGGTTTCACAGTGGCTAGGTTGACCCATACTGTTCTTTATGAGTTGCACAAGGTTGTTTATGAACTACTGTTCATGTTCAAAGTATTTCTAGTGATTGAGGAGTATGCTTAGAGCCTCGTATTTTATGGTAACTAAATTATTTTTTTGTGTGAGAGGTCTGTTTTATCTTAATGTTTAAAAATCGGATAATGTTTAATAAAAAATATGTATGTAGATGTATTATTGAGATACATCTATTTGAGTTGTTTTATGATTATGTATCTGCAGTAAAACGAAATGTGAAAACGAAAAATTATAAAAAATAAAAAGAATTTCACAGGGCTGTGAGTGTGCTGCTGGATCCACATTCTCCCTGGATATAGTAATGTTTGATTATTTTGAATTCTCTCTTTCTCTCTGCTGCCATCAAACATGAATACCCCTCCCTCCTCCCTCCCTTCCCCTTCTCCCTCCCTTCCCCTTCTCCTCTGTGCTTTCCAGTGACTTTGGATACTTCCGTCCGGAAAACCGCTCGGAATGCCTGGAGCAGCCGGATCTTAAAGGTCACGACCTGGAATTCTGCCTACACGGGACGGAGGAGCTTCTCCAGACCAGCGGGTAACGAGGGGGAAAAATATTTCAAACTGCTGCATCCTGCCAGGTCCGATCGCAGCCGGACCATTCCCGTACGTTCTGAAACACAACACATGAATTGATTGGGTGCCAGGAAGCAGCGGTCCATGCACTTTCATAAACAGCTTTCCATTTAAAAGACCCGATTTTATATTTAAGAGGCGGGGTGCAGCGATAACGTGTTTTAATAAGAGGTGGGGGAAAAATGGATTTCAAAATCCATTATACAAGTTGCCTTCTTACGATGGACTTTGGTTCAGCTTTCTGCAGATTTTTATAATTGCATCTGAAGACCCTTGTACCCCGATTTGTAAAGAAGCCGCCTTCGCTCTCGCTGACCAGCCAGTGACCTTCTGAATCCTGTGTGTGCTTTGATTGGCAGCTACCGAAAGATTCCGGGGGACAGGTGTGAAAGCGGGACCCTGCCGGAGAGGAAGGTGATCGATCTCCGTAAGAAGTGTGTGAGCAACCTGCTGGACCCTGCGCAGCTGGTAATTCGAAACGAGCTCGGGGCTACTGCTCTGCACCAGGGTGAACCAGCTTCATGTTATTACCTGTTCACCTGGGTGGAGGTTCAATAGGTTCAAATAAACACCTGAGACCGGAGCTTGGATTAAATCAAAGTGACAGGGCGGCTCATCCCTGAAGCTGCAGCTTGTGTTCAGTCAGTCAGCGATGGATGAACCGCAAACCTGGGAAAAACCACTTCAACTATAACTGCGTCCCATTTTTTTATTGAAACGTTCTCTCTCTCTCTCTCTCTCTCTCTCTCTCTCTCTCTCTCAGGCTACCACGCCCTCCACCAGTCCTGCCCCGATTGTGGCTGCAGTAATCGGGGTGCTGGCGATAACGATCATAGCTGGGGTCCTCCTTGTGAAGAAATACGTCTGCGGTGGGAGGCGAGTTCACTGAAATCGGAACTTTTGTTGGAAGGCTAGCCAGTCTCGTTTTTTTTTAAGCGCACAATTCAGTCTCCACTTGAGAGGCCCCTGGGACTGAACCGCAGCGGGTGCTGAGGTCAGGATTGGGGTGTCTGTCTGTAAGGAGACGCTCAGATTGTTACCCTAGCAGGAGTGGAAAGGCCAATGGAGCGTTCCCTGGGGGGGTAGGGGTTGGGGGGTCTCCTGCCAAGATAAAGCAACCTGGTGCAATAGAATTGAATCCACACTCAAAGCTCACATCCCTCGTCTCTCCCCAGGTTCCTGGTGCACCGGTACTCCGTCCTGCAGCAGCACGCAGAGGCCAATGGGATCGAGGGGGTGGATGAGCTGGAGACTAACTCCGCCCAGTCCAGCAGACGCGACTATCACGATGATTCGGACGAGGTACCTGGCTGCACTCCTTACACTGTGTGCATTGAACTCCACTCTGCGTATCACTCTTTTGAGGAGCGCTCAATCGTAATTCTAACAAAACCAAAAGAAACGAAGCTAAGTGGACCAATGAGGCACCATCCAATAGCTCTGTCTACCGACCTGGTTTCCTGTAGTTTTTACCTTTAGATCGCAGTATATACTGTGCCGAGGAGTTATTGTATCTTGACCATTAAAAAGTAATACTTTTTTAATGCAAAGTTTTTTTGCTTGCGTAGATTACAGTGCATCGTTGGCACAGTGGTTGTCCTCCTGCAGTAACTGTAACCTTATTGATCTGTTGCACAGGATCTCCTCGAGTGAGAGAGCAGATGAAGACCCCCAGCCACTGCGAGTGCGCCCCAGCCTGCCCAGCCCTGCAGAATGCACCCCCGTTTCCTGGAAATACAAAGCAAAACAAACTTCAACTGAACATTTAAATACACTGCAATCTGCAGACCATGTGGCAAACACTATGTTTTATGTTAGCAGAGCGAGAATTCAAAATCAGCAAACAGTACTATATACTGCTGTTTCCTTTTAAACTTTTTTTGAAATAAACTGGATTCCTGTTGTTGAGCTCTGTGGAATGAGAGAGAGAGAATGCCGCAGCAGTGACTGGAAAGGGTGTTAATAGACAGGCTAGCGCCCCCTATGGACTGTATGCAGGGGTATCGATCTGGAGGCATTGCGAATGAAGGTACTTTGTTTGCAGAGAGATCTTAGGCCGTCAAACTGAAGACGTGCAAGTGGACGTGTTGGCATTTCTTTAGATTCACTGAATAGCATTACTTTTGCTTGACTTTTTTTTGTTTGTTTTGTAACTTGCTGCCCAGCTTGCTTGTTTTTATTATTCTTGTGTGTTTTTCAAGTGCGACAAGACAAGAGGGTTTCATTTCCTCCAGGGGCAGTCCGGGGGTGAGGATTTTATTAATATTGCAAACCCAAATCTTCAATGGATCCTGACGTACTCATAATTTTAAATGCACAGATGATGATGATGATGATGATGGTTTTGCAGAAACGTCCGCTACATCAATACTCTCATATTGGACTTGCATTGTAATGATGCTGCTCATTGTATAAACTCATCACAGTCTGTTGTCTGCTCAATCCTGTGTTTGCTTGTTTTTAACACAGTTCTAGCTCTCTTTGGTAGATATTTATATGTCAAGGGTTAGTAAACTGGGCTAGAATTTATTTTGACAAAGAATGCCCGATGGCTCTTTGGCATACTGTAGGTGTGTGGTGGTTTTTTTTTTTAATTTTCAGGTAAAGTTTCGAAATTGTAACGCTAAGCTTGTTGCTTCTGTTAGATTTGTTTTTAACCTAAAGACCAACCTCAAAGACTTTGCTATGATTTCTTTCTTTCTAGTTATTTAATTGTTAGAGAAAGTTTGAGTTATTGAAACAAAAAGCCTTTTTACGAATTTCAAAGCATTAAAACATAAATACATTTGTAATGACCCGTGTGAGTTTACAAACACAATTGATCTTTTAATTGAGCAAACATTCGAAGGAGTCTTTTTGATGAGACACTTTGAACCAGCCAGTAAAACAGGATGGATAAAGTCCTGTGCTGGTAAGAGCAACCTTTTGGTAATAATTTCTTCAGTGTGGATCAGACTGTCCCTTTTATAACACAATTAATAAAACGTGTGCAGTTTTGAATCGCTTCCTCTTTCTCCTGTGTCCATGCGTGGCTTGGCTTTCAAACTGGGCAACAAAAGATTGTAAAGCACTTGATTCTGAAGGTACAAATTTAATTTGTGTGTGTGTTTTTTTTTAATAGATTGTAAAATGTTGTGTGTCTGTGTGTGTGTGTGTTTATGTCTCTCTCCTGTGTGTGTTTTGGAAAAGCTTCCTGACCCAAGTCAGGTTTTCAGAACTATTCTGCAGCCTGGCTCTTATTTTTGTCCCTTGGTGAGGAGGATCAGAATTGAGCACCTGTAAACTTAGCAATAAATCAGAGTGTCTGGCAACAGCAGAACAAATCATGCATCAGAGACTGCTGTTCCTCAGAGTACAGCAGCAACCCTAACCTGCAGGCAGAGGAGCAGCTTTTGCAAGCTGCTGAGAGTCTTAAACCTGCGCAAACCTTAACAGCCCAGTGAATATATTTAGTGAGTTCAGGACCACCTGCTAGAATGACTCATCTTGGGAACCCTGGTTTAGAGGGTACTGGATTTGCATGTGACGTTTGGGTTTGTTTTTTGCTTTCTAACAAAATGTTTCAACAATGCTAAATTCATTGTGAATTTACTAGGGGTAGGAGAATGGCACACTTGTTTAGTAGTGGATTCATGTTGTTTTATATCCTGATTGTAGACTTGAAAAAGTTAGAAAAATAAACTTAATTATTTAGAGGTTTTGGAATCTACTATTGTTTAATTGTAGTGCATCTAATGTTTCATGCAGACCAGAATCGAATGTGTCACACCTCAAGTGAACAGCCTTGTACATCAGTATGGGTTTTTTTTAATGGAAGAATAGTCCATAACATTGAAACCAACACTACAATACCGTCGTAGAGATTACAAACCCTAACTCTGAATGAGCTGAAGATCCTGTCACTAGCTATAAAATGCGAAAAAGGTCAAACAGGCTGCAGCTTTGATCTTAATCCAGCGCTGCTTTCCATCGGAACAGCTTTAGAATGATCGTCCATCGCAGATTCTAAATTCCGAGTCTGACATCGTAGAAGGTTAAAGGAATGTTAACATTCATAGAACACCAGCCAAGTGACATCAAATCTGTAAATTTGAGATGGTCAGTCCCTCCCCTCCTGGTGGATTGAGAGGTGGGCATTTCAAGTCAAGTTTGGGGACTGATCTCAAACCAGTGATAACGCGATGGGGGTCAGTAGGGTCAGGAGCTGCTTGCACAAAACACTGGAGAGTCCCACTCGGAGGAGGCATTTTCCCTTCACTAGGGTATTGACTTAAATGCGCTAAGCTGCTTTCTGCAACACCCTTAAACTCAAAGAACTCTTTAATTAAGGAGCTTTATGCAACTAGCCATGATTGGTTGTCTGTGTGTAAGTAAACTCAGAGGAACAGCTTCCAGCTGGTGTCTGAGATCAGCCGTGAACGATGCTGTCATGAAATAGAAGCCTTGCAATATGAATTTCATTTTGAAGTCTCGCTTACTCAAGTGCATCTGAAAGATGTAACGCTGTATCTGAACGAGGGCAGCTTCCTTTGTTCCAATGCTGCACGCTGACTTCAGGGCGGTGGCTGTCAAAGGATTGCTCTAACTTTGATACTGGATTTTTTTTTTTTTTTTTTTTTGGATATTTTGAAAATGTTTGGTTTATAAAGACTGTATTAAAAATAATAACTGTAATTAAAATAATAAACTTAACAGTACTTTTTTTTCTTTTCATTGTAATGCAAATGCAAGAGTCCCCCCCACCCCCCGCTACTCCATTAATAAAGACTGAATGTAATTTTAAAAACTTTGGTGAGCGTTTGTGAATTTCAGAATAAAGACGGGAGTGCGGAATCCAATACACATCAAACAGTAACACGGAAAAATGGCTTTCAGTTTATTAGACAGCCAGTGAAATAATTTACCAGCGAGAACATAACTTTGAAAAGAGCGATACGCCTGAGAGCAGCGTGACGGGGCTTCGCTCGTCGCACGATACTGGATCCGATCCCTTTGGAAGCAGCTGTCTGGAGATATAAGAGTACAGGGAAAAACTCTTCCTTCAGAGCTGTGCAGGGATGGCAATCGAAGACTCCCATTGCATAGCAGTGTGATCCAAGCCTGGGTTCAGCTGAAGACCGGAGCTTGTTACACTGTGGCTAATCAAGCTTGTATTAAAACGTGGAGCTGGGTGAAACTGCTATGCAATAGGAGTCTTCTTCCCATGCCTGAGTATTTAATTGGCCTTAAGGGGGTACCAATACACCTTCCAGTTTGTATAAATAATATATTGCAGGTGCCGCTTTCATTGAATGACATCCAACGAATGTCAAACAGCAAGGTAATTTCCAGCAAGATTAGGGACAGTTGACACAACTGGCTAGCAGTGTCCAAGCATCAAGAACTTCAGCTGAGGCACGTCTGTTACAACGTTCATCACAGACCTTCTCAAGTTACAGGTCAAATTTAACGTGCCTCCAATATAAAATCTGTCCAGTTGCAATTTCATATCTTCTTTTTTTTTTTTTTTTTTTTTTTTTTGGTGAACTGGTGATAATTCAGATCCTATACAGAAAGTTCCCTTCGCTGTCATAAAACTCGTTCCCCTTCCGAACCACTTCCACGTCTCTTTGTGGTGTGCTTTCAGCCAGTCTCTCCAGCTCCTGGTCAGTCAGGACCTCTCCACTCCACCCCTCCTCCTCCTCCCCCCCCTCAGTGGAACAGCCCTGCCTCTCCTCGGAATGCTCGGGCTTGGGGATTTCCCTGGAATGCAGGGCTGGGGAGTCCCCAGAATCTTCAGCCTTCTGAAGGGCAGCACTGCTGGGCATGGTGAAGTTAGCAGCCAAGGGCAACAGGCCCCCTCCTCTCACTGCAGAATCCTGTCGAACGGTAAGGCTAACATCGCCCGCCTGGCTGCTTGTGTTTTTCGTGCCTCTTGGCGCCGGCAGCATGGCATTTTGCCCGCTGGACAGCTCCGGTAGCTTTGAGTCTCTCTGCACTCCGCTTGGCACAGGCTTCAGACCTATTTTGGACAGGACCCTGGCATCCTGCTTCCTCTTTCTCTCTAAGGGGGGTGTGAATTTACTCTGAAGGACCCTTCTGATGATGTCAGGACTCACGTCAAACCCTTCAGCCAGCTGAGGTACTGTCCACTCCTCGGGGGACTCCTGTCTCAGGTACCTGGGGACAGGGGACAGAGTGAAGCTGAGGTCACAGGTCACTTCCCATATTAGCACGAAGGCGTCATTCATAAACGTGCTTCGATTGGTCCTATTAAATAAACACAGTTGAAATAAATACTTGAGACTCGAAGGCTCCTGTATCATCGCTGTATTGTTTTCATGAACAGCAGCACATAAAAGGTATTTAAAATAATCCTTTTACATTACTTTTAGGTTAAATGTGCTTTTTTGCTGTGTCACCAACCCTTTTTTTTTTAATTTATACCTTTTTTTCTAAAGAAAGCACAGCGGGTAGGATTCCTAAAGGCAAAGTCCCGCTTTTCTTACTCCACAGAGATTTGGAGCTTGTCAGAACTCGCTGTCCTGGGGAGTGCAGCTGCGTACAGCCTGGGTTTGCCTGAAGCTTGTTTTTACAGCGGCTCCCTGGTTCAGAATGTTCCTCGGATCTCACCCACCTCCCTGGTTACCTGACTCTTCAGCCCTACCTGATCTGCTCCATGGCTTCCCAGGTCAGCCTCCTTTCAGGAGGACCCTGGGGCTGGAATTCTTTCCTGATTCTCTGGAGCCGCATCGCTCTTTGCCTTCTCTTGTGAGCGCTGGGGGAGGAACAGAAAGGAGATCAGCTTTGACAGCTTTCTCTTGGTTCAGAATGAAGGGCTTGTGTATCTGCCACGCTGAGACTGCCAGGGTGTATGAAGGACATCACTGGAGGAACATGGATCCCACATGAATGCTCTCCAGCAAGGCAATCGGACCACTTTTCATTCAAAGTACAAATGAACCTGCCTGTTCAATACACTCCTGAGTTTCATAGACCCAGACTAGCACCAAGATTAGTGCTAACTGGGGTCTGTGCATTGTTTTCTTTGGGACTATTAAAAACGTTTCTTAACCAATCTGCTATAATAAAACCAGCCACCCGTTTCAGAGCCGCTGAGCCATGCCCAGCCCCGTGCCCCCTGCATCTCAGTCCCCTCATCCCTCTGTACCAGGACCTGCATCACCTGATCACTTCCTCCAGTCTCTCTTCCACGTCCTCCAGTTCTGGCTGGAATGATCCATTCCTCCGGTCCGCTCCTGGTCTCTCCCGGGCCGGACCGGCTCTGGAATTCCACTCGTTCCGGGCGGAGAGGCAGCGAAACACAACTGAACGGGGCAGAACCTGGGCCAGCTGCTTCAATGGGCCTGGTTCTGCTGGGATTCGGAATGATAACAGCAAAGGGCAAACCCGATGAAACATGATGCTGTTACTAACAGAGGACTCCAGCAGGCTGGGAAAAGCTCCCTCACTACCTCCTGAAGAGAGGAAACAAAACATTTCAACCACAATCACGTGAATAATATCAAGCAGCAAGGAGACTGAACTGAGTTATTCTGACACGCAATACAGGGATGGAAATAAGACTCCTGCCTAGTATTGTCATACTTTCCAGGTTTTAATGACAGCTTGTTTACTCACAGTCTACAGGCAACAAGCTCGGGTATGTCTTATTAAACTCACAGTAAAAACCAGGAATGGATTACAATGCTGTGCAACGGGAGTCTAATTTCAGTCGCTGCAATAATGTACTCTATATAATTCTTAGTGGGGGGGCGCTAGACTCTCACAATGTTGTCCCAATTCATCAGTATTAAAGTGCAGTTTGGAAAGTGCACCACACTGCTAGAACCATCTTGTTTTACATATAATCAAATGGATTTTTCCAGCCATATGAAAACAAGGAGGCTGTGTGGTCCAGTGGTTAAAGAAAAGGGCTTGTAATCAGGAGGTCCCCGGTTCAAATCCCACCACAGCCACTGACTGACTGTGTGACCCTGAGCAAATCACTTAACCTCCTTGTGCTCTGTCTTTCGGGTGAGACGTAGTTGTAAGTGACTCTGCAGCTGATGCATAGTTCACACACCCTAGTCTCTGTGTAAGTCGCCTTGGATAAAGCAGGCGTCTGCTAAATAAACTAATAATTAAACAAACACAAAGCACTGAATGCCAGTACCGGTTTAGTTTCGCATACAGACTGGCTAGTATCATAAAGTTGCAAACACATCATAAACGTCACTTACCGGGACCGGTACTAGCAGAAACGAACACGACAAGCAAACACTACTCAATAACCATCATAAGAGGGGGTCGGTGCAAGTCAGCGTGTCACTCGACCGCGGTACTGCACGACAGCTATGGCCAGGTGACTGCATGGGGGTCGATTGATAGTGTCTTGAGCTGACAAGCCAATCCGAGTTTTGCCCCTGTGCGGAGTCGGTTGCTTTTCCTGCCCCCCCCCCAGGGTGAGTTGGGCGGGGCGGGGGCGGCCGTGCTCCACGCATGCGCAGTGTCCCCGGCGGAGGGGGGAGGGGACACAGCCTCGTCCTATTTGTCGCCCAGCACCCGCGCTGCGCCATTTTGTCGGTGAGCTCGGTGATTGGGTTTTGGAGATCGGTACTGGAGCCAATCACAGGGGAACCGGGGCGGCAGAGACACGGGTGAGAGAGAAGCGAGGCTCGAAGGGGAAGGGAGAGCCGGCAGCTGGGGATTGGTGTGTCACTGACCAACCAAATTACTAACACCACAAAATAACAGGAATTAAAATAACACCAGATGCACACGGCGACTGTAAATAATGAGTGAGGGGGGGGGACCCCAAAGACAGGCGCCGAAACCCGGGCACAAAACCCCGACCCGGGGGTACGGGAGGGAGAAGGGACAGAAAACAAAACCAAAACAAAACCAATCTCCGGCTTGTATTAACTCGATTGAAATCGCAGACGGGACACCAGTGTGCTTGGAAATTGTGAAATAATAATATTATGGTGTGTGGTGGAGGTCGGCTGCCTCGGTTGTGTGGTGTGTAGTATATTTGGTAGGAAATTAAGACACTGAAATTGTAACAAAGAGCTGCAGTCATGAGGCATGTTGCTTTACCAGAACACCCTGGCACTGAATTACTGCTTGAGTAGGACAAAAAAAAGCATTTGATTTCGTGTTAAAAACTGGTACCTACTGAAAATGCATCGAGTCTGAAACAAACGGCGAAGATGTGGTGTTAGCAACTCCTTTTCTAGTCTGGTTAATGCAGCATCGGGTACCAGGAGATGGTTAATATCTGCAGATGCATGTTTATATTACTGGGCTGAGGATTATTTTTTTTTTTTTAGGGTGTCGGTACTTGCAGAATGCGATTTAAAAAGATTACCAGCAGCACGCTGTCGGTTTTAAATGGCTCGGATTGCTTTAGTTCATGACGATGCTGTGTGTGTGTGTGTGTTTTTTTCTTTCTAGAAAATGACTGTTTGTGTTTAACAGTGATTCCAATATCGTGCACATTATAGATTCCCACATCAGTTAATGTGCTTGTTAAAAAAAGCACCAGTAACTCGTTATTGTTGAACACACTTTTTTTATTGCAAATGTCCTTTTGCAATAAAAGCGAATCTAACTACTAATACATTGAGGCAAATTGTTGCTAGGAAAATGACTTTGAGATTCCAGGTCTGTGTAATGTTTTGCATCTGATAACGCATAATATTAGCAGATATTGTTTTCGTAACAGATCGAATCTAAGTAACAATTTGCTCAATGGCAACGATTTTTTTTTTTTTTTTTTTTTTTTTTATAAAACATGCTTGCTTATTTTTTTTTGTTAGCATTAAAGAAAACCACACACGGTTTTATTTGTTATCGCGTATTTGATGCACGCGTGTAAACGCGTGTGTACCAGGGTGGTAAACTCGAAAAAACAAAACAAAAACAGAAATACTAATGCAAACTGGGAGTTTGTTAATTTCAGCAAGTAAAAAAAAATGTATTTCTAGACGTCTCTTTTATATTTATTCCCTGGCTGACTGAACTGGCAGAATTACAATTTGAAAAATGAGGCGCACACACAATAAGGCGTACCCCACTAATCCACGGGTGCCACTGAAACACATGAACCTATAAACGCAGACCGACCTTTTGAATTTAATGTAAGATATCAGCGTTTACTGAGACGCTGTGGGGTTGACAAATATTAACTGAAGTGCCATTGTCAGGTCGACCAACAAATGTGCTTACGCAGTATTATTAAAAAAAAAAACACACACTTCATCGCAGGATTCATATTTTTAACATGTTTATTTCTCTTAAATGCGAGTGGGTTCTCTTCTGTGCAGCTCGGTGTTCAATCGTAGCTGAAATAAGAAAGATTTTATTTATTTTTATTTTTTCGCGCGGTCTGTTGTCCTGCCTTTCTTCTTTGTAGGGACAAAATGGCGCCCGTCTGCATTGAAAGTGGAGCGCCTTTCTGTTTTTGAACTTGAAGATATAAAAGGGGGGGATTCAAAACAAAACAAAATACTTTTTCTTAGTTTTTTTTTGTGTTTCGAGTGTCAAACAGCACACGTAGGGAACTGGTTTAATCTTGCGACGACGTTGCGAAATACGCCGTCTTTTGTTTCCGCGCTTTATTTAGTTACGGTTGACGTCTCTGTACGTGATTAATCTGACACGGCGTGACATATTTTTTTCTAAAATAAGGTTAACATTTGTTTGCTGAGAAGCTTGTAAAATACTAGTCTGAATTTGGACCTGATTAATATTGACACAAAGGAATTTTCCTGTTGCGCCTATCCACAGCGCCCCCACTGGCTACTCCGTGTACTGCAGAACAGATCCTGTTCATTTACAGTACTGTGTAATTTAAACAATAATACCCCCCACCCCCAACACACACACACACACACAAGCAACACAAACTGGGTTTCAACATGCATATTATATCCTGCCTTGTTATATACGATGCTTGCCAAGGCTTCCCTATATATATATATATATAGCACAGACCTGCATGGAGAAGCTGAGTTCTAGAACCTGTATGACATCACGCAGGACTCCAGCGTCTCATTCACAAGAGAGTGTGCTGAATTCTTGTGGAATGTTCGTGCTTGGGCTTCCTCATGTCCTCATCGCACGTCTGTGCTCCTGTCTGAAGCTGTGAACTTGAACTGGAAATCAAAAGCATGTTTGTTCTAACATTCCCCCCAAGACTGCAAACGCTCAGTACGGCTCCAGTAAAATCTATAACAAGTCTTGACTGAATAATCTGCAGTGTAACTAGAATACTGATTTCAGACACAGCCCCGTGCTGTATTCTCCTCAGTTTCACCGATGCTGGATTCTAGTAAAATGACTGAATCTATGGACCTTTTTTTTTTTTCTTCCAGATTTTAATCTTTTTGTTCTTTTTACTTTTGTAGAATTTTATTTTGGGAAAAGTGAAGAAAAACCTGAGTTAGAAATTCTTCAATCGTCGGTGCATTGAGGCAACCATGGAGCAATATACAACCACCACCAGCAGCACTGGAGAGCAGATCATTGTGCAGACTTCAGCTGGACAGCTTCAGCAGCAGGTACGCTGGGAAAGCATTGGATAGGAAACCATGGGAAAAGTGTGGGCAAACTGCAGAAATACAATCAGAAACTCAGATAAGGTGTCCAACGATGTACTGTATTTTGAGATACCTTTTTAATTTTTACACAAGCATGTTCTTTGCATATTTGTTGGTAGATTTATTGTAAATACAAACTGGCAACTTGCAAAGCAGCTTTCAACGGACTAGTTTGTAAAACTGCAAATTCTGATTCAGAAACTGCAGTTCATTTCCTGCATTTACAGACTGATCGGTCCTATTATTATTATTATTATTATTATTTATTTCTTAGCAGACGCCCTTAGCCAGGGCGACTTACAATCGTAAGCAAATCTATTAACCAAGCTAGCTATTTATTTATTTATTAGCTAGCGTAAGTGCTACTAACTTTCTTGCAAGGCCCTTATATTTTCGTTGTGTTTGCAAAACGAGTCTAGCGCTCTGGTGTGGCTCTAATGCCCGCTGCACAGGAAGCTAATCCGCAGTGCAACGTGGGCATTGCTGCAGCCTCTGCAGCCGGGTGGCATTGCCACCGTGCCGCTAACTGTCTCTCCCGCGGAGTGCTTGTGTGGGGACGCGTCCGGCGTGGGCTCCGCTCCGTGGTAACGTCATGCGTTGTCGTTGGCAGCAGGGAGGGGTGACGGCCGTGCAGCTCCAGAGTGAGGCTCAGGGGGCGTCGGCCTCAGGCCAGCAGGTGCAGACACTCCAGGTAGCGGTGTGACCCCCGACCTGTCTCATTATGCACATGGCTCTGCTGCATGACAAAACTCATCCTTCCGCTTTAAAAATAATAACTGAACTCCTGGGAAGCCTCTTGTTTTGAAGTTGATTGTGTTTCTTGAGCATTTGGCTGATGTAGCCACCGTGTTGTGCCATTGAGGCTGTCTGTCAGTTATGTGTTGTAATGTCTTTTGCTAATAACATGCTGGTGTTTTTCGATCGAGGCTACCCAATCGAAATCCAAGCCCTGCACTTACTGAATCTGAACAGCCTCCCATCAGTATTCTTTACAGTATTTATTTAAATAAAAAAAAAATAAAAAAACGTTGTGCTAGTTGTGGATTGTAATTTACACACAAATATATGTCAGATTCTTACGGTGGTGCAGGAAAGCCATACATTGATCTGGGAGTGCTTTGTTAGAAGTTAAAACTGCAAGATCATCTTCATCTCGGACAGTCTTTGGTGCTCATTCCTCACTGTTGGTAGGATCAGCTTGTTGTAAGTCATGGCTTCATCAAATGCAAGTCAGTCCTGTTGTTTGCATGCCACATGTTTTACCTATCCATGCAATTAAACAGCAGTTATCAGGAAAATATACTGTATGTGCATTTCCACAAGACTCGTGCTTCACATCACCAGTATGCGTTTAAGGGAACTGCAGTTCAATAGTCCTGGTGCTAATTCGAGCTGTCTGCTTATTCTTCATGGATGCAGGTCCAGGGTCAGCCCCTGATGGTCCAGGTCAGTGGAGGTCAGCTGATCACATCCTCGGGCCAGCCAATCATGGTGCAGGCGGTCCAAGGAGGTCAGGGGCAGACCATCATGCAAGTGCCTGTGTCCGGCGCGCAGGGTCTTCAGCAGGTACGGTACATTGCTCTTCTCTGTGGTGCTCTGATGCTTGTGGGTTAGGGGCCGTGTAAAGTAGCTTCATGATTTTTTTTTTTTTTTTCTTCTTCTTCTCACCTCTGCAGATTCAGCTGGTGCAGCCTGGGCAGATCCAAATCCAGGGTGGGCAGACGCTCCAAGTCCAGGGGCAGCAGGGTCAGACCCAGCAAATCATCATCCAGCAGCCGCAGACCGCCGTCACGGCTGGGCAGACCCAGGTGAGGCCCACAGCCGTATTAAAACTGGCTCGCTGAGTTTGCTGAGCTACTCCAGTGTTCATGAAAGGTTCGGGTTGATGGCGCTGGTGTTAACGTGGCGTTTCTCCTCGTCTCCCTTCCAGGGCCAGCAGATAACAGTGCAGGGCCAGCAGGTGGCGCAGACTGCTGAGGGGCAGACAATCGTCTACCAGCCCGTCAATGCTGACGGCACAATACTGCAGCAAGGAGGCTTTGGGGGAGGTGAGGCATCTGTTCATCACTTTGTACCTGGGCACAGAACTGGCCGTCCCTATGTGGCTTAAAGTAGCTTGCAAATAAATGATAGGATTTTATTTTTATTTCTTCTTCTTGTTATTGTTATTATTATATGCGTGAATGCATGATGTGAGTGTGGTTGTGTGAATGCATGGTGTGTGCATGGTGTGTGCGTGCGTGCGTGTGCGTGTGTGCGTGCTGCGAGCGTGCGCTGGTGCTGATGCTGCTCTTCCTGTTTCAGGCATGATCACCATCCCAGCTGCCAGCCTTGCTGGTGCCCAGATTGTCCAGACCGGCGGCAACACCAACACCTCAAACAGCGGGCAAGGCACAGTCACCGTCACGCTGCCCGTGTCCGGCAACGTGGTCAACGCTGGCGGAATGGTCATGGTGAGCTTTCACTGCCCACGGGGGGAGGCAGGGCACTGGGGTTACTGAAGCCACTTTTACTTTAGATTCCCCCTCCACCCCATCACTCCAAACCTAGAATCCCTCAGCTTGATTTCATAGACGTTTCATTTGGTGGTGATCACCTCCTGCTTTTATCTGTGTGTGATTTTTATTTTTTTATTTTTATATATGGTATTTGCGTTGCATTGTCCCATGTGTGTTGATTGTCTGACTCCCCCTTCTTGACTAACAGCAGCGTGTTTCTCAGTGCTCCGGATAAGGGGTTGTGTGTTCGCTACTAAAAAAGAAAAATCCATTACGTAAAGTTATCCCATTTATTTATTGTCGGCCGTTTCCACAAGTGTTGCGGATGGGATCCCAATATTCCTGAACAACACCTGACTGCAAGTTTCTCGCATGCTCAGTGGTTAGAACAAGGGGGCATCTTTACAATGCCTTAAGGGTATTGAAGCTGCTCCAACGGCTTATTCATGATTTTATTCACCGTATAAAATATTGTATATAATTTAAATTATTTGATACAAGTTGTCATTTTTTGGAGGTGGGGGGATTCAATTTTCTATTCTACAAAAACGACTGGAAAATGAAAAGCTATCTTGACGATACCGATTGTGCAGTTTGACCGCTGGCAAGATTCTGAGAGTTAGAACGAACGACCGAACCCAGCAAGCCCTGCGTTTACTGAAGCCTCTTCATCTCGTGATCCAGATTTCGTAACCACGCCTTCCCTCTCTGTCTCTGTGTTAGATGATGCCCGGGGGCGGCACTGTGCCCACCATGCAGAGAATCCCGCTGCCAGGGGCGGAGCTGCTGGAGGAGGAGCCTCTCTATGTCAACGCCAAGCAGTACCACCGCATCTTGAAGAGGAGACAGGCCCGCGCCAAGCTGGAGGCAGAGGGCAAGATCCCCAAGGAGAGGAGGGTGAGCCCCCCCCCGCCCCCCAGAACGACAGGAAACCGAGTGACGCAGACAAACGCTTGGGCAAGGGCCGCCGCCTTCAGTGTGTACTGGGGATGGTCCCAGCCGAGGCCAGAGTATGCTTCACTTGCTTTCTGAGTCCAGGAGGAGGCACTAGCTGAAACGCCTGTCTACATGACTTGGTTTGAACTATTGAATTCAGAGCCGCCCTCAGTCGAGGTTGGGGTCGGAGTGGGGCGGGGGGTGGGGGGGGGTCCATTTCGTTTTCTAGAAGAGTGTCCGGGGAGATTGGGGAAACGGCATTGCATTCCCACAATTACAGCAGCTTTCAATCACAAACTGTAGTTACAGTGTCAGGCCAGTGGGTGGCACTGTTTGCCAAGTTAAAAATCCCTTGCATTAGAAGAGAGTCTAGAGTTTTTTTGATCAATGGAGGATATCTTTTTATTTATTTTTTTTATTTTTTAAACTGATATGAAGCTTTTTGCACACATACATATAGAAGTCTTTTTTTCCCTGTTTGTTATACTGGAATATATTTTAACTTGCATTGTACTTGATATCCGGGGGGGGACAGAGCACTCCCTTGTATTGGATTTTACTAGTTTGATGTCAATGTGTGTTTTCTTTCAGAAATACCTGCACGAGTCCCGTCATCGCCACGCCATGCAGAGGAAGCGAGGGGACGGGGGGCGCTTCTTCTCCCCCAAGGAGAAGGAGGAGATGGCGGCTGCAGCAGCGGCAGCGGCAGCAGCAGCGATGCATGTGAGAGCAGAGATGCGATTTAGGGAACAGCCAGTGCAGCTCAATGCAGGGTCACAATCCGGAACCACAGAGCAGCGGAACACTGAAACCTTCCTTTTAGTATGTTAACCCTTAAAGGAAGAGTAAACAGATTACCTGGGGGGGGGGGGTGTTAATAACCGATTCGCTGCTCAATTTATCTTGACCAGGACTGCGATGCGGAACTCGCTCAGATAAAATCAGATTTATAGGATCTGGGGGAGGGCGACAGTTTGGTGAAACGCTCACTGTTCCCAAAGGAAACAAACCCTTAGGGAAGAACGGCTCCAGACCACTGATCTGTTAAACTTGATCAATTCATTTAAAGACCGGTGGGGATCTGTTTTAAGGTTACAGTATACAGTCCTCTGGTGGCATTACAAATGAGAGCTCCTAATCGAAGTGCCGTTTTATGTATGTCTCTTACTAGGTAGCACAAGGATGTTTTTTTTGATATGCAGTTCGGACAATCCTTTGTAATTCGGCATGCTTGTGGTCCGATGCTATAGAGTTGGGGAGGGGGGAGTGCTTTTTAACGTAGCACTGAATTGATTCGTCATGCAATGGTTCTGCTGTGTGCTCACTGCATGTTTTATTTTTTTTTCTTTGCAGTTCTGTTGTGTTCACATCTGTAGCTTGTTTGCCTTCATGTTTTTTTTTTTTTTTCTTGTCTTGCGTTTGTTTTTTTCGCTGTCGACTTTGTGCACTCAAACCAATCTTCTGTCCTAACGCTGTGTTCATTTAACAGATGCATTAGAATTCTGGGTAGGATAGGAGAGATTTTTTAAAGGTACAGTATTTGATTTTTTTTCCTTTGAAAGAACATTTGGTGGAGTAGCTCTAAGATGAAGCCACAGGAGGGGGCAGTGGGATGGGATGGGATGGGATGGGATGGGGGGTGCTGATTAGCCATGCTTTCTTTCTGTTGCCTTGTTTATATCCCACACTCCTAGCTTTAATATCAATGTTCATTCCATTCGCTTCGAGTTTTTGTTATTGCTTTGTACCAAAACGCTTTGTGTTGTCTCGCAAAACATTGTCTTGGGGCTTGTATCAAGGGTGGAAGCAAGACTGCCATTGCAAAGTATGCAGGAGTCACACTTTTTTTTGGCAATCCTAGTCTTAATAAGCCAGTGCCATGCGTAATTCACGTTACCTCAAAACTGTTTCAAGCTTTGTGTATGTGAACCCACAGCTCTGATAAACCCGTCCAGTGTTCCTACCTTTGTACAGTACCAGCTTTTCATTGTTGCTGTGCGGTGTGTTGATGGGCGTATTGAATTGTGGCTTGTCCTCTTCTCTTCTTTCCTGTGCAGGAGCAGTCTCAGCCAGGTGATGAGGCGGTGGCTCAGATGATCCGGGTGTCCTAAGCCCTTCCAAACAAACAAAACGTTGTACAGCACTGTCGATTATCCTAGACCTCGTGTTAACTGCTCTGGGAACGCTGCAATCTTTTACACAACGTCGATGGCAAATTAATCACCCCCCCCCAGCCATTCTCCACCCCTACCCTCCCAACATGCATGAAAACGTTTAGAGTATTCATCACCGTGGCCTCATCAGGCAATAAATTCATCTTGACCGGTGCTATTTTGTAATCCTCCTCAGCTGAGACGACAGGTTCGGGTTGGGGCAGGACGGTGTATCTGTGCTTCCCGAAGCAGTTAACGAACTCATGTGGTGTAGCTCAACAATTAGAGATCAAGACTTTGATCACACTTAGTGGCTGCTGTTTTATAAGGGACGGGGGGTGAGTGGGGGGATAGTTTTCTATGGCCAGTATACACGTTCAGTCTTCACGCTGCCCTGCTCCAAACAGCAGTGTAGAAGCTAGCATTCAACATCTGGAAAGTAAATGCAGTGAAAATGGTGGCTTTGCTATTGAATGTGGGTCTGGCCAGACCGATTCACATGTAAGACTGAAGAGTATATACCGGTGCAGTTTCAGTGATGTGGACTCCTTGATGGGTTTGTTTTTCTCGATGGAATTCTTATGCATTTTAATCTGTTGTTATGACTTTTGCTTTTGTCTGGCTTTGATCTCGGAGGGGTGGGGGATGCAGTTTTAGTCATAATAGATTACTATAGGAAGGGGTGGGGTGGGGGGGGGCAGGGCTGTATTAAAAAGCTTGTGATGTAAACTGACACAGATCCAAGTTAGAGTAACGCTGCATTGGTGCTGTGCAGAAGGGTGAAGCATGGAGGTGACAATGTAGCTGGTGGTTCAGATATGACGCTGGCTAAATGACTGTTGGTTTCATGAAGCTGTATAAAGGGAGATTTTAAGAAATCATTCCAGAGTGGCTCACTACCGTAATCCTTGATGCATCTGTACAGCACCAATGCACTGAAAACAGATCAAAAGTGTCACCCAGTCGTTGGCATACACTGCATTTGCATACCAGTTTTGTTTTCTCCAGTAATAAGCATTTTTGAATATTTTTTTTAATGGTCGTCCCCCACAAGCCCCTGTGTATGCAATACATACATTCATATACTTTATGTTTAAAAAGTAATAATAATTATGTGAACAGTGTTTGTTTAATTTAGTGGTCTGGATTCTGAATTTGAAATACTTCAAGGGCTCTTGCATGTAGTCAGATGTTGTTGTGTTTTGTTTTGAAATAGAAGGTACTGTATATTGGAAATTCAGCTGTTGTTTTGTGTGTGGAAAAAACCCCCAGAAACTCTTTGTATATACAACCAACCGTTTATATTTTGTTTAGTTTCCTTCTGTTTTTTTTATTTTGTATTTTCAAGCATGAACTGTCTCTGAGAAAGTAAGCTGTATAGGACAAGTACTGTGTACACCATTCAGCTAATAAAATATTGTACTTTTATTTTACAAAGTTGTGTTTTTATTCTTCCATTGGAGCAGCGAGCACAGTATGGCGTCTTTCCTTACAGTTTTGCACGAACGAGTCCACAGGACTCTTGCCCATTGTCTCTCTTTGGAGAGTGATTCATTCATGGAGGCGACAGGAGATTGAAGCACAGATCCTACAGACTTCCCAGGAAGGTAATGTCGCCTTGTCATTTGCGAAGGGCTCTGATGATCCAGCACATAACAGCTTGAATGCAGAAAGAGCCTGCCGCCCCTATTGATTAAAACTCTTGACTCCCTTGTGCAGTGTGCGCCATTATTGTGCAAGAAACAATGATGTGTTTGCTTCATGATAAAATAGGGGCCAGTGTTGCTTTTTAAAAGAGGATTTCAATGACATTAGGCAGGTCATCATGTTTCAGATGGGCTTTCAATAACCAAATCCTCAAAATCTGACCTAGGTCATGTTTTTACTGTCCTGTAGTGAACTTGTAAAGTTAGGGTTCTGTGGTGGATCAAGGAGGCTTCTGTCCTTGCAGGTTAAAAACAGCATTAATAAGCAAACGCCTTGAACAGAGGAGCTGGGAAGAGGCTCTGCTGACGTCTGCATTGTGAATCAGTAACTAGTTGCTGAGGCAGAGCGTGGATCTCTAACATCACAAAAATCTCTGGGAAGACTGAAACCGTGGGATCAGAATTCTAAATGTTTTTTTTTTGTATAGAGTCAGAATATTCTATCGCTGGCCAAGCGACCGTCTCTTTGCATGGGTTGAATATCTGAAGTCTTGTTTTCTATGCTATTGGTTTACTCGGTGTGCAGAAAATAATCTTGTTTACTGTAATTAAGAGAACTGATGTGTCAATACAGCGATGTTGGGACGTGGGTGTCTACATACCAAAATAAACGTGGGTTGCTTTATCCCTGCATAATGAATAATATAGACTCTTGAGTGAAAAAAAAAACTAACGCTGTCTAGATGCTACACCCTCACTGCCAAACAGATACGATTATTAACATTATAGTCCTTATGGAAAGAAAATATATTTGAAGGTTTTTAATATTCTTGAATGTTTATTTATTGTTAGTTTTGCATTTGTATAACTACTAACTACTTTAAAAAGTATGTCAAAAAAATAATATTAGAGTATGATTTCTGTATTGTACAATGTAATTAAAATATATTGGCATATATTCTATAATCCATGTTGTAATCTTCAATATATTGAAATATATTAATCAATATATTACTGTACATGATATTTCTCAAAATATATAAAAAATATGTTTTCGTTCCGTAAGGGAGGACCTACAGTAATCGGGTCGGATACCCGAATTTAGAGTTTCTCTGAACGACAATTTGGCGGCGTTGAACGCATTGTAATTCACCAAACATCATCACCTGGTTTCTGTGTGTATATCTGTTGCTTCAGATGTGTTGTATTTGTAAATAAAATGATATAGACAACAATCTAATAACCTAGCCTGTAATTGCATTACGTTACAAATGAATGCCTTGCGCAATCTGTGGGGATTAATGAGTCTGCAGGTGCATTATTATGCTAGGGATCTGTGCAATCTAACCTCGCGGAATTGCAGCGGCCGTTCCAGATGCAATTCTTCGCTGACGTCACTGTGCGTGTGACGTAACCCCCTGATCCCATGCTACTGCAGTGGACGCCATTGTGGCTCCGCTGTGGACGCAGCGCTTCGCTGTCAGCTATAGTGCACTCGGAGCCAACATGGCGAAGCGTGGACGCGGTTTCATAACCTTCGCTGTGACCGTGGAGCGGACTGGCCCCTCCCTCCGCCCCCGCTCTCCGGGTGACAGTCAAAACAAACCCCTGCAACTGGTTGGCAGAATCGAGTTGAGGGAGGAACGGAGCTGCACTGGGAATCCTGATATGGTTAATACTACCGCTAATGTAATCAAAGCGAGAGAGGGAGCCCAGTACACTACAGATATACAGTATAGTTATCAGTCTATATAGTCAAGACTGCTTTTTTAAATTTGCAAAGCATTGCATTAAAAATATATCTACATCTATATAATTGCAATCATAGTAACCGTACTACGCCATGTCGGATAGTCCGGGAGACGGGAAGTTGGAGCTGAAACAGGCCAGCAAAGATGTAAAAGAGAGCGAGAATGTGGCCGAAAAATACTCGGCAATGACCGTGACCAAAAACAGCGAAATGGGCATCGGGGACATAGCCGGCGTCCCGGCCGCTTTCACCCCCGTGGCGGGACACAAACCTGTGAAAAAGGTGAGTGGAATAATACAGACGGTGCTGCGTGTTCTGCGACAGAGAAGAGCTTTAACAGGCTCGGTGCTGCTTGCCTTGGTTTGATTTTTTTTTTTTGCACAGTGGTCAGAGATGTGTTTTACGCCATGAACACTTTGTGTGTGCCTCTTGGGGGTGCAGCGGACGTGCTCTTGCGAAATCATGCTTATAATATTAATGTCGAAATTAACTTCAGTGTGTGTGTGCGGGGTTATGGAACTCGACAGCGGATGTCAGCGAGCTAGCGACCTCTGGCGGACAAAGGCCAGCCCTGCAGGTGTCCGCTCTGCGCTCACTGGGCGCCCGGCCAGCAGGGTTCGCTGTAGAGCGCGGAGGAGAAACTGCCCCGGCCGAGTTTTGACCTCCCTCCACGTTTTTATTGTGAAAGCCACAGGTACAGAGAATCGGTAAGGAGAGTTAAAATCCGAGGAGCACTTGCAACTGGAATTGTGGTAGCGCACAATCAGTCACAAGTGATAATGCCTGTACTGCTTGCAGTGAATCTTATCAGCATGCTAATAAAAGCCTGAATCATTGCTGTGACAGCGCAGACTCATGACTTGAGGGCAGAGTTTTGTTAGCGCTGCCCAGCGCCCCTGGATCAGTGTCACAGAATGGCTAGCTCTAATAGAAATGTAACGAGATCCTTGTTTTCAGCCTTGTTTAAACTTAAGCAGAGGGATAGAGTCATATTGCCATATTGATAACTAAAACAAATTCATAGGACATGAGATAGTGAGTGAACCCTCATCACAGCACCCACACACACCCACCCACACACACCCCACACCCACCCACACACACCCCACACCCACCCACACACACACACACACACACGAATATGACCTCATTCTCTCAAGGACATTTATAATGGGAGTATATTGCAGTCAGTGTTTTTTTTTTTAAGTCATTCTCTATAGAACTGGGTTATGAGTTGCTACACGCCCTTCCGTTTCAATTCACACATATTTCCCTGCCATTGTGATTGTGAATTACTATTTAACAATAGAGTGCCAAACCAAACAAACAAAAAAGAATCTGAGAACATTGATCTGAGTATATACTGTGAAGGCATGTTTTATACATGGCCAAAAGTAAGCTTAATAATAATAATAATGAAGAGGTATGTTTATATTAAGGGCTACATCATATTTTACAATCGTTATAATGGTAAATAGCTTTACTATACTATAGATGTACTGTATACTAGTGATCTTACTGAAGTACCCTGGTCTAATTGTCAATGCTGACAGTGTTACTGGTTCACAGAGTTACGTTTTGCGATCGTACACGGCTTTGTGTTTGAACTTGACACCCTCTCGCTGTAAAATCAAACGGGAATCTTAAATTCTGTTCAGCAGGCATTCCTGTAAAAGCAGACTGCTTTGTAGTCATTTTTAAAAGTCTTATTTATTTTTTTTTTTTTTAAGCTGTAGTAAGTCCGAATCTCATTGCTATGCCCGCTGTAGGGTAAATGATTTCGATTTGAATATTGCCCTGGCTGTTTTCTCTTGAGCGCGAGGGCCATGTTAACGGATCACAGTAAAAGGGCATATGCTTCGTGCAGCAGTTATCAAATTCTAAGTGAGGCGGTCCACAGGGAATTACAAATGCAATAAAGCCTTTCTCACACACTTTAATGATGCATGAAGCAACACATTGCAGCGTTCATGAGTATTCAGGGTGGAGTTGCCTTGACATCGAGGGAGGACACAGATCACACCAAGTACACTACATAGAGTGAACAAAAAAACCTAGCAAGATGGTCCTGATGAGTTGCAGCGTTTAGGCTTGCGTTATCTCCTCGTAGAGTACACAGTCAGAGCGGTACACATTATTTTCATTAATTCTAACAGTTTAAGCACTGTGCGTAACATTGCAAGGGTATACAAGCTACAGTAAGTGCACAAGGTAATCTGAACCCTTTTAAAGTAATCCTGTTAAACAAAGAGCTTTTTGTAATTGGTGGTTGTTGAAAGATACAGGGTGTGCGTCTGCGAAAGCACAAAGGGATCAGCGTGCAAATCCGCATCGCTTTGAGTTAGCGCTGTCTAAAATGGCATGATCTGGGCACGTTCAATTAGCATGGGTCCTGGGACAGAACAGTAGTGTGTTGTTAAGAGAGATCCAGGCACCTGTTTTAGAAGGCTTTTATTTCTATTAGGTGTCTTGCAGGTTCAGAACCAAATGGCGTTCCACTCAAAGTCTGCTGCAGGGAGCTGCTGGTGACCTCTGAACCCACATATTGCTGTCCGGGCTCTTTATCCCTACAACCCAGGCAATGCATTGAACACGTGAGCCTCTGACTCTGCGAGGCAGCGGCATCATTATCTTGCTTCTAATAACATTAGCTTGCGGCATTAGTGTAGCTGACCCAGGTCATCGGGTCACTGAATACTACAGGCAGCACACTTTCTAATTCTTATTAGACCGTGCATAAAGGGAGTATTATTAGTGTGGTAATATTACAACCTGGGCTGACACAATAAAAAGTTTAGCATACAAGAATCTCATTGAATTGCCTTAAGTAGCGATTGCCTGTTGCTTACACTGGAAGGTCTTCTGAGATCTAAATAACGGTTTAGTTACATTTTCAACGCAGTGTGTAATCCTGTGCTGTAGATGGCACTTTAAAGAATGCCGTGTCTTGCGTTTGTTCACCTTGAAGTGATCTTGTGGAAAGTGTTCACTGTCAAAGGGGAGTGTCTGCAGTCTGTGATTGAAGTTAATCAGTACATCAGCCTTGCTTATGTAATGGCTGTATGCAAATACTATATTGCAGGTAATAAACACACTAGCTTCCTCAAGTCCTCCTTTAAGAACTTTTTTTTTTTTTTTAATAATCCGGTTCTGTTTTATACTTGCACACCAGATTAGCCTTAAACCGCACTCGCAGGTTGTGTTGACTGTCAGGTTTGTTTACGTTCTCCAAAAACATTCCATCCCTCTGCCCGCCCTGGGAAGCTTGTTTGCCACTCTGTCATTCTGAGCCAGTGACACATTTCACATTGCATATGTTATACAAGTGTGGTCACTGACTTTAAGCTATCAGAGGTCTTTTTAACCTTCATTGGTAATGTACAGGTGAAACCAGTGTCGAGGGAACACCTGCAAAGACCTGATGCCTTCACAACAGATTAGCAACTTCGTTATTCAAAAGCAAGGGTGGTGGTGTTCCGGTTTTACTGGTATTATTGTGAAGCTGCTGAGCGGAGTTTCTATCTCTGAAGTAAACATTGAAACAATAGAGGGAAAGCCCTCACGGTTTGCTTACCTAATACCAACTTTGATTTAATGATGCAGAACAAACCTAGAACCTAGTGCCAGGGCCCTGCACCGGAAATGGTGCTTTTGAGTTTATGGAGAGGGTTTAATTCTGGTTCCGACTGTGACCTTTAGTTCAGGACAACCTGTAACACTCAGGGGAACGTTTGCCCTAAGCTCAGTGTAATGCAGCTGAGCAGTGAATGAAGTTCCTAATGAATAAATCTGTGAGACAGCCTGACGAAGGGCAGCCAGGTGACCGCTTTGTTCCTGTTCTGCAGTCCCGTTTCCTCTCGGTTGGGAGATTGCAGGGAGGGAGGTGGAGGGTGTGAAGTCTCGCTCGAGTGATCTGGGTGCAGCACTGGTAAAGGCACTAGTTCTGTGTGCTTGAGTTAGCCTTCCCTTAGTTTTCCTGTCCCTCACAGTACTGGCTGGGATCTCTGTTCTTGTGAAAGATGGCTCGGAGACACGTTAAGGTAGGTTTGTGAAGAAGCTCTGTTTGTTTCGGCTGTGTTGAGATTTCATTACTTTTAAACTGGGTTGAAACGCAATCCAGGCTTGTGTCAGTGGTTGGCAGGTCCTTTTGTTTTTCGATATTTGTGTTCGCCGTGTTGTGAGGATTATAATACAAGACCAGTGAGATTGCATTAAGGATATACTAATGGAGAAATGTGCTGCCCTGTTTCCTGTAGGTTAAATAGTCGCATTCCTTTGCCTCTCCTCTTTTTAAGCCAAGGCTAAAATGCATGGTTTTGTTTCCAGATTCAAATCGCAGGAGGAGTTGTTTTCTTGGTTGTTGCTTAGCTGCCTTTTCCTGCGTTTGATACCTTCTGTCTTGATGCATCCCTGATAAAAGCTTTTATAAAGCACAGCATAGTGTAATGAAGCACGGTGAAGGCACGGGAAAGCATAGGGAAGCATTGTAAAGAGTAGGTATGGTAATATATAGATAGATATGTTTACGTTGAGCTTCAGTAGACACACAGAGAGCATGGCATGAATGAAGTGTTTTCTGTTTGGATGTAGTTCCAGGATGGCTTGTTATTCTTCATGACGGCAGGGAGGAAAGGCTTTCAGCTCTCAGATAGAGAGGGTGCTGCGTGGGGCTCTTTCAACGGAACTCAGTGACTCTACTCTTCATCCTTCACACTGTCGCAGCCAGCTTTCAACAGCGGACCAGGGAGCTGGTGTGTCGTCCAGAGTGTGTTCCCCACTTTATAAAAACACTGAGAAGGCGATGTCATTGATCCTCTTCACACTGGCTTATAGAGAAGGCTTTTCATTTAGGGTGCGTTGCTGTCAGCTGTACAGAGTTCATAGGAACTGGGGCATTGCTTTTAAATACGTGTGGAAGGTGGGTTCAGTGAGATTCAGCTGAAAAGCTTTTCCTGTGAACACTGTGTGGAATACCAACCGCTGCATTCCCAGGCTGGGAACATTCAGAGAGATCAGGTTATATTAACTAGCAAGCACCAGTTCTTTATTTTTATAAAGGGATATCTCTTCTCTGTACAAGCTCTGAAAATGGCATTTCAGGAACACACTGTGCAGCGTGCAGCGCAGGAGACAGCGCTGGTAGAGAGTGGGTTTGTTCTGCACACTGAGAACACAGCAGAATGTCTGCAGAGCACTGAGGACCTGCTGTGTTATGTGTAAAGGGACTTGATCATTTGTATGTTTTGTAAAGTTAAATGTACCAAACCTGCGCTGCTACTGTACTGAAGTAACGATAACACTAATAAATAGCATGGGGATAAACACTGGCAGGATTGCAGAAACTACAGGCAAAAACACGTGATACATTTTCAACAGGAAAGCGATTTAGAAGGGGTGCTTAAATCCTCATCTTTAAAAACAGAAGCTTGCTTAAAAAAATATATATATATATTGCCGAGAAATGAAACACAAGTCCTGATGATTCTTTCCATCCACAGTTCACGCCTGTTTGTTTATCGCTACTCTCAAACACGGAAGTGTCTGTCTTCATATTAACCCTTTAACCTTTTCCTCTTCTCATACCTTGAAGGTCACTTTGTAAGCAGCTTGTGCAAGCCTGCTTATGCAATATATGTTATCTCCTATAGAATATAGCACATTTCCCTTAAAGAATAGATTGCACAAGATTCATATGATTTCTAATCACCTTAACCGTTGACCACATGTCAGATAAGAGGAGGTTTTACTGTTGAAGTAAATTGCTACAGTGGAAAATAACTTTCTTGGTATAAACTTTCCATCAAGCCAGCAGGGAGATAGAGGCTTACTCTGCACACGAGAGAATGCTGTCAACAAACTGAACGTGAAAGTAAAGCACACAATAGAAATTGCCCACAGAAAAAGCCTGTCTGTATTTTTTTTATTTTTTTTATTTGAGCATGTCCGTGAACTGCTGAATAATGTTACCTTGTTAACGTATTGAATCGAAATCTAACATGAAATACTACTGTACTGACTAGTTTCTTTGATTACATCAATAAAAGCTTGAAGATGTTCATGTATGTATATATTATGTCACTTCTAGGTGATGAGAGACGTTTGTCATGGCAGCCCTGCGCGTGATGAATTATCAGTTACCTGCACATTTCTCATCACAGAGTTTTCTTCTTAGTCTGGCAGCAATTGCTTTAAAGAGGGGGGATCTGTTTTCAAAGTAACATTAAACCCAGTAAAATGCTGCATTTCTAGACACAGTATCGTCTTTCTCTGCTCTTGCAAAGAAATTACCCTGGATTAAATGAGAAAGCGCGGCTCTCTGCTCCAATGCTGAGCACGAGCGCTTTGGTAATGTATTCCTGTGAATATGTAACAAACTCAGTGCATATCAACGTGTTCCTAGTAAAAAGTAACGCCTGGTATGAACAGGTTGTTTTCCACTTGCGAAACTTACTTCCCAGCAGTGAACTGCTTTGAATAACTTACTGATAAGAGTGTATCTGTATGTATTTGTTCAGTAAGGTGTCAAAGTATTCCGGCTTTCCTCCCCCATTTTAAAGATGTGGTTGATTTACTTTGGAACAAGAGATCCGATTATGCAGTGACATGGACGTGCAGAAAATGGGAAAAGGAAACTATTTCTGTGGGAGATAAAGCGTTTTGAAATGACTGTGTGAAGGGACGCCAGGGATCTGCTGTATGACTTTATCAGATGTTGAGCTCGGCTAGATTCCTCTAGACCAATCGCAGCCACATTGCCCACTCCATAGTGAATGTGTTACACAATGGAAAACTCTGAGCCTCCCAGAGTGCTACTGTGAGTGTCAGAGGTCATAGACTCCATCGTCTGCAAATACTCCATTGTAATCCATGCAGGCTCATTGGGACTGAGCATTGATATGTTTAAGTTATAAATGCAGACACCCAGTTTGATTTGTGTTTGGCGTGGTTTGTCAGACTTACCGTCTCACCTAGAGGATCGTGCTGCAGCAGAGGCATTGCCTGCAGAGTTCTGGTAAATCAATTGTCACACACATTTCAGGGATGGGAAAACTCCCGTTGCAGAGCAGTTAGATCCATTCCTGGTTTTACTAGGAGCTTAATAAGACACCTGAGTTTGTGTCCCCTATCCACTGTGGCTAATCAGGCTCGTCCTAAAACCTGGAATAACTGCTGTGCAACAGGAGTCTTGTTCCCCTCCCCGCATGTATACAAGAAACCTGGAGTTGGACGTGCGTGCTGATTTTGAAATTCATTTCGTTCTGCAGCAGATCCAGTTCGCTGATGACAAACAGGAGTTCAGCCGCTTCCCCACCAAGACCGGCCGTCGCTCTCTGTCACGCTCCATCTCGCAGTCCTCCACTGACAGCCAGGGCTCAGGTATGTAAAGAGGGGTCCCCTTTAATCCTGTTAGGAGCCGTTCTGCACCCCTCTGAGGTCATCACGAGCCATCCCACCCTCCCATGACATTTTCAGATGCCAGTGCTATAATCTTAGTGCCTTGTGTCGCATGTAAACTGACCGTTTCGTTGGAGATCTAGTGTTGCCGGTCCCGCAGCATCGCTGGCTCGCACACGCAGAGGCAGGATTTTGACACTATTGTATCTTTTCTGCTCTTGATTGTCCTTTTTCCTGATCTCTGTGCTCAGCTGCATCCTACACAGACAGCTCTGATGACGAGACTTCGCCCAGAGACAAGACTCAGGCCAACTCCAAAGGCAACAGCGACTTCTGTGTGAAGAACATCAAGCAGGGAGAGTTCGGCCGGAGAGAGATTGAAATTGCAGAACAAGGTCAGATTAGACTTGAGTTTCACTCGTCTAATGAAGCATCGCTTCTTCTCCCCCGGAGGAGGAGTGAATGATCAATTAGGATTTGAAGGACGTTCTGAGGACGTACAGCTCTGGTCAAAAGCTTTGCATCACCCTGTAGAATGAACTCATTTTGAATGAAACCTGCCGAATAATGTAATGTTAACACAGTGAATTGCACACCGCTCTGTAGCTTTCCATATACTTAACGCAAAACGGACATTTTGAAATCTAACATGAAATACTGTGCTGCTATTATGGCTTTTGCGATATCATTTTGTAGTTTCTTTTGATTTATGTTCATGTATATATATATTTAAATTATGACTCAATCCTAAAATCAATGGAGATGCAAAACGTTTGACCATAACTGTAGGTGCAGGTCTCCTGAATATGTCTCTTCTGTGCTTTTTTTATAAGGTTATTATTATATATGTGAACAATTAGCAAGCGGGTCGTTTTTATTTTACAGTCATTTCCATTTTAAAATGAAGGGGAAGGAAAAAAAAAAAGGATTTGCAAAAATATCTTTAGAAAATTGCAAGCCTGTAAAGAAGGGGGATTATTGGGGTTCATTTGGTTGATTGCAAGCTATAAAGACGCTTCCCGGTTTTAATCCCACACCGGACGCCGTTGGAAATCCATTGATTTGGGAATGTTCTGTCTCCTGCAGATATGTCATCCCTCATTTCCCTCCGAAAGAGAGCGCAGGGAGAGAAGCCACTGGCTGGAGCCAAGATCGTGGGCTGCACTCACATCACCGCCCAGACTGCAGTAAGCAGATTCACTCATTCCAGGCTTTACTATGAGTTTGATTAGCCGCAGTGTACAGCTAACAAGCTCAGGCGAGTCCTATTAAAAACGTGTCTTTTTAAAATGGCTTGTATCCCAGTTCCATCAGTGAGATGACTGAACATTGCCCTTCTGTTCATCACTGTATAATGATGCAGGCTTCAGTAAGCCCTTTTCTGTACTGTATCTGCTGCTGGTTTTATAATTCGCTGATCTGCACTGCTTTCATTTCAAGCCCACACAGAAATCGAAACATATAATTGCCAACAGCAAAGCTTTAGGAAGGGAGTCGGCAATCCAGCTATAACGTAGCTTTTAATGAATCGTTTCGCAGCCAGTTTTGTGTATGTAGAGAGACGGTATGCATGCATTCCTGATAGTTATCGTCATTAAATACAGGACAGCTTGAGCCATCCAGGGTTCATTGTGTGTTCTGTGCTTTTCTTATGATATATAGTACAGCAACACTGGATACTAATAAATCACAGTGAAAGGAGATGTGATGCACAGTGCTTTAGAACATAGGAGAAGTTTGGGAAAGTGAAAAGGCCATTCTGTCCGTCAAGGCTCGTCCCAACTGGGGTGATTTAAAAGCACAGAGTCTTTTATTTATTTTAATGTTCCCAGTGTTTTCGATCCCACTGCTTGACCTGGTAAGCTGTTCCGTGCATGCAGAACGCTCTGTGAAAATGGAAGCATTTCTCTGTGCCGTCGTCCCAAGCCCTCTGGTGTTTTGCACCGTTGGCTGACGCACACCCTCTATTTGACAGGGTGAAGAACATTGTCAGGTTAAAGTGTGAAATCACCAGCTGCAGCTGACTGCTCTGGCTGTAGCTCCTGCTACAGACCCTGAGTTAACGGTAGCATTTGAACAGGTCAAGAAGCAGCTGCTCCCTGGACAATAACATCCAACACAGAGTGCAGGTGCGCAGATCACCCGAATCAAATGAAACCACAGCCCTGCGCTAGCACTCTCAACACTGCCAAAAAGAATACGCCAGGTTAATGCGAAACTGCAGGAGTCAATTATTTTACACAGACGTGCAAGAGTGGAAATGTGCGGGCGGTCTTGAGTTGACCGAAATGTTTGCCCTTTTCCACTCCTGCGTTGCTTGATGACTCGCCCTTTTGGTCTGTATTTCTGGCATTATCAAAGGGAGAGGAATGAATTGGTATGTAAGGTGGGCTGTTGATTCCTGCAGGTCGAATTCATTGCCTGTGTGTTGCTCCCCTTCTCTTCCCAGGTTCTGATTGAAACCTTGGTGGTCCTGGGAGCTCAGTGCCGCTGGACTGCGTGCAACATCTACTCCACACAGAACGAAGTGGCGGCCGCTCTGTCTGAGGCTGGTAAGCACCAGCAGTGTCATTCGAACCCTGGGCTGCACCGTCTGCAGCATCCAGTGTCAGGGGACTCCTTCTCTTTGAATACACTGCATCTGTAGTTTTCCAGAGGGGCGCAGTAATTGAAAAAGCCTCACGTTTTGACGATTTCAACCTGTGCCCAATTTTTAAAGCATTTTTTCAAGTGCGCGCAGAACACAATAGAATGTTTTAAAGGTGGTTTTTTTTTTCATCCTTTTCCTCTTGTTATCATTTTTATGTCGTCGCATAGCAACCGGAGTTAAAAAAAATAAAAAGGTATATCAACCTGCCTGCAATTTTTTTTTTGAGGGCTCTATCTGAAAGCTGGCTTCTGAGTGCTCTTTATCATTGCAGACATGTCAATATCTGTCATTTCCAGCACAAGCAGTGGGCTTCAAGTGGAACAGGAATCAAGTGCTTTCAAGCTATTTCGTTAATGTTGAGTTTCATAGAATCCATCCAAGTACACTATTTATATTTCAAATGTATGCATTATACCAGATAGGGTATGATCACAGTACCTCTCACTCACTCAGTAGCAGTAACACGATGCAATGCAGACTGTAGACAGTATTTTATGAAGACCGGTGTGTGGGGACGCTGCAGTGTACTAACGTTCTCCCTGTTCATCCCTCTCTGTGTAGGAGTTGCAGTGTTTGCCTGGAAGGGAGAGTCGGAGGATGATTTCTGGTGGTGTATTGATCGTTGTGTCAACATGGAGGGCTGGCAGCCCAACATGGTACAGCACTGAGCTGCTTGTTACAAAGCCTGCTTTTCACTTCCCTCAGTTCCACGCCGTGCGTGCCGGCAATCTACAGCTGTGGCCAAAGGTTTTGCATCGCCTAGAACTATAGGATTAAAACAAGACGTACATGCGAACGGAATTGAAATCTTCTATTTAACGTCATGTAATCAGAGAGACTGTAAAACGGCATTTGCAAAAGTCTACCGGAAGCCATGATACTCAGTATGTTAACGTAGCATTATTCAGTTTTCTTTCTATGAAGAAAAATAAGTTCATTCTACAGGGGGAATGCAACACATCTGGCCACAGCTGTAAGCGCAGAAGCTAAAGCGGGGAGCTAGATTGAGGTTCTCATCGGGAGTACCAGCACTTGTACTTGATAGTTAGCTGCCTGTGACTTGGTAGCAGATGGTGATAGAGTTTAGGGTGCACACAGTTCAAGGGTAAGGCTGTGCAGAACAGCTGTAGGTGTTGATGCTGATTCTACTTCCTCTGGGTGCTTATTGGCAGATCCTGGATGACGGAGGCGATCTGACTCACTGGGTTTATAAGAAGTACCCCAATGTCTTTAAGAAGATCAGAGGGATTGTGGAGGAGAGTGTCACCGGAGTCCACAGGTACGAAATGCATTGATTCTTTCTTTTCCCCATTTTGTGCCGGTGCAGTGCTGGAAATAAGACTCCCATTGCATAGCAGTTGGATCCATTCCTGGTTTGACTCTGAGTTTAATCAGACACAGCTGAGCTTGCTACCTGTACACACTGCGGCTAATCAAGAGGCTGGAGGCTGTGTGGTCCAGTGGTTAAAAGAAAAGGGCTTGTAACCAGGGGGTCCCCGGGTTCAAATCCCACCTCAGCCACTGACTCATTGTGTGACCCTGAGCAAGTCACTTCACCTCCTTGTGCTCCGTCTTTCGGGTGAGACGTAGTTGTAAGTGACTCTGCAGCTGATGCATAGTTCACACACCCTAGTCTCTGTAAGTCGCCTTGGATAAAGGTGTCTGCTAAATAATAATAATAATAATAATAATCAAGCTTGTAATAAAACCTGGAATGGGTGAAACTGCTCTGCATAGTGAGTCTTATTTCCCTCCCTGGGGTGAGAGAATGGTTCGATATCCGGTGATTTCTATTAATGGGTTCAGTTTGGTATTTGAACCCACCTGATAGTACGCGCTTTATTTTTTTTTTTCTAGACTCTACCAATTGTCCAAAGCTGGCAAGCTTTGTGTTCCTGCAATGAATGTGAACGACTCCGTCACCAAGCAGAAGTTTGACAACCTGTACTGCTGCAGAGAGTCCATTCTAGACGGGTGAGCAGAACGCGTTACTGCCCCCTGTCTGACACAGCCGGCACGAAAGCAAGTGAAGGAGGGAGCTCGTTTTAAACCATGCGAGTTCCGTACGAGTAATTCTGTACAGAGGGAACGTCGGTTTTTACGTAGCGGAATAAGCACTGATGGTATGGGCGCAGGCTGGTCTGTGCATCTCAGGTAATGAGCCTTTGCTTGTTTTGACAGTTTGAAGAGGACCACAGACGTTATGTTCGGTGGAAAGCAGGTGGTCGTTTGCGGATATGGAGAGGTAAGCCGACGACTCCTCCTGTTCATAAAAAAAATGATTATTGAACAGCTCTGTCTAAACCCGGGTTTAAATGGTTCGCTCTCGGATGAGCGATCGGATAAACAAGTCAGCATCTACCAGGAAGAAAATGAAGGATGAATCGATATTTACATTTAGATTTGTTAAATGAGAGGGTCGATGTGGCAAAAGGTGTAGCGCTAAACTACACTCCATAAAGGGGGGTCTGTAAATCAGTTGGGATGTTCTGGGGATGGTGTATAGTTGTTTATTAATAGGTAGTGGACAGTCATTTGTGAGCTTGGCTCTTTCTGCTCGTTTCAGGTTGGAAAGGGTTGCTGTGCTGCTTTGAAAGCTCTGGGCTCCATCGTGTGCGTTACAGAGATCGACCCCATCTGTGCTCTGCAGGCCTGGTAAGGACTTTCCCAGCACCCTGTGGAGATTTCATACAGCAGAGTCATCACTCAAACACCATCATTAACAAACTCCTTTTTTACTCCACAGAAGAACTCTAGAAATTACTGCATTTGCCGGTCCAGTATTTCCTCTTTTGAATCTGTTTGGTTTTTTTTTTGCAGCATGGACGGGTTCCGAGTTGTAAAACTGAACGAAGTTATCCGTCAAGTGGATGTTGTCATCACCTGTACAGGTCCTTTTGATTTTTTTTTTAAAGGAATGAATCTCAAATGTTTGCATAGAATTTGGTTAAAAGGCTATTTAATCTTGAATGTGAGAAAGAAACGTAACCCTGAACGATCCTTCGTCCTCAGGAAACAAAAACGTGGTCACGAGGGAGCAGCTGGATCGCATGAAGAACGGGTGCATCGTGTGTAACATGGGGCACTCCAACACAGAGATCGATGTGGTAAGGAACGGCAAAGACAGGGTGGCAAAGCAGAAGCTGCTTTTGATCTTTGTGTGTTTTTTTTGTTTTTGCAAAAATAACGGACAAATCTCTGTGTTTAATTGAAGGTCAGTCTTCGCACCCCAGAGCTGACCTGGGAGAGGGTGCGGTCACAAGTAGATCATGTGATCTGGCCAGATGGCAAGAGAGTCGTCCTGCTGGCGGAGGTAAATAATAATAATAATAATAATAATAATAATAATAATAATTGCAGGAAATACCCTCGTGCACAGATGTAGGGGTGGTTTTTTTTTGTGGGAGCGTTCAGTGTTTTTTTGGTTTTTGTGTGTCCTTCTCAACTCTTTTTTTTTGTTTTCTTCATGAAAGAAGTGAATCTGTTTGACGGTGCATTTCCTCAGTAAAGCACATTTAAAGGAGGGATTTGGCAGTACTTTCTGTGGTTGTAGTTTTGTAGTTCATGTTATCCTAGTGATTCTCTACCACTGTAATAATCAGAGTGTTTGTGTTGATTAAGGGACGTCTCTTGAACCTCAGCTGCTCCACAGTCCCTACCTTTGTCCTGTCCATCACAGCCACCACACAGGTGAGTGAGGGGGTGGAGCTGCACGCCGCACCCTCCCTGTCTCGCTTCACTCTGTTTCTCTTTGTCCTGTCCATCACAGCCACCACACAGGTGGGTGAGGGGGTGGCGCTGCACGCCGCACCCTCCCTGCCTCGCTTCACTCTGTTTCTCTTTGTCGTGTCCATCACAGCCACCACACAGGTGAGTGAGGGGGTGGAGCTGCACGCCGCACCCTCCCTGCCTCGCTTCACTCTGTTTCTCTGTTTTCTTTACTCTACTTTTTTGCTGACAAGAACCTTGCTTACATCTGACCTGAGTAACCCCAGCTGCTTATGCATGGTACTGCAACACGCAAAGCATGCATTTAGTTAGTTCTGTTGCAAAGTTTATCCTTGTGTGCAACAGGTGACTCATACTCTGTGTTTGACTTGTGTTTTTAGAGCTGGTTGCTCTGTACTCAGAAACGTCTGCTGCTGTTTGCTCTAGGCATCCCGCTGCACTCTTCTGTGCCCGGAATGCTAATTCTGCCCCTTCTTCTCTGTTGGACAGGCTCTTGCCCTGATAGAGCTCTACAATGCCCCCGAGGGGCGTTACAAACAGGATGTCTACCTGCTGCCTAAAAAGATGGGTACGTTCTGAACAGATGTACATAACACAGCATCTCTCACACATACGGCTGCGTTGAGTCATAATCATCAGCCTTGCCTAGTTGACTCTTAAACTGGGATTGTTGTGCATTGCTTATAATATATTTTAGCAGTATGACCTCCAAGATCCTGTAACACACGAGGGAGAGAGCACTGTTTCTGCTAGCCATGCTGGTACAACACGACACAGGGGCTGGGTAAACTGCCTTCCCAACCCTTATGTACCGTACACACAAGGACTGCACTAGCCACTGTCACCAAGGGCCGCAGTATCACGACAGAACAACAGCGTATTGTCACTTTCCTTTGTTACCAGCATGGTGATGAAGAGAAGCCGGAATCCCTTCAAGGTGCCATTTGCTTGCATTAAGAAAAAAAAAATACTTTTGACTAGTAAGAGCAAATTAGCATGCATGCAGCGCCCTCTTGTGGTCAAAAAGCATTAAGGCACCTTTACGGGATAGAATGTCTTCTGGATAAGTCCAGTAGTAGTTGCAGGGGTGGCAATAAGACTCCCATTGCATAGCGGTTTGATCCATTCCTGGTTGAGTTTAATAAGACACACCTGAGCTTGTTGTCTACACACTGTGGCTAAACAAGCTAGTGGAACGGGTGAAACCGCTATGCAATAGGAGTCTTGTTTCCATCCCTGAGTTGAAAAAATATCATTACAAATCCTTTTGTCTTTTCAGACGAGTACGTTGCCAGCTTGCATCTGCCTACCTTTGATGCCCATCTCACAGAGCTGTCAGATGAACAGGCCAAATACCTGGGCCTCAATAAGAACGGACCGTTCAAACCAAACTACTACAGGTAAACTTAATGGAGATATACATATATATATATATAATTCTCCCCTTTTTTTTGTTTTTTAAATGGCAATTTAATTTTTTTAAATTAACAAAAAGAAATACATTTGTCATTGTGAATGATCATGTCAGGTGTTAATAAGGTGAAACTCTAAGATGAAATGTCGAATGTTTCGTTTTGCTTGGGTTTTATTTTCTGAAGAGCGTTTCAAGCTCTGGATCATCTTTCTAATGCAACATGTAAACGTCTCTCTTTTGTTGCAGATATTAATGTTCGAAGCGCTGGATGATCCCATGAAAGCACCATGATGCTGCAACGAACCGGGATGTTTAGTGAGCCTGAGAAAACCAGAGAAAAACCAACACTTTATTTTCCTTGTGTGATACATTCCCTACATGTTTGATTCATTTCCATTGTCTGTAATTAAACTAACAAGGCAGTCACCTTCAGATTTTCATAGTGCTGTACAGCGAGGGCCAAAACTTTATGCAGTAAAATGAGTTAATTCTGCAGGGGGTGCAAAACCTTTGGCCAGAGCTGTAGAAAACAGAATAATGTCCACCTGAAGAAGTATATTAAGAAAGCCAACCAACGAATCTGAAGGCAGTTACATGTTTATCCAAACAAACAAAACCGTTTCTTTCATTTTAAATATGTAGGTATTTTAATCATCTGCATTCATTATTATTTTTTTAAAGCATAATTTGACGATCGAAATCGCTGTCCTTGTTCTGAAACATGAAATGGTGCCAAAAGAGAGAGAAGTTTTGTGGCAGCGATTCTGTCCACTTTGAATGCTGTACTGAGGACACATGGGTGAAGGATCCATTAAAACCGCTTCTTCCTTTTGACCTTTGTATGGAACAGCTTCCCGGGAGCCACCTGATAATAGACTGCAGCTCCTCATCAAAACCATCAGAGTTACGATCTGGAATAAGCAGCCTGTCACCCAAACTCTCGTCATCAGTTATGTATCGCGGTCATTTTCATGTAGTGCAGTGTACTGCAAACAGTGATGCTTTATGGAGAATGTGGATATAATTATATATGTATATATTTTAAATAAGTCATCTGTACCTTAATGTTTTCAATCACTGTGAAGTCCTTTTCATGTCCGACGCATGCATTTTATTTGAGAGCCCTGATAATAACTGTTATCGTTTCACACAAGCTGTTTAAATCCCTGCTGTAATGCGCTTGTCTCCCTCTTCCTTTTGCATGGTCCTGTATTAGTCTAGTACTAATGCTGTGGTGTTGGTGTATAAAAGGCAGATCTGTCGAGTCACAGAGCCAGGAGAGGCGCTTGGAGCAGAAAGTCTCCCTCTGCACCTGGGCTTGGCAGTGAACGACAGCACTTCCATAGACTGCAGTCCACGGGCGCAGCACCAGTCTGTCAGGACCCTCGCATTGAAAGGGATCCAGGCTGTGTCACATGCAGTACTCTTTTAAAATGTGGTATATAGACACTGCAAGCCTGCTTTTAATATATTTCTTATTGCTAGATCTGTCATGTCACGTTTTGATTAGTTCGTGTCTTCTAAGGCTTTCCTACAATCTGAATTGTACGCGTTTCATAATTTAAAACCGAGTGCAGAGCACGACATCCGGGCAGGGCGCATGATCACTTTAAATGAGGTGCTAGGTCCCATGATTTTAGCATCTGCTCCTGGAAAACGCACATCCTAAACCGTGCCACGCAGTTCTCTGATTTTTTTGTTTTCTTTTCTCTTTTATGACTTGCAGCAAGCGTTTTCTTCAGTTCAATCCACACAGTGGTAGGTGGGATGGCACTGACAGAATATCACCCTTATTTAACGACACTGTGATTTGACATGGGCTTGACTTGTGTCACTGCTTGATGTATCTCAGAATTTCATTTTTATTTGACAGAATCTTTTTATTAATAATTTATTAATAAGACTTAGAATCCAAGCCTCCGTTTACATGTTTATAGTTGGATAATACACTTGCTCTAGCAGAACAAATTCGCTTTTTGGCGTTTCTTTGTCAAGGTTGGTAAATATTCTATTGCTGTCACCAAAAGGGGGGGGATCCAATGCAAGATCTTTCATGATTAGTTGAAATATGAACAAGCACGGATGCTTCCAACACAAATCAAACCCCCCCAGAACGCTTTTATTTAATCTGTATACCTTCCCGAATCGTTTTAAGGGCTACTTGCATACAAAGCATTGGGATGGTCGCAACTAAGCTTTCTTCATTGATAAATACATGTGTATGGTTTTAAAGCGCATGCTATGATGATTAAAAAAAACGAAAATGAATACTTTTCTATTGCAGAAATGTCATTTTTTAAATTGCTGTAATCGTGAAGTGTTTGAAGATGAGCAGAACATCTTAATAAAAACGTGCATCATGATTTCACGTTGTTTTTGTTTGTCTTCTGTGGAAATGAACCCATGTTTGTAGGTATGGTTATATAGACTGTAAATGGATATAGCGAGCTCATATACCACGGTGTGTGGAAGACAGTTGCTGACGACAAAATATCTTTGATTTATGAGAGAAACCTGTAGTTTTCAGCTTCAAACAGGGATAAAGAAAGTACTTTGAACAATGTAGAATAAGCAAGGGTGACTGAATAATCCTGCTCACGGGGCATAGTCCTGTAAAATTAATAATAACTATTTTTAACTGTGCTGCGAAGGTCTACATGCGTCTCAGTTTACCAAACCACAGACGAGATGCCTCATTTAACTCTTGTGAACAGTGCTGCCAAGTTTCACGAGAAAAAAAAAGCGGCACTGCCATTCAAAAAAGAAATTAAAGCGACTCTCAATAAAAACAAGCCCAATGCCGCTTATTTATAGCGGACTTGACAATGTGCTGGTGGCGGCTCTTACCGAATTCTCGCGATGCTTTGCCTCTTCCTCTGAAGAAAAAAAAAATTGGTCCTGGTATGTCTCGCGAGATGTGCCGCTGTGTTGCTGCAAGCGAAAGATGGACGGCGGAGCGGGCGGGGGACTCCTAATCAACAATAAACAGAGATCAATGTTATCCAACAACCGAGGCAGGGGCGAGTTCATCCGGAACCAGAGGAAGGATTCCGAGGTAAGAAGAATTAGATCGTGTCGTTTAGATTGTGCGTCGGAGAGGGTAAACCGTTCGCTCCGATCTCGAGTATCATTATTATATTGATTTGTTTATTTAGCAGACGCCTTTATCCATAACAAGGAGGTGAAGTGACTTGCTCAGGGTCACACAGTGAGTCAGTGGCTGAGGTGGGAGTTGAACCGGGGACCTCATCGTTACAAGCCCTTTTCTTTAACCACTGAACCACACAGCCTCCTCTCAACCTGCGTCTTGCTAATTGGATATTTGTACTGACTAATTCAGATGTTTTTTTTTAAGGGTTACATTCTCAGGTTTTTATTTTGTAAATACATTTTCCCCCTGCCGGTAAAATACTTTACTGGCTGAATTGAGCAAACTTGAAAAAAAATGATATACAGCGAGCACTGAAATAATGCTGACAGGGATGGCAACAAGACTGCCCTTGCATAGCAGTTTGATCGGTCCCTGGTTTTACTTGTGAGTTTTGTAATAAAACCTGTAAGGGGTGAAACTGCTGTGCAACGGGAGTCTTTTCCAACCCCGCCTTACATAGACAAGGAGTTGAAAAAATGATAGAGTATCCCCTTGATATTTCACAACATGATTGTTTGCATTTTCATATATATTTGCGTCTGTTCCTCCCCAGGGTTTCTCAGAGTCCCCGGATCTGGCGTTTGAATACGCAGACACTGATAAATGCATGGCTGAGCTCTCAGGTGGGTGTAAGGATCACGACACAGTCCTGCATTATTGTGAGCAGTGATAGGACGGCTGCTGATCGGGGGCGTGTTCTTGTATTATTGTGAGCAGTGATAGGACGGCTGCTGATCGGGGGCGTGTTCTTGTCTTTGCAGAGCTCTACAGTTATACCGAGGGACCAGAGTTTCATCTCAATAGGAAATGTTTCGAAGAGGATTTCAAGACTCACGGTACTGGGACTTGGAGAGTGTGTGTGTGTGTATGTGTGCATTTATATACATTATATATATGTATGTGCCTTTGTTTTCTTGTTCAGTGGCAGAGCAGAAATGGACAGAGCTGGACGCAGCAGAGCACCGGGCTCACGCCATGAGACTCCTGGACGGGCTGGAGGTGACCGCCAGGGAGAGGCGGCTCAAGGTGGCGCGAGCCATTCTCTACCTGACTCAGGGTATGTGAGATAGATACAGAGCCATTCTGTACCTGACTCAGGGGATATGAGATAGATACAGAGCCATTCTCTACCTGACTCAGGGGATGTGAGATAGATACAGAGCCATTCTGTACCTGACTCAGGGGATGTGAGATAGATACAGAGCCATTCTCTACCTGACTCAGGGGATGTGAGATAGATACAGAGCCATTCTCTACCTGACTCAGGGGATGTGAGATAGATACAGAGCCATTCTCTACCTGACTCAGGGGATGTGAGATAGATACAGAGCCATTCTCTACCTGACTCAGGGGATGTGAGATAGATACAGAGCCATTCTCTACCTGACTCAGGGGATGTGAGATAGATACAGAGCCATTCTCTACCTGACTCAGGGGATGTGAGATAGGCCACAGTATTGGAGTGCAGAACTGTGAATTGGTTGGTTTCGCTGCGTGACTCTGCTCTCTGCTCACGCAGGCTCGTTCGGGGAGTGTGGCTCGGAGGCTGAGGTCCAGCACTGGATGAGATACAACATCTTCCTGCTGCTGGAGGTGGGCACCTTCACTGCGCTGGTGGAGCTGCTCAACATGGAGATCGAGTAAGGACTGCAGGCACCCGCAGCTTCCCAACACTAGGATTAAAACAGGAGAAACCGTTTCAGAGAGCGGCTTCTGCACTCTCTCCAGCGTCGCCGAAACGTTTGCCGACTTCGCTTCGTTTCTCTGATGCAAGGGCTACAGACCCGTCTACTCCTTAGACCGTTTTCTTTTTAGCCCCAAAAATGGATTGTTTTAGTAGTGGCCCCATCCCCTGATAGTGCTTCCATCGCTCATAAAACTATAATAAGGATAAGAGGTCCATGTCAATAAGCAATCTGTCACAAGGAAGTAAGTGTGCATGAGTCAAGCGTTGCAGTAACTCCCAGTGTCTGCCTCCTTTTGCAGTAACAGCGCGGCCTGCAGCAGTGCAGTGAGGAAGCCAGCGATCTCCCTGGCGGACAGCACTGACCTCAGGTAAGGACTGCTTTACTGTTGTGTTACTCGGGTTAACTGGGGAACCTAGGGGCCCCTGCTTTGGGGAGTATTAATGTAAGCTCAGGGATAAGACTCCTATAACATAGCAGTTCCTATTCCAGGGTATAATGTGAGCTTGATCAGCCACAGTGTATAGCTCAGGTGCGTCTAAAGTAAAACCAGGAATGGATCAAGCTGCTCTGCAATGGGAGCCTTATTTCTATCCCTGAAGCTTGTACTTGCCAGGGAAAGCCCCCATGGATTCCTGTTTGTGCCTTTTGCATTCAGAGTAGCAGCAGGATGGGCATGGTACTGACAGCAGTATGGGACAGATTCTGGGTGATCCGGGGTAAGCTAGCTCTTTTCTTCCCCCCCCTGATGGAGAAATAGAAAGCAGGTGTAGACACAGCTAACGCTTGGTTGTGCTTCCACCTCCCCGGCAGGGTCCTGCTGAATATCATGTACCTGATGGTGGAGACGATCCAGCGCGAGGACGAGGCAGACCGGCCTGAGTGGAGGGCATCGAGGGAGACCTTCAGAACAGAGCTGGGTGGGGCTTCTTCTGTAGTCCTAAACAGGCTGTAGGGTTTAAAACACAACGCATCGCTCTCCTGTGCTGTATTTTTATGAACAGATAGCTGTTTGGGTGCTAAAATCCAGATTGTTCAATCGGAAACATTTCATTCGTTCCCTGACTCCTCTCCCAGGCTCAGCATTGGTTTACTCTGGCAGTTTGCTAAGTACGTAGTGTCCTGTATTATTTATTATTATTTATTTCTTAGCAGATGCCCTTATCCAGTACAATTGTTACAAGATATCACATTATTTTTACATACAATTACCCATTTATACAGTTGGGTTTTTACTGGAGCAATCAAGGTAAAGTACCTTGCTCAAGGGTACAGCAGCAGTGTCCCCCACCTGGGATTGAACCCACGACCCTCCGGTCAAGAGTCCAGAACCCTAACCACTACTCCACGCTGCTGCCCTGTAGGTCCAGCCTGCGTGCAGTATGGCAGGTAGAGTGGTTGACTGTGCATTTCGTCTCCTTCCAGGTTCCCCTCTCTACAACAATGAGCCCATCTCTGTCATGCTGTTCGGGATGGTGACGAAGTTCTGCAGCGGCCACGCCCCCCACTTCCCCATGAAGAAGGTCCTCCTGCTGCTCTGGAAGAGTGTTGTGGTGAGAATATTTCTGTGATTGGGTGTTTTTTTTGCGCGGCCTGCGGTGCCACCTGGTGGCAGGCGTAGGCAATGCCCAGGCCTGCTGACCCAGCCCACTCTGTTCTCTTTCAGTTCACGCTGGGGGGATTCGAGCAGCTGCAGACCATCAAGATCAGGAGGCGGGAGGGGCTGGGGCTGCCCCCCCTGCCCGAGGACAGCATCAGAGTGATCCGAAACATGAGGGCCGCCTCTCCCCCTGCCTCCGCCTCCGACCTCATCGAGCAGCAGCAGAAACGAGCGCGCCGTGAGCACAAGGTACCCTTGCCTGCCCGTCTGTCTGCCTGTTACCTTTGCCCTGCCCCTCGTTGTCCATATGCGTTTCTTGTAAACCCTGCAGGTTTTACAGCTCTTCCAATACTGGATGACAATCTTCTGAGAATGAGAGACTTCTTGTCAGCAGCTCTGCCCTGTATAAACTCCTCCCTGTAACACCCCCACTCCCCAGGGCCTGATCAAGCAGGATAACCTGGACGCCTTCAACGAGAAGGACCCCTACAAGGCAGACGACTCCCGGGAGGATGACGAGGATGGCGAGGAGAACGACAACGCCCTGGAGGCTGAGACCTTTCCCCTGGAGCGGGACGAGGTGATGCCGCCGCCCATCCCTCACGCCCCCTCCGAGAGGATCTCCTTCCCCAAGGGGCTGCCCTGGGCCCCCAAAGTCAGGTGACTGTCCGCATCACAGGACCACGCTGCGTGGGTTGGCTTGTGGTTTAAAAGTTTACCCCAGAGAAATGTGCACAGTTTTCCCATGCTTGTAATATGCATTAGTTTGCCATGTTTATTATGCTGTAGCATACTGGTTTACCGTGCTTTCACTATGGCTGGGCTTTTACTAACTTTTTATTAGGAGGCGGTTCACTTGCAAAGCTGTGAGTCCTCATGTTTGAAACTGGCATGAAATCGAACGGCTAGGTCACTGGTGATTGATAATTGTAACTTGTTTTTATTTTAACAGGGAGAAAGACATTGAAAATTTCCTGGAATCTAGTCGGAGTAAATTCATTGGCTACACTTTGGGAAAGTGAGTACTGTCCGTATTCGCATGACCTCTGGGTCAGCGTGTTTGGTTTTGTCTATGCAAGGGGGCCCCTGAGCAGTTCTGAATACAGATTCAGAGTCGTTAGCCTGCAGCCAGTTCTGAAGAGGAAACAAATGAAGCGTTTAGTTGCTGTGCTGTCTGGTTTGAGTGACGGCTTGTTTTTCTGTTCCAGTGACACTGACACAGTGGTAGGGTTACCCAGACCGATTCATGAAAGCATCCGCACTCTCAAGCAGGTACTGTCCTGCATCCTCACCTGACGAATCCACAAACCTCTCAAAACCAGCGCAGCGACTTGTCTGAGAAGTCTTTCACATTGCACAGCTGCTGTTCTCATGGGCAGGTTTGGGGGCAATTCCTCTTTTCCAATTCCTTTTCATCAGTTCCAGTTGGAATTGCAATCAGCAGTGTTCTCAGCAGTCAATTCAGTGGGCTTCTAACGAAAGCAGTGGGGCTATGAAATATCAATTCCAATTCCTTCAAAGGAACAGGAATTGAAACACAGGAATTGACCCCAGCCCTGTTAGTGTGGATTGTGTTTTTTTTTTTTTTCATAAATTGTATTCTGTATTTTATTACAAAAATAAGCATATTCATTTTTGTATTTTTGTTCTGTCCCCCCTGGGGGGCGTCCTTGTAAACACCTCCTTTCCTTTCCTTTCCTTTCCTGGTTAAAGAATTCAGTATAAAACACTTCAAAATTTTGCTCTAGAAAGGAGACAGATGAATCTTCTGTAGGATGTCTGTGTCTGTCTGTGTTTGTGTCTGTGTGTGTTTGTCTGTGTCTATGTGTCTGTCTGTATCTGTGTGTCTGTGTCTGTGTCTGTCGGTGTCTGTGTCTGTCTGTGTGTCTGTGTCTGTCTGTGTGTCTGTGTCTGTCGGTGTCTGTGTGTGTGTGTGTCTGTGTCTGTCTGTGTGTGTGTGTGTGTTTGTCTATGTCTGTGTGTGTGTCTGTGTCTGTGTGTCTGAGTTTGTGTCTGTGTATGTGTCTGTCTGTGTCAGGTATCTAATACCTGCCAACACCATTCTCATTATAAGACAGAATGGCTCCTGCAGTGTCGCTGCATTAACACTGGAGTCACCTGACATGAACCTGCCTGTGTGTGTGTGTGTGTGTGTGTGTGTGTTACAGCACAAGTACATCTCGATCGGGGAGATTCAGATCAGCAGAGAGGAGGAGTATCAGAAGACTCCCTTGTCCGGGGTAGGTGACACTGAGATCTCTCTGTAGATCTAGATCTAGATAGGACCCGTTTCTTTGTGCCTCGTCTGGGTTGTCACATGTCTTTGGCTGGTTGGTTCCCGGGCGCTCCATGGTGTTCAGCCTCCTCTCTCTCAATCTGTGTGTTGTCAGGGTGAAGAGGAGGTGGAGATGAGCCCCACAGAGCTGCTGTACCAGGGCATGCTGCCCAGTCTGCCGCAGTACATGGTGAGTACAGGAGGCGCTTTCCATGTAGGAGACTGTCCAGCGTGTACGTCAGCGTGGGAACTCAAGCGCCCCCTCTCTCGTTTCCTACTCTCACAGATCGCCTTGTTAAAAATCCTGCTGGCAGCCGCTCCCACCTCGAAAGCCAAAACAGATTCCATCAACATCCTGGCCGACGTCTTGCCAGAGGAAATGCCGTGAGTGAAAACAAAGCGACTCTTCAGAGCTGAGCTGCTGGCTGGGGAGCAGCCTACAGAGAATTCAAAACCAGCAAACCGCTCTCTTATCCAAGCAGAATCCGGATCCAGCAAGACACTCGTCAACCACTGGAAATACTTCATGGAGACGAAAAGGAACCGATTAAACCGAAAACTCACCGTTTTAATAGATAGCTACAGCGTTGCGGTTCACGCCATGCTGTCTGAAAAAGGCGCAAGCCGAAACGGAGCCAGTTATTAAAACAGTGAATTTTCAGTTCATCAATTCGTCTTCATTTTATATATAGCATATGTATATATTTGTATATGTGTGTGCATATCAGTGTATGCATCTATCTATAATATATATATACACAGCTACAGGGTGATTAGATGTGTACGTTTGTGAGATCTGGTGCGTTGATGTGGTAAACGTTCTTTCTAATCACCCTGTGTGTATATCTATATGTATATATATGTGTGTGTGTCTATAGACTGTGGAGGGAGTTCTTGTTTTGTAGATTTGTCAGTGGTGCATGTATTCATCTCTTCATTGTGCTTCCCAGTACAACAGTGCTTCAGAGCATGAAGCTGGGTGTGGATGTGAACAGGCACAAGGAGATCATTGTGAAAGCGATATCCACCATACTGCTGCTGCTGCTCAAGCACTTCAAACTGAACCACGTCTACCAGGTAAGAAGGAACCGGGGGGGGGGGGGGTGATCAGAGATGTCAGGAGCTTCACTCTCCCCTGATTGACTGCTTGGTTTTTTTTTTGTGTTTTTTCCCCCCTCCCAGTTTGAGTACATGGCCCAGCATCTTGTGTTTGCAAACTGCATCCCCCTGGTCCTGAAGTTCTTCAATCAGAATATCATGTCCTACATCACAGCTAAGAACAGGTAAGAGACGCTGTGCAGGCCCCTCAGCGCTGGGGTCGCTTCTGAAGAAGTCTTAATGCAGTCACAGTGAGGGCAGTGTCTAGTGCCTGTGGAATATCTCACAGCCTCTCTGTGTTAGCTTGAGTTTCACTGATCCTTGCTGGGACGATTACTGCTGCTTTAAGTGCAGGCTTCCAGATATTAGAAGCGAGTGAGAAAGACTACATGGTGATACACAAGCAGAGTGTTGTGTTTGACGTATGCTTCAGGACAGTTATAACCGCTAACTGCATGCATGAAAGGGTTAGCCGTGAATATAATGCAATGCGAAGCTCTGGAGTACTCTGCTGTATTAAATGTCTGCTCTTGCAGTACTCTGCTGTATTAAATGTACTCTTGTCACAGTTGATGTGTCTCTTTCCCAGTATTTCCGTGCTGGATTTCCCTCACTGTGTGGTTCACGAGCTCCCTGAACTAACCGCTGAAAGCCTGGTGAGAAACACAATCGTTCACTTGAATTGCTTTGATTTCAAATGAATGCAGAGTAACCAGCCAGTGAGCCAGAGATGGAGATCACACCCATTAATCGCTCTGTCGAACTTTATTGACAATTGAACGATTGTCATTAACTGAAGTGCTTTCTGATTCACAAAACAGTAATAGGTTCAGCGACCTGGTTTTGAAAATGAGTCGGTATCTGATGTGATCTGCATTCATAATTTCAGAGGGATCAGAGACTGTTCAGCAAGATCGCTGGGTTATTCTGAAGCAGAAAACCTGACCAGTTGACTCGCTTTGAGTGAATTTAACACCCGAAGCCAAGCTGAAATACAAAAATATTAAAGCGTTAGCTGCAGGCTCTGGAGGAGCCCTTAAAGAAAGAAGGTTCTGTTGAAAGTGACGCTGACCGCTGATTGTTTCCTGTGGTTCTCAGGAAGCTGGAGACACCAACCAGTTCTGCTGGAGGAACCTCTTCTCCTGTATCAACCTGCTGAGGATCCTAAACAAACTCACCAAGTGGAAACACTCCAGAACCATGGTACTCAAGCAGGGCTATGCAATAGGGAGGGGTGCTGTCTGAACCATGGTACTCAAGCAGGGCTGTGCAATAGGGAGGGGTGCTGTCTGAACCATGGTACTCAAGCAGGGCTGTGCAATAGGGAGGGGTGCTGTCAGAACCATGGTACTCAAGCAGGACTGTGCAATAGGGAGGGGTGCTGTCAGAACCATGGTACTGAAGCAGGGCTGTGAGGGGGAGCTGTCAGAACCTGCAGCCGCAATCCTGCAGGTTTTCTGGGTGTCTTTCATGCATCTTGTACAGTAAAAGGAGTTGACTGCTCCAGATCGTCCCTGATTGTGTGCTCTGTGTCTCTGGAGATGCTGGTGGTGTTCAAGTCGGCTCCCATCCTGAAGAGGGCGCTCAAGGTGAAGCAGGCCATGATGCAGCTGTACGTGCTGAAGCTGCTGAAAGTGCAGACCAAGTACCTGGGCCGGCAGTGGAGGAAGAGCAACATGAAGACCATGTCCGCCATCTACCAGAAAGTGCGCCACCGCCTCAACGACGACTGGGCCTATGGGAACGGTGAGCCTGAAACCCCGACCCCTGACCCCGACCCTGACCCCTGACCCTGACCCCGAGCCCTTTATCGTCCTTTAAACAGGCTCAGGTTTGGTTGTCTCAGCCTAGCCCCCAGATTGCTTGAGATAGGTGCTCTTGCAGAGCTAGCCAGTGCCCCGTCTAAAGGAACGTGGGAGCCCTGTTGCTAACCCAGCCCTGTTTTGACCGCAGATCTGGACGCGCGGCCCTGGGATTTCCAAGCGGAGGAGTGCGCGCTGAGAGCCAACATCGAGCGGTTCAACAGCCGTCGTTATGACCAGACGCAGAGCAACCCCGACTTCCTGCCGGTCGACAACTGCCTGCAGAGCGTGCTGGGACAGCGCGTCGAGCTGCCGGAGGACTTCCAGATGAACTACGACCTCTGGCTGGAGCGGGAGGTCTTCTCCAAACCCATTTCCTGGGAGGAGCTCCTGCAGTGAGGCCCCGATCACGCTGCTGCTCAACAAACACTAAGGCAGGGGGGGCTTCGTAGAGTTTTTGTTTCAACCTGGTCCTAATAAATGTACGTTGTGTGTGCGCTAGTAGTTACTGAAACCACTGCCAGCTATATCTTAAGAGTTCAGGGACTGGGACCCGTAGTATTGAATAGGATCTGGCTCGTGGACACTGAATCTGTGCGGGGGTGGAAACAAGACTCCCATTGCATAGCGGTCTGATCCGTTCCTGGTTTTACTATGAGTTTAATAATTAGACACACCTGAGCTTGTTTCTATACACTGAGGCTAATCCAGCTGGTATTAAAACCTGGAAGGGATGAAACTGCTATGCAATAGGAGTCTTATTTCCATGTTACCATCGCTGGTGTGCATCTTTTGTGGCTTGTGATTTGTGCGTCTTGGGAACGGTTTGAATTTTTAGGCCTGGGTTGAAACAAAAAACTGGATTGGGAGTAGGTAGGACCTCAAACACTCTTGAGAGAATATTCACCTCTGTCTGAATCAACTGGCAGACCAGTCAAAGCACTGATATAGAAGAGGAGGTGTCTTCAATATACAGGTGCTGTACAGACAGGGAAACGCCTCCAGTGTGAATCGATCACAATCTACTATCTCTTACCCAAAGTGCAAACACATAATGGACACTGCTTGCTGTCCTGTTTACAGTGAGTATTTTTAATCTTTGTATAGTCTCTGTATCTGTATACTTCTTAAAACAAACACCTGGCTTTGCATGTGTGTTTAGTTTGCACACCCTTATTGAAAGAGCCAGCCATGGGAATAAGACTCCTGTTGCACAGCAGTTTCATCCAGTTCCAGGTTTTAATACCAGCTTGATTCAGCACAGTGTGCCGGTAAGATGCTGGGCTGGAGACCAGTTTACTTCCAGCACAGAGCAGTCTCTTACCCTTGCGTTTCAAAAGCTTTCTGAATGCATTAAAAAAAAAAAACTTTGAAAGGAATATTTTTGAACTCCGAACCCAATACAATCCTGATTCTTTATTTCTTCATCTACTATTTAAGAAAGCTGTGTTTTGAGTCGCCAGTAATGCCACTGTAATTCATGTTAGTAAAACTTTAAAATAACGGCCGTTAATTCCTCATGCATTGTACCTGAATCCCACAGTAACACCGGAATGTCTTCTGCATCTCCTCTGAGTTCTGAGGTCATTCATTTTGAATTCAGCCCTGTTAATTCATGTGGATTTAATTACCTGCATTCATGTGTAAGGCGATGCATTCGTGCAGGAAATAACACTTCTCACAATCCCCTGATGGGAGCATGAATGCCTTCTGCATGTGATCAAGGAACATGAAAAGAATTAACGGGTCTGAATTTCAAAATGAATGACTTCAGAACTCCGAGGAAGTGCGGAAGATATTCAGGTGTTAATCCTGTGGGACTCAGTCTGGATTCATTATGAATTGGCTGCCTTTATTTTAGATTGGTACCGTTGTGTTTTGAACAGCATTTCAGTTTTGTATTATTTTTTATGATGATATTTTGGGGACCAGCTGATCAAACTTCTCACTGACAGAACTGTGTTTGTTGTAATAAAGTTGGGACAGTATTTGTTCTGCGATGGTGGACCAGAGAGTAACGCGAAACTGTTTTAAGACGTGTAACATAGCTTTGTCGTTCCTTTGTTAATCTTTCTACAGACTGTATTAAAATAAACGTTTCTCTTAATTTAAGGAGACTGTGTGCTGTGTGTTTGAATACGAGTTTGTTCTTGTCAAGCGCTCCTCTCTACTGGCGATTTCTTTCCAGTAACGCGTTCCCAATCCGCATTATTCACCCAGTGTGCGCCTCAAACACTGAAAAGGGGGTCCATCTCCCTGGCTCATATTCTGTAGTTATAGTGATCACTATAGATTGACAAAGTACCTGGCGATATTTGCGAGTGATGACGTTTTATAGTCACTGGAAAGCAAGACAGTTTGAAATCAAAGCTATCTCTTCTAAATTAACACAAAAGCATAGAGTTTTTTGGGGTGGTGGGAAGTATGAGGGAACCCTGGCTGTTGACATTCCGGCCATGTAATAATACAGGGCTGTTCCCACGTGTTGCCACTAGGTGGTGCATGTCTGCTATACTCCCCGGGCTTGTGATTTAGTATTGGCGCTATTGAACAGATAACTCACCATAGGGTTTTGGTTTGAATAATCCATTTCGTACTATAAAAGCAATTGAGGTATAAACTCCACTTATAAATCACAAGGATCTTTGTTGCCAATCCGCTAAATCGCTTTTGCATTAATAATCCATAAAACAGCCTATAAAAGGATATATATGTTTTTTTAAACTATATTTAATAATATAATAGCAGTTATAATGTATGTTCTAGGCCCAGCATTGCTATATTTAAGATATCGAAGACTTTTGCAGATCAAGCTCTGTGTGGATCGCCTAATGTAACTAAATCGTAATGCACATAACAATATTATTAATAATAATAATAATAATAATAATTATTATTAATATATGTAACATGTGTAAAATCTAAAGCTGTAAATGATGCATATATATTCAATGTATGGCCAATCTATGATTGTATAGCTTTAAAAAGTACCCCCCCACACTTGTTTTTAATATTTAGGTTTTTTCATAAATGCAAACATGTATTGTCTTGCATTATACAGTTGCAATATGAATACAGAGACTTTGAGTACAGTCTGCTTCCGTCATTATCATTATTGTAGTGTGTAATCATACATAGCTTTAGAATGCACAGTGCTACTTATAAAAAGTGGGCCTATGACGAATCTAGCAAATACGTGGCATTTTAGCAGCTCATACAGACTCCTCCTAATTAGCCTTGAAAAAGCACTCCTAATTAAGATATAATCGCGCCCTCCCTTATATTAAATGCAAGCTGTATCAGCCCTCGACGCGCAATATGCATTCTCTGTCCTCTCGGGTTTATTAGCGTCCTGTGCTTTAGCTGTTTATTGGGGTCGGGCTCCAGTTAACAAGCCGGCTTCGTTAAATCAGGAATCAAAGCGCTGCACGGTGATTTATGAGCTCGTAAATTAAAGCCAAGTTGTTAGGGGCAAATCTTTACCGTCGTTTAGAGAGGGGAGGCAATGTTGTTTTAGGAGTTATATAGAGACATGAAAACCAAACTAAAAGCACACCGCTGTGTGATTGTTATAGACTGCAAGTATGGCAAGACCTGCGCTGAAAAAAAACAGAGCTTATATATATATATATATATACAGTACTGTGCAAAAGTTTTAGGCAGGTGTGAAAAAATGCTGTAAAGTAAGAATGCTTTCAAAAATAGACATGTTAATAGATTATATTTATCAATTAACTAAATGCAAAGTGAGTGAACAGAAGAAAAATCTAAATCAAATCCATATTTGGTGTGACCACCCTTTGCCTTCAAAACAGCATCAATTCTTCTAGGTACACTTGCACACAGTTTTTGAAGGAACTTCGGCAGGTAGGTTGGCCCAAACATCTTGGAGAACTAACCACAGTTCTTCTGTGGATTTAGGCAGCCTCAGTTGCTTCTCTCTCTTCATGTAATCCCAGACAGACTCGATGATGTTGAGATCAGGGCTCTGTGGGGGCCATACCATCACTTCCAGGACTCCTTGTTCTTCTTTACGCTGAAGATAGTTCTTAATGACTTTCGCTGTATGTTTGGGCTCGTTGTCATGCTGCAGAATAAATTTGGGGCCAATCAGATGCCTCCCTGATGGTATTACATGATGGATAAGTATCTGCCTGTACTTCTCAGCATTGAGGAGACCATTAATTCTGACCAAATCTCCAACTCCATTTGCAGAAATGCAGCCCCAAACTTGCAAGGAACCTCCACCATGCTTCACTGTTGCCTGCAGACACTCATTCGTATGCGCTCTCCAGCCCTTCGCGAACAAACTGCCTTCTGCTACAGCCAAATATTTCAAATTTTGACTCATCAGTCCAGAGCACCTGCTGCCATTTTTCTGCACCCCAGTTCCTGTGTTTTCGTGCATAGTTGAGTCGCTTGGCCTTGTTTCCACGTCGGAGGTATGGCTTTTGGCGCAAGTCTTCCATGAAGGCCACTTCTGACCAGACTTCTCCGGACAGTAGATGGGTGTACCAGGGTCCCACTGTTTTCTGCCAGTTCTGAGCTGATGGCACTGCTGGACATCTTCCGATTGCGAAGGGAAGTAAGCATGATGTGTCTTTCATCTGCTGCAGTAAGTTTCCTTGGCCGACCACTCGTCTCACGGTCCTCAACGTTGCCCGTTTCTTTGTGCTTCTTCAAAAGAGCTTGGACAGCACATCTGGAAACCCCTGTCTGCCTTGAAATTTCTGCCTGGGAGAGACCTTGCTGATGCAGTATAACTACCTTGTGTCTTGTTGCTGTGCTTAGTCTTGCCATGGTGTATGACTTTTGACAGTAAACTGTCTTCAGCAACCTCACCTTGTTAGCTGAGTTTGGCTGTTCCTCACCCAGTTTTATTCCTCCTACACAGCTGTTTCTGTTTCAGTTAATGATTGTGTTTCAACCAACATATTGAATTGATGATCATTAGCACCTGTTTGGTATAATTGTTTAATCATACACCTGACTATATGCCTACAAAATCCCTGACTTTGTGCAAGTGTACCTAGAAGAATTGATGCTGTTTTGAAGGCAAAGGGTTGTCACACCAAATATGGATTTGATTTAGATTTTTCTTCTGTTCACTCACTTTGCATTTAGTTAATTGATAAATATAATCTATTAACATGTCTATTTTTGAAAGCATTCTTACTTTACAGCATTTTTTCACACCTGCCTAAAACTTTTGCACAGTACTGTATATATATATATATATAAAAGGTTCCTAATGAAAATATATAATTTGCAAGTTGTATTTTTATTATTATTATTATTATTATTATTATTATTAGTATTAGTAGTATTATTAGTAGTAGTAGTAGTATTAATACTATTATTAAAGGTTTAGTGAAACTCAATGTTCAAATGATGTTGCTTGAATATTGGTTGAATTTAAAAATATGTAACAGTTGATATGCATTTGCCATGTAGTTTCCCCTGGTTTGCCATGTTTATTAATATGCTTTACTGTACCTCGCTATTCTCTGCAATGCTGCCCTGTGCTTTATTACACTTTGCTGTGCTTTTACTACGGGAAACTGTTATGCGGTAAACAGCCGGTTAGTTATTTAAATCAATGAATGCATTGTGTATTAGAATCATATAGTCTGGCTCTGGCATTGTCACATGATTCTGCAGGAATCTACAAGTACTAGACTATAAAGTGGATTCCCCCTCCTGGACATTTCTGCTTAAAATACAGCACTCCTGTATAGAGTTTTCTAATATGAGCGACTGCGGTCTGTACCCTTTAGTCTGTAGGGCTTCCCATTAGCAGAGTAAATCTCAACTGCATGACGCCCATTAAAGCGTGATGTAGTGCTGGTAAAGCAGCGCCATCCATCACCGAGTCAGTAAGTGCAACAGGACGCACACAGTCCCCGGGTACCAGGCTGCGTTCAGGGCGCGCGTGTTAGAACCTCATCCAACTGTTGGAACTTTACGCTTCTTGACGTTCTTCAACCAATCTGGATTATATTTATCTGTAGGTCCGGATGCTTAAAGGGTGCGATCGGCAATAAGGGTGCGATCGGCCTGTGACGCATTCAAACGCACACTTGGAAAATGCACTGTGCAACTTTACCGCACTGTATTGCACAGAGCTCCCCTGACGTTTCTGAGAGCGCATAATTAATACACAACAGAACGCTGTGTGAATGTTACTGCAGCATATAGGGCGTCCACAGTGTTAAACACCCAATTCTAAAATATAGAGAAGTATACTTTTACAAATGTAGTAAAATGATGCTATAACCTTAAAACAAGCCTGTAGTAAACGGTACCCCTTGTGCGTTTCTTTTCATACTCCCGCTACTGTAGCCTTCCCTGCTTCCACAGCTTATACTTCACTTTGGTCCCCTATTAGATGTTTATAGCACCGCTTCAAAGTACAAAGACATTCGGCGCGATGGGTATTTATCATCGTGAGTAACTGTCACTGGAGATCTGATAAGACAGGTCGGCTGCGTTTCATTCTTTCTGCTGCTTTATTTTTTAACGATGATGCTTTCCAGCTCCTCGAAATCAAGGGATTATTTTAAGGAGTGATCCGTGTTGAACCCCCCTTATCAATAAGAACGATGAAGCGGGGGGGCTCCCTCCTCCTCCTCCTCCTCCTCCTCCGGCTCCCCAGAGTTCAAGCATAAAAGCGGTTCAAAGAGCCTCGAGTGCCGGCCGTCTCCGGCTCTTATCGGACAGGCTTCAGATAAAGTGGATCTCAGCATTGGCAATGATCTATTTAACCGGGCTACTGGAGGGCAACTAACGGAGAAGAAACAGAATTCACACCGCGACAGCCTCACAGAATAGCAAATGCGTAGCCTAGCCTATACGAGGGCTCATTCCACACTGAAAAAACAGGACTTTTTTTCTTCTTCAATTCATTGAAGCTTTAGCAAATAATATTTTAGCACAACCATAATTTAAAAAATAAACATTATATATATACACACAGTATATTTATTTCTTAGCAGACACCCTTATCCAGGGCGACTTACAATTGTTACAAGATATCACATTATTTTTACATACAATTACATTATTATTATTATTTTTTTTTTACACATTATTTTTACATACAATAACCTATTTATATATTTGGGTTTTTACTGTAGCAATCTAGGTAAAGTACCTTGCTCAAGGGTACAGCAGCAGTGTCCCCCACCTGGGATTGAACCCACGACCCTCCGGTCAATTTCTTGAGCACTGCTATAGTTTTGTAGTTATTTTAATACCAAACCAGGACGATGTAACAGTTTTACTGTTTCTGACCCGGGCAAAAAACTATAATGGTAGTAGGCGTAGTAGTCATAATATAATATGTATTATTGTCCAATTATACTATGTACATTTATATTAAAATACACTTACACAGACGAATCTGCAAAACCACACTACAGTGTTGTGAACGCGCACACCAGAATGCGGTGTAATAGGAGCCCAGCACAGCTCAAGAGATTAGTTTACAGGTGTTTTCTGAAAGTGAAATCTGTACAGGGTGTTTCGTTATTTTGTGGTACGCTTTAAAAAGTGGTACAACGCGTACTGCGCTTGCCCGGAGGATGCGCAAATGATTTTAGCTCAGAAAAGCCGCTGTCGAGGCTGGCTGGAAGCGGTGCTCCACTGGAGAAAAGTGGCTTCACTTCCAAGTTATATTGCAACAGCAAATGAGTACATTTTTACAATATTATTCCGATTTTTTGCACATAATTTAATTAACCTTTGAGCTGACTGGAAACGTGAATGTGACACAATGTTTATTCAGAATCAATTATTTCAATGCTGAAACTGTTTGTGATAGGAATTAATCGAAACGCGGGGTGTATTTTCAGCATTATCACTCTCTCTCACCTCTCCCCCCCCTCTCTCTCTCTCCTTCTCTTTCTCCCTCCCTCTCTCTCCTCTGAAACTGTTCTCAAGGCTTTATCTCATCCACTTAATCTGTCTGTTCAGCTGGAGCGAATGTTGCTGTCTCCGAGGGACTTTTTGGCATTCCAGGCGCGGAGTGTGGAAAGTGTTTCTGACGGGCAAGCTTCGCCTCTATTAAAACCACATGTCGGCTCCAACAAAAACACGGTGCAGCCCGGGAGACTGACAGCTAATGCGTTCCAGCGCTGTTCTCGTGCTAGGCTGTGCAGAACCGCAGAGAGCATTCGAAGCCTCGGGCGCACTCTCGGTATTAAAAGTTTAGAGAGGATGGAGTGCTGAAAGCCGGCCTCTCTTGTTATGCTCCCACCTTTTAGTCGCATTACACACATTGCGCCAATTGCCCCGCAGGACAAACCCGTCCCCAAACTCTGCGGCAGGTCATCACTTCCAGATGGGAGAGTCCCACGCAACCCATTACGGACAAGGGCTTAACTTTTCTGTTGTTGCTTTTGTACGCATGCATATGTATGTGCTGAAACCCGGACCACCCTTACACTACAAAAGCAGTCTCTGTTAACGTCCGTGTATGTTTGTGTGTGTGTAAGTGTACAACAGTAGGAATGGTATTAGCTTGTGCAGTGCACCTTGTTTAAATCAATTCAGACGGAAACAAAATCCGCATTAGCAGACCGTATTTTTCCAACTGCCTTAATAAGCTGGGGCGTTGAGCTTTTTCTTTCCCACCAGCACAGGACAGGTTTCATTCAGGTCTCCAGCGGTCTCCAGAGACTGCTAACTTGAGCCACTTCACAGATGTCATTGTTTTTACTGATGTACTGTCGAAAACTATAGCGAAGCGAAGTGTGAAACGAGTGGCCCCCACTAGGGGCAGTACAGATTCACCGGGGGATGATGCAGTGGACTGGGCAAGGAGCCCGGGGTCCTGTCTAAATACCAAATCCTGCCTGGGTGACCCTGGCTCAACATCAAAAAACAAACTTGCCAAGAACTCGATCAGCAGTTTGGCTGCCGCCATGTTCGTTGTTTTTTTTTTTGCACATTTCCGTTTTGAATGGAGTTCTCAGACAGAGTCTGTGGTTCCAATATTGAGTCGTTGTATTGTTTTCTGCACCCCTCTTCGATCGTCTCGATTCCAAAATCCCCTTCTATGGTTGACTCCCTGGTGTGCCCGTCAGTACAGACCATTGCACTGCCACTGTAGTGCTGCTGTTGAAGATCGTGTATTCATTTGCCCTGACTCTTTATCGTGCATTACAGTTCCACCATCTACTTTTCAGTCCCTTTGCCTGCGTGTGGAAACCTCAAGCAGCACAAAGATCAGACAGTAACAGTCAGGTTGCAAATGAACTACTCCATGAGTGGATAATGCCTCATCCATGACAAGCAGTCATTTCCTCCCTCTGTGCATCTCCGCGACTACAAAGACTTTGCAAACTAAGCATGCGGGAGCGCATATGTTCCATTAAACATTTTTTATGGCCAATAGTAATAAATTACCCGAGAGACGCATGAAACATAAAGAACCCCCCCCCCCACACACACTCTTGAACAGGGGCTGAAAACTCAGTGCTGGATGCAGGGGCTGGAGCTGCTGCCATCAATATTCACTGAGGCTTGCGGTTGTAAGTTAGTTTTTCATTAACACTGCAGCCACTCTGCAGTGATACATGGAGTGCTGCCTGATGCCTTTGGAACGGCAGCCAGTCACTCCCCCAGCCCTGTCCTCAGAGCCTCTGCACAGGGGAGCCGTGCAGAGAGAGGAGCGCTGCCTGTGTCCCACGCGGGGGGCCTATCGCAGGCTCCGGCTCCTCCACTTCACTTTGTGGTTTTGCTTGAGGTTTGCTGCTGACGACTCAGAGGTACCAACTGTCCCTGGGTTTGGCATTCGCTTGGAGCACGCTATTGAGAGATTTGTCTAGGGGGCTTCCTGGTTCTAACCCAACTAACTAATGAAATATTATTTTCTCTTTGAAAATTCTAGAACTGGTTTATCCTGGTCAGGGCTGGAAGCTGTGCAGGTTTCAGTTTGTCCAACACAGTCTCTGAAAGTTTATTATTATTATTTATTTCTTAGGGCGACTTACAATTGTTACAAGATATCACATTATTTTTACATACAAATTTTTTTTTACACCTTCTTTTTACATACAATTACCCATTTTACTGGAGCACTCTAGGTAAAGTACCTTGCTCAAGGGTACAGCAGCAGTGTCCCCCACCGGGGATTGAACCCACGACCCTCCGGTCAAGAGTCCAGAGCCCTAACCACTACTCCACACTGCTGCCCTGTTAAAACCATGCCCTGATAAAACCATGCTGTCAAAAACCAGGAACAACCCAGGGGAACCAAGCCATTAACCTTATCAGCTGCAACCCAGCTGGTGTCACGACACATTGTATCATAATCTTTATACTGTATAGATGTGTCGAGTTCTGTGTGGTTATGAATATTTACTTACCAAAAGCCCCTCCCATGAGCAGCAGTTGATGCGGTTCCACTAATGGTTCCATTGCTGCTACCATTGTGCGATCATTGACTCTTAGTAGTTACCCTCTGTATTGCTCTGAAGGTGATTTGGTGAGGAGGTATTGATGAGGGAGTAGAGAGATGGGACTCCTAGTGCCCCTGTGGTCCTGTCCTGTCCTCTCGTTGTACTGTGTGTTGGAATGAACTCAGCCATGGAGGCGCTGTCTGATTGGAGAGGAGTGCTGAATGCCAGGTTTGCTTTCTGAAGATGTTTTAAGGTAAGGTAGGGATGCACAGGGTCAAAGGTCACAAGGATGGGAATGTTAACCCTTTCAAAGACACAGACTCCTGCTCTTTAAGCAGATATAGTAGAGATGAGTGCTATGATGTGTCCTTTAATTTCACAGGCTGAGAAAAAAAGTGAAAGTGCAGTAGATTGGAAAATAACCCGTTCCACCTGCTTGTTTCTCCTGCGCCCCTGTACTTACCCCGTCGTTTTGAATGAAATCATGGTAAAGCACAGATAAGCACAGTGACGCGTGTTTGAAAACATGGTTAGCCATGGTAAAGGATGGTAAATGCATAGGCAGCTTCAACATGGCTATGCAAATGTGTGTGTGAGAGAGAGAGAGAGAGAGAGAGAGAGAGAGAGAGAGAGAGAGAGAAGTGAAGGACTGTGATAAGATCACAGACAAGCTTTGTGCCAAAACAAGCTTTTTACAACTCGCCACCCAGAAGGTATTGTGAGTAATGCTTTAAAAAATCAAAGAAGAAATCAATTGAGTTGTCACTGAGTGCCATGAGAAGGGGGTCATCTAAGAGCTGTCTGTCTGTCTGTCTGTCTGTCTGTCTGTCTGTCTGTCTGTCTGTCTGTCTGTCTGTCTGCATGTCTGTCTGTCCGTCCGTCTGTCTGCATGTCTGTCTGTCTGTCTGTCTGTCTGTCTGTCTGCATGTCTGTCTGTCTGTCTGTCTGTCTGTCTGTCTGCCTGTCTGTCTGTCTGTCTGTCTGTCCGTCTGTCTGTCTGCATGTCTGTCTGTCTGTCTGCATGTCTGTCTGTCTATCTATCTGTCTGTCTGTCCGTCTGTCCGTCTGTCTGTCTGCATGTTTGTCTCTCTGTCTGTCTGTCTGTCTGCATGCCTGCCTGTCTGTCTGTCTATCTGTCTGTCTGTCTGCATGTCTGTCTGTCCGTCTCTCTGTCTGCATGTCTGTCTGTCCGTCCGACTGTCTGTCTGTCTGTCTGCCTGCAGGAGAGATGCAGAGGAGCCTGCGGTTCATTAAGCTCTGGTGTTGAACTCTTTCCAGTCACTGCCTGCGTTCTCATTTTCAGCTGGGTTCTCGTTCATGTGAACAGGTTCTCTAAGAACTCATTGTGGCAGGCTGGTACCTCAAACAATGCTGTCTTTATGTATGAATAGAGTATTACTTTCCACTTGCATGCAAACAGATTACACTGCCCTTATAGAGCAGCAAAGTGCCATAAAGCCTAGTGAAAGTGTAGTGAAGCATAGGCAAGCATCGTAAAGTCAATACCTTTTAGAATTTTGAATGCTTGAATCAAATCGCTGTGTAGTCTTCTTTGTTCAGGACTGAATAGATTACATTCTTTAAGCCTGTCTGCATATGACATGCCTTTTAAACCCGGAATAATTCTGGTCGCTCTTCTTTGCACTCTTTCTTCATTGTTAATCTTCTGCACCATCGATAACGGCCTGGGATGCGAAGAGTTAATCCCAGCCCTCATTGAAAAAAATGATTCCCATGTTTTTTTTTCAATACAGTGCGTCCGTGACTTTTCTGTGTATGCCAGTGAATCCCCCAGCCAGCGAGGTTCTGTCTGGTCACTGTAAGAGAAGCCGGGGATCTGGAATCACACCATCCTATCAAAGTGCTGTCGTCAAATCATCACGCCAATTGGATCCTGGGTTCCAATTCAGTATTAATAGTCTGGGTCCGGAAAGCGGCTGACTTTATCATTAGAATCCATGAAAGATTCCAAATCAGAATTGCGCATTAGGATCTGACTAATACAGATTGCATTATAGTGTAAAAACCCTTCTTTACCCTGATCTAAACTTTATGAAGCTTTTGATATGGGGCGTCTGGGGGTATAAGACAGGTTTACTAGCGTTTCTGCACCAGGTATAAAGTTAGCTTCAATCTTCGTTCTTATTTTCTACAACTAGGTAGCACTAGATTACTGAGCATGAATAGACGTGTATTACATTGTAATGACTATGGTACAATTACATATCCAGGTGAACAGGTTGTTACCTAATGTAATTACATGGTAGAAGTAATTTCACTGTTATTACACACCTATTCCACCAGTAGTTACCCTGTCAAAGCAGAAGCATGTGTAGTTACCCAGTTTTTATAATATAATGTTACTGTAATTCCATTTAGGATTACAGTTACTGCAAGTCTCTAAGCTTTATTAGAAAGTATTAGAAAGTAGCAACAACATGGTCAAATGTAGTCAGGCCAAAGTTTGATGAAATGTGAGCAAACGCATACATTTTTTTAATCAATCTGATTTGGTTTTCAGTGTAATTCAGGGCTCTGGTTGCTAGTTTTGTGGTTTCAGTAAGAGTTTGCATTCAGTGCTTACACAGGAATGACAAGCACACCTGTAAACACTACCCCAGAAGTCTTCATTCTGTAATTGCACATGTCCAGTCGTTATTAATAACTACACCTTGATCATCTTGAGCAATGAAAGAGTAATGACAATGTGAAGTTGTTTGGAGAGCGGTGAGCTTCGCCCTGGAGTGTCTCTTGTGAGCGAGCGGCCTGTCTCTCTGAAGCTGCTTCGTTCAAGTCTCATCCTCGATGAATTCCCGCAGGCGCGCTGCAGAGCACGGCTGAATATTAAAACACACATGGAATCTGGTTTCTCTTACCGCACAATGAGGGGCTGTCTTTGGCCTGTGGCTGCAGGCTTAGCCCTCCATTTGGTCTTGGCTTGGATGAGCTGTTAAGACTGAGGAGAATTTATCAAGGGAAGGCAGAGGAAGAGGCACTGGGGGTAGCTGAGGATAGGTCAGTGTATCGTGTGTGTGTGTGTTGTGTGCGTGCGTGCGTGTGTGTGCATGTGTGTGTGCACGTGTGTGTGTGATTCTGTTCATTATACTGAATTTGATATTAACTGCTAACCTTTATATATCGTGGCGATTTTGTTGGTAAAACATTTTTTATGTACAATGATATTTTGAAGTATAAAATAGATGCAAAGAAAATCTTTAACAGAATTGAAGGGGGGCCAGTAATACTCTCATAAAAGTTTACCATAGTAAAAGCACAGGGCAGCATTGTAAAGAATAGCGAGGTATGGTAAAGCATATTAATAAACATGGCAAAGCAGGGGAAACTGTGAGAAATGCAAAGTATAACCATGAGAAAATCATGGAAAAAATGCAAAAATGGAGTAGTAAACTTTTATAAGGGTAAGATTGCTTTTGCTTCTGAGAGTAACACTTTATAACCCTGAAATGGCTCAAATAGAGTTGCAATGAAAATACTGTCTTGCATCCTGAAATACAATGTCCCTCGTCAACAAATGAATACTCTTTTCCATGTAAAGAAGAATTGAAAATGTTTAATGGTCATCGTCATGAATTACAAGATGTTACATGACATCAAAATATGTGGTTAATATATTCACAATCAATATACTTTAAATAATACTTGTATTTTTTTTTTTTTACATACACCATTCCAAATGTTAAAAAACAGTGACAGAAAAAAAAATGCTTTAGATAAAAATGCTGGCTACAGTCTGTCTGCGGACTGATGCAAAAATGTTTTTTCTGTAATTACATTTTTAAGCAGCCTGGATTCATCACAGACATTTAAAATAACGAAGTGGTTACTACTGTGCCAGTAGAAAATCTCCTGGCTGCAGTCTTTAGGGGGTTTCCTATTACCAGTACAAATTCCACTGCCAGGAAGAAGCCCCACAAAGACTGCTGCCGGTAGTTTAACACCATCAGGGCTGTGAAAGAGAAATGCTTATACTTTATTGACTTTAAGTTTAGAGAAAGTGCAATGGCTGGTTAGATTAAGATTCTGTGCAGCTACTGGCAGCAGCGGAATCAGCTGCCTCAGTGCCAGTCACAATCCGACTGGAAATAACATCTGCCTTAAAATTGAAATCCACTTGTAAGACGGTACCAGCACTGTTTCCGGTAACAAGCTTGTTTATGAACCTGGACCGTGTACCGTAGGAGCAAGATCACGGCAAGAGGGCCAGGATTCAAGAGGGATGGAAGCTGCACACAAACTGGTCAATCCCATAATGTTACGAATAACAACAAAAGAAAAGCAATCAAATATATATATATATATACACATATACATGTTTAAGCTGCACCTGTTCTAATTTTTATAAAGCAAACTGTACATCTACAACAGAATCAATTGTGTAATATATATATATATATATATATATATATATATATATATATATATATATATATATATATATATATATATATATTCACGTTAAGTTACTGTTTTTTTTTGCACTCGCTGTTTCTATAACGTTCAGGTTACAGACCACTTGCAAAGTACCGGAGCGTCCTGTCTAAGAATAAGGGCTATTTAAAAATCCCCAAGTCTCCTGGTCACCCCTATAAAAACGTGGGGTAGCAATGTGAATCCATTGACAGCCTGTGGAGGCTTTTCAACACAATCGAAGAAAACGAAACAGGTGTGACCTGTAATGCGTGAAGTGTCCAGCAGGTGGCGCAGGGTGTTAGAGTTCTGTATCACACCCTGCAAGGAGCCATGGCCTCACGCACCCTAGCCGCTGTGCTGGTAGCTGCACTTCAGCCGTGTCTCTTGTGTTAGTCCTCGGCTCCCGCTGGTCATGTGGTCCAGGACAGCAGGCTGCCTGGTTCTTTGGACTTCATGCGCAGAGCCAGGAGGCCGGCGGGTTTGTACTCGGACTCGGGGGCGGAGTCGAAGGCGTGGCCGCCCAGGCTGGCAGGAAAGCTGTGCAGTGAGTAGAGGCTGTTGATTCCCGGGTGGTGACTGGGCGAGCCCGAGATGCCCATGAATCCCGGGGGGATGTTCCCGTGGGAATGCGAGTAGGGCGTCATGCAGGAGGACGGCATGCTGTCATGGGATAAAACACAGCTCCCTGCGGGGCTGCCGGAGCCAGTGCCCGGCCACAGGTTATTCTGAATCTGAAAGAAAAGAAACGTGGAATCAACACGTGGGCTGTAACATCTACGACAAATAGAAAGATCATAGCTATCAAATGCATGGCTGAGGGCCATCAGTCCTACAACATGACCGATTCAAATACACTATATTATTATTATTATTATTATTATTATTATTATTATTATTATTATTATTATTATTATTATTATTATTATTATTGTCATTTTTTTTAATGCTGCAATAAATGTGTATGACCAGTCATTCTGTGGCATTTTAGTGTGGAAAGGCTAGTCGACTTTATTTGCTCTATTACTCAGCGCTCCATTGCCATGGTTTACTTCTGTATTCGAATCTGCTAAAAACATTAAAATAATGAATATATAATCCCATTGCATTTTTTCAAACTGAACTAAACATGCACATGGAAATTAGAAGCGGCCCGCCAGCTCCCAGAGGAACGATTGCACAGCTCTCTGTGGAAGGACGGTAGGGTTGGGTCTCCCTACCTGGGGGTAGGCTTCAGAGTGCGGAAGGATGGAGATGTCATAGGTGGCGGCAAAATGGTTCCGGACTTCCTGGATCTTCCCGTAGCGTTCCCGTTTCCTCCACTTTGCTCTTCGGTTCTGGAACCAGACCTGCACGGAAGAAATGGGCTCAGAATTGGTTTCCGACTAACCAGATCTACCCCAGGATGCTCATGAAAGTACTATAGGATAGCATCACTGGGCTCAGCATGGTAAAGCATGCTCTGAAAGAAACCCCAGGTATTATACCACAGACACTCGAGTCTGCGGGATGGACTTTTAGCATTTTGACTGAAGCTGGTAGGTTGTGTGGATTGACAGGTGAAGGTTTTGAGAGATCTTGCTTGCATGCATGTCAAATGCTCTCCCCCCTGCAGCACGGCTGTAACGCACCTGTACGCGTGCCTCTGTGAGCTCAGTGCGCAGGGCCAGCTGCTCGCGGGCGTACACGTCTGGGTAGTGAGTTTTCTGGAACACCTTCTCCAGCTCCTCCAGCTGGAAGGTGCTGAAAGTGGTGCGGTTCCGACGCTTCTTGTTCTTGCTGGACAGGTCGATGGAGTCTGAGTCCCCCGCCAGCTCCGAGGAGGCCTCCTTCAGCATGGGGAAGCCAAGGGGCTTGGAGTGAGGCTTCTCTCCAGCTGCTGGGGAGCAAGAGATCAGTGAGAGATGGGCGAGTAGGGAACCACTACAAACCAGCCTGGAGCTAACGATGAAGCATTGGTACCCAAAGCAGCCCCCGGAGAGTGTGTGGACCAAGCTTAAATGAAGCTGCCGTCACAGCGAGTTTCTATGCCTGTGCCGCTATACAGCTTGCATGCTTTGCTGTCTGGAAGCACCTCTGTTCTCCAGCATCAGCAATGCAACTGGAGACTCATTCTGTTGATTCCTCTGCCACAGCAGCGGTCCGTGAGCCACGAGACATTGCTTTACCCCTTCCACTGGCCAGGGACTGATCCCTGGGGTCCAGGGGTGCCTAGGGGAACAGCTAGTATACAGCATGTCATTCAGCTGGATTCTCCAAATCATGGGTTTTATTTGTGCCATCTGCTCAGCATTATTTACTTCTCCGCACCTATTAGCCCCCCCCCCTCCCCCTGTGCTTTCTCACAGAGCAGAGAGAGAGTCCCTGTGCCGTACTGTAGAGATGCAACCATTAATCAGTTAATCGATCGTTCCATTATTGATCCCCCCCCATGGCTTTTCTTGAGGCTGCCTCAGTTAAGCAGTTATTATTTGAATAATCCCCCCCCAGGCACGCTCTTAAGAGTCTCTTGTAGCTAGCTCCCCGATAACCTTTACTTGTGTATTGCTAGACTGCAGGCTTTCTTAGAGTCTCAATGCCTATGCACGTGTATATTCTCAGTTACCTTTGAAGGTTTTTGTGAAGTAGTTATTACTACTAGTTATTACTGCTAGTCACAAAAGCATGCAGACTGAATTGTGCAAGCTCTGGGAGCCCTGAAAGCCCTGCTCTGCACAATGCTTTTCTGTGTATTCCCTGCTATTATTACTGGAAGTCGACATGAGCTGAACAAACATCTGCTACAGTGCAGTGTGACTGCTATCCATCCACTCAAAGCATAAAGCGCCCTGCAAACCACGCGTCGGCTGTCATTTAAAAAAACAAAACAACTCCCTTCCAGTCTTAGTCAAAACAAGAAACCTTTATGAAGGTAAAACACTGAAGAAAGAGACTGACCTCCACACACCACGGAGTTTAAAAAAAAAAAAAAAAAAGCCAATTTTGATTAATTAAATCAAGCTCACAGTTCAAAAATACAAATATTATACAGTATTTAATATACTCGGTAAATAAAGCGCAGCCCCACTGCTGGGGTTCCTGACCACGCTGCAGTGGATAATGTTTAGTGTCGGGTGGGAGATGGGAATCTTAAGTAGCACGCGCAGTTTTTACTTTGGGAACTTTACTCTGGAGTTCTAGAACCTTGCTCTAACTTGATAGCTGTAACTTTTTGCCCGTTGGATTTGTATCCTGGGTTTAAGAGGGGGGAGCCGGGTCTAATCCCGCCGGTGAGGTTTGGCAGAGAAGCAGAAACAGATCCGGTTAGATTAAAAGAAGATAGAAAGGAAATAATGAGTGACGAAACCTTCAATGCGCGCCCTTTCTGTGAACACAAACTCCGTCTACCCCTTTCTATCAGAATGGCCACTGCTTTCTTTCACATGCAGATTGGAAATATTAGCGAAAAACAAAATAAACAAAAACGGTGAGAACGATAATGGTTGTCTTGGAATAATTATTCTTATTATTTTTTTAAGCAGGGTTATCGTTTTTTTTTGTTTTTGTTTGTGTTATTATTTTAAAATATGCTTTTAAAATGTAATCCTAGCGCGTGTTATACATTATAAACGGCAATTCTAAATCATTACACTGTGTGCAGAATAGAACTATTATTAATGAATTCATTATTATAGTTCTCTGTGTTGTGGGCTAGATTTAAAACAGAGAGCTTCAATGGCGCGGCGTCGGTAATAAGAGACAGTATTAGTGAAATAAACCCATGCTTCTTCATTAGTCCTTCTATATGAATCTGGGTGTAATCTGCTGTCGTGTTTTAGGGGGAAATGACGAACGAATACAAACAGAAGTTATTTCACTCCATCGTTTTCCCATATGCTGCGTCTCCCGCTGCAGCGGCCTAAAATATCAAAGTCTTTCGAGGCCTTTACATGGGAGTTAAATCCTAGACAAACTAGCAGGACGAGGTTATTAAATTCCACATCAGAGTAAAGTATGGGATTCTGATAGCCTCGAAACGCCTTAAAAACGAACACACACCCTGCGGTCTGTCAATCGGCGATGACGTGTTTCAGTTTTGCAATGGAAACGCTCGACTTATCGACCCTAATATTCTATATAAAACAGGCTTCGGCGATAGGAACAGGTTTTAACAACGTAAGCGGGATTTTATTACCCAAAACTACGAAAAAAAAAGCTGTGAAAGACATTTTGCAATGGAGCAACAGTGGAAGAGCGATTGCTTTTAAAACATCGCTTTCAGAATAGACATTCTGAAAAACAATTCACCTCTATTGCATGCCAATTCTGTTTATTATAAAGGACTCGTATATGCTTTAAAATGTCAGAAATATTTTCATACAATAAGTCACAGAGACGGAAACTATTCAAATACATTATATAGAAAAAAAAAGGAAAAAATAACAGTGTTTGATACAACAAAATAGAAACCTTTAAACGAACGGGATGTTGTTAACCCATGTTTAGACTACAAATTAACATGTCAAGGTCGACCCCGGAGTGTAACTGCGCAGTAATTGTTAAGTAAGAAGTCGGACTCATAAACAGAACTTTGACCTTTTACATTAACCATCAAAACTAATTGTAGCTGCGGTGTCTGAGCGCGGAAACACCCAGCTGACATTTATATCGCCGCTTCCGTGTTCCAGCAAACATTACTGAGCCGTTTGATCCTGTGTCAGTGACACAGTAAATAGTTCCCTCAAGCCCATTGAAACGTTCATACTGTCAAACATGCCTACCCCTCAAAAGCCTGTTTTTCATTTTGCAAATGTAACGCGATAATTAGCGTGTCTTTATTTACAACCCCCTAGAAACTCTTGAACACTTTTTGAATAGCGATCTCCTGCATGCTTAACCTTTTAAAAGTGTCCCATAGTACAAGCTAAGCTAAGTATAGTAAACAGTGAAGGCATGTTAAAGCATAGGGAAGCACTGTAAAGAATAGCGAGGTATGGTAAAGCATATTAATAAACATGGCAAAATAGGGTATGGTAAATGCATAGTATAACTATGGGAAAACTGCAGAAATACTGTGTCAAACTTTTATAAGAGTGATATTATAGTGAATAATTTTTAAGAATACAGGGTAGCACCAAAAGACGGCTTATCGCATACTGAAGAATATTACAGTATCATTTAGAATGCAAAAATCCGTTTTCTTCTAGTCCCTTAACGTATCAGTTCTAGTCCGATAATATGGCGTGCTATATAGTCTATTGTTTATAGTGTTTGCATCGAAAATACATCAATCAAATCAATACCTGACTCTATAATATATAAATATTACACATGCTTTAATAGATTACATTGTGCATTTAATAATAAATATTATTATTAATAATAATAATAATAATAATAATAATAATAATAATAATAATAATAATGCTTGCCCATGTATACAACAAGGCTGTAATTCCATCTATTTAAATTATAAACCACGAGAACAAGTTGATTTGAATATGTAATAATTCATTATACACCTCAGTCCCTGCTTTAGCCCTTTTAAAGATAGCGGTTTTGTTGAGTTATTAAATTATGTACATAGTCATATATAAGTTAAGTTTTTTTTTTATAACGTCTTTAAAAATATTTTTAAAAGGCAGGTTTCTATAAAAACAGTTATCTAATACAATGGACTACAATCATAACCGATGTGTAATCAAATGTAACACACATCCATTGCGATACACGCCCTGCGTGAAACAGTGCTGCGGTCTGATAGCGCCCTGTTTTAATTACTGTATATGTGAAGATTGCTCTAGAGAGTATAGCACGGCTGATTAGATCATTTTAATAATTCGTGAAAGCCCCACACAGATGCATTACACTTAGACCGTCAAAGTGCAATTCATGTAGCATCTCATTTTGTTTTAATTATTCCTGTAAAAGTACTGCTTGGCTGACTATAAGCGCCTAAATACACAGTAGTACGATTGTTCCAGAGTTGTGATCAAAATTATAGAATAATTCTGTGACGTGCGAATGGAATTTTAAGTGACGCGTTCTATCGACCCGCGAGTTTTGACACGTCGACTGAACTCCAGATTCAAATCGACGGGAGTTCAGAAACTTATAATTGGATGATGCTTTAGGGTTCTTATGAAAATAAAATAAGTAGCAAACCTGTAATATTTATAATATAATTTTCTTCTTCTTCTTCTTCTTCTTCTTCTTCTTCTTCTTCTTCTTCTTCTTCTTCTTCTTCTTCTTCTTCTTCTTCTTCAAACGTTGAAAATCGTGTCTTTTGAATAGAGCCCTATGCCACGCCCAGTAAAAAATAATTACATTAAATTAAATAAAAAAAAAACGACTTATTGCAAGGAACAATCAATGCTCTATATATGGGTTACACAACTCTTTTGATAGTGGACTATTTTAAGGGCGTTCATTTATTATAATCTGTTTTTTTAAGTTTTTTTATTAATTGCAACACAAACATGGTGTTGTCTTAAATAGCCTTTTGAAAGGCTATAAAGGAAAGGAACCTCCAAGTTTTAAAATAAAACACAATTATGTATCAGGGACAGTGTGTGTGTTAGAATGTGATTTTAATTCCCCCCCCCCCAACAGTCGATTTAAAATGTGTTTCTTTTCTTCTGAAAATGTTTTCCATGTTATTGTAAAATAAAGTCTCGAATAGGGAATCGCATTGTGTTAAATTACAGCTGTAGATATCTATCTCGTGGAACAACACACGGTAAAGCATTGCCATGTTATGTGGCTCTATACTGGAAGAATATAATTCGTGATTTTTATTAATATCCTGCCGGGTGTGTATTAAAAGATATTTTCTGCTCTTGATAACCCTGCACAATGTATTTTAAACTAAAAATACGATTATATTTTAAAATCTGCGTACATAAGCAATACAGTATAAATAAACAAAAGAGAAATACGGATATAGCCTATTTATAAAACACACAAAGACCAATCAAAGAGATTTGAAATCCTGTAATAAAACATCATCTTTTACTTTTTCACATTAAAAAAAAAAATGAATGCACCATTTTCTGTCTGCTGTATATAAAATGAACTCTTCTATATGAAGGATCAACAATGCTTCTATTCAACATGAATTGTTCCGCGAATCGCGTACATTGAGAACTATGTCTTAAAATTCAAGTTTAAGAGGATGCAGACGTATCTAGTGTCTAATTGCACACTTTCGTGAAAGGCTTTTTTTAGCCTGCTAATCTTGACAGGACCGCGGCAGCCTGTTCTAAATAACGACAGTGTATTTATAATTGAATACATGCAAGTTAATATATAATTTAAAATACAGATTAATTAAAACATGCGGTTATAGCTTCCACGAGGGTCTCGGAGAAATTCAAAACGTGCTCTGGGTATCTGACAATTCGGGTTTCACTGGTATAATTACAATACAAACCCGACAGTTTGAATCTATCCTGTTACAAGGATCCTAGAAAGAACATCCAGTCTCTAAATGCCTCAAGCCAGTACATGAACGTCACGTGTTCCCTGAACGAATAACAACCACGTATTTGAATTACATTAGAGAATTGTGAGGGTCTGGAATCAACTCCCCAGTAATGTTGTTGAAGCTGACACCCTGGGATCCTTCAAGAAGCTGCTTGATGAGATTCTGGGATCAATCAGCTACTAACAACCAAACGAGCAAAGATGGGCCGAATGGCCTCCCCTCGTTTGTAACCTTTCTTATGTTCTTATACAAAGGGATGAGAAGCCGTTTTCAGATATCATGTTTTGAAGTCACACATATCAAACACCAAACAGCGGCACATTTAGAAATACTATAGAAATACTTTAGAAAAATACTTTAGAAAAATCGACGTCTGTACAAAAAAAGGAAAAATTTGCAAAATGTGCTTCAATGCAACAATGCAATATTTTCAGGCACTTAATATTTCTGCAATGGCCATTTTAATTTTTTCGCTTGGTGATATGATAATGCTGACAGATCTGCTCATAATAATGAATTGGTACATTACGAACAACAATTTCTCCGTGGTGTTCTGCTTTAAAAAATCAGAAATATTTTCTTAAAATAGCAGTCATAGAGACGGACCGCTTCCACTTTAAAAGTGAGGCTGCTTTTTCCTATTAGAAGCAACATCGCGATTTTCACAATGCAGCGGCTGAGCGCTCACCATACACGTCTCCATTGTCATAGTGGGGAGCAGTATATTCAGGAAAGCTATAAAAAACGCTATTAGAAAGTAGCAGGTCTCTAGCGCGAAAGAACACAGAATTAGGAGAGAATTAATTTAACGGAACGTATAACACATGCGCTAAAACAAATCCTAAACTTAACCTCTAAAGTTTAGCTTGTGGAAAACTATTTTTAAATATTAACATCACCCACTCCCTTTCTCTAAACTAAAGCCAATTCAATGTGTGCAGCCTCATTATTATATAAGAGATGCGGATTCTAAAAACATATCCCGTCTCCGGTATCATAAAACCAAACCAGTATCTATTATGCATTTCTCCTTGTGTTTAAGAATAAAACCACGCTCACCTTCCGGGCTGCTCTCGTAAAAGTTCGGCTTTCCGATAACTGCTAAACTCTTTTGGCCTTGGCTCATACTCTCCAAATATTTGTTCTGTATTTTCACGGGTGAATCCCGTGGATCTGGTGCTGCGGGCGCGCTGTGCGCAAATTCGCCGGAGCTGTCTGGAAACCTCCCGATCCGGCCGGGGCTGTAAAAGCCGTCCCGGAGGCTGAGACGGTGCTGGTGGTGGTGGTGAGGGTGCTGAGGGTTCTGAAGTTCATCACTTGCTTGGTAAGACCCAGAATTGCGATCCAAACCCGGGGAGGCTTCGGGTGTCGTCCTGCTGGGAGGAGAACAGAAGGATAAACAGCGTTCTGCCTCCATGGCCTGGTACGGTTCAAAGTTATTCAATTCTGGGGTCTTATTTGGAGTGAAAAGTTTTTTTGTGACTTTTTTTTCTCCTCTCTCTCTCTCTCTCTCTCTCTCTCTCTCTCTCTCTCTCTCTCTCTCTCTCTCTCTCTCTCTCTTTCTCTCCTGGTGGGTGGGGTTTATAAGATCATCAACAAAGATCTGGGGCAAAACAGGAGGGGGACCCAACATTCTGACTTAATCCACTAAAAATCCAATCACGTGTGGTTTAACTATTTCGCTCCAGCGTGTTTTAGTTACTTAAACAAACAGATTATAACGAGGGGAAAAAAAAGAAAAGTCCTTCGAAAACAAGGACGCCCGGGCACATAGTTAAACAGGAGCACGTGACTGGAATGAACGTCCTTAAAAATATAAACACCGGCTTTAATAGAATAAACACGCGAAAAGCGCCCGTGGCCTGCAAACAAAAAAAAACAGACTCCTTACAGTAGAACTCGTGTCTTGTTGGTTTGTCCTCCCAGCGTCAGGACATTAACAAAGTGCTAGATGTCCCCAACTCGGACTGCCAGCCGATTCGAGCTGTCACATTCTAATATGACTTTATACTGAACCATCTTTGCGCGGCGGCACTGTTATAACCGATAGCTCTGTATCACTGGGACTGTTGAACAGAACTACAGGCAAACAGTCACCAGCTATGATTCCTAGTCCACATTTTGACACTTTTGCTATAGGCACCTGGTTATTATTATTATTATTATTATTATTATTATTATTATTATTATTATTATTATTATTATTATTATTATTATAAACAGTAAGAAATATTAAGAAATAATATTTAAAAAATGATATTAAACTCCTGCCTGTCTGTCTGTCTCTGTCTGTCTGTCTGTCTCTGTCTGTCTCTTTATCTTCGCTGTTTTTGTTGCGCATAAATTCGCTACAAAGACATCAAAAAATACTTCTAGTCGAAACGCTTGGCATGGAATACTAAAAGTTTCTATTAGGATTTCTAAATGGAGTGTTTAGTGATGGGTGATGGCATAAATTAGAATCTGGATTTGATATTAAACTATTAGCTTTCTCGCATAGTCATCGCCATTTACAAATTACAATTGAATGCATGTTTTTATTAGTGAATACGGGAAGTATTGTTTTGAAGTGGGCTATAAATTAACTCAACCCCGAACAATATTCTTATTAAAGTGAAATATTAAAGTATGGGACATTTGAAATGCCGAAAAGGCTGAAAAAGTTACTTACTGCCATACTAATATATGCTTGTGATACACAATTTATTACAGTCTAGAAACATGTATTCACTTGGTAAATATGTCCATATGCTAATGTTCATTTTAAATGCTATATATTATATGTTAATATATATATTTTTTTATATAAGTGTGGCGGGACTGTATTTTATATCGGCCATACAGGACGGTCCTTATATAAATAATATCTGTAAGTATTTTTTTCTGCTTTGCGTTTATCGCATCTTTAAGGGTTTTGAAATGGGAGGAGTCGTTCATAACATGTCTATTCACTCATTAAAAAGCACTCGCTTTCATTTTGATCGCTGTCTTATTTCTGTTTTATTGCTTCCTTCGGGAGAAACAGGAGGGGGTCCCATGGTGTCCATTTAGACAAACCAAGTAAACATATAATTGCCCCCATTGATAAAGAGTCATTAAGCACAACCCTTCAGACACCACACGTGAAAAACACACAGACACGGAAAGAGGGGAATCCAATATTTTGGTTTATAAAGGGAACTTTATTATTATTATTATTAAATGACAACTTGAAATATTATTATCCTAATATGATAATTGTGAAAAAAATATGATAATAAAAAGGAATAATAAAAAAAGGATAAAAATCAAACAAAATAAACTCAATAATTTGTTTAATAGATACTTTATACGGGAAACACGTCAAAATCATTTCCAGTGTTATATATACAGCTAGCAGACACACATCTTGAATACATTATTATTATTATTATCATTGTTAATGTAGTATTACATTAATTCAATATGAGTCCAGCTTGTGTTTATGTTTTTACATGCGCTCATGACTTAATTAAACGCCACAGACTGTCCTTACGGCCGGGCAGTGAGAGCAGGCAACCCTTACAAATGTACGAGATAGGTCTGAAGCCAGTAACTATACGCGCTGTACAATACTGTAAACTAATAGCGCTGATATTGATTGGATCACAAATGTAATATAGACTATGCACGTTCTACAAAACCAAACCAAAAATGTGTTTAATTTGAAACAATGTATTTAACTTTCTTTTTTTGGACGCTGCATTTTTTTCTTTGAACAGATTTGACTTGGCGTGCATCAACTAATGAAGAGAGTAGCCTAAAGTTCTTTGACTTTAGAAAGCCTGTCTGAATATTGAACTCAGTATCGCGCTGTTATAAACCTATTATATTTTATAATTAAAGATGCTTTGACATCACAAAAATCCCAATAATAATAATAATAATAATAATAATAATAATAATAATAATAATAATAATAATAATAATATCTATGGTGCCCAAAAATAATTCCCGCCTCCTATGTTTTTCATGCGAAATGCTCTCGATATTGCTGTCACTTGATATCTTTATATATTTATGAACGCTTTTCAAATAAGCTATCTTGTAAACCATCTCAATTTGACATTATGAAGCCAAATATGAATGTGCTTTATTGCAGTTTTAAAGAATACGATTAAGCAAGGACAGCAATACATTTGTTTTAAAAAGTTGTGTGTTTGTTTGTTTCTTCATTTTTGTTGGGTCATGTTTCGCATCATCATTTCAAACGCAGATGTTTTACACGATAGTTCTTAGTGTCATGGAAAGACCTTCATGCGTTTGGGCACCAATGTTTGTACGTGTATACCTATAATAAAGAAGAAAAGTCATTGATAAACTGAAAACTCACTACTTTAACAGCTACAAATTATTAAAATAGTGAGTTTTCAGTTTATCAATCACTCTTCTTCATTAAGTATTTCCAGTGACTGATGAGTAGGCTATCCTGTTGGATCCTGATTCTCCTTAGAGTTTTGTTTGCTTGCTATCTATCTATCTATCTATCTATCTATCTATCTATCTATCTATCTATCTATCTATCTATCTATCTATCTATCTATCTATCTATCTATATATATATATATATATATATATATATATATATATATATATATATATATATATATATATATATATATATATATATATATATATATATATATATGCCAACTTCCCAACGATTCGGTATGTTTAACATGCCTTTGATTTTATGTTAAAATAACCTGAACATCAAAGAATATGTTCGCTAATTTAACCACTTTTTCTATATAAAACCACGTGTTCTTGTTAAATGCGCACACATTTAGATCACTTCGGTGATGCACTTTTGACCTTCAGATATGCAGAAGTAGTAAATCCTGATACAGCGTATCTGAGTCGGAACTGCAACGCTACATATAATATGGAGTTACTATGCAAACAGATAGAAGGCCAAGTGGAGTGTTTTCAAGTCATGAAATATGGACAATAGCTATGGGTCCTACTCTGCTTTGTCGAAATAGAATTCCGTGCAGGTCCACACTCGTGTGCGCGCTTTACACACGCAAAGGTGTGTTATTATTTATGTGTTGAGATTATTTCACCAGGAGAGAAAAAACAAGGCGAGCAATCTCGTTTACAAGAGCGTCCTTACAACACAGCCACGTTCATTGTTTCAACACGTTTTAGATTTAAAAAAAACACACACAATGTAATATACATTTTGTCATCCTTAACGTAAACCCGCTGAATCAGAGGTATGGATAAAACTACAAGTAGACACACGTTTCGGCTACACTGAGGAAGGCACAGCCCAATCGTCTTATTTGTAAATCACAGCAAAGTTAAATGACTGATGAACCCGTATTCTTCTTTCTTTAAGTAAGATAATTAAAGCATACACACAATCATTATTCATGCAGGATGACGGCATGCTGCGATGGGATAAAACACAACTCCCTGCCGGGCTGCCGGAGCCACTGCCCGGTAGCATGGATTAAAGGGGGTCTAAAGATCTAGAACAGACAGCAAGATCACAATTATCAAATGCATGGCTGAGGACCATCAGAGTAGAGTCCAAACAACATGACAGATTCAAATAGGCACACTATATTATTATTATTATTATTATTATTATTATTATTATTATTATTATTATTATTATTATTATTATTATTATTATTATCAATTGTCTCCCATAGCTTTTTTTTTTTAGTTTTTTGAAACATTCATTCACAATGTCAGCATTTACACAAAAACCCGTTAACTCTCTGTTTTGATACACCCGACTGAAACATTTTTATGCCAATAACTGAAACCTGTAAATGTATGGCTTTTAATATGCCAGGTTTTGATTTTCGTAAGCATGTTAAATTCTGTTTTATTTATTTCTTTAAAGACATCATTTTTGCTCCCTACTGCATTAAAACGTTCGTCTGTGTAACACCATATCTCATAAGGCCATTTTCAAATCAATAAAATAACAAATGCATTCTTAATTTAATCCTGCAAGGCGCATCACATTTTGGAAAGTGAGGAGCCTTACATAGAAGGGCAATGTAGTTTTGCAGTTTAAGTTTTGTTCCGATGAGAAAACCAACAAACTGCGTCTAAGTTAAAAAAAAAAAAACTATTACGGGCTTTTAAATAGGTTAAAAACAAATAACCTACATTTTACATGAATTAATCTATATGGGAGACGGCTCATCCCAAACAAGCCACTTAATTCTTTCTGTTACCCCTTTGCCAAAACCCGCACCGCACCATTCATTTCAAAGGACAAAGTCAGAATTTCTCTTAGGCTGGAGGGCATGGAGTTAGAATCAATAGGGAAACCCAATCCCTTCATATCGCTATTAGCATAATTAATACCAAAACGTTATTGGAGGACAGTGCGCGCCGTTTCAAAAACATTCTCAGTTTCTCTAAACAAATGTTCCACGAATCTGTTCCCCATATAGAGACGGCCCTGTTTGAAGTTACAGAAAAACCATTAAATTTAATAAACATGCCGCCCAGTCTCACTTTTAATAGAAGACACATCTGTACAGGCTCTGCGCAAAGTCTTCTCATACGAGGCCATTCCCCAGCACTCAACTCGCGACTACAAAATTGCGCCTGCACCATAAAAACATCATTTTTAAGCACAATAGATAAATGCCATGGAACAGATTTTAAACGCATTTTATGTATTTTAACTGTTTTAACCAACATAAACATTTACAATGTAAAGCCCATACATACTAAATGTGTTGCTTATAAGATGTATTTATTTACAGGGAAAACGTACAAGCCTATACCCGATACATCGGTACAAGATGGGTGGACATGTATGCACAGCCTACTGGATGCTGCTTTTGAAATATCGCATTGCACAGCTAGCTTAAGACAGGCCTACAGTTTGATTACAAATAAAAAACTGTTGATTCAAATATAGAAAAGGAGATTACCCTTTTCATTTGTTAAACTATGACTCAATTAGTATTCGGTGCTAAATAATTAACTGTTTTAATTTGATATATATATATATATATATATATATATATATATATATATATATATATATATATATATATATATATATATATATATATATATATATATATATATATCTAGCCAAGCTAACCACTTGCGTTGTAATAATTTGTTTCCATAGTGTCCCAGACAGCACACTCGGGTACAGAACCCATCCTCAAACACACACAGAGAGTCGGCTATGCATATAATAATATCAGTGGATTGAGGATCTCTAAAAGACAACGCGCTTTTGTCCTAAAACTGGCAGCAGTATGTGTCTGTATAAAATAATCACATTGTCCCCTATTGAATTCCGCTGATCTTAAATACGAGAGGTGATGAATATTAATATTTTGGGAGCACACGACAGCGAACACGTTATATTTCAAGTAGTATTTTGCTCCTGTGGCTTGCACTGTATTATCTATAGGTTGTAAGTCGCGGCAGTCGTGTTCTGCCCATTGGAAAGCAGATAGTGTTTCCATGTGACATTGTGAAATGCTGAAACTACACAACATTAGTTATGTTGTTTGAGTGTGCTGGGAGATCAAAATAATTTGTAACGGAATTAGTTCGATACACAGATTACGCGCGAGCATGTTGTACTGATTTGATTACACCGACATGCACTCTCTAACAGCGATGTGTGGTCTTCTGTTTTAAGCAACAGTACATAGCAATATAACATTAATTTAGAGCTTTGCACGTGAAGAACTTAATTGGTATTATATTACAGCTATCACAGCGGAGGGCAGGCCTATATTGCATTTTTTTTGCGCTTACGTCGTGCCAATAAAAATGGCGTATTTGTGTATACTTGCTTAAAAATTCGTGATATCACCGCGAGCGTTCCCGAGATAAATCAAACTAAATAAAACAGCTAAGCGCGATAAACACTCTCTAAATTACTGTGCACGTCCCGGGACTCTTCTCTCCGCATCACCTCGCTTTTATCAACTAGTGGAACAAGTGTGATGTTAATTACTGGCCATCTCACCTGATCTCGGTACAGTATCATCAATCAATGCTCTGTTTTTATAATGTCGCTTCCTTGCGTTGTAGATGTGGCCCTTTGACCTCTCTCTGGGTAAAAAAAAGCTCTTCTGTTCAGAACTTTCTTTTTCACGTGCGTCCTCATTTCTTACTGTTCTTAAAGTTTGGGTTACCTTTCTCCAGGCCGTTTAGCATCGATAAACTGCATTGAAACATTCCTGTATTCATTATTCAGAAGCCCTATAAAGTTAGTTAGAGGCCGCAATTGTCTTTAAAAAAAAATGCTGTGTAAATAAAATAGGGTCGCTCCAGGGTATGATTTAAAACCAAAACAACAAAGTTAACAAGCTAAAAAAAAAGCACCACCTTCTACAACAACGGACTATTTTAAATGTATTTCTAAGACAGGTGTCTCTCTGGTTCTCGACAGCGTTATATATAACACAACTACAGTTGTTGGGGGCACAGGCACTAGCTGTACCTCCCTAGACGGGATCTTGCATGTTTGTGGTTTCTTTTTGCCTCTTGAAAAACTTCCCACTGGGTAAAGTTTGCTTTAATAAGTTTGCAGCATCTGAACTGCGGCCACAACCAAAACTAACAAGGCTGCCACAGACACAACGGCACGCATTCGCTGATGTGTTGATTTCAAAAGACGAAAAGCTGGCCTTCCCTCACCTTTACAACGGAGTACCAATCAGTGGCAATTAACTTCTGCATTGAGTGTTTTAACAAGCCTGCCATTTTCACTGCCGTACCAAACCTTTCTCACGCCATCGCAGCAGATAGAGACCCAAGCGCATCTGGCATGATGGCTTGGGATTCCATTACCTGACAGAGCGACGGGGGGAGGGGGGGGGGCACTGTGGCGCCGCCCTGATGGACAGATGGGTAAACATACTTTCCATTTGCAGTAGCTTGAAGCAAACAGTTTGTCTTCCCTTTCAAGAAAAAAGCCTGACTGTCAAAGCGCAGTAACAGTCCTGTCTAAAGTGGGGTTCACCGTGACTGTGGAGACAGTTCCAGCTGATCCAAGATGATATCTGATAACCATTGAAACCACAGAAAAAAAAAACGGTATGCAGCCAAACACATGACACTAGAGTGCATACGAAAACTCCAGTATACGTTTACGCATTCCTAGATTCTTAGATTTGAGGCTGAAGTAGCCCATTCATACCTTTTGTAACTGCCCTTATAAAAGTGGTTTTTTTTTAACTTTCCTCATGCTTTACCCATAGCTTACCCTGGTTTGCCTTGTTTTTTAATACACGTTACCATACCTCTCTGTGCTGTACGATGCTTACCTATGCTTTAGCATGCGTTCATGTTATTACACTTTGCTGTGTTTTTACTACGGTGAACATCTATAAGAGAATCACCCCTTAGAAACTGTGGCACACACTGGCAAAATCATTTTGGAAAAACTGTTTGGAGTTCTATATTCAATATGCCAGTCCATATCCTTTATGAGCTGTCAGCTTCATTTAGGAATGGGCTCCCCTATCCAGGATTGTATAATAATGTCTGTTATTAAGTTACCCCCAAGGAGGCTGTCGTATCAAATGCTTTTCTGTGTGTCTCTGTAATTACAGAGCCATGACTCTTTATATAACTTTAAAAATAGCTTCTTTAACCCAAGGTCCGTGTGGACTGCTTGTTTCCTAAAACATAATTTAATATGTTGCCAACATGACTTCAATTAGGAACATGTAGAGGGTCAGTGCGTTGGGAAGCTGGGAAGTCTTCCTCTGGGCTCTCAGATGTTAGTTGTTTTACCCCACCTTCACATGCCTTCCCTTCTGCCCCCTGTTTGTAAAGTCATTCAGTTACATCCTGGATATTGTTTTTACCTGGTGTCACAAGGTCACAGGACTGGAGCCCCCCCATCAGAGAGTGGGGGGGCTTAAGAATCTCAGCGGACACTACAAGCTAAATAGCCTGGCCTTTGCTCCAAAGTGATACTGTCCACCAGTTTTTGTTAAGGAAAAACTAGAATAGTTAAAAACTAGCCAAGATTATCTAAGCCCCCCAGTTTGATATCTGTATAAGAACTCGCTTAGATCTACTTATTTCAATAGAATTCACATTCCTGTTTGTAAAACAGGCGGATTAACCTGTGTTAGTCAGGCAGCCTCCTACTGGAATTGCTTTCCTGGTAAAAGAAGGATTGCTCCTGGAAGAATCACCTGAAAGGGAAACGGGAATCCTGCTGTCCCACACTGCAAGTGTAGCTTGGTATGTGGGAGGTACCATCCTGTTTCAATCCCTGTTTCATAAGGGTGTCACTTATTATACAGCAGAGCTGAGTGCTCCTGGAGGAACACATTTTGCACAATGATGTCTCTAGCAGGACACCCCCTACACGGATTGCCAGGACTTTTCTGCCCATCCTGTGATCCTCTTTACGCAGGCGTATCTAAAAAGCAAGCTGCCTGAAACTTTGCATGATTTTACAGCGTTTTCTGTGGCTTGTGTGCAGTGTTGACTGTATCGACGTGCTTGTATAGATAAGCACCTGTACCTCTATCATCCAGAGCCAGTGTGCAAGCCTTGCCTTTTTCTTACGGGCATGTGAAGATGCGTTGCCTGCAGTTCCCAGGAAGAGATCCAGGCTCCATTTGCAAGAAATGTTAGGTGCTGTGCTAATTCTGGAGTGATGGAGTAGGTGTGTGTGGTCTTGCCTGCTGCAGTGTAGCCTATTAGTGTGTGATTGATCGGATCTGTTTTATAGTGTGTCTTGGGTGGAGGATCACACCTTGAACCCTTTTTTCGTCAGAAGTCAAATCCATTATTCTTTCAGGTTAGCCAGGGTTCTCTCAGAAGCACCATGCGCAAACAAGATGAAACAGGAATCCTTGTAGTGCACTAATCACTGAGCAGTGCTAAGATATTATTATCAAGGCTACAACCCTCCCACATAGACTCAACTTAGACTCTTCCCAGTTTCTACCTACAGCCGCCTTCTTAACTCACCGAAGAATGAAATCATTTTGACAGTGCAAACCTAGCTTGTCTAGAAGCAGCCTTTTGAAAAGTACCTAAATAACAAAACAACCTGGATAACGATCCCTGATGTCAAAGGTGTCATTAAATGTTCAGCATAGTCTTACAGTTTGTTTTGTGATATGATCCTTATTTCCAGTGGAACCTCGGAGTCAGTTGTTTCTTGTTCGTGTTGCATTGTTGTGCTCTGCAGCACTGAGCTCTGTACCAGCCCTGCACAGATCCCAGCTCCTCCTGTGAGGAGCCCTTCTGAGGTGTCCCCTGCATGACCCTTACAGGAAATCACTGCAGCCTGCCTGATCTCTGGGAGCCTCTCTTTAACCTCTGATTTGTGGCACAGACACCAGAGATAAGCTTGACCCCTGAACTTGGGATATCTCCTAATTGAGTCTGGACCAGCTCCTTCCACTCACTGCAGCAGGGTCCTGTCTTTCAGACTGGACCATTTTTGACTTTTATTTAAATTATTATTATTATTATTATTATTATTATTATTATTATTATTATTATTATTATTATTATTATGTCCGTAACTCTGAAAATGAGTTTTCAATGGTTTTAATAAATGTGCACACCTGCTATCTACACCCTCAATCATGGCGAATAATACAAGGATACAGCACAGTAATGCAATACTCACAGTGTTCTGTTTCTGAAGTCTTTAAAAAGGCACTTCAATATAAATAAAAAAAAGGGGTGAATTTAAGGTACCATTGAAAAACGTCTAGGAAAACATGATGTAGTGCTTGTTATATTTTAAAATGACATTTTCAACAAAATGCTTTCCTGCACCTCGCTCAGTCACTCAGCCTCCCAAACCACAATGTGCCTTGTAAAATTGCCCGTACTTGCTTTGCAATGGATGTATTTGTTGGTCCAGTACCTTCGTGACCAACATGCTGCTTATCGGAGCGCCTATCTGGTTGCGTCCCACACATGGCTGAGTGATTGCATTCTTCTAAAGTGGGGTGTTCGGAAGAACGGTCAGTTCATAAGTTTGGTATTTCGTAACTCTGAAGTTCTACTGTATTATAATTATTATTATTATAACTGTTCTTGCGTTTTTGGTCCGAGCCCTGTATAAAAGTACAGAAATCGCAGCTGGGGTGAAATGGATACCCTATTTCAATCTGCTATGTCCCAGCCTCAATCCCTCTGGGAGGGTGACAATCTACTGCATTTTTATTGGGATTTGTGCCAACCTAAGCCAGCTATGTCGCAGCTTTGCTGAACGCCTGTGGCTGGCACTCTCTTTGCTAGCAGTAGCTGTTTGTGTTTATTTTGAATTTTGTTTCGCTGAATCCTTGAGGCCTGGTTTGGATGGCACAGGGGTCTCAAGCAGAGGATGTTTTTATTATTTTTTTTGGACTAATTTAAAGATCCTGATCGAGAGCTAAATATAACCAGAGACTCTGTGTCCCAGGGTGTTTATTTTTCTCTCTATCTATTTATTTTTTGTTGGTGAAAAAATAATCATTGAGGCCTTTTTAAAGAAGGGGGCCCTCGAGTTGCTAGTCATTCTATTTCTGTTCTGCCTTCTCAGCTGTCTCCTCTCTCGCCTCTCATTCTTTGCTTGAAGTTTATACTACAGTTTGGAACATGCATAGTGCTACCAGAATTTCAGAGTTAAAAACAGGGTCATTTTCTTTCCTGTAATTCATTGACACTGTTGCAGCTCTGAAGCTGTTAAAATAGCTGTATCTAAAAACACAATCATCAGGTGTATTTGTTGGATAAGTATTTGGTGGCTACCTCTTATCAAGTTGAGAATGTATTTCTTGCGCCCTTTGAACTTGATAAGAGGTAGCCACCGAACAATAATTCATTGTTTTCTTTCTATTGCAATCTGACCAAAACATGTTAAATATACAAAAAGCCAGGTTAGAACAAATAGACCAGCTATTACCATTTAAACATAGAATACAAGCAAAACCAGGACAAGATTACAATGGACTGTTTCTGAAAACGAAGGCTGAAAACTGAGGTTTTCCTGGGACATCTGGTAACCCTAAAGATACTTCAATGCTTAGAGAAATAACCATTGCTACTTCCTAGTAGCCTACATCAGTTCCTGTCCTGTACTTCAGTTCCACAGGTGGTGTAACTTCAATTTAGGTCCTCCTACACAAAATGTGTAAATCCTGAATTACCGTATAAAAAAACAAGCACCAGAGAGAACTCTGCTGATGCTAATAAACCTTGGTTAAGACTACTGTAAGAAAGTGTATCGGTCCAATGTATTATCAGTATAATGTGGCACAATAAATCACAGCACAAGCAGGATCTGAGCTCTGCTTTGGTTGCTGTGGAAACAGGGGTGTGAACAGTTTATAGAGAACAGGAATCTCATTACAAGGGGAAGATGTTGTTTTGTACCACAAGCTCACGTTTTCTAATTGGTGTTGCTGTATTACACTTGGCAAGTCAAATATTTTTTCAAGAGAGGCATGATGGTAAATAGATTATTACGAGCAACGATGCCTGTGTGTGTGTGTGTGTGTGTGCGATTGGTTGGGATTTAGAACATATGCGTGACTTCCTTTTTTTCAATTTTTTTTTAACTATGAATTGCGCCCCTGCCTTTGCGGCTGGCACACAGGTCCCTCAGAGTGGATGGAAGAGGAGGGCTAATTGAATTAACCACCATGAATGCACAGAGATGATCCCGAGTTCAACAGGATGGGCCGTCCTTCTAAAGGGCTGCTCACAGACCCCCTCTGTGTGAGGAGACACGCACGGTATCTGAGAGCTTGACTGGCAGCTGCTGACCCTGGGGTGAGAGGGGGGGGGGCGGCAGATGAATGCCGGCTATGAAGCCGAAACGAAATTGCAAAGAGGAGAAGGGCTGAGGTGGCTTCGTCTTGTCCCTAGCCTTTTCACCTCTGCGATTCTCACAAGAACCTAAAAAGATAACAATCTATTCCAGATAGACAGCGTGTCTCTGATTATAGTTCTGGCTGCATGCATGCAGGCTCTTGTTTTGTTTTATTTGATAAAATATACATAAATATGAAATGCATTCTGCCAAAAAAAAGCAAAGTACAAGGTAAGAATATTATTATTATTTATTAGCTGACGCCCTTATCCAGGGTGACTTACAATATATCACATTATTTTTTACATACAATTACCCATTTATACAGTTGGGTTTTTACTGGAGCAATCTAGGTAAAGTACCTTGCTCAAGGGTACAGCAGCAGTGTCCTCCATCTGGGATTGAACCCACGACCCTCCGGTCAAGAGTCCAGAGCCCTAACCACTACTCCACACTGTTGGCCATATATAAATACAGACCTTCCAATAATCTATATTAACAGGTTACCAATACAACCCTTACAAACCACCCACAATCTGTGTGAGATTGCTTTATCTGTATATTAAGATCAATCACAAGGCAGCTTCAAGACACAGAAAGGGACCAGCGAGATATTTGACTTTAGTCTTACCAGACTCCTGGAACATCCTGTGTAGATGCTTTTGAGCAATTATTAGGGGTGACGAAAGTGCAAAGGTATACCAAAGTGGCACGAGTTAAGCTGAATAGGATCCACTGCAGTATATGGACATGGACCAAAGAAGCATAGTTTGGCAAGCATCTGGAATGCAGCGTTAGCCACTGACAAGCTGGCATCCACAAACAGGAGACTGTTTTTTATAGCAGTGTGGAACTTCAGTGCCTTCTTTAAGAGACTTCAGTCATTCTCCCAGAGAGGGGAGTTGTGCAAAACCTTCAACTTGCATGCAGCTGCTGTCATGAAGCATCCAAACTAAAAGGTTATCGTTCGTTTTTTGATCTGTGCTGCTTTTTTTTTTTGTGGTTTGCATTTGAAGGGCTTTTGGAAGCAGGACAGTGAAAATAAAATAAGAAGAGTATGGCTTTCTCCTTCAGTTAGAAGCCCTAACATTTTTTAAACAGATTTTGTTGCTTTTGGTTAATCTGTTGTATACTGGCAGCTTTGCGAAGAGGAGAACAGGACTTTTTTTTTTTACAAAAGCTTGGATGTGCTTTCTGATTGAATGGTTTTATTATTTTTTTTTGCTGTAAAACAATGCTCCAATTGTTCCTATATTGCACATCTTATACAAACTGCCTTTAAACTCTGTAGTCCAGCTATGGTCAATGCATTTGCACAAGATTGACTTGATAAAGGATGACATGGTAAAAAATGACATGGCCTGTTTCTACCAAAGGAAACTTGCTTTTACTTGCTTTTACTACGCAAAAGCGTAGTAGTGACGTGACAGTAATCGTGTGCATTGGCAAACATGACAATTCAATGACTTATCACAGTGACGCATTGCATACGTAAGAGCACAGTAAACGACAGCGCGCATGGGCCGTCCTAAACGTTTATAAATGACATGCGTCTCAAGCAGCTGCAAACCACAGGTCTGGTACTGCAAGATGGCAAGTTTTGGACCAAAACAAATAAACATGTTCTGCTTCAGTGGCGCACCTACATTTCAGCGAATGAATAAATAAATACGGTACAGCCGGGTAATGCATTTAGAAGCAAACAACGTCTAAATGGTCATTTCTGTTTTGGCTACACTCAGGAAAAAGATCCCTATCTTTGTTGACAATGCCAGCCTCAATAAATACGCAAAGCTCCGAGTTTACGCAGTACTGGCGAGTCTATGGAGTCACGCGTGCAGGTAGGCGTTGTGTTAACATGTGTTTACGAGGGGTCGCGGATAGGGGGCAGTATGGGTCGAATGGTTTCGACCCAGGCTCAGCCACAGAAACGGTGTCGTGTGACAGGCTTGTGTAAGGAATTTACAGTATGGCTAAGATAAGAAACCGCTATGCCGTGGAATAAAAGACGTTACGTTATGCGCGGATACAGACAAGCCAAGGACTAAGTGAGCTAAGGGAGGATTTAATTGTAGTTTTTAAAAAAAATCCTTAACGGTAGAGATTACCTTCTACATTGCAGGAGTCATCCGGCTCACAAAGCGTTAACTGTCCTGCTGAACCAAACCAGGGATGATCAAAGGCTCTGGACTGTTGTTGGGTCCTTTATCAACATATCATAAAAGTTTATTGAATACCAGACTTTATTTATTAGTTTCACAGCAGACTTTAACAAAATAAATTAATTTTATAAAGAGCTTGAATGGGGCACACTATTTCACAGCCCAGATATATAAATAGAAGATATTGAGTGTATCCATGGAAAAGATCCATTTCAAACAAACTAAAATGAATAAACGACACAAAGAGAGAAGGGACTGCCTGGATGGATAAATACAGAACCCACGGAAGCAATACAAGTGAAGCAGAGATAACATCCGTTTCAGTGTTTTCTTTGACATGTAGTTGCTGTAAGTTCTGCACCAGCACTATAGGCTCGCTAATCAACCGGTCTGGTGAGTTCCTTCCGTGTGGGAATTCAAATAAATAAATAAATAAATAAATCACTACACATTTCTGTTTGAAAGTGTGGTTATGTGAGTGCTTTGGCACGGCTTCAGAACTCCACTGCGCATAGATTTTAATCAGGATGAACTTTATTTCAGCAGAACAGTCTTCAAGAGTCTGTAAACATGCCGTTTACCAAAACCATCTGGCGATCAGCTGACCCGCACATTAGGGACGTGCGCCAGCGCTATAAATAAATAATGAGAAATCTGTTTATAGTGACCCCCAGGCCGAACTGCATCACCGACCTCGGAAGGTTGATTGAATTAGACCCGATAGTGCGGCTCTGGCTATGGCGGAGATCTGGCACGGTAACTCAAAACCACCGGATTCTCATTAGCGACAAGGAGCACCTTAATGCTCTTCAGGTCTGCCTGACCTTGTCCTTGTGGCTTTCACTGTATTCAAGTCTTCAAGTCAAAGACAAGATAAGGCTTCAGCGAATCAATGTGAATCTCTCTCTCTCTCTCTCTCTCTCTCTCTCTCTCTCTCTCTCTCTCTCTCTCTCCCTCTCTCTCTCTCTCTCTCTCTCTCTCTCTCTCTCTCTCTAACCTTTGAAATGCCACACCTGGTCCTAATAAGATATGTTGCTCTCCCATGTTAAACACAATAAAATAGAAATATGACTCTAACTAGAAATGAAGCTTACAGAGCTGGGACCTGACAATTAAGTCATATCATGTCACGCTGTGCTGGACATTTGGCTTGTGATAATGAGAAATGCTCTCCCCTTTATTTATTTGGACGCAGACCCATGATAATTGAGAAACATCCTTTCCTCCGACAAAAAACGGTTCCAAGACAGACATCCCGGCCACTTTAACCCTGCACTGCACTTAACCCAAAAGCCTTTTCATCGGCTCAGATATATCTTTGTTCAGTGTGAGTCTTTGAACGTACGTGAGACTTCAGGGCTAGATTAATCCAGTGGCCTTTCACCTCTCCCATATAGAAAGAAAATCTAGTTTCAACATATGGACAATATATCTTGGGTCATGCATTTCAAGTTTATTGCTTTGCAACACAATACACTTAATTTGGAGTGCTCAATTTTTTTGTACTCCGGATTTTCTCCCCAATTTAGTATGTCCAACTCTCCATGACAGTTCCTTTACCCCGTAGCGAGGGCGGCGGGAGCAGCCAGTGATTACAGCCTGTGATCAAGAGAAAGCCCGGTCAGTGGTAGGAACAGGGCTGGAGGATTTCACTGAGCTTCCTAAAGCACCTGGAGGCAAAGCCTTGCTCGGTTTATTTTTTTTAGTAACTAAAAAGTTCAGAAGGGCACAAGCACTTTTACTTCGGTAGACTTTAGTAGACTTTAGTAACTGCTTAAAGGGGCAACCGTTTAATCTTCCACTAGTTACAACACAGACACTCTGAACTACAGCAGATTAAAAAGGAATAACCTTCTCAGTCATTGTAGCCATTTAATTAGATTTCGGTATTTATTTATTTTTTATTATTATTTTGGTGTTCGGTTCTAGTCCCTTTAGCTGTGTAATAATGGTCTGGATTCTCCAAGCTATTTAGTCCATCATAAACACATCTGACAATACAATTCACGGGTTTGCTAAATCTTCAGGAGAGTGTGTCCTTATTCACGAAGCCTTGTACGAGTTATTAAAAAAACAGTTTCATGATGAAACTCTAACTTTTTGTTGTTAATGGAAACAGTCTTTAGAGTTCAAACGGATTGTGAATGCCACTTTACTGAGAACAGCAGATTCAAATTCCTAAACAGCCAGGCACAAGAACACCTGCTAGTCTGAAACCAGAATACGTCTAGATTTTGACAGTCAGCCCTCATTGACGGGTAGCAGTTTGGAGGGCTTCTCTGCCTCACTGTGTCTGGATGACCCTCCTTTAAGGGTCCCCCCAGCGGCCAGCAGCCCAGCTATTGCACCAGTTTCTGCACAGCTCAATAAATATCACATACAATTTGCTCTGATTCACCCGTCTTCCTTTCTTCCCAGAGAGAGAACGATGCGGAGCGCGGTAGCCAACGGTTGGGATTTAAATCAGCGAGCTCGAACATGCCAATGAAAAATGCGACACATCAAAGTGCATCCCCACTGCTAAACATAATTCAACCCCATACTAGTCTCCCTTGAGCTGTCGTTAGTTATGCAAGAGTTCACTGCCAAACAACAAAGGAGACATTTAACTGGTGTGAAGGGTCCTCGGTGACTCAATAGCCAATGAATTATGAATCCCATCACAACGCCCGTGATGGATGTTGGAGGGATCGCAGGAGGCGCGTGCACTCTAGATCCCAGAAACAGTAGACAGTGTTATGCAAAGTAAAATGAATCTCAGTGTTGCACATTGTGCAATGTCTCTTCCAGTGAACTGAATGAAGGCTGCCCGTGTATTTTCTAATGTTAAATGCGCGTGCTGTTGTTAACAAATAATTCTTCACCGCGGTGGGGTGGGGTGGGGTGTTTTATTCTGAAGTGATTTCCTGGTCAAATAAAGGTAATAAAGTCTTCTAAAGAGCGCTGTTGCCTATGATAATACTTGCGGGTCAGTATATATATATATATATATATATATATATATATATATATATATATATATATATATATATATATATATATATATATATATATATATATATATATATCCCGCTTGTATATATTGTATACTGTAAATTATTATCCAGACTGGTACGATTTAAAAGACTAAACTATACACCAGTGTGTTCTAAAAAACAGAATTATCCTGCATCCTCGGCGCGTTTTTATTTCCATCAGTTCCTCGAGGATGGCGAGCGCTGGCGTCACCCTTTTGCTTTGGCACGGTAACCTTGTCGTTGTAAGTTATTGTCGTCGCTCTCTTCCACATTGCATTGTGAAGTGCTGGTATGTGCTTCCTTGTGCTTTGAAGTTCCTCGCGTGGTCATTTTTTTTTTTTTTCTCAGCCGCGACATCTCAAAGGCGCTCTGTCTGTAGCGTCTCGAGCAGAGTTCAGAATGGGATCCGGCGTACGGCTCCAGCTACAATAAAGGTTTATTCTCTATCGGGGCAAATAATTCAACTGGTGCCAAAAAAAGAGAGAGCGATAGTAAATTATTATTATTATTTTTTTAACTCGCCAGCTCTTTTATCTGGTTAATGAACTTCTTCAGAAACGAGAGAGAGAGAGAGAGAGAGAGAGAGAGAGAGAGAGAGAGAGAGAGAGAGAGAGAGAGAGAGAGAGAGAGAGAGAGAGAGAGAGAGAGAGAGAGAGTATTTGGAGACAGCGTCAGCGGACAGAAAGCGCAACAAAGATCATCTTGTTTCTTGAATGGGAAACGGGATGATATTTTTTTTTTTCGAAAAAGTATTTTTAATTGTGGATTTTCTCTCTGCCAGAAAACTGTTGTATTTGAGTGACTGGGAGAGAATATATGAAAATGGTTATTTACACAACGCAGCCTTATCTACACCACCGTGCACACATTACAATAATACCGCATATAAATAAGTTTAATATATGCTACAAACAATAATTACTGTAGGTCTATATGTGTGCAATAGTTTTAACAATATAGAGCATTCGGGTTGGTAGCGATGCTTATTCTAAAGGGGTGATGGTAATAACGCGTGTTTCTCAAGCTGGATAGGCTAAAATAAAGAAAACAGCACCATTAAGTTTAATGTGCCGGTTTACGCTTTACAACCGACGCCATAAAACCACTGAAAGCACGCCGAGAAGCTGCGGGTCCAATCCGGACGCTTGTGGGTGCGCCGCATGCAATAAGAACTTGCTTTTTTGTCCCCCCTATGAAATGAAAAGATTAGAAATGATAAGAAAGCAACAAGAAACTATTCTCAGGATTTTAAAATAATAATGTTTATGCAATTATAATCGTAACAATAATACAAATTCTAGGTTTGAAAGGTAGCTGCAGTGGACACAAATTTAACAAATCAAAGTTGTTGTTTTTTGGGTTGTATGCAATGATCAAAAAGCCATTTTATGTCAATCATTATGTCAAACATTCTAACGAAGAACCGTTTTTTTACATTATGAAATAAATATGATGGCATTAAATATCTTATTTATTCTGTTTGCAACAGTGCAAATCATATAAAAATGTTTTACTTTTTTTTTTGTTCAGTTACGAAAAAGTTACAATAAGTGTTAATGAAGATAAAATGTTCAAGAAGAAAAATGCTGCTATTTATACTGGCTATTTAAAGACATGCATTTATTTAATTCAAGCCTAAAAGGATATATATATATATATATATATATATATATATATATATATATATATATATATATATATATATATATATATATATAGAGAGAGAGAGAGAGAGAGAGAGAGAGAGAGAGAGAGAGAGAGAGAGAGAGAGAGAGAGAGAGAGAGAGAGAGAATTCTAACCGAATAACATAAACCGAATAAACTTCATCATAAGCATAATTTCATAATAACTCATGCAGTATATCATTAAAAACAGATATATGGATAATGATAATAATAATAATAATAATAATAATAATAATAATAATAATAATAATAATAATAATAATTAGACTCTGCCCCAACAATAAACTATTCCATTCAAGACAACAGTCTTCGCATTTATAAATACCTAAAACAAATTATTTTTCAAATAAATCGTTGAAAAATGCTAATATATTCAAGGAATACACATGTACAGCTTTATTATGTCAATCGTAGAATTCTAGGATTGAGATAATAATAATATATATGAACTTAATTTGGATATTTTAGTTAATATCATGTAATCAAATAAACTACAAAATGAGATCGCAAGTGTCTACCGGAAGCCATAATATATTTAGATTTCGAAATGTCACATTTTTCAGTTGATGTCAGTTTTTTTTTTGTCAAGTATATGGAAACCTGCAAAGCGGTATGTAATTCAATATGTTAACATAACATCATTCAGCAGGTTTCATTCGACTTTGTGAAGCAACATGTGTTAATTCTATAGTTTGATGGCACATTTGTTTTTAGTCACAGCTGTACAGTGTAATGAACACACAGGGGTTGTACCAGAAAAAAGACAGCAACACCACCTGCTACATGTAGCTCAGACTTTTGTATAAACTCCCTAATTATCCCTGTGGAATCCCTGACATTTTGTAATAATAGAATTTCACCTACCACCCCCTTCTAAGTTCGTTTCAGTCACGATGGGCAAGACAGTGCACCTGACTGACTATAATAGTGCTGAGTTAGGGATGTCCACAAAACCACACCAGTAAAACAAACAAAAAAAACAAAAGAAATAGTTCAACACATTTTCCTGACCTTTTACTTTATAAGCCCCCAAATAAAACTGAAACATATTTTTTTGGCGTCTGAATAACTTTGCTTGCCTTTGGTTCTTAACATGTGTACTTCTTGTGATAGTAAAGGTTATTTTGTAAAGAGAATTGCACACCCTTATTCTGTTAAAGTGGATTCTCCGAGGAAGCGCTGTGTAGGTCTGCTGCTAAAATGATTCAGGAGATCTGGGGGTTACTGTGGGTTCAAACTTCTGCCCACTGCACGATCCCTTAGGGGGCAAATCAACTGACCCCACTGCGCTGAAAACCTCTCTACTGCAGAGTATAATCAGGACCCACTGCTAACAAGATGCTGCATCTCTGCTGGGTTTATATGCGTCAATAAATAAATACCTGCAGAATTACATGCAAACAAATACAGATGTCTGGGCTGCACAACAAAGTCTACAATGATTCCAGCTGGGGAGGAAACAAACCAGCTAGCCGGGCCATCAGACATCTCTCAATACATCCCACTGTAGCTATCTGAAAGTTAGAAGTCTAGAAATGAAATTTTCACATATGCTTTCGCTATATAGTTTGTAAGGTAATCTATACAGAATGAGTCAGAAGTAAAATAAAATCAAGATCATGATAATCTGAGCATCTCAACGTAACTGCATTGAAGTATCGAGTTACTGAGCTAATTATCTTGTGATCTCAGCTTATATGTATGTGTGCCTCAGAAACTAAAAGAACGCGAGTTACCTATGACTGAGAATCATCATGGGTGCACAAACCCTTACCTTTTATACTGTCAACCAGAGAACCTGAATTTCACATCAGTTGGGTGTTTTTGGGGCAATCAAACAAATTGCACTTACAAGATCCGACCACTAGTGGCACTGTGAGCTATGCACAAATGCAATTGAAAGTGAAGCTCCATTCTAAATGAATGCCAAAATACGCAGTGTAAGACGAGCTCTCGTTAATGTGGTAATGTGAGTAGGATTTGCGCAGGACATGAGTGACACAGTTATAACTTATCCACGTTATTATAAAATAAAAAACAAAATCGTAAAAAGCTTATATGATACTTTCATTGTGTATTCTCTTAAAATCGCTGTATTAAAGTTGACATCAGTTGCCAGCGAAAGAGAAGTCACTTAAGCCTCTCTTATTATCCTCAATCTCCAGCCCTTGAATGGGCAGTTCATCATACTTCTGTATACTGCTTTAGTCTCCATATCAATGCTTACTGCAGGACTGAGTCTTGAGCACTTGAACCAGGCACATTAAAGCTGTCAGTTAGAAATCCTTGTATAAATTACCCTTGTGTCTGCGCTGAGGACTGGGGTAGGCTCGTCATTATAACAGAATAACTCTGTCAGGAAGCATGCTTTTCATTTGGGGCTCTTGACCCCGCTACTGCAACTCATCTGTTCCACATTCGGGGATTTGTGTAATTATATTGAGCATGTTTTTTAAAAGATGAACGCAGAAGAAGTGTATCGTGTGTGGATGCCAACATGAAGAAACGAGCAGCCTGAAGTGTAGGCAATTCTGTTTCTAGTTCTGTTGCAAATGGTGCAGAACAAATAATTAACTGTGCTTGTGTGTGCACACCAGCTTGACACTTCCAGAATTAGAGCCAAATCAACAATCGCTGTTCAAAAAAGGCATGTGACTTACAGCGCCAGTAATAGATGACGCAACACCTTCTTAAAAAAAAAAGAAGACTTTTCACTATATAGAAAATCAGTTTCTTGCATCTCTGAAATCGTCATACTAAATCAGGAATCGTTTGTCACAATGGCACCCAACCAAATCAGTTCCAAACATCCGGAGTAGCTTGGCTGTGAGAATTCAAAGTTTGAGAATGCTGTGCTGTAAAATGAAATGGAGATAGGGCAGTCCAGCTCAGCTCACAAGATGCGATGTACATTCAGGCACCACGGCATGCTCTCTGTCTAGCTCTGGAATTGCATGACCTGACTGTAACAGTGTCTGGAAATAGCCAAGACACACATATATATATATAATCTCCTGCTTTGTCTGTTCCTGTTTGTTAGTTCTGTAGTTTAGTAACATTAACAAAAGATATTATCAATTTCAGCACAGGAGCAAAAAGCCTAAACAAATATAAGACCAGTGTGCAGGACACTGTGCAGCAAAGGGTTAATTATCAGCTATTACTGTCTACTTGTTTTCTCATCTCAGCCCGGGATCCGAGACGCACTGTGACCTAACTTTGGCCCCCTCCCAGCCAGGAGTGTCTCTGACCCAGGGAGAGCGTTACTTTAGAGTGGGGCCTGCCCCGGGGGCCTGGTACAACCCTCTCTTCTCTCCAAACTTTCTTTCCCGACTTTCAAAGCTCCCCGTGTCACGACACTGATTAAAACAAACACTGCCGGTATTTTTGTACCTAATCCAATTGTGGACTCTTTCCAGCCTGCCTGACCGAACAAAGTATTGGGTGACCGAAAAGCATCTTGAATTTCAAACACTCCGGGACATCACATGTGGTGGCCAAAGAGAAAATAAAGAGCTATTAGAACATTTTTATCATACATCTATAAACAGGATGTATAAGAGGCAGACCGAGGCTGATATTCTATATGTTTGTCGGGGTCACCGACCAACCAACCATGATATCACGCCATCCAAATATTTATTCACTGTGTTTTCTGTAATGTGCGGTTTGAGTTTAGTATCTCGTTTTCAGGAATACACTGGAAGAATAATTTTCATAAAGAATAGCATTCCTTTGCAAGGAAGAGACCCATTAAGACACAGCAACAGCCTGTGTCTCATCCAAAACACAGCCTCTCCAACTCTGCCACCCACACTGGGATAGTGGGAGCTCTGGCTAAGAGGGAAGACTGCCCCTTCCAGAGCCCCTGAGATCGGCTGTCCCGAGGAGATCTTCCTATGCCAGCCTGACCACGCTCACCCCACCCACTGCTTCTGTAACGTGGCGGAGGCTGGGCGCGAACCGACGACGCCACGCATTGCAAGGGACTGACCTAACCGCTGTGCAAAAGAGCCTGGCTCGTCTGCATTGGGGATTGCATGAGGTTTTAACCTCATCTCATCTCACCGACAGGGGAATCCGTGAAGGCGGTGCATCACGCAGCACCGCCCGATATACCGTTGACATTGAAATTAGACATGTGTTATTGATTTCAGACAACATATTATCAAGACAGGACAGGCATTACCGGAGAGCGTTCACTTATGTGACGAGAACTGTGTGAAATAAAATGTTCTTTTGTCTTGTAAGCATTTCAAAAGAGAGTTATAGCTATTTTATAATTGGGACTATTAAAATCTTCTTCTTCTTCTTCTTCTTCTTCTTCTTCTTCTTCTTCTTCTTCTTCTTCTTCTTCTTCTTCTTCTTCTTCTTCTTCTTCTTCTTCTTCGTTTAAACATGCTTTTCTGGGAGGATTGCTGCCCTGTACTGTAAGGTGAACCTGATCTGTTACAATGAGGCTCGAGTTTCTTTAAATAAATCCCTCTCTTTCCATAACAACCGACAAGAAACAGACTTTCCTGGAACCGGATCCCTAGGTATTCTGCTAGCGCTCAGCGAGTGCATAGTGTAACCCACGCAACGGCACTAAGTGTGGGACCATCAAGGGACTGGGCATACATTAGCAGCACTGGGACCGGGGTTCAAACCCGGCCAGGGGACGAATGATACGTTTGACTTGAAAACGAGTCAGGCAGCCCCAGGCAAAATTACAGAATGATGATGGAAGATAACAGATACACACCCCGGATGCAACAGGGTGATCATGAAGGCTGTGAACATACAAAACCCTATGCTCGCGGTTGGAGAATTCATGTATCAATACTAGTGATATACAGGTGATGTTTGACTTCTGTGTGATATCCGGTAGCAGACTGGATTGTAGACTGGAGATAGAACAGGCTGCAGCCCCAGTTTGATACTGGGAACGAGGCGAGATTGAGTTTTACAGACTGCTTTCATGGTACAGAAGGAAATGTGGCTGACAGCGAACCGGCATTGAAAAAGCGGCAGGAAATGTCACTATTTTGAAATCCATTTAGAACGAATGGAACTTTGCGTATCTTGATATTCGCTATAAAAACATACAAGCAGCTGAGCAATCCAGTCCAAAATATACCTACAAGAAAAAAAAGAAAACACTAGCCACTAATGTAACCACAGAACTGTCATCTGCCAATCAGGGAGTTCTAGAAGGCATTGACGCACATGGTAGGCGACCGCGGAACATTCAGGGAGAAACTGCACATTTAAACTGTAATGGTATTCCACATGGGTCTGTCGAAATACTTTCCATTGGAATACGATTTTCCTGTTTGAAAGTGTATCGCTTTCTTTCCCCCCCCTCTGTTATGAAAAGTTAAGGATGACAAGTGCTCTTTTTAATAGGTAGAATCAAAGTAGATATTATTACTGCCTCCTGGTGGTTAAACTGGTCATGACTGTGTTACCAATTCTGTGCGACTGTTGAGAAGGGTCGCCGTCGCTAAGAAGTTTGCGCTAAAGATACTTCAGTGTGGGGGTACTGTGCAATTACTTCGGTAACAATCCACAGCTTGATTGATGACCCAGGATGATAATCAATGCAATAGCGGACAGATTCTGTGGAAAATAAATCTAGTAACAGCAAGGGGTAGATTCAATTAAAAAATACAGCGCTGATTATTTTTTTAACGATGTCAGTTCCCTGTTTTATGGAGCTATTCAATCAAACTTCAGCAAACACGACGGCACCCCCGGAGCACACCACTGCAAAACGTATTAGGAAAGGGACTGAATTTTCTATAGAACAGACTAACGTGTGTGCTGTATTTATTGATGGGATTCCCTCCATTCTGAAGCCTGTATTGAATGAAAACTATGACATCATTACATTTAATTGAATTCAAGCCTTGGCGGATTACAACGCTATAAATATGCAACCAATATTTCAAAGCATCGCTCAAATACATTTTAAGAGCTGTTATTATTTATAAACTGAGTTTAAAATAAGTAATGATCCCATTTATTGTTTATATATATATATATATATATATATATATATATATATATATATATATATATATATATATATATATATATATATATATATATATATATATATATTACATACTACTGCAGGCCTCGACCTCATCTTTATTTACTGACAGCGGCATAATAAAGACACAGAACGATTTTCACCAGCCGTGAGTTATTCTCCTCCAGACTCGTAAATGTTTCCACACCGGGTGACCGAACTGCGCCTGCCAACGATAGCTCATTAAACTCAGTCTGGACTCGTGCACAAGAGGGGAAGTGGTCCCGCAGCTGATCCCAATCAGACATTAAAACCTGTTAAATGTACAGTGTGCAGAGAGAGAGAGAGAGAGAGAGAGAGAGAGAGAGAGAGAGAGAGAGAGGGTAATGGGAGAGAAAAGGCACAAGGAGGTTAAGTGATTTGCTCAGGATCACACACAGTGAGTCAGTCAGTGACAGAGGTGAGATTTGAACCAGTGACCTTCTGGTTTCAAACGCTGGACTTTAACCACTGGAGCACACTGCCTACCACAATGTAACGCTAAAGTTGCCAAAACATTAGCGTACTTATAGATAACTGCAATGTGTGCATAGTCGCCATGTAAACGTGTAATTATTTTTGCAAGATATATGTATACACAACTGTATCAGGAAAGGGTTAGGGTTAGGGTTATACATGTTAAATATGTACACATTAAGGACATTGTAACTCTGCATAATAACATTATAATTATGTGTAAACACGTATTTTTTTTTGCTATGTAAATGCATAGTAATCAGAGACACTTTATGAAAAGAGTTACCAAGGTCTTTTACTTTCACATGGTCTGGTTGTTGTGTATGGTCTCTGTAGCATTATCCTGGAACAAGTTACCCATTGGATCCTGGTCTAGTGTTTTAATACTTGTTTAAATGTAAAAGCGCTCAGGACCGCTTTGTATGATATGCATGACCTGCCGCTGCTGCTGCTGCTGCTGCTGTTGGTTATCTCCCAGGACGCTTATGGTTTAAAATCCATAAATACCAGTTCTAATCAAAAACGGTTTTTAGGCGTCTTAAAGTAGGACCTCAGGGTTCAAAACTTTGACGCACTTTTTTTAACTTAAGGCTGACTTTCACAAGAGAATCTTCCCCACTGACATTTCCCCACTGAAGTCTGTTATACACGATTACATAGCTACGTATTTCCCTATGGGTGTAACCTGCGGATGGTATGTAGTTTATTTAATGTAGAGCCAAAGATATATGGCTCAAATCATGCCGCCTAATGACAATACTGCGCCTTTAAATGCGACCAGCTGCCCGCATTGTATTCAACAATGAAACCCGATATCAAAATGTACAGCTCGCGGTTCTTTATAGCTGTTGAACATTCTGTAAGTGGAGAAAGGGGAGTTGTTCGTAGCCCATGTGGTATAACGTCTCCTGGTTTTTATAAATAGATCAGTCAAACCTAATCTAAAAAATATGGATTTTTGTTTTTTTAATGTTTTAGCTTTTGGGTTTACAATATTGGAAAGAGAACGCAAACAGCTTGTCAATGCGGTGTCAAGGGCTCCAGCATTCAAACAGCTTTACTTTCAAAGCAATGGAAACCAAATCCAGTCTCTTCATTCTTATAGGAGAAACCTATTCATTGAAAATGGGTTTCTTTGATTGGAGTGAAATTAATATACAGTACATAAAACATGGCCTCTGTTAGAGCACCATTTCATGCAAGCAGTTTAGCGGTTCAAAGCGAGATCTAATACGGCACTAGCAGTAGTAAATTGATAGCAATTGGTAAAGCACGTGTTTTTTTTAGCACCGTTACAGTACTCTGATGTTGCCTTTGCCCCTCAGCTAACCTTACCTGGCACGTCACAGCACTTCATTAGCAACTATGCTGTTATTTTTATTGGCCATTTATGGTATAAACAGTACATAGAACTCCACTGCCTTTCCGGAGAAGCTGTGCTGTACTGTATGCGGCTATTTAAACTGAAAACTGCCAATTAAACTAACAGGAGAAATAGTAGAAGGCGCAGGGAAGAGGAATGCAAAGACAAAGCTACTTGAAATTATGAGGCCGCTTAGGAACAGTAACTCTCAGAACTGGCTCAGCGACAGCCTCCAAGGCTGTTGGGTTGAGTTTGAAGGAAAAAAAAAAATGCCGGCCGCCCACATCGTCCAAGCAAACAGGAAACATCTTTTTGCAAATGAATTCCATGGTGTAGCCAGTGGGGATGTGCAAAATAAATAAATACATAAATAAATAATAATTCTTTAAATCTTCGGTACTACATTAGGTTAAAAAAAATCCATGCTTTCAGGTGAAATGACACAGGAAGTGCAAGTGTAACACATTTCCTGAGAGTACGGCATGGAAACTGAGAACTTTCTTGAACCCAATGTAGTACCAGATGCTATTGTTCCCAAGTCTGCTGACATCCAAACCTCAAACCCCATGAGGCCGCCTAGCCCATCATCTGTTGGGCATATAGTCCTTCCCAAAACTTTATGAGTCACTCGTTATTAAACTCACATGCAGATTCAATTTCATTGTCCCCCTCCCAAGAGCACAAATCATAATACATTAAAAGCATGTTTTTTACTTGCTGCACAGTGGAAATATAATATCCCAGAATGACATGTTCAGATATTGAGTTGACGTTCTTGCTTGGAGCAAATTGCAAATGGGAGTGCGGGCAACTTATAACAAATGTGAAGCATTCTCAGACCTCTTTGATTACAGCGCCAGCCCAGCGAATGAATCCGTTTGAATCTCTTTAAAAGATGGCACACAACATTTGCTGATGTGGATATTTGTTTTTGCACAAAAGTGGCCAAGTTTGAATAAAGGGATCACCCTTACAGAGATGTGACGTTTACAAAAGGGACCAAGTTATACAAAATTGGGCTTAATTTGCCTTCCCCCTTTAAAGCATTAATTCTGTGCAGGAGAAGCTACAATTACTCTCGATATAAACGTAATCCCAAGCCTGCATAGACTGAAAACCGCTTCAGACCACAAGGTGGTAGTACAATGCAAGGATACAGAGTGAAATCTCTCCTTTTAATGTTACTGTTCAGTACAGGAGACACACAGTGACTGCTCTGCAGCAGCATGTATGGTTTGTATTAGGATATGATCGTCAGAGGGGACACCAAGGTACTGTTTACAGTGATCAATTATACTAATCAATTTTACTAATCAATCAGTTAAAGGAATTAATATAAGATTGCATGGGGATAAAAACATTTTTCAAAAGCTTTCAATTCCCTTACCTCTATACAATGGGGGCAGGACATCCTCATAACCAAGATATTTTGTGGATTCATCATCTATATGCATTTTTTGATTAGCCACTATACTTTGAAATATTAAATTCCTCCAGGCAAATGGATTCCTAATGAATGCATTTATACTACTAAGGCATTCAAAAAGAATAATCCGTTTGGATTCTAAAATGAATTCTGAAATGGGCTCACAAAGCATTGCTGAAAGAATCCATTACGAATGCTAAGCTAGGGGTTGTTGCTGGAGTCATGCCACGTCTCTTTATACTTGACTGATAATCCACATTCCAGCTCTAATACCGCTGAACCCAGTGGGGAGTCTGCCCATAGAGATGACAGACAGCAGACATGATTGTAAGGCAATTCATAGCAGGTCTGAGAGATCAATAGAGAAGCTGGGCTCGGCCGGAGAGAGGGAGACACAGAGAGAGATGATGCCAATCTTGTAACCGTTCAGGCTGCACATTTATCACCAGAGTGAGCTGAGAAATGAGGACAGGAGTCTGCGCTCATCCCTATCTCTGAAAATGTCACGGTGGCCATTTGTTAGGTGTCACCCAGCTCCAATAGCAACCAACTGATGCCTTAGTTCCTGTCTGCAGGGTCACTGTGATTAATAACGGGCTCTGAGATGTGCTTTTACCTGAAGCGTAAAAATCCTTCTGGATAACGAAACCGTAAGTTCTGCAAGGGAATTTGCACCGTGCAGGCTGCCAAGGCTGATCTACATAATGTAGTTCAATTTCCCCATGCTTGTCTTTACAGTACCATGCTTTACTGCAAGCTAGGGTTGCCATCTGTGCCTGCTTTCCCTGGATCGTCCCGGTTTTGAGGAAGGTGTCCCTGTAACTTGAATGCAGCTTTCTATGCACATGTTGCATACAATCACACAACATCTTTCTCCTGCATGCAAGCTCTCCATTATAAAGAATATTGAAACTTCCTATTTGGAGCAAGTCTGGATGCATAGCTACCAGGGAGCAGGAAGAACCGAAGTTTGAAGTCCATAGCAGGTACATGCATTTGCTTAACTGTGTTCATTGATTGACGATGATTGTGGGGCGTGCTGCCAGGAATCGATAGGTCATTGTCATTTTAAAATATATAAGAGAAACCAGAATTGCAAAGAAGTGGTGCAGGCAGTTTCAATTGATCTTTGTACCTGCTGGGACTTTTCTGTCTGCCTTTGGCATTCTGCTGCCTTTTTGAGTTTTAATGAGTTTTAATCCACTATTGGGAAAAGAAGCCAAGAGAATCTTCTGAATAAAATTGAAAGCATTGACGTTTCCTAAAGTTCGAAAATAGAATTGCAGTACGTTTAAGTGTACTGCACACACCGCAAGAAGAACACATGTAGGTTATTTAATTTGGAGTCGTAACCTGTTTTCCTTTATTGATTTAAAGCATCAGCTTCTTCTATTTATATACTGTGCGCTATACAAAGGGAATGAAAGATGGCTATTTGTATTGCTGCCACTAGGTGGGGCTGTTTTCACATTACAACCGTTAGCAGCTGTTCATGTGCTCACATTGCCGGATCCCATTGCTTGCTCTGTAATTATTGACAGAAGCAGGCTTTTGTTTCTCAGATTAACAAACCTAATACGGTGTTTCACTGGGCTGTACTTACAAAACAATGATGCAACTGCTGAACTCATTCTTTCTCACACTATACAGTAAACGGGTGCAGTGATCTGCCGTGATCCAAGCAGAACAGCGCCGGGATTGCATTTTCATTTCTGGCTGACCCCATTTCTCGAGATGCAACCTTTACATAATCTCACGCTAAATCTGCGCTAGCCTGCCCATGCTTTCGGGACCGCACACACGTGCGGTGATTCTGTGGGTGTTTGGGGTGTGATATGGTCACACACAATCCACACACAGGCGGAGGGCGGGCGCGAACCCGGGACCTCTCACACAAAAAGCATAGCGCCGATACCGCTGTACAAAAGAGCCGGCTCCTTTGCAAAGTCTATATCGGGCTTATGTCTTTGTGTGTGATTACGTCACCTACCAGCCCTGCTGCTGCCTACCCCCGTGCACTCCACAGTGACACACTCGTTTAGGTTGAGCACATGGCTCGGCTCCCAAGGTCAGCTCCGGTCACATCCCATTCCCAGTACATTCAGATACCCGGTTAAGGGGCAGCAGTGGGGAGTAGTGGTTAGGGCTCTGGACTCATAACTGGAGGGTCGTGGGTTCAATCCCAGATGGGGGACACTGCTGCTGTACCCTTGAGCAAGGTACTTTACCTAGATTGCTCTAGTAAAAACCCAACTGTATAAATGAGTAATTGCATGTAAAAATAATGTGATATGGTAACAATTGCAAGTAGCCCTGGATAAGAGTGTCTGCTAATAAATTAAGAATAACAGATTAGCTTTTTGAATTAACATCAGCGGTTTCCATTTAGAGCAAAAATGATGTCTGGCTGGCTTTGCTTTAAAGGTGAAACTCTCCATCAGATTTCACAGCAGCAAAATCATGCTAATGCTTGTATTTGATTTTCTCTTTATGCTATTGTAAGGTTATGCTACTGAGTGGCATTGATCTGATTGGAGGGTGATGTAGCTTCACATGGCCAAGTCGACTACTTCCCACAATGCAAAGTGGCAGTGCTTTAAATATAGGAATAACTCAGTTCTTACTTGTCGCTATACAGCTGCGCACTGAGCAGTAAAGCGAATGTCCACTACGCCTGTTGCGTTGTCCTTGTCTTTTTGGACTAGAAAAAAAAATGATGTCGTTCATTAATCATTTAAAAAAAATCCTTCAGCTTGTTTGCAGTTCCAAAGATAGCTCAGCCTTGGACCGCTCGCTCTGACAGCGCTGTGCGCAAGAGGAGGAAAAATAAACCGTTTGCGGAGAAAGGAAGCGAGTTTAGGAGGCACCTGCTACCGGTGACCTACTTTCCCAGCGTGCAGTGCGTCAACACCTGCAGTGCAGGTTCAACTTCAGAGCCGAGAGACTGGCCCGACTGTACTATTCACAAAGCAGGGGAGCGCAGGAGCAGGGAGGGACGAATTCTGAATGACAACGCAGGCAAGTTCAAGCCAGCACACCCGTAAGAGTTGCATAGTGGAATAGTCCTCACAAGACAAACTAGCCTCTAACTAGCAGGGTTGATAACGAGGCGGCGCAGTGGTGTTGATAAGAGATTTGATTATTCAGTGTTTATATGTGCTTAAATGATGCATCAGTCCCAGCCAGTTTTATACAATTGTTTTAGTATATGTAAGATGGTAGTCGTTGGCTTATAAGCGTGTCAACACTGTGTGGGTTTCCTTTAAAACATGAAAGGTCATATTTTCAAAGCGTTTACTCAAGTCTTTAATTAATTTTTTGAAAAGAGAAAACCACCTTATTGATTTTTTTTTTTACAAAACTAATAGCAAACATCTAAGCCAAGTAATTGAAAGCAGTGAGTTTAAAACGACTTTCGATAATTACACCTGCTTCATGAATTCCTTTTTCCCTCTTTAAATGAATCTCATTGTTTTACACCACTGAGAAGTTCAGGAGGAACAGAGACTGCAGACAGACAGGCTGTCTGGGTTCGCACTGGTGGCCTCAGTCATTATTTTTTTTATTTCAATGTCCTCTTAATAGAGGTTTGTGACACGTGCGCCTCCTCCCTCTGCGCTATTTATAGGTCTGGACATCCTTTGCCTGTCTTTCAATTACTTGACAATCTGCTGCTAATCTGAATATTAAAACATGTCCGCTGGCACTTCAGAGACACTTCAGAGGCTGGTCATTATTTACAGCTTCCCAGCTCCCCCAGACTGCTCCCACTTGACAGCCTTGACGCCCTGTCATCGCCATCAATTCCCATTATTGGAAGCCAGTTTGACCCACAGAGTAATAAATCCAGAGACTACTGTGTAGGCTTCAGAGTTTACAGGCAGTCCTGGCTGAACTTGCGTTGCTACGAGCCAGCTAGGAATCCAAATCCTTTCTTCTTCTTCTTCTTCCTGGTTTTATTTCAAGCCTCACATATTTTATGATCAACTTAAAACTTACATTTACTACTATTTAACATCTCATCCGCAGGATGGAGCACAAGGAGGTTAAGTCACTTGCTCAGGGTCACACAGTGAGCCAGTCAGTGGCAGAGGTGGGATTTGAACTGGTGACCTGGACTTTAACCACTGGACCACACTGCCTCTGTTGCCACTGCCTCCAATAATATGATATGCATGGTTAATTACAAGTTTAACATTCTAAGAGGTGTGTAACATTTTTGTTTTGCAGTGTAATATATATATTTATATATATATCCAAACAACTGTGTGTGTGAGAGAGAGAGAGAGAGAGAGAGAGAGAGAGAGAGAGAGAGCATTATTCTCCAATTGAAAATACCAGTTAACATTCACGTCTGAATCTACAGAATACTTGATGCCAGCAGAATCTACCAATGAATCTGCTTCCCTGTCTGTACTACATGTTACATTGTTGTGCTTGTGAGTTTAACTGCACGCTAATTTGATTCCTAGTAAAATGTGAAACTGATCTGGGTAATTGAACAGAACCCATCCCGACTCCCCCTCATCTTGTGACTGGCAGCTCTACAGCAGCTCAGTGCTCACGTATGGCGTGATTAAAAGCTGTCATTACTATGCAGTGGGCGTTTGCTGTCTGCATTCAGACATGGTCGCTATGCTGTGTAACTACTGTATCATTAACTCTTTGGGCTCTTCTTTGGGAGAGAATGTAAACAAGGAAGTGAGTTCAGGCTTTCAGACTGACAATAATAATCCTCTGTAATCCTTCTGGAATATTGCTTTTCTGTTCATACAGCTGCATCATACATGAAGCTGAAAGTCTCCTGCATCTTGCCATGCCTACACACGTGCTTTTAAGACAAATGCACCATGGTGCATGCTGGCAACATGCCATTTCACCCAAAGAAAAATACCAAGAAATGCATTGCAGTTTCTAAGAAATAGACAGAGAGAGAGAGAGAGAGAGAGAGAGAGAGAGAGAGAGAGAGAGAGAGAGAGAGAGAGAGAGAGATGGCAAGCCAGAACAGGTGAAGGTGAACGGTTCTGTCAGGCAGAGCTGGGAATGTGCACAGTAACGTCCCAGGAGAGCAGTGGTGACGTCAGCCAGTGGGCCTCGACTGCGAGCGGCGAGCAGAAGGGGACCCTTTGAAATATGAGCCTCCTGTCTGCCTGCCTCATTGAGGAAGAACAGGAGGAAAGAGGAAAGCTTTGGGGAACAAGAAAGAGAAACAAGAGAGGAGGAGTCCGCAGAACAATGTGTGCATTGCTCCCACCCCTTTTCACTACCCTTAAAGAGTACATAAGGACCTTTTAATTTTACTGTGTTACACGTTCCCATGTGTTGCTACAACTGTTTACGTAAGGTGTGTGTTGTTTTAATTTTTTTTTTTTTTTACATTTTGACCAACTTTTAAATTGCATTCCCTGCCTCAAGATGGCTTTCCATGCACCGCATGGACCTCTCAGAACTACATTTCTCATCATCCTCCTGCTCACATATGTAATTAAGATGGATTTACCAGTGGGCAGGGGGATGATGGGAAATGCAGTTCTGAGAGGTCCATGTGGGTACATGGAAAGCCATCTTGAGGCAGGGAATGCAATTTAGAAGTTTAAAAAAGTAGTCAAAATGTAAAAAAAATAATAATACACACACCTTACGTAAACAGCTGTATCAACACATGGGAACGTGTAACACAACTAAATAAAAAGGTCCTTTGAGATTGACCCAAATGTTTTTCTTGTGTAGCTCCATTTGTTTAGTTTTGCCCAATAAAAGGAATCATTTTACAGTTGCAATGCATGCCAGAAATAGATCAGCAGTGACCTGTCCCTAAGGGATAACTCTGCATGCCCAGACGGTCGATGTTCTAACAGCCTCAAGGTTACAGGAGTGCAGTACCAGTCAATCCTTTTATGTATTTGTTGACTGCCTGTAAATTCAGATCGGATTTTGCAAACAAAAGCCGGTTGACATCTTTAAAGGTGCTGAAAAGACTCCCAGCTGCCAGCATGATGAACCCTCACAAGCCACAGGTCTTCTCCCACTTAACACGACTCCTCGCATATGCTATAAAGAAACCACAATCCCTCTTCTTAGGCACGGCTCCTGAGAATCTTATTTCAACTCAATCAATGAGGGAGCAGAGGAAGTAAACAGGCAGGGTAATGTCCCAGAGATGGACAAGGAAAGTGCAGACTACCCCCTGAACCCCAGGTGAGGGGTTTCAGCAGGGTAGGGCAGTGTGGGGGAAATCAAGCAAAGTGCTAGTTCTGGCAGGGAACTCTCTTTCACCTTAGATCAGATCACATAAATATCAAGCATGTTTTAAGTGCTTCCTATACCAGACTAAATCATCAATCGAATAGCTAGTTTCTTATTTGTCCCTTGATAAACATTTTTTTTTGGCTTCATCTAACAGGAGAGGGCAGCTATATCCTGCCCCCCAGCCCATGGCTTGCCTATAGCCAGGCTCTCTACTTATCTGCAAGCTAATGTATGGGCAGGTGTACCTCAAAAGAATGTTGTGAAAAATAGGTATATTGTAGTTGTGTAGTCTGTTTTAATAAATAATCTATCGCATTCGTTTTTTGACTAATCTCAGATGAGTGCTTCTCTGTGGATAAATATAGGACACATTAATGTCTTAGTCCTAAAAATCTGTGCTGGGAATACATGAATAGAATTGATTTATTATGAAATATGTATGCAGACAGACCAGCCATTACAAATCTCATCGTCTCTTCTTGAGTCAGAAGTAGAACACCAAACTCTATGGAGACCCCTGGAGTAGATGAAGTGCAAAATCATGTTGTTTTTAATGGTGCCTTTTCTGCAATTTAGAGAACCAAGGGGTCCTGTGCTGTTCGCATTCATTTCCACACTTACATGACACAGCTTTTGCTTTTTTTTTTGCTTTAACCCCCAATAAAGATCAGGCAATACATAGTATACTTCTGTGTATTATTAAGACCCGACACTGTTTAAAAGCATACTGACAGATCAGCAGTATTCCACATCTGACCCTGTTAATGCAATTGTTATTATGTTATTACTTTCAAAATATTTGTTATGATGAAAAAAGTGCATGAATACATTTGAAGGCATCAACGGAGGTTGACTTTTTGTAAATTCAATAGAAAATGGTGTGTCCATTCATGCCTTATATTTGCCTTGTTACTTGAATTTGCACCACACAGCGTTGGGTTAAGTCTCTGCTAGCAGTAAGCCATGCAGCTTGTCATTTTTGACTGCTGATGTAAGAATGTGGGACCTTGCAGTTTAGATGCAATACAAGAGTGATAGGTAAGAAGATTATAGGGAAGTTACAGCTTGTCTGAGCAGCCAAACAAGATTATCTGTGACTGATAGGCACTCAGCAATCTGTAGGGGACATTTCTAAGAATCTCTCAGAGCCCAAAGGTTATTCACCTCGAAGTGTTACATCGAACATGCGCTCCAAGAGCGCAGTGTAAAAACTGTCTATGGTGTAACCCCTCAACTTGGATTAAATTAGGTAACACTTTGCATCAAGTGTCTTTAATTACTATGCATTTGCATAGCAGTTACTTAGTAAATACTGGTGTACTTATACATAATGACAATGTTATTCAGCAGAGTTACAATGTACTTAATGTGTAAATCTCTATATGTAAGTACACAATTGTATCAGAAAAGGGTTCAGGTTTAGACTTTTAGGATTAGGGAGGTAAGGCTAGGGTTGGGGTTAGAGTTAGGATTATATCATGCAACAAAAAATTACACATTAAGCACATTGTAACTACGCATCATAACATTGCAATCACGTGTAAGCATGCATGTATTTACTAAGTAACTACTATGTAAATACACAGGAATTAGAGACAATGCAATGCGTTACTTTAAAGTATTCCTGGTCTACAGCATTGACATGCCCCTCACAAACCTTTGTGAATATCAATGCAAAGTTAACGTGAGTCAATATGTTGTTAATACAAAAGAGGGCTCCCAAGCGTGTCATATACAACTATCCGTAAGACAAAGCCAACAGCATTACAAGGTAGCAGAAATCAACTTCCCTTCAGGTTTTCTGAGGATAACTAGAATCCTGTAGCTTATACCTACGAATACTGTTTTGATTTGCTGAATCCCATTTCAATTCAGTTATAATACCCAGCCTTTGGAAATTATTTATAAATATTTTTTAAACGTGAGCTACATGCAAAAGGCATCCGTGAAAATGTAATGGTATAATCTGGGATCATTTTGAAGGCCTGGAATGTCTATCACTCAAAATCCATTAAAATGTTTCTGGTTGAAAAACACAGAGGACAACAAAAAACGGAGCTGAGGACTATCATGTGATCCTCCGTTGCCACGGCAACTTATCCCAGCAGTCGGCACCAACAAGGCGAGTCACAAGAGATTCTACCACATACTCGTGTTATGGATAATGCAGACATTATCCCGTCCTTCTATATAGAAACACGTGGGCTGTATTCATATAGAATTAGTTTACCAGTAAATGTTTAAGGTTTAATTTCTATAAATAACTGTTGTATATACAGTATATATTCAATAATGTGATGTTTTGTAGTTGCATATTTCTGTGTGTATTGTACACGTTATCCCAATGAAGCAGCACCTAGGTTATATTCTTGATAAGCCAGTGTTATATATAAAACGACACCCACACACATCCTGCAGAAGTTATTTCAAGTCTGTTTCGTGGGCATGAGCTTTTAACAAGTGTTTGGGAACCAGACTGGGCATCCTTGAAAAGTGGCTTTCATTGTTATTTTTTAAATAATTTCTGCGGGGGTTCTTTGTGCTTTTCGTGTTGCTCTATCCCACTGTGTGTTGGTTAAAATAGATAGAAGCAGATCACTGAAGCCCAGGTACACTATCTGAACACAGAGCAGTGGAGCTGTCCACGCTAGCTGGTGCTGAAACCGGACTTACCTTCAACTGAACGTTCAGACATCGCGTTGATTAACCGGAAGTGACGGGTTATTGACATGTTAACCCCCGTTTAACTACCTGAGAGGGATCATTTAACAACACTGTAAACAAAGACCGTATTTCTGCGGTACATTTACCTTAATGAACCTGTATTTGTAGATTAATTCTAGCGTATATTTCCGTATTATTTAAGGTACATCATTTTAAACAAATATTTAACATTGAATAACTTTTTTTTTTTACGTAGGCCGAAAAAGAGCTGGGTTTTTAAAAATGTTATTCTTTATTTCGGTTCAACATTCCGGTTAAGTGGCATGATGATGAAAATTAAGTGAAAATATGAAACTGTTTAAAAAAAAAATGTATTTCTGAAAGTGTGATTATAGCATCATGATCTGTGACTAGTGTCTTATAGTTACCACACAGCACAAACCCCAACCTAACCCTTTTCTGATGCAATTGTGTACTTGCATACAGTATATCGAGCATATATTTACACATTGAGTGCATTGTAACGATGTATAATAACATTGTGATTATTTATGAAATAGCTGCTATGTAAATACACAGTAATTAGAGGCGCAGTGTAAAACGTCACCGTGCAGTTTCGATAGAACTCAGTTCTAGGCTGATTTCAGCACATGATAATGATCATAGGAAGGTACGTGGCCAGCATCTGTTGGCGCGATGGGGCTCCGGCGAGGTGCCAGCATACCGGGGTCCCTGTGCCACTAATGACAGACCTGACTGTGTGCAGCAGTGACATGGCCGATCCCCTTTGGTTGACATTGTAAGAATTACAAGAACCCCCCAAAATCGTGTGTATATTATATTAATTCAGTCACAACAATCCATTTTTTTCAGTTCAGGCATTTTTTCCCCAGGCGAAGCAAAAAAAAAAATATATATATATATATATATATATATATATATATATATATATATATATATATATATATATATATATATATATACACAAAATTAATATTTTATTGCAAAAAAGAAAACAATATTATATTGACGTGTTATAATACATCTAGAGACTGCTTTGAACTGGTTTACTGTGTTATGACATGGCTGTTGAGAAGTGACTGGTCTTGGAAAAAACTCGGTTCTGTGTATACCTCTCACTTACAAGAATAAAACAGCAATAACTGCCCAGCAGCCTAGAATTACATCCGATTTCTAATAGACTCGAGAGGAACATCTGTGTTCTTGTTGACTGTCTCTAAAGGGTGTACGTGGTTTATTACTGCCGTTTGCATTCAGCATTATGGATTGAAATCCTATTGCATCGCAGTTAAAACTCACACACGCACCTTAGACTGACCCCTGTGCACTGCTGAATCACGGCTCTTGGTAAAACCAGGAATGGATGGAACTGCTGTGAGAGCCACACTCCCATCTCTTCAGTGGCCTAACCAATATCGCGTAATAGAATTGCGTTTATGATTTCCCATACTCTTTCCCATGGCTAGCTAGTTGAATGTATGTCCGCTGTCTGAGCTGGTAATCGAATCGATTGATACGATGTAATGAGTAAGAACTAAGGGAATAATTTGTGCTAACCTCCTGCTGAAGACACTTTGTGTTTTAATAGAGCCAGTCTGCAAGTCTACTGTCAGATTCCAGCATGGAAACAATTTCTATCCTTGCATTAAGAGAACATAGTTACTAAACCACGATTTAAAAGAGTATTTGTGAATGAAGCTCATTGGCAATGATTGTCAATGAGGGTTGTTTGAATATATAAAACACTGGATATTAGAGACACGGGGCTGTAGGGATCCCTGGACTTTCTTGCAATTCATATGTAACTGTACATACCCCCGCCCCCACCCACCCTACTTGCACTGAAAAAAAGTACTCTTGAAATATTACTGAAAAACCAGGTGCTATCCATTTAAGTTGGTCTTTGACTGTGAGTCAGCCTTGCGTCAGCCTCTGTGTTGGGTCGAGTATGCCACTCAATGTTCCCTTAGATAACTATATTTGTTCTACCATTGAAAAAAAATCTTTAATGACGCACTGTTCTTAAAACACATATGTATACAAAACACCTGATTGCATTTCCATTTATTTTGATTGTAATAATAACGTGTTTTCCATGTTAAAAAATATATATGTTTGAAAAGAGTTGTGCTATTATTAGCTTTTAATAATAGGAAGTGCAAGCGGGCAGCAATCTTTTGCGTCAGAGAGTGCTTGCACCGCACACTGCATGTCAATTCCTGTAGAGGGTACATGTGATACTTACATCTTGTGCTCAGTTCTGGAAGCCAGGCTTTTAGCTGTGCTGTGAGTAGGTTTACTATGTTATTATACCTTCTTCTCCAGCTTATCTAATTGATTCGCAGAATTCTTTCTATAAGGAAACCGGGCTGTCTTTGTAAGCATCGGGTTAAGGTAAGACGAACGTGAGATCACCTTTATTTATGTCGCTATTGTTTTAGAATCACGGTTGTGTAAATGTGTGGCCGCAGCGTACTGTGCCATTGCTCGGCTTTGGAGAGAACCCTGGTATAAATAAAGATGATGCTTTAGTTAGAAAAGATCGGGTTGCAATAAATAAACGCTCTCGAGCTGATTTTTAAAGTCCAGTACTGTTGCTAGGAAACAGAGTTCACCCTCACCTTGAGCACAGTAGATGCGTTTGATTACCAAAAGGAGATACAGAGTGCATTGCCAAGTGCGTTAGAGAATCTTTCTCTTTAATGCACTGCAATAGCATGGTTTATCCAATTGTTAACAAATAACAACGATGTGTTTTATTTTACGCGAGATTAAATGCAGCTCTGGGGACGGATCGGTTAACCTATTGATCGTTCTGTTAACTGCTGATTGGTTAATGTGGCGATCAGATAGCATTTCGATTAACGGTGCAGCAAGATGTGTTGTGTTTTTGACAGAATCCTCTTTGTCTGTATTGTTTATGTTGTTGAGTCGCGTCCCTTTTGACCTTGAAGCCTGTGCATGATTCAAGCCTGAAGCACTCTGATTCACTTACGCTCTTCATTGTTAAGATTACAGCGTAGGTGGCGATTATTGGTGTATCAGACAGTTTTGATTCGTTGATAATGAGCCGTGCGTCTGCCCTAGCGCATGCATACTCCAATGACCGCTGTGCTGTATTGTGATATAGTTTAAAAGAAGACCCGTGTACCGTTACTGGCAATACGAGCACCACGTTTCATTCATATACATTCATGGCGATTTGCAGCTTGTTGTATATCATGAACAGAATAACAACCTTCACATTTAATACCACACCTGAACACACGGGTGCATCGTTGCTGACAAACATGCACGGTGCTGTTTTAATGAATGGACGAGCTTGTATCAATCTCTGGGCTCCCCTGGTGAATCTGGGGAGCGGAGATGGCTTGCTTGCTTGCTTGCAGCTGTGAGATCACCACTTCAAGCTTGTGGATTCGTTAACAAGGCGAGTCCATGGCACGTTTGACCTATAACCCCAATCAACTCCTTTGTTGCGCAAAGAAGCAGTCGCTACCTCGCCGGTTGGCTTAATTTGGTTAACGGCTTAGCAAATGGCTATTGCATTACAATTGTAAGTCAATTAAGAGACACCCGTGATCTGTAATCTTGTCACTGCAGTGTTAAACCTCCTGATAAACCACTAGTTAATTGCTCTCATGCACCCTTCAACAAAACAATCATATTTGTCGATGAATGAATCTATTTGCGGGTAAGCAAGTACCAGAGAGCGCGTTTACAGGGATAGAATTAATTTACATATAGATAGGCCCAGATATCACCCGCTTGCTAAAATGCGGCTGCACTGAAGACGCCGCGGTACCAAAGGCAGGGCATTGAAGCATTCAAGAATCTTCTCATGCTAAAATTAGATTTGATCTACATCGATATGTTATGCTATAGCTGGCCTTTCAAGATATGATGAGATAACCGATCGTTTTTAAAGGCCATTTTCTTTTGTCTAAATTTACAACTTCTGTTACCGGGCCTAAACCAGTGTGTCCCTTTCAGTCCATTCTAGTATAGTCCCTTGTCTAGGCCATGGTCCTAATTAATGCATTGAGTAGACCATTAGAGCATTGCTCCAACCTGGTCTTAATTCTTTAATTAACCTAGGGGTCAAATTAAGTAATTAAAGCGCTGGTTGGACTAAGTAACATGGTTTTGAACTCACAGACTTCCACACGGCCCACAAATAACACGGGATGAACACATTGAACATGCGCGAGCCATTGTCATTCACAGCACGTTTTCAACACGTGACAAAATCTCATTATTTAGGTACTGTCCATAGAGCAAAAGTCCCATCACTTGATTTACATTGGAAACAAGCGAAAGTTGCGCCCCTAGCGACTGATAACAGCAACCCATTCCTTTCCATTTAATGTTATCTCACTTTATGGCATTAATAACAATTAAGTTAAAGACGCAAGTACAAAAACGATTATATAAAACACATGTACTTGTCATGTTTAATTTGATGTTGTTTATCAGATAACATCTTTGTAGTGCTGATACAGTCTTTGGTTCACTGCATGTATATAGTCATCCATGCATTATGAAATTACAAGATGCTGTACACCTTTTTTTAATTAGACTTATTACAAGCACAGGCTGTTCAAAAGCGAACAGCCTATATTTAGGCTTGTTAATACAGGGATACTTCTCACCAGAACGGATGATGATGATGTTGTGAGTTCTGTACACTGAGCCCTGAATTAAATCAAAGCTGTACTTTATAATGGCTAGGGTACCACCATCATTTTATTTGAATCCAGGCCAGAGTTCAAGAGCACATGACTCGTTTGTTAGTGTGTCTTACTAGTGTTGAGCTGAAGGTCAGAAAATACATCAACTGGACAGGTCTAGGAACACATTACCACATTGCTTACTAGGGCTGAGTATTGCTCTAATTCAGGGGTGTCCAATCCCAGTCCTGCAGGGCCAGTATTCCAATCCAGGTTTTACAGGTACAATGAAGATAATGAACTACTTCAGGGTCTGGATGGAGGTGTAATTGGTTGAATTAAATATAGAACCCGGTTGGAACAAAGACCAGGAGTGGAAGCACCACTCTAATTGACCACCCCGACTCTAATTCATTTGAAAGGGTTTTGAATGTGCAAAGGGTTCAGGCTACGCTTTTCACTCATTCACAGCAATAGCAGTGACCTTCTTTGAGTCCTTTTTTTTCATCTGGTTGCTATGCAAAAGGAAAAAGGTTGGTTGAAAGCGAGGCAATGCTTTGATGTCATGTTTGTAAGTCAGCGTCTTTTCTTATCACAGTACTTTCATCTTTAACATGCAATACAAAGCAAATTGTCCACCTTATTAGGATATAAGTCCTAGAGCAGTTAGTTGTTTGGTAGTTTTGCAAGATAGCTGGAATGAAATATCAATTAGTCATTGAAAAGTACACAGTAGTCCGAGTGTCTGTATCTCAGACTGCTAATGAAATCCAGGACACGTGTTTTATGGGTTTTCAAGGAATGGCAGGTATCTCAGTGGACACATAGTGAGCAGAATAAACATATTTTAAATGTAATTCATATATAAATAAATGTCCGCCCTTGCGTATGCTGTGACGGCAGTGTCTCCTGTTTTGTCTTTGTGTTTTGATGCATGGCTTTCCTCAGACTGTGTTTATCTCTCAGTCGATACATGGAAAGGAATCATGAGCCTGGGAATGGGAGAAACTTGACAGGAGGATCAGAAAAAGATTTTTTTTCTTCGCCTTTGCAAGTAGATTTAGCTTTTTTGTTATGAAGTATAGCATTGTACTGTACAATTATACCTGAACTCACTGAAGGGAGTAATAGCAAGCACAGAATGCCATTTAAACCCCCCAAACATATGGAAAGCTTCCAAAGGTGTTCATGCAGGATATTTGGGGAATTTTGTAATTGATTAGAGGTAAACAGGGGCACCTGTTGGGAGACAGAAGTCATCCTCACATCCCAGCAGTGGATTAGCTGGGAACACACTGGTGTAGAAAGGAAGGGTGTCGCTGTGCAGATTAAGCAGGGAGCTGAGGGTTTTGAAATGCCATGTTGCTTAGCAACCTGACAGATACTGCCACCAGTATATCTCCTAAAAGATATTCTCCTTTTTTTTTTGGTCTAGTGTGTATAATATTAGGGCAGAATAGAAAGACACGTTAAGGCAAGTAAGATGGTGTGGATTTTTTAAGTCTATCAGTAGACCCTCTACTATGTTAATAAGGATCTGACCTATAATTCTGTGCATCTCTTGGTTGTTATGTATAGCAAGTTGTAGTGCAGGGATGGAAATAAGACTCCCATTCCATCGCTGGTTGATCCATTTCAGCTTTTCCTATGTTTAATAAGACACACCTGAGCTTGTTACCTATACACAATGGCTAATCAAGCTACTAGTTAAACCTGGAATGGGTGACACTGCTGCGCAGTGGGGGGTGACGGGGGTGGGGGGTGTAAAGCAAGTTGCTCTCAGGGCAGGACCGTGTCGAAGGGGGTCCTGGAGTGACAGTGAGAAAGGAAGAGAGATCTCACACTCTCCCTCTTGTCCTTTATCTGCCCTTCCCTTATGCGCTCTGACTAACCACTGACATCCTACACTGTCATGAATATTTACACAGAGCATCAGCTCCTCATGGGCACCATCTGGGAATAGCTTTGATGAAATAAGCTGGCGATTAGTTTCAATGAATCATCACACCATAAAGACTTAGCAGCCCAGTAAATGTCCTTACCAAATAATCTTCATCGGCCGTGCAGCTACAGTGCCACCTGTTATGCCAATGCAATGGTTCTGTGCCAAGGGGCAGTGGTAGCACCCAGCTACTCCACTGTATTCATTGTTTGACATCAATGGCATCCCAGTGGCTTGAGCCTCTGCTTAGAGGATGCACCATCGAAGTTCAGGAATTACTGGTTTATCCAGTTACAGCCATCTTCATGAGTGAAAGGGTCATTCATGTAGTGCTCTAGGAGGAGGCATAGAAACTAGAGACACTCAATATAAAGTGTTTGCCATTGCTGTTTCATTGCTGCCTTTGCTTGCTGTTGAGAAGTCTTTATCACGTGCTACGTCTACAACTCCCCCGTTTCCTCTCTCTCTCCTCCTAGGAGCTTGCTTTCCCTGTCATACACAAATACAGAAATCTCAATTAAGAGATTCCCCAGTTGAAAAGTATAATTAGATATGTTGGTACTGGCCGGATCCTGTAGCATGCAAGCCCTGGGGGTGACAACACTCACTCCAAGAGCAAAAACGAATGAAGGAAAAGATCAATTCAAATGTAAAAGCAAAAAAGAGTTTAATTGTGACCTTTTGGTTCTTATGGTTGTCCTCCAAATATTGTTTGTTTGTAGCACTACTGGTACTGCAACTGCCACTGCTCCTACTAATACTGTAAAGTCTGCTGTGAAGTAAACACCTAGAGATTAATGAGCACAATATCATCATTTTTATCTTCCTCCTGCAGAGACACAACGACGAAGACGAAAACCAACAAGCAGAAAAAAAAAATAACCCCAGAAAACTCCCCGGAGCTGTCTGTTCTGTTTCAAACAAGCCAGCAAGCCGCCACATTGTCCCAGCATCCCTTATCGCTGTAGGTTTTAGGATCTGGTTGAGTTCCGTGTCCCAAATGCCTAAAAACAGCAAAGTGACGCAGCGCGAGCACAGCAATGAGCACGTCACTGAGTCCGTGGCTGACCTCCTGGCCCTTGAGGAGCCTGTGGATTACAAGAGCAGTGTGCTGAACGTGGGGGGCGTGCCACCGCCTCCGTGCAAGAACAAGGGTGTGGAGGAGCCCCAGGACCCGGGAGAGGAGCGGCCAGCCTGGAACAGCAAGCTTCAGTACATCCTGGCCCAGGTGGGCTTCTCCGTGGGGCTCGGCAATGTGTGGCGATTCCCCTACCTGTGCCAGAAGAACGGAGGAGGTGAGGGAGCAGCTGTCTCCACTGGGGATCATTTATCTTGAGATCATTTATCTGGTGGTCTCAAGCGCTCGTTAAGGACATGCAAATACATGTCTTATAAATGTTAGGGATGTGCTTCTCTTGTTCACAGCCCTCCTAATAAATCTGGTATGCCGAGGTCACAAGATAAATCTCCTTTATATTAGATTTTCTGACCCTGAATGAGTCATCATATACATCTAGAACATTGACAAGTCAATATCAGAGTCTGCTATATTTTATAATGCAATACTGCCTCCCCAGAGCCAGATAATGTTAGTGAGCTGTTAGTTATCGTGGAGACTGTACCTGCAGTAATGTTAGGTTTTGAAAGGCAGGCGCAAGAGAATTGTGGTGGTTGAAGAAAACAGCCCCAGTGTTTCTCGTTTTATAAACACTGCAGCAATTACTTTGCGAATGTCATGGTAGACAACAGCCTTCCGTTACTAGCGAGAAGATTGTTATCTCTTTCAACGATCTCTGCACGACTGCCAGCTCTGACCTGCCAGTAAGTAATGGCCAGTGCTGGGATTTCTGTGTTCTCAGCTCAGCTGCTAATTTGCCCCTTGTCACACAATTAGGAGCAGATTAATGGAAAGTCTAGTTCAAGCGGTTTGCCTGCCCTGAGCATCTCCACTCATCTGTGGGACACAGGCCGCTTCTACGCTGGGAAATAAGGAAATAAAATACACATGCCCCCCCCCCCGCCCGCCCCAAAGCAGCCAGCTCTTAATGGCTCCCTCTGATTGATTGTAATGGGATCTGGGAACTCAATGTTTGTTGGACTGGAAGGCAAGTTGGCTGAAGAACCTGTTTTCTTTCTTTCTTTCTTTCTTTCTTTCTTTCTTTCTTTCTTTCTTTCTTTCTACATCTTCCTCTTGTAATTTGTATTTTTTTTAAAGATGCCATTTAAAATACAAGTACATTGACTACATGGAATTGCACTGTATTTATGATTTAACAAAGGCACTTGATCCCTTTTGTATACAGGAGTGTAGCTCATCGATGCCACTGCTTTACTGTGCCTCGTTGTACTGTAATTCATATGTTAAGTTGGATGACATGTTTAATGAAAAAAACAATTGATTGTTTTTTTTTAATAGAATCCCAACAGCTTATGGCTCAATCGCTTGAGCCTGTCCCATTATTTTTTAATTAGCCTCTTTCTCTGTGCATGATTCAAGGACTGGAACTGACTGGGCCGCAAGGAAGGCCTTGGTTCCAGAAGTCAGATGGCCCTCTTGACAAACTCCTTCCTCACTGTGGTTATCGATGCATCCTCCCAATGCCATGCTTTTAAAATGAACAGTTGGGAATGTGTTTTTGATTAAGGAATATGGAGGGGGGCACTAAGAATAGAAAACTGCTTTGCATTGATTTGATCAATCTGTGCCCTGCAGGGATAAGGGCTTTATTTATATGGCGTTTACAGTGCTAGGGAATCACTCCCCAGTGTAAAATACAGTGGCTTATCCAGGCAGGTAACAGGTTTATCATATCAAAGCTCAGTTGGCCCCTCTTCTCCCAGCCTCCAGTTCTGGAGGTGTGTGATGTTAGTGTTCATGAATTTGTCAGCTTGTGAAGGTCTCCTGTCCGTACAGTAAGAAACAGAGTGAGATGTAATGTGGAGTCCGATTTACCTGGGAGCCCCGGCTCACTGGCGGTCTTCCCGCTCGTTGCAGGAGCCTACCTGATCCCGTATTTCATCCTGCTTATCATCATCGGGATCCCGCTGTTCTTCCTGGAGCTGGCAGTGGGGCAGAGGATCCGTCGGGGCAGCATCGGGGTGTGGAACTATGTGTGCCCGCGACTCGGGGGCATCGGCTTCTCCAGCTGCATGGTGAGAGGGGGGCTGGATTCTCCTTCTTCTCCTATGTTATTTTATATATATATATATATATATACTGTATATATATATATATATATATATATATATATATATATATATATATATATATATATATATATATATATATACGCACTGTGCTCAGTCTAGTGTGCAGTAAATAGATGTCACGCAGGGGAGCTGAGCAGCTATAAATACATTTTAAAAAGCCCAGCTTAGAAATCCTGAAAAGAACATATTTAAATTATTAACTGCAACCTTCACTGTTGCACAGCATCGAATACAGAATTTCAGGCCAACTGGAACATTGTTTTGCATTTAAATGCCTTTGTTTTATATCCAGCCAGTACAGCATGATATTCAAATATTATTATTAGTTTAATTTAGCAGACACCTTCATCCAAGGCGACTGACAGAGACTAGGGCGTGGGAACTGAGCATCAGCTGCAGAGTCACTTACAACTACGTCTCACCCGAAAGACGGAGCACAAGCAGGTGAAGTGACTTGCTAAGGGTCAGTGAGTGAGCCGGGATTTGAACCGGGGACCTCCTGGTTACAAGCCCTTTTCTTTAATCACTGGACCACACAGCCTCCTAGGTGGGTAGCCCAGTTAAAATGATTGAGTCAGGCTGGGAGCTCTATAATCTGCATGAGTAATCACTCAACACCCTGCCTCCCTCAACAGCGTCTTGGAGTCAAACTGTAGGGACATGAAGAAAGCAGGCTGAGATGTGATCGTGTGTGGGAGCGTGTGTAGTGTAGTGCAGCTTGTCAGCCCTGTCCTGGATCTGGTACAGCAGCACTTCAATCTAATCCCTGGACTCCTCCTTGCTCCCCCTGCAGGTGTGCTTCTTTGTGGGTCTGTATTACAACGTGATCATTGGCTGGAGCATCTTCTATTTCTTCAAGTCGTTCCAGTACCCCCTGCCCTGGAGCGAGTGCCCCCTGGTTAAGAATGGATCACTGAGCAGTAAGTGTGAGAAACCGAGGAGAGCCCTATATAGGCAATGAGAAAAGTGTACAGATCGAAATTCCACCTGAAGCAAAGTACCGCAGGATCAGCTATTATTGAAACCCTACTATTAATTTTTTTTTTAAACAAAATGTTTGCCTAACTCCCCCCCCCTTGTTGCTATTCACCTTTCATTCTCCATACCAATGAAATGCAAGGATTACACTAGAAACAAACAAGACATGCAAGTCTGATACAAGTAAGGAGTTCATGCATACCTTGCACAAAACTTGATTAGCTCAAAGTCCTTGAGCGATCCATGCATCCCTTGCATCGCCCTGGTATACTTTGTGTCACACTTGCTTTAATCTTGTATTGAGTTGCATGATCCTTGCGTCTCTTTTGCTATGGGTCAGGCAGGGTGTTCTGTGTCATTGTCCAGATATCGGATGCTTTGCGTTTTTAGGTTGCGTTTCCGTATTCCAATGCGGGGCCCTCTAAGGCATGTGGGAGGACTGCAGGTTTACTGCTTACTCTGAATGACAGCTGTTCTCTTGTGTGTGAAGCTGCTTCTCCCTGCAGCTCAGCCACCTGACAAACCCAATCCATCACCAGCCCAGGCTCCCTGGAATAAGCCACGCTGCAGGGACTCTATCTTGCAGTCCCAGCATGCAGGATGCATTCGCCTGAGAGCCGCTGTGCGTTGCCAGTCATACCCCCAAGGCGTGTGATCATGCCAGCTCTCGGAAATGAAGCCAGGTTGTTTTGGTCAGTACATGGATGGGCGACCTTCGGGGAAAGCAAGTGTCTCTGTGTATGAAGGGCTGCTGGTGGCTTCATATGGTGGCTAAGCATAGTGCTGCTATAGAAGGGCATTGCCCCTTATTTACCTTAAGCAAAAATAGATCCACTGTTACCATTTAAACATGCGACATACACATAATGGCACTTATAAGTAATCCATTGTTTCCGTTAGTTCTGAATGGCGCTAACACAACCTAATAAATGACTGTGCTGTCAACTTGCTGAGCACACTGACACAGTTTTTTTTTTTTACTTTAAAAAAACAATACAATAGCAAAAACCGGGACGGTTGAATCATTTTGCTTCTGATGGAAGTCTTTTCAACGGGACGTCTGGTAACCCAAATCCTCCTCCCCCCCCCCCCTCCAGCTCATACTGCCCCCCCCCCTCAAGTGTTCATTCTCCCCACTGTCGTCCGCAGTCGTGGAGCCGGAGTGCGACAAGAGCTCGGCCACCACCTACTTCTGGTACCGTGAGGCGCTGGACATCTCCAACTCCATCTCAGAGAGCGGGGGGCTCAACTGGAGGATGACGCTGTGCCTGCTGGCAGCCTGGATCGTCGTGGGCATGGCCATGATCAAGGGGATCCAGTCCTCAGGGAAGGTGAGCTGGGGGTAGCGGCCCGGGATCACTTCCAGGGCTTGATGCGTTTTCCCAAGAAAATAACTTTACCTAGCGTGCTGTCGTCCCACATGGTATGACTTTAAAATCAAGAAATGGGAACTGCACACAGGATAATGCAAGTGTTAGAGTTTGTGCAATTGTCGCTTTGGCTTTAGTCACGTCAGGGTATCTAATGAGTTCCTTCTGCCTCCCTCCTCTGCAGGTTATGTATTTCAGCTCTCTGTTCCCTTACGTGGTGCTCCTCTGTTTCCTGGTTCGAGGGCTGTTGCTGAGGGGGGCTGTGGACGGCATTGCCCACATGTTCACACCCAGGGTGAGTACACGGAGAACCTCTTTCCCGCGGGACAAGCCTCCCACAGACACCTCTCAGAGTGAGAGTCAAGACCACAGACAGCGCGTTACCGCCCTCTAGTGGTTGCTTCCATTTTTAATTTCCAAAGCTTTATTTAACAGTTTTGTCCTCTTGTGTGGTTAAATGCATGCTTCTCAAGAGCATCTGCGCATTGAAAAAAAACAAACCGTAAATCACAATTTTAAAGTACTTATTCCTAACCTGATCAGTTTGCAAAACTGTTATTCAGCTCCCCAAGAGGGACCACTGAAATATAGTTCCACACATCACGATGCTTCAAGTGTGGATCCTGTACCTGCTATAACGAGTCACTGGCGTTTTCTCTATAGCTGTTGTGAGCTTGAGAACTCAGAGCCAGGCAAAGGCAGATATTATTAATTAGTGATTTAGTGATTTTATCCAAAGCGACTTACAGAGACTAGGGGGTGAACTATGCATCACAACTCCTGCTGCAGAGTCACTTACAATAGGACCTCGGTTTTACGTCTCTTCCGAAGGACAGCGAGTTGAATTAACAGTGGTGGTTCGGGGGAAATGAATTGAGGTGAATGTCGCTGTTTGACTGCGGCCGGGCTGGGTCTCGTTTCAGCTGGAGAAGATGCTGGAGCCGCAGGTGTGGAGGGAGGCAGCCACGCAGGTGTTCTTCGCCCTGGGGCTGGGCTTCGGGGGCGTGATCGCCTTCTCCAGCTACAACAAGCAGGACAACAACTGCCACTTCGACGCAGCCCTCGTCTCCATCATCAACTTCGTCACCTCCGTGCTGGCCACGCTCGTCGTCTTCGCCGTGCTCGGGTTCAAGGCTAACCTCATGAACGAGAAGTGTGTCGTGGAGTGAGTACCGCCGTCCCGGCCACCAGGGGGAGCCCTCTCCTCATCCTGGAGCTCACACAAGAGCAGAGCTTGTCAAGCGTTCTGTTTAAAAAGAGCCGGACCCTCCGGTGACCAGGGAGTTATTAAAGAGAAAATAGAATGTGTCATAAATAAGTATTTAAGGAATGTGGAATTTAACAGTGTGCTGAAGTTTAGTTACGTGCCTAATAAACAGTCAATAGACGTGCATTATTGGAGCTCATAATTCATAGGTGTGCTGAGTATGTTTTTTTGAGACTTGGTTGTTTCCTGCAGCTCCTGTAAAAAAAAGATATGTATATAGATTTCCATGTCATGATATTTCAATGACTGACTGTGTAATCATAAATCAGACTGCTGTTTTACACTGTAGCCCGTCCTGGGTTTTTCTCTCAGTTTTATCCATACCAACTCGTTCACACAGTAAACACAGTTGAAAAATGATCTTGAAGAACAGAGTTAAAACCACTTGGTAAATAACTGCAGTGTTCCCTGGCCCTCTGCAGCAATGCTGAGAAGATCATGGGATACCTGAACTCCAACGTTCTGAGCCACGACCTGATCCCCCCGCATGTGAACTTCTCTCACCTGACGGCGCAGGATTACACAGAGATGTATGGCGTGATCCGGACGGTGCGTGAGGGCAGCTTCTCTGAGCTGGGGCTGGAGCCGTGCCAGCTGGAGGACGAGCTGAACAAGGTCTGCTGGTCTGGCTTCAATAGCACCGTGGAGTGTTTTAATGCAGGGGCGGGAATGAGGCAACCATTGCACAGCGGTTTGTTTCAATCCTGGTTCTGAGTTTAATGCGACACACCTGAGCTTGTTACCTGTACGCTGTGGTTAATGAAGCTCATTGTGCAGCCAGGAATGGGTGAAACTGCTCTGCAAGAGGTCATGTTTCTGTTCTGTAATGATCTCACTATCTCTCTGTCTCATTATCTCTCTGCCTCTCTCTCTCACCATCTCTCTCTCTTTCTCCCTGTCTCCCTGTCTCTTCTCTCTCTCTCTCTCTCTGTCTCTCTCTCTCTCCCTGTCTCTCTCTCTCCCTGTCTCTCTTCCTGTCTCCCTGTCTCCCTCCCTGTCTCTGTCTCCTTGTCTCTCCCTCCCTGTCTCTGTCTCACTGTCTCTCTCTGTCTCAGGCTGTCCAGGGGACAGGGTTGGCATTCATCGCTTTCACAGAAGCCATGACGCACTTCCCAGGCTCCCCCTTCTGGTCGGTGATGTTCTTCCTGATGCTCATTAACCTGGGGCTGGGCAGCATGATCGGCACCATGGAGGGCATCATCACTCCCATCGTGGACACCTTCAAAGTGCGCAAGGAAATCTTCACGGGTACGACACAGCAGAACCCCATCCCAGAACATCATCCCAGAACCCCATCCCAGAACCCCACCCCAGAGCACCATCCCAGAACTCCATTCCTGAACACCATTCCAGAACCCCATTCCAGAACCCCATCCCCGAACACCATCCCAGAAACCCTTCCCAGAACCCCTTCCCAGAACACCATCCCAGAAACCCTTCCCAGAACACCATCCCTGAACACCATCCCCGAACCCCATCCCAGAACCCCAACCCCCGAACACCATCCCAGAACTCCATCCCAGAACACCATCCCAGTTATAGAGCCTTCGCCTTGTTGTTTTCAACCTCTTTGTGCATTGACCTTGTTGATCAGTACCTCCCTGCTCTGTCTCCCCCACTCCTCCCACAGTGTGCTGCTGTAACTCCCTGCTCTGTCTCCCCCACTCCTCCCACAGTGTGCTGCTGTAACTCCCTGCTCTGTCTCCCCCACTCCTCCCACAGTGTGCTGCTGTAACTCCCTGCTCTGTCTCCCCCACTCCTCCCACAGTGTGCTGCTGTAACTCCCTGCTCTGTCTCCCCCACTCCTCCCACAGTGTGCTGCTGTAACTCCCTGCTCTGTCTCCCCCACTCCTCCCACAGTGTGCTGCTGTAACTCCCTGCTCTGTCTCCCCCACTCCTCCCACAGTGTGCTGCTGTAACTCCCTGCTCTGTCTCCCCCACTCCTCCCACAGTGTGCTGCTGTAACTCCCTGCTCTGTCTCCCCCACTCCTCCCACAGTGTGCTGCTGTAACTCCCTGCTCTGTTTCCCCCACTCTTCCCACAGTGTGCTGCTGCAGCTTAGCCTTCCTGATTGGCCTGCTCTTTGTCCAGCGCTCAGGGAACTACTTTGTCACCATGTTCGATGACTACTCCGCCACGCTGCCCCTCACCATCGTTGTCATCCTGGAGAACATCTCTGTGGCCTGGTTCTACGGGACAGAGAAGTAAGAGGTTTACATCCGAGCACAGGGCAAGCACAGCATCCCTCGACCCACCCGGGCTAGTCTATTCACAAAGCCTTCAGTTCACTAACAAACACTAGAGCCACACTACTTGTATAGGGTTAGTAATTATTATAAAGGATTCCTGAGCACTGAAATGGGAATGGATTAAATAGTGGAGCAAATGCTGGAGAAGTATGACTTAGAGTGGTAGCGATGGCCAGCTATAATAACGGTGAAGTATGATGCGATATGCAGTTTAGTTCATCTGTCCTGCACTCTCTGCTCACTAGAGGGCATCTGACTAGAAACTGGATTGCCACAGATTACTACTGAAATACCATGTTTCACCAGCAGGTGTCACACGCTGACGATCAGGTCACTATAAAAGGCCATTTTCTGAAAATAAATACAACACGTTATTTCAAACTGTGGCCAACGAGATATGTTTAATACACTGCAGCTTAATGTTTTGTCCTTCAGATCAGTAAAATAAATCAATATCTATGTTTCTATTGCGTTTATTGCCCTTTATCCTAACCTAGAAGAAATATCTCAAACAGCTTATAAGTGGTTAATAAATTTGCCCGCATATTGTAATCGATAGTCAGCCCAGTGCATTCTTGCCGTGTTCAAAGTGAAGGCATGTAAATGTGATTGCAGTACAGGCTGGCACTGCAGTCCTGTGAGAGCGTGCTGCCTGCATCGAGCGTTTGTCTTGATCTTGATGTGCAGGTTCATGCAGGATTTAACGGAAATGCTGGGGTTCCGGCCGTCCTGCTTCTATTTCTACATGTGGAAGTACGTGTCTCCCCTGTGCCTGGTGGTGCTCATGTTCACCAGCATCATTCAGATGGGCCTCAGCCCTCCTGGGTACAGCGCCTGGAACGAGGAGACGGTGAGCCAGTTTCAAAGCATGCATTAACATGGGAGCCGGGCTCGTCTGCACTTGTAGTTTTAGAGCTTTGAACGTCCTTTCCTCCCTGTCCCCCTGCAGGCTAGTGAGCGGTTCCAGAGCTACCCCCCCTGGGCGCTGGGGATGTGCTTCACCCTGATCACTCTGGCCATGCTGCCCGTGCCCGTGGTCTTCGTCGCCCGCCAGTTCCACCTGCTCTCTGACGGCTCCAACACCCTGTCCGTCTCCTACAAGAAGGGACGCATGATGATGAAGGACATGTCCAACCTGGAGGACAACGACGAGACCCGCTTCATCCTCAGCAAGGTGCCCAGCGAAGCCCCCTCCCCCATGCCAAACCACCGCTCCTACCTGGGGCCCGAGGGCCCCTCGTCCCTGGAGACGACCAACACCAGCCCCAACGGCCGCTACGGGACCGGCTACCTGATGCCCACCACGCCAGAGTCCGAGCTATGATCGTTAGGTTAGCACGTGGCATTTCCCTTACCAGCAAAACAGGCTGCAGTATTCTGGACACAGTAACCCATCAAAGCTGCCCTACAGCCCTGGATTCTGAAAGACTCCGATCAGCGCATCTTTTTAATGATCTCTCTTAGTTCTCTTATTCGAGCTCCTGATTGAATGATTCCCGTGAATAAGGGGGTCGTTAAATACTGGAGACCTCATTGGGACTAACCTGGAGTGAATGAGACACTACTTAGATCATTAAAATAGACCCCTTGTTCTTTTAGAAAAGGGTATGGTTATTGCAAGCATATCTGGACAGTTGGATTCAGATGTAGCTGTTAGCGTTAGTGTGCCTGTGTCGTGTCTTACTCGTTTTGTAACATTACCACTTACTGTTTCGTTCACACAGTACGGTGCACGTGGTATTTTAACATGATAATCTTGTTTAGTCTTTAACACAGGTTTCGTCTGGTACGTTCGTTGGGGTTGCTGTCGGAAACTCTTTTGCAGTATTACTACGTCAGAGTGCTGCCGCACAAAGTTACTGTCTCCAGAATACTACGCCGTACTGCAGTTCACGGGGGACACGCTGCGGTGTTTTTGTAAGGGTTGGTTTGGAGGGAGAGGGAGGGACAGGAGCCCTTCTCCTCTTTCTATTTCCAAGTCCAGTTGTAATATAATAAATACGTAGCCTCCAGATAGTAGGAGATCAACCATTAATGCCCCCCGAAGGGTCCATTCTGTTTGGTGTCTGTTAGTTACTTAGATAATATGCTAACCACTCTCACAGGATCCACTGCCACATGGTGTGCTTTAAGGGTGGAGCAATCCTAACCTCGTTCCTTCTGCAGCTTCCACAGCCCAAGCCTCTGGTGACTTTGCAAACGCAATGCAGAGCCCATGTTGTGAAGCGCAGTTCAGTGACGACATGTGCTTTATAATTTCACTTCACTGGAGTGCAATACGTTTAATATGATACAGCAGCTTGAAATGATCGATCCATTTATTAACGGTTAAGTGTGATTAACCAGTTGGTGCACTTTATCAAAAACAACGGCACTGGAGTTACTATAGAATTAAAAAAAAAAAATCTATCCAACTACAGGTACAGAATTTAAAATATTCAGAAAATATAAATCCCTTAAATATATTCCAAACAGTGCAATATTCCGCCACCGTAGGGCAACTAACATACAAATCCTCTTACTATACAATAGCGATCACCGTGATTTCCTGATTGCACATTGATATGTATTGCTTTATTAATTTATAAGACGCCGGTACACAATGAAATGTTTGCAGGATGGAGCAGCATTGTAATAATACAGACTTTAGACAAAAGCATTAGCTGAAATATTTATCGTCTTGGTACTGTTGTATAATCCTAACCCAAAGCCAGCCCTCTCCCTAGTTGTTAGCAAACCGACAGCACAGATACAGAAGAAAAGCACAATCATAGCACCTCCCTGGAGATCGCACAATCCAGCACAATCAGTACCAGGAGAGGAGAGCAATCCCAAATAACAGGGGAGCCCCGGAGTCAGAAATCCCAGCCTGCCAGCTGGAGAGAGGGAGCAACACCACCGTGCAGTCAGGATTACAGAAACTGGTGGCTTTGACTCTGAGCACAAATAGATATAGACGGCAATGCCTGACAGACCAAACAGAGCTCATGAATCCAGCCTCACTTAATTAAGCACAGTAAACCCATCAACAGCCTGCAATATACTGCTAAGGACCGCTATATTCTAGCAACTACAGCTGACAAGAATACAGCGGTCCTCTGCACAATGCAATGCTGACTTTGAACCCTGCTTGCTTACTTTTAAAAGACCCGTGCTTTTGCAAAGAAATGAACAAATACAATGAGGCTAATTCCCATGCATTTCCCCTCCACTGTATTCTATGCATTTGCCATGCATCCCATGGCTTACCAGGAGTTTGCCATATTCAGTATAGCACTTATGTATTGCTAGCTTGTTTCAAGGGTCTTTGTAATCTCTAAGACCACGTGCTTTTGACTCCGAAGTACCCACAGTAAACACACACACACGCACGCACGCACGCACGCACGCACGCACGCACATACACAATGCCTTTAAATTCAATTAATAAAATGAAATGGGATATAGAAACTCCAGTGCCATTCCTCTCCTCTTTATCGTGATGCTAGATGCAATGGTAATAGTGACTCAATGAACAGTGTGTATTATATTTCCATGGTTGTATATTTAAGCTGTATATGTCTGTGTACATTCTGTTACATTGATGATGAAGACGATCTGTAAAGTGACAAGGTGAATCTTTTCATCCTCTGTGCTTGTACATATATATGTATATCGTTGTATATTTGGAGATATTTATAGTTGTTTTTTTTTTGTGCCTTTCCTTCGTACCCTGGAGCGGGGAGAGCAGCTGATGCATCGAGACTCATTCCCATCAGAGGGGCGGGGCGGGGGGCGTGGTTTCCACTGAGGGACTGCTGTGATTGGATACATTCTCTCCGCGTTTAGAATCTTTTTAAACGTGTGGTTTAAATCCCCTAGGTGGATCACAGATACGTGGTCTGTCTTGGAGTTGGTTAGATTAAGTTTTAGGGGGTGGAGCATAAACATGCCCCCGAGGCGTGTCCTACATGTCACGTGACACACGAGGTCCTTTCCTCTGATGGGAACGAGACTCTTGGGACGTGTTGTCGAAGCGCAGGTTCCCTCTTCTTGTCCTCATTGTCATGTTGTTGGGGTCACATTGGACCACAAGCAGCGCCTGTTGCATTTCCTCCCGTGCAGCTCCCTGCAAAAAACAGTGATCAGCGCCGTGTGCTGAACCTGCTAACTCAGTATCTGCGCACCCGAGGCACTGTCTGTCCGCCGTGCTGCTTGATACGGAATCTCTTACCTAACTAAGATCGCTCAGTATAGCAGACCACCGCTAATGCCAAGGCAAAATCCCCGTTTCATCTGGTGGATGCGGGTGCAATAGAATCACGAAACACTGGCATGCGTAGCATTGCCTCTTATCACTTTCACGCAGAAAAAACCCCAAAAACTTAATTCAGGAATTCTAACCCCCTGACGTCATGCTTAACCAATCCGATTGCTCGCAGTTCTACCGTTCGCGTGCTGCATTTGTGCCTGGTTGCTGATTGCAGCTGCGCATCAACCGCTGTACAATATCTCCGAATCACAGAGCTACACCGAGAGCCGAGGCATGTGCTGTAGTTGTGGATAACGGCCAGGGAGTGTCGCGTGGGAATAAAGGCTCCCTTGCAGAAAGACATGGGCTATTGTTCCTTTGTTTCCTGGGTAATGTCTTTATTATAGAACGTAGAGCTCAGCAGCCATTTAGGAAGCTCGGTGAATAAAAGAGTTACAATATTTGACCACCAGGTGGCAATGTGCAGCAAGTCAAAATTAGACTTAACATTCAATGGCCCTCCCAATAATAAAATGTATTTTCACCAGCTGCTAGTCGTAAGTGGGAGTGATTGGACTTTTATTGTGCAGTACTGGCAAAGCATCAGTAGTTGATTTATTAAACTCTTCAGCAGCTGTTGTTGTTGTTGTCGGTGTAAGGCAGGGAATGCACTGGGGAAACAGTGCCCCACTGTGGCCAAAGCGTGTAGTGATTTGTGATGTGTCCGTGTTTCCTGCTGAGTTTGTGTGTAGTGCCAGGCATCGTAAAGCACAAGTCTTCAATGAAATCCTGCTGTAAAAGTCAAAGCACAGAAGATCTAGTCCTTTCAAATCAACATGAGTATTCGGTATCTGCGTCTTTTATTATTAAGATTATTGTTATTGTACAGTATTTAAACAATGTGTGAAAAATTATCAATATTACCAAAAAAAGAACCGTCAATAAAGAAAATTGTTGTTCTTATATAAATACCCTGTGCTGTGCTCTTTTTTAAGATACAAAAAGAGAGATGCTGGTTTTCAAATAATAATAATCTCTCCAAATCTATCCAGCCGGTCCCGACAGGATCAATTTACGTGCAAAATGTTTCCATCATACATTATACACGTGAAACCACATCGCCTAAAGACATGAAATCGGAAAGTCGTGTTAATGCTTTGGAATAGACTATACAAGTTAGTGTAACTGATAAACACTGACAAAAAATACCTCTGAAAACCAAAGCAATCAAACAGAATTGAGAACTATAAACACAGAACGAATCCTGGACGCTGTGCAGCAGCCTGCTGGCGCTGGAGTAGCTCTATTAGATTATAACGTCTTGAATCGCTGACAAGAAAAGTGTTCACTTAACGTAGATGCAATATGATAACACCAATTAGGACTGTACTGACAGGCACATTAAGGACTGTACAGTGTACTTAACGACAATACACTTCAAACAGTGGATTTATATAACCAGCAATGACAGCTGCCAAATGCAAACAATATTTTACAAATGGGATTTGCAGAAGACGTAAAGAGGATTGCTGCAGACGATGCTGTCGCTTAAGATCACCCAGCACCTGGTATTTTTGCAGTTAGTAAAGATATTTGCTTATAAGAGTAAATTCCATTAAGAGCACATAGTAAGTACCATAAATGGAGAAGAACGAGTTCAAACAAGTGCAATTGCAAACAATGCAAATATATGGTTTTGTTTAAAGAGTAAAATCAAGTACAAGACACAGAAAATATAGTTATAAACTGAGATTGACTGACTGAGCGTATTAAAGGGGAGCCGCATGTCCCGGGTTTAGCCAAAACAATTGAGCTAATTAAGCTAATCAATACTCCCCTTTAAAGGAAGCAATATTCCAGCTGTGTCAATTTGTGGTAATGAAAGAGATTGTAAGCCACCAGCCAGCCACTGCCGCCTCAGAGGAGTTGACTTCTGGTGATTTCACTCTGAGAGGGCGTTGCAGCTGTGCACTGGCTGCCATTTGAGCTCCATGCACTTGCTTTGAGATTTTTCAATGAATAGAGACATGCAATGCGCAGTAAATGTGTACTTCTGTGTTATTATCACAAGCGAATACTCAAGAAAGGTCAGTCTTTTAAAAAGCAGGAATCAGTCCAGTGGTTTTGGAGTGGCTGAATTATTGATAAGTTAATTGATCAGTTTCTGGACCGTTGCTCTTTTCCCTGCCCTCTCTGCTTGTAATCGCAATGGACATGTACTGGCATTGCTGGAATTGCGCTCTGTTGCAGTGCTGCTTTGTAAAGCACGGTGCAACACACATTGTAACCACCAGATGGCGCTTTTGGACAATAAAAATTAAAATACGGTAGTTAAAATTTTTTGGAAGAGCGTGGCTTACCGTGCAATGGAATGGTATACCTGTATAAAGCGTTATGTGATTGTTTTAGCTGCTGGCTAGATTGCATCGTACATCGTACTAAATTGTGTTGAAAGCCAATTACAAGCAATACAGAGTATTACCATAATGCTATTTACTTCATAATGCCAGCTAATGTTTAATACAGTACATATATTTACTTACATGCAATTGGACAGTTTGGAAATATTTGCTTGCATGTCATTGGAAGTTAGCCAAAGTGAGTCATTTCAAATATGAACAGCTCTTGCTGTGTTTAAAACTATACTGACATGCAGCAAGGGTTAGTCCCCTATGAAAAAAAAGAGAGCATGGAACTTGATTTTCTTCTTAAAAATTGAATTGTGGCCAGGAGTTTCTAAATATAGGAATCCCTCATTAGTAAACCTCTGGGTCATTTTCAGATTTGACACTTCTCCCCTCTGTTAAACACACACAGGAGGCATGCGCGTGTCAGCACAGAACTGGAGATTTGAATCGGCTCCCATTAGAAGAGCTGGGAGAGGCAGACTGCCATGCAGGATGACACACCGGGGCAGGGGTCACGCACGCGCTGCTGAAGTCCAGGATCGAGAGACAGGGCACTGTGTTATCTATCAGGCGGCCACGTGGACTGGAATACAGATGCTCTATTAAAAGTGTCTCCGATTCGCTGAGCTCTTCAGGTCCCTGTAACGTGCTGCATTTTGAACAGCTAAATGAGGAGGGTAAAGCCATGTCGTGAATAATGATCGCTTCACTGGAGCCTTTAATGCTTCCCTCATGCCAGCCACCAGCTCTCCCGGGCAATGGGCTGCACTGGCTTGGCGTGGTTTATCTCATGGGTGAAGTGGTCATGAAACAAGATGATTGACATCAGCGGAAGCTGCAGTCTGCTAGTTACTGGCACAGCCTTCCAAAAGAAATCCCTCATTCAGAGACGCGGTGTGGTTTCAGATTGGTTTATATTGATGGACCAGGAAGAGCTCATTCAATGGTTTCAATTCACAAAACTGTAAGGACTGTTTATAGCATGTTTTCATAAGGACTGTTTTTTTTCAGAGTGTTTCTAAGCATTCTCATTTGTTAAACAGCACCTTGAAACAACAGAACATATGAAATAATGGATGGGCTGCAGCGAATGACAAGGCTGTAATTGTATCATAAACCACGAGAGTGAAATATCCAAGAGATTTGAAAAGGGTTTCATGAACTACAAACGTAATGAGCATATTTTTTGAATAGGGCCCAGTGTCTTATACTTGCAATTGACACAGAATGATCTTTCCCAGACCTGTGTACTGGTCTGCATCTTTGAAAGAGTTGTGCAATAGAAATCACGTCCTTTCCCTCACATTGCCAACATGGAACTGGCCCCTCCAATCTATTTCCATGTGAATATGTACGCGAGGGTCATGTTACACACGCTGGCAGCGGCATTCCACAAGCAGAACATCGGAATGCAAGAGAGAGTTCCATCGGAATGCAAGGGAGAGTTCCATCATCTGCACTCGGAGAGGCTGTCCGGAGAGCACAGTGTCTCATTACTCTCCTCGGCTTTTAGAAACAAGTTTACGTGGCTTTAAAAAAAACAATTTAATAAATTGCCTTGAATACGCATCTTCACCGCGCAATTTGTTCCCCCTGTAGAAAATGGATCCTGTCATCTTGCCATCAGGCAGTAAGCGGCAATTCAGCCATTGTGAAAATGCCAGACGCCCCCGAGGAAAACATAACTTGCGATGTGAAACAGAGAGCTGCTATCTCAGATTGCTTTTTGAAAGTATCCACACGTACAGAGGGGACATGAGTGTCAACCTTATAAAGCTTAGCTGGAAAAATTATTGTCATGTCTGTGCTATAAACTAGAGCCCTCTTCAGAGAATACTTAACCCCTTCAACACCTGTACAGCCTTCCTTGCATTGCAAAAATAAAATAACTGACATCATTGCAAAAACTGGAAGAATTGGAAGCCAAATAACATGATAAGTGTGTAAGTGAATGATTTCATTTTGCCTTTAGGGATAGGGTGCAAATGTACAACCTAGCTGTCTCACCCCGACAGCCTGAATGCCTGGGAGTGAAGTCACTCTGCAAATAGATGAGATTTAGAGGAGCAAGCCTATCAAGTGGAGATGAAACAATCGAGCCTGCTTGATTTACAGGACTTGATTTTCAGGTTGTTTTGACTGCTTCTCTGGGGGTTTTGTTTTTTGTTTGAGATATTCAATCCAGTTTAGCTGGCATACTGTCCAGGCTTAATGCCAATGGACAGTCATCTGGTCGGAAAACATTGGAAACAATGACGTAATCTGACATTCTAAAGTTGCTCTTTAGGTCATTTTTCATTTTGACGCAATCTTAACAAGAATTGTCGGTTTTCTCTACATGAAGCTTATCCAAGAAGGGGTTTCACTGGATTTTAATGCTTATCTTTTTATTTTCTTAGCTAGGTTCAAATAAGGGCATGAGAAAATATATATAAAAACAGAACGGTTTAAAACGTCGAGATCCTGAGTTAATTTATCTTGTGATCTCTCGTTTTTTTTCTTCTTCATTGACGTGTACATACACCCATGTCATTGCTATTGTCATTGAGCGACATTGTATGAAAACACACACGCCATTTGGCTTGCATGTTCTATCCTGTTTTGAGTTTATTTACAAACACAAGTATAAATAAAGCACCGGCCCTTCCGTTTGGAGAAGGAGCCTGCGATTTGCGTTTCTGTTTGCAATTTTCCATTTTTTGCTCACAGAGCTGCGTCATTCGTTTTCCCCTTTGCCTACAGCATGGACCTTCCTTTACCGCGTGCGTGCTTCCGTAAACACTGCTAATCAGTTTGTCTTTCCTGCTTCCAACCCTGAGACAGTTTCACACAGCCAGAGCACATGCTCGGTAATGGCATTACCAGCCTGTCGCTCTAAGAAGACAATGTGGGTCTGACTTGCACATCTGCTCCCGATGTTTATCGGGACTCAGCCAGAAGCGACGGAGCTTTCCCGTTTCCCACCACTGCCTGATTACTACCCATCAATCTCTGTCAGGAAACGCGTTTGATAACCTGCAATTAAGCAGCTGAGAAGTTGTGTGCTTTCATAATAATATCCCTTAATACTGTGTGCACCACTGTAGTTCCGCTGCTTTGCCATTTACTCCAGTGATAAGCAAACCCAGGCTTTATCAAGAATTAATGACGAGGCATATTCCAATTTACCCTGCAAAGCGACTCGGGGGCATTCAATGATGGGCAGAATTCGGATGAACCTTTAACCCACAAAGGGCATCTCTGCACCCCCATGCCACCGCCCTGCCCGGAACACCAGCAAGATCACCTTACCCACTTCTTTTTTTTTACCTCTACATCGCTGGATCCTTTGTGGGTACATCCTGGTTAAAACCTTCACAAACCTGAATCATGCACGCCATCCTGAGCCACTGATGCAACCGGCTAATGCAATATACAATAAAACACACCGTGACATTAAAGTCTGCCCAGTGTAACGAGATGGGTTTTCCAAAATCAGGTCTCGACTCCCTGTTTCTCCATTTACGCGCTCAGATGTCAGCACAGAGGCGATTAAAGAGGGTCTGGTGAGGCTGAATTTTTGTTATTTTAAGTTTCTATTGCTTTCTCTTTTAAAAGCCCCCGCTGCACACAATAAAATATATTATGGAAAGTATATTGCTTATTATTACAACAGTGAAATACACAAACGTACGGTCCCTTTACTGTTACAGGAATATATGTATATGTATACTATTCTTTTATAAATGGGAATTTACACTGCATATTACGCTGGGTACATTTAATGGAAATCGTGAAATCTGTGAGAACCATGAAAAAATGACAGTCTTAGATATACCTAGAGGCAAGGACTAAACCCAAGGTGGTCTAGTTGCAGGCTTGACAACCACACGGGGCTGATGAGAATGACTAGGATGGTTTATGGAAAAAGGTGCCTGGCGACTCGCAGGGTGAAGGAAAACTAACCGCAAATAACGAATGCCAGCGGCGTTCTGTTTAACGTCAGGGTGAGCGGGCGATAGAGCTGAGAGAATGGCATTAACATTGAATCTTCCATTGCTGATACGAGAAAATGACGATTGCATGTTAAAAGGGCGTCCCAAATGAGAGAGGTCTGCAATGACAGACTGTTGTTTTAGTTTTACAGATCCTCACCGAGCTCAGAGAAGCTCGGATCACACTCCGACCCAGATAGTCCCCTTGTCTGGAACCCGAGAGGCAATCAATCTTATCTCTACGTGTTCTGCCTGCAGCGTCATTACCGGCCATGTTGAGCTATTTTTGTTCATACTTCTGAAGTAGCCTGTTTTCGGAAACCACTCATAAATGTAACAGCAAAGCATTTTTTCTTGTTTCTTCTCGTTTTTAAAAAAACAAACTTTGGCTGGAGTGGCTCTTTCCCACAGACGCTGTGTTTACAAAAGAGGCCTAAGGGGTCTGGCAGAAACATTCTGTCCAGGAAGATGTTGGATTTCTTCCATTCGCCCAGACAAACAAGGGAGGGGGTCTGGAACCCGAGTCATTTTTCCTTTATCGGGAGCCAAGGTCCGGAGCCAGCAACTCCATTTCCACAGCTTTGTTTCCCCCTTCAATCTCTTCACACTAAATTTGTTAAACGTGCTTCCTGGAGCTGTGGAGCATTGTTCTGACAACACCCCCATGCATTCACAATGTGTGCAGAGTTATCTGTAAGTGTGTGTGTGTGTGTGTGTGTGTGTGTGTGTGTGTGTGTGTGTGTGTGTGTGTGAAAAGAAATCTAGTTACATGGTTTCTATTAAAAAAACATATGAGGAACCAATTCATTTTGCAAGCCACTCTTTACCTTTTCTGGTAAGGGAAAGTGCTATTGCCAGAGTAGGGTAATAAACACTGGGATTGTCTTTGCTTACTCTTCTGTTCAGCCTGTGTAACACCAGGCATCGTTTAGACGCCTATTTTTCTTTCAGGCACTTGTTTATTGCAGCATTTTTTTAAATTAATTTTCACCGACTTAAAAATGTTTTTTGATATTGCTGCTCTAACTTTGACAGGACCTACTAAATCCCTGGAACACATTCGAAAATCTAAGTCGCTGAAATAGGGCCCGTTTTACATGCAGATTTTGGTTTTCGCAACCACACCACGCAAAGGGCTCTATTGCCAACTGTTCAAATTACTTCCAAAAACTCCTACGTATGGCCTATGGGACTTTTTTGCCTTTAAGCGCTCTGACCTTCAGAGACACTGGGCAATAAAACTAAGAGAACAGGGACATGCAAGAAGTGATGTTTCCCCGCACCTGATAGGTGGTCTCTGGGAATACCGTGCAGACGCTCCCTTGACAATGTTTCATGTCTACTGTGAGTGAGCCACATGGCAATAATCTACACTGTCCATCAAAGAACCAAATGCTCCCCTAGCAAGCACACTGCAATACTTTAAAAAAAATTCTGCATATTGGACACAGCATGCAGTAAAATTCAGTACTGTCGGATTTCAGGTATTGCGTTATTGCGGTGCTGAATTCTAGCTGTAACGTTTTCTATCAGTAATTTCATACTGAAGTTAAAAGCACCCCTGTGACCTCCATGAGTGCTCAGTGTCTCACCTCCATGTAGCACCGTGACTGTACTCTGTATATTCCTTCTTTAAATTTGCATGATCTTGAAACTCCAGGGCTGCGTAAAGTGTGTTCTGCCCTTGCAGAAGCCAATTAAAACCTGCACTTCAGCATCGCACTCAAGATCCAGATATGATGAGGCCCAGACACTTTTATTTCATTAGTTTAAAGCAACTCACATCCACTGCCGTGCGAACAGCAGTTTATATTCATGATGAAATACTGAGTTGGGTGAACTCCAGGAGCAGGGGCTGCACAGTAACTCCATTGTTAATAATAATGCTGTATTCGATTCAGTGAGGGTGAAAATAGATCTCATTGTATAGTGCTTCAAGTAAAATGGTATTTGACCTATTGTGCATTCTCAACCATACATTATTTAGGTGGATGCATTCAAATATCCCTACTGTATTGTATTGTTCTTTTTTATGTTTTGATTAATGGTAAGTATTGCTCTTCTGCTTTTGCCACCTCTGGGAATGATTTTTTAAACAGTGAAGAATGCTTTCTGTCTTTCCCCTCACCTGAACTTCGTGTTTGTCAGCCAGACAACCTCAGAAAGGATGAAGATGTTTTCAGTTCTCGTAAAGCAAATTTAACGAGCCCCCCAGAAAAGGCAGTCAGTTAACTTCTCAGTAAAGTAAAGCTGTGAGCGTGCTGGAGGGATTGGGTTATCATTACCGGGGTGTGTCACTCAAGCACTCGGAACAGAGCGTCCTATTGCAGTCCTCGGAGGTCATTACAGTGGCAGAAAAGGAGCCCCTCAGAACAAAGACAAACGTTTGAAAAGACTGGATTGATTTTTTTTTTGGTCCTTTCCCAGATTTTCTACAAGAACATCTCTGCGTTCCCCTTTGAGAAAATCAATAGCCATGCATTTTGTATGACTCTGTTTCAGTCGCCACTTGATGCCTCGTGACCCGTCTGTCTCTCTGAGATGTAGCTTTGAGAACCGCAACAGCTTCTGGTTATCCAAGCTTTACCAGAACCTTTCATTGCTTTGCTTCTTCTCTGTTAATGAGAACCGTCCTTCTGCCACACAATATGATATCCATTAGAAAGCACTTAAAGTGTGCCTTCTCACTCTGACAAACTATTAACTAAGCACACAAACCAACTTGAGTGTAAGTGCACACTTAAGTGTGCTTTCAACATCAGCAACCATTAACTTGGCACACTGAGCGCTAAAGCTTGAGTGTCTGTGTCCTTGAACCTATCCGTTAGGCACTTTTGAAGCTGTGCACTTTGTTTGTTTGCTGTGCCTCAAAGCAAACAGACTGAGCAATTTGTTCAATTTTCACGCTAGCCGATTCCCCGGCTGATGGTGGATTCAGGCTATGGTTAACTGTCTCCATTAAAAAGCTATTTGCATTTTGATCAGGCTCGCTAATATGCATAGCATCAGGAGGCAGGCCTGTGTAAACATGGCATGTGTGAGGGCCTTCGAGATGTGCTGGGGCTTCAGGAGGTGTTTGCTGGAGTCTCTGTCTGGTAGGAGTATATACACTATACTGCATTCATTTGCCAGCGTTATAAATACAGAGTTTGCATCGAGTTTTGCGTTGGCTTTTGTTCGCTTTCCTTTTTCGGCGATGCTTCATGTGAATTGGACTCTGTGGAGCATTCATAACACCTTCCTACATAACACAGCGTAGCTGTGCTGAATCCTTTATCACCACTTTGAAAAGCAACAGTGTATGTCTGCATCACATTGCCCTTACCACTAGAACTGTAATTCAGTCAGGAAACTCATGTGATAGACTATTTATTAACAGACTAGACAGCACTACTACAATACATATTCTATACTGCATTCTTTGGCATCGCCTTTCGAGGTACGCCTGCCCATGAATTAGCTTGCAGGTAAGTGGAGAGGCTGGTCATAAGGGAGCCATGGGCAGGGGGCCAGGATAGCTGCTCTCCCCCACTTAGACGAAGCCGAAAAAAGCAGACAGAGGCTGGGGAGGAGGAGGAGAACTCTGGGTTGAGGGAAGATATCAATCCTTTCCTTGCCGATCATTAGAAATATTGTTTAGCAAGGGATGAATGAGAAACGATTTGATTTAGTCTGGTATTGGAAGTGCCTAAACCCAGAACCATCGATTCGCTTCATTTTCTGAGATCTAAAAGGGTTCACATTTGGATAAGCGGTTCTCCAGCGATCGGTAAAATGTAAAGGTGCATGGCTTCAGTGTATGTACTGTGCAGAACCCCCACCCCCTCCAACAGAGGAATACACATCCAACCTGGACTGTCACATTGTAACTTCCTTAATAAAAAATATATTAGATTTCTTAATACAGATAAGATCATTAAAAATACATGAAGTGGAACTAATCATAATCACTTGCGCTAGTGGAGCATAAAAAACGAAATGGCCCATTTGTGCCAGAAATGCCGGGTAATTGGAGGAAATGGTCCGATCGATTGGAAGATCTAAGCATAAACATTCTTTGTTGGTTTAATTGCACTTGTTCTTTTTCTCACCCAGATATTGTAAGTAATGGAAAGCAGGGACTCCAGGGATGTTATTAAAAGGCTTCTTTGTGCAGTGAAAGAATATCACTAAACACTCTATGAAAAGACTGGAACGTCAGAGGGAGAGACAGACAGACAGACAAACAGGCAAGCAAGCAGGCTGACAGACACAAATTGAGAAACCGTTAAACACACACACACACACACATTGCAGACCTCACAAATAAGAAAAAAAAACAATATAAAAAAACAAAAAAAATCACAGTGGTTGTGACAGGGAGGACCCTGACGCTGGTTCAGCTGTGCTGCTGCTTTGGAAAAAACGTCCATGGAGAGAACTACGACACAAAACCCTTCCACTCCAAGACGGTGCTTGTGAAGGCATTGCCCACCCGAGGCCTTCTGAAGAGGCCTGAGTAGCTGTGAGGATGCCTGGACTCCGGGAGCCCAGAGGTAGGTCAGTTTAGGGGATTTAATCCCAAACTAAGCACAGTGAGGGTTAGTAGTGTAGTAGGTTTCAGGAGCGGTTCCTTTTAGAGGGACTAGCGCTTGCCATTTGTGTCCAAGCTTTTATTTTGAGCTTTGTTTTGTTTTCTTGATTAAATCCGGCGCTGGGATTAGTTGGTACCCCAGCGTCTGGGCCTGTGTTGTTATTAAATCTGCACTCCTGTGCGGTGTGTCAACACCCACTGATCTGTGTCTGATTCACTATTATTCAGTGCTGACCCACGTATGTAACATCGCCCTGTTACAATGGCGTAATTCTCTTTCTTCTGGCACGACTTATTGGCGCTGAAACACAGCTTCATCAGACAAGGAGTGCAGATGAGCTCGTGACTGAGATGGCGTCCTGTCCAGTCCTGTTCTGCTGAACGGTGCTTAGGCTGGTAATTGAAAGGGATGGGACTCTGACAGCCTGACAGAATCGGAAAGGAGTGTTTCTGGGAGTGAAACGCAGGATACTGGATCTGACGTCTCCTGTCAATCAGCTCCCTGGAACAGAGAGCGTCACTTGAGCACAAAATAATAAAAATAGAACCAAAAGGAACCCTGCCTTAGTTTGGAGGTTGATTCATTTTGCTGAACCTTTGCATGCTAATGCAGTTATAAAAGTCACAGGGTGTTCTGTAATACTATAAGCAAGATTTCTAATCTAAGATATAAATGACTTTGGTGCGTCTTGGTTTATAACAGAGCCCCTTTGAAACAAACCTTACATTTCTTTCAGGAGTCTTGGCACCTCAATGCAGCAATAGCTGCCTGTGTTCAAAACGCAGCCGCTGTCACCCTTGCCTTGTCTGGATTGCCCCCAGTGCTGGTGCCAGCAGATGCCCAGGCATCGCCAGGTGTTTCTGCAGCAGGTGTCCTGGCTGGCATTGCTGAAGGCAGCTGGCACGATCTAGCTTGAAAATCCTGCCTTGGCATCTGGGACCAGTCCAGCCAATCCCAGGCTTGGGAACGAGCGATGAGAAGGAATATTCTCAGGACCCCACTGAAATGCAATTTGGCGTCTCTGCTGGTGTGATTATGTTTCATTTTTTTTTGTGAGCGCTGCAGCAAATTCTGATTTGAATTTACCTTTATCAGAGAGACACATGAACAGCAATATATGGCCAGAATCAAAGATAAACATCCACCTTAAAGGTGGTTTTAACAATGTAAAATACCAAGTAGGTTTCTGTGGGCGACTGTTTTTTTTTTCTCAAAGGTGACACTGAAATGTTAATTTAGCTGAGAGGCACGTCATGGTTTTTAACGAGCTCAATTCCAGACCCCTGGAGCTGTGGAATTTCTGATTAAGCGCAGGCAATAACCCTGGAGTTGTTTAGCCAGTATCAAGAAGTTGCTCATGTTGTTTTGTGTCATTCCAGGAAAAAAAAAGAAAGACAAAGGAAGAATGACAAAAGCATGGAATGGTAAAAGCTTGATAATAATGATACCGTGTCCTGATGTGTTTTCACTTGAATTGCCCGACCTTGAGAATGCTCCATTGTCATCACTTCAACACCTGAGCCCCATCCACATCCACTAATGAGCAACACACTTCATGTGTAGTTTTCTTTTTTTTTAAACTCAAAAGGGGAAGAAAAATCAAAGACAGGGCAATTAAATGTCAATGAATAACAGATTACAGCTAATGGTTGCAGAGCCCATCTGGAATAAAAATGGGCTTCATAATTTATGCATTAACTGCTTAGCGTTCGTTCGGCAGGGAAAACAACACTGTTTCAACTTTGCAGACACGTCTGTCTAGTAACGGAGCAGCCACAACCCTCCAGGACAGGGGTTCAATAAAGATCTTTTTAAACAGGTAAGGACGCAATTGTATCAGAAAAAGGGTTAGGGTTAGAGTTCGGGCTTCATCATGCGAAACGACACATTAAGTACATTGTAACTATGCATAATAACGTAATTATGTGTAAGTACACCATGTGTTCACTAAGTAACTACTATGTAAGTACACAGTAATTAGAGACACTTCATGGAAAAGGTTACCCAACTTTCTATCCACCCGTCTGCGTTTTCTTAATTTAAGGAGGGGTAATCCATTCTTTCTTAGCCCTTATTAGCATTAGCAACCTTATCAAGGGAACCAGTGGTAATGACAGGTAGTAAGGAAATGCATAGGAACTGTAACATTTCCAAGTTAGAATAGACATTGTATATATGTGATCTGTGCCCTGCAAAGGATTCATGTCTGATCTGTTTTTCATTTACTTTCTGTTTATTTTCTTGGCTAGTGTTTGACGGGCAATGTGATTCGAAGTGCAGTGAGCAAAGAAAGATTTGCTAGCAGCTGTGCAGTAGGAGTTGTTCCATTAGGATATTCATATAGCTGCCTCCATCTGTATTCTGAGGACTCATTCATCTAATACAAATACATACCGTATAAAATGGTGAATAAGTCACACCAGTGTATAAGTCGCTCTCCCCTTTTTAGGACCCCCTAAAATACCTAGAAAATAGACTTATACAAAGGTTTTTACAGTACATTTCTACACAGTAATTAGGGCTTCACCATGCATTATTGCCTGGTCGTGTCTGGCATCTTTTACATTCTAATTCCTGTGTTCCAGGTTCTGAATTCTCTATTCCATATTGCATGTAATTAAGAGGTGTGACATTTAGTCTTAGTAAAATATTGAACTGGCTTCCTCAGCTTGTGAAATGGCAAAGATGGCACTTGTCTTGCTTTAGAATTTCATTTCAGCGGTACATGTGCCATATTGAGTAACCCATACGGCATTTAATTTGAATATGTCTTAGTTATAACACAGCCAAATGCCTCACGTCAAGTCAATTTCTGCTGTGCTTAACATATTCTGTCAGCCTTTATTTTAATAACACAGCACCCAGTATCTATTAAGGATAATATCCTTAGGCAGGCAGTAAAAATGTCTTTAATGATGCTGACTAAAGTGACTGTGTTTTGTCCTGTGAGATGCCGTGTACGATTTACCACAAAGGTTCCTAAAACACGTTTTGTCTTGACTGCTGTATGTTACTGTATAAGAGCCCTTCTCTTATTCACTGCTTTCAACAATTGTTTGGAAGAGGGAGCAGCGTATTGAAAATGTGCAAAGAATCACCATCCCAGGGCTAGCCCAGAAACTGAACCAAACTCCAGTCCTGATCTTGCTAGTAATTACAGGAATGTCACCACGAGCCTCTACACATGCAGGTATCAGGAATAGGGGATTTGCCACTGATATGCTCATGTGAAAAACCAGGCGTTTAACCAGAGCTTCTGCACCACAATGTGCATTCACAAAAAAGCCTTTGTCTGAACAAAGCTGGAGACCAAACCTTGCAGAGCAGCAAGCTCCTGGTATGGGAATGCTATGGGAATGAGTTACACATGCAAAACACAGGAGGGTGTACTGTAAAAGGACACAAAGAAACATCAACGGCAAAACAAGACTGCTTGGACACCCATCCAGGTAAGCAGCTTACCATTAACCCTCATTACTGCAGAACTAGAAAGACTAGAACAAGCTGCTGTATTTGATTTGATCTGCTTTGTTTCTGCCTTGTAAAGTCTCTCGCTGATCGCCTACTGAAATAATGATTCATCTTGTTTATGCACGTATGTCACCTCGTGTTTTGCACTGATAAATTGCATTCCTTTTCATCTTATAGAAAAAGAATTGCAGTGAATAAGGCACCCATGAAAGGGGTAGCTGATTATCATCATCCCCAACTGAAGTGACTGAATCACCCCCACGCACATCTTTCTTCATCATTTCCCATCTTTTTAATCCCAAGATCTCCTGTTGCCTTTGCTCAGCTACCAGCGATAACTAAGGGCACATTAAAAGGAAAGCTGTCTGAAAATGTCCATTTATTTAGCTCACTTTAGCCTAGTTATTTATCCAGGGTGTGAAAAAAACTGTGCTAATGATGATCTGGAGTCAAATGCATCGTGTCATTTGAATAACAAGCAAGATCGCCAGGGTCCCTCAGCACAAAGCTGGCTTGACAAACACTTTATTGTTCGTTGGGAATGATGTTTGGGTGTCATTAGGAGTCCCAGGAAGCCTCTCCTAAATTACCGCACACCTTCGGATCAACGCCAGAGAATAACACCTTCCTGCGGCTGGAGAACGTGCTCCAAGAGGTAAGCGGTAAGTGAAGAGGAGCGTGTAAACCACGCGATGAAAGCTCTGCTTTGCAGGGTAAAGGGGCTTGCTTCAGAAACCACAGAGGACGAGAGGTGAGCAGGGTCCTCCAGATACACTGCGGATCTCTCAAGTACCTCCCCCCGTGCACGCAGAGCTGAGAAAGTCACGGCATGGTGGGGAGAATTAGGGATCAGTGGGCTTCACACACAAGCCCTCAAAATGCAGTCCTGTAATCGCAGTCTGTTCAATGGTGGTGGGGGGGGTCGTTATACAATACATACTTGGGTTTTCTGTGTTTTATTCACCTTTCTTTCACCTTTCTTCCATGTCTTATTGGACCAAGGCAAGTTTCCATGGAAACCAGACTAGCCGGAGTGCTTTATTATTGCTCGATGCTGAAGAAAAGACAACAAAGGTGGAGGCCTTAATTAAGGTTCTAGATTTCCTTTCACGTCACCAGAATACGGCAGGACGAGACCCGTGAAATGGCTGTGTGGCTGTGTGTGTGTGTGTGTGTGTGTGTGAGTGAATGTGTACGAGCGTGTGTGTGTGTGTGTGTGTGTGTGTGTGTGTGTGTGTGGGGTCCAGTCAGAGAGCACGCTCTCTCTCAAGGTTTATGGTACTTAGTGGACAGCAATCAATCATGAACATACCACATATTAGCACAGTTATTGGCAGTATCTAATTGGGAGTGTCTTCTGTGAATAGCATAAGAAAAGGAGTAATGTAAATCATTGGAAACTACATGGGCAAAACTCTGCAATGTTTTCTGAAATGATTTGAAATCATTGGAAACTACATGGGCGAAACTCCGCAAGGCTTTCTGAAATGATTTGAAATCATTGGAAACTACATGGGCGAAACTCCGCAAGGCTTTCTGAAATGATTTGAAATCTTCTGACTCTGACACTTCGTAAACCCTGCAGTCCATTTTGAAACTCCTCTCCTGGCCCTGCTGCTAGTCTATGAGACAAGGAATAACTGTCCTTGTAACTGCAGAGGATAACCTTTTCAACTGCTGCAAAACCAACACAATTCTCCCTGACTACTGCTTCCATTGCCCTCAGTGGGAATGCCATTTCCTAAAGCAGCCCTGAGAATCACACACACGCACACACGCACGCACACACTCACTGGCTCACACACACACACGCACGCACACACACGCACACACGCACACTCACGCACGCACATCTGGCTGTACGGAAGCACAATATACTGCATTAATGCCATAGAAGAGCAGTTGGGATGCTGCCTGATCCGAAACACTTAGCAGGTAAGTAACATTACAATCAGGGTGGTGTTTTATAAGACCCGTGGGCTTAGAGCTTTCTATGAGTTTGTGAAGCATGTCTAAATACACACTGAATCCTTTCCCAGTTGTCCCAGGACCAACACCCATTCTAAAGACGCCCCACAGTATACCATGGCTTCAATAGGCTTTCAAATTTCCAAAGGCCTTGCGTTCAAAGTACAATGGCTCTGTAACCCTGGAAACACACTCTTCTGAAGATACATGACAGCGACACGCAGTTCAAGTGGGCTGTACCTTGGGCAAGGGCAATCTGCGGGTGCATTTCAGGGCTGTTAAGTATTTCGCTTTTCATTCTCCACTCAAGGTTGCTATGGAAGCAATGTCATGCCCCCCCCCCCCTCCCCCCCTGGTTTAATTGTGATTGAGTGCTGTGTTTCTGAGGAGACTATTGATCCTGCCTCTGCTGTGGAGACTGGCAGGAGCAGCTTCTGAAGTGACGGTTCTGGTCTGGCACTCTCACAGGACATGTTTTAAAGGCGGGGGTCAAGAATATTGCAGTGGAACATTTTCTGATCTTTCCCTGCCATCAAAATATGACCGGGCTGTTGCCTTTGTTCTTCCTAAAATGTACCAAACAAACAACCCCATTAGTGTCCACTACTGCAGTTGCAATACGCAATACGACGCAAATTGACCATCATTACTGACCACCAGCAGTGGTGCTAATTATCCCTTCGACGCCATTACAGTAAAACAGGAACCACACTTAAAAAGGAAAGGAATTCCAGCCATTCTTGTATGTATTGCTGCTATTGTTGCAAAATGCAATCTATTGAATTTATCCAACGATGGCAGATTTAAATAGCGGAATAAAACCATCCCCACTGCGCTGCAAGATGCTTGATAAACAAGTTTAATGATCTCAGTAGCGGTATTTAGATTTACAGTTAAGAGTAGGAGTCTAATATTAGCTCACCGCTGAGTAGATTACAGCAACACAAACCTCAGCTATGGTAAGCGACCACACTACTGTACATGTTCTTAAAATATATCACAAGTCAAAAGCAGTGCTTTCAATTCACCAAGGGAATCAGTGCTGTCCAAACTGCACCAACAACGACAGCATTCACTTGGACATAGCAGGTGTGAAAATGTTCCGATGCAAGACATAAATGATTAGCGGGCTGGAGAGGGTGCCAGCCAGCAACAGGATTAGCCTGCCGCTGTGCCAGCCTGACTTGAAAAGCTGCAAATCGGTTTGAAGGAAAGAACCAGTCGCTCACACAAAGGCTACCAGAGGCGTGACAGACAAATGAGCGAGAGAGCAAGTTCTGTCAGGTGGGAATAATGACCCGAAATGAGAAGCTGAAACACAGAAAGATTGCATTGGAGCCTGAGCCAGAACCCTTACCACAGGCTTGGACTACAAGCGACGCAGATTATTATACAGTCACCCTGACATGGTAGCACACCGGCACAGATATAGAAGATACATGTGTAGTTATTCCATGGATGAGGCTAGCCGGCTGGGTTGTGTACAGCTATCCTCATGAGGGCTATATACATGGGCTCCTTGAACGTTCATGGAGTATTGTGTTTATCTATCAAGTACAGTGTATGGAATGTATTTTGAAACATAAACAGCTGCATTCAGAGGATTACTTACCTTAGATCACGTGTCATTTGGTAACACCTGAGGAAATATGATGCGTTCCTCCTGCGGGCGTTGGCATAGACACCAACACCAACTGATCAGACGTCAGGCCCCCATTTTACAAACAGGTCCTTTCCAAGGCTATTTCAGCACAGAGCTAAAAATAAGAGGGGGTTAATAAAATCTGTGTTTAATTCAATGCAGTTTATTGAATGAATATCGCATGGTGTTCTGGAGAGTGAGCAGCAGCAAACACTTTATCAAATCCAATGATCCAGTACATCATATTATGCTCAGATTACATATATATTTTTTTCCTGTGGTGAAATAACTTAACTGAAATATTAGATGCTGAGCTTTCTTGTCACCTGCTTGGATGCGGTGTGACAAGACATTCTGTCACCATGGAGCCACGTCTCCATGGCAACTCCTCCTGAGTTTTTTTTTTTTTTCTCCTTTCATTTTTATTTCAGAGAAGCTGAATGGAAAAATTGTTGGACAGGAGAGAATCGTGCTAGAATACAGATTCATTCTTTGATAGAGTGCTAATAGATTTTCAAAGAACACACAAACAGACAGTGTCACTGCAGATACCAGTTTAAACACCTTGCAAACACAGAGGAAGAAAACAAACACAAGAAACAAATCAGCCAGGCCATTGTTTCAGGAAGCAGAATTAATCTTGGAGTCTCTCTCCATATGCCTTTCCCCCTTTGAAGCAACAAGTGCCTGGAGATCACAGTTAATTGAGCCGCTCCCTGGGGTCTCTGAACCCTGGCTCCCCTCAGACCCGAGATGTTTAACTCCAGGCACTTAGTTTGTGTTCCTCTGTCTATCAGCCTGTCTGTTGCACAGTTCTGTGTATGATATGGGTTTCGTGTATCTAGCTTACCTGTCAGTATATTGCTCCTGTACCTTTTCTGCTATTCTAGCGCCTCTGCTGGTCTCTAAATGTAATCACAGAGCGAGTCAATTAGCTCTTATTTGACTGTTTTTTTTGCCTTCCTGCCAAAACTTATCCCAAGCACTATTAATGTAAGAGCCATTACTGTCAATGTGCTCCGGCTGATGAAAAGGGATTTCCTATTGTCAGTTTGAAGCCACGCTAGAGCTTGTGGATAACATCCTGATTAAGCTGTCATTAGCTGCGGAAACAGGGATAAATCCATAACAAGCTGAAGCTCTGAAAGCCTCCAAGGGTACCTTCTCCACCTGGGAAAAGCTGTGTCCATATATGAGGTGGAGCAATATGTTTTCAGATCTGCCTGCATAAGGATTAAAACAGTGTCAGAATAATACAAGGGATGGCCCATCTGTTGTCCAGTCTATCATATTCAGACCCCTTGCTTACTATATACAGTACCCTGGTATCCACTAACATATAACCCTATAGATACATTATTAATCATCTGGGTAGCTCTTTGTTCCCCCACTAGATAAACAAGACCAGGACAACTTTGTGTCTGGTTTTAAAAGGCTTTTCTTGTCCTGCTGAACTTTGTTTCCTGATTAAAAGTGATCTGCAGATAGAGGTGTGAGGGTTAGCTGTATTCGGAAGCCAGTAAGAAAACCAGGCAAGGCTATGTGTGCCTGACACTTACCTGCCAAAAGCCAGGTCCCATGATCCTGCAGATTTCACAATAAAACAATAAGACTTGCTGCAACTTCTGGTTGTCTGTCTACTTCTTATGAGCCTGCATGCACCCTTCATGGACGCTTCACTTCATGGAGGGTAGCTTTATAATGTACCCCCCCCCCCAAAAAAAAAAACCCCAGCAAGAATCGAGTTATTCTATCACAAATTCTCTTCATATATCAAGAGAATGTGTGCATTTATTAGCTACTGTTTAACCAGGGAGAGGTTTTTTATTTATATATGCAATTTGAATAATGAATATTGTGGGACATTAATGAGTAATAAACAGCTGCCCGCTCCCTTTGATCCTCCGGAAGCCTCTCAAAGCCTCCCACTGCTCTGCAATTACCAGTTAAATTGGTGCGAGTTCTCCGGCTGTGCTGGGAATTCATGATGTCGAGTCGATGGACGTGCTTGCTTAGTTGATCTTGTGGGGAGGAGGGGTTCAAGGGGACCTGGTGGCACGTGGCACGCAGCACACGGTCGTTCCTTTAATGGACGATCAGAGTCTGTGAAACCAGCCGAGCAGCAGGAAAACAGAAGACCTTTTCGTTTAGTAAAACGTACAACGCAAGCTAGCAATACCACCTGATGCAACGCGGTGCACGCTGAAGTTAGCATGTGCACAGTGCAAGTGATGTTCCTCAATCTAGAGGATTAGCATAACATGCCCACCCCCTTCCGGCAAGGACCTCCGCGGCAGGGTTAACTGAATCTACGAGCGGGTCTCATTTAGCAGGGCTGATGCCATGCCTGGCCAGCTTGACGTCTTCCTTCCTTTGGTACAGGAGAGCACGGCGACTAATTGGTGATCCTCGGCCCACCTACTGTCAAGGGTTTTTGAAGGTCAGCTTGGATGTGACTCACGTGTCGGACAGCAGCACAGAATCAATGAAAGGGCACCAGGATGCATAGCTTCACAACGCTCCATCAGAAATCTGAAGGCAAAACTACAAGAAACTAAAACAAGCACGCGCGACCCCGCACGGCACAAGAGAGCATCTTAACCACTGTGCAAAAGCGACGGCCACGTCCGCGCACAGGGTTACAGAGCTTTTAACCTGATTGCATTTCACGGGACAGAATCCTTAATGGCGGTTTTCAATTTGATCCGTCTCTGTGAGGGACAGCCCGTTTGCACAAATATCATTTGCAGTTATTTCTTTAAACAACCCTTGTTTGTGGATAATGACAGTGTTATTAAAATGAACGTTACCTAAACGATTAGCATAACATGCCTAACTCTAAAATGACACACCGCTGGGTTAAATAAAACATTAAAAAGTTTTCACCAGTTTGTTTTCCTTGTGCAATAACAGAATGCATTCATTATTGCTTCATTCACTGTATAAAAATACCCAACAAACTAGTCCTGTTTTGGAGTCTGAGATTGTCTGTTTTTTTTTAATTTAAGTGCGTTGCCATGGTGATATTGAACACAGTTTCCATGGAGAAATGTTCCTCAAGCCAAATCTCACAGCAGATTGGGTTTAACACTTCTCATCCCAGGCCAATGAGATACCAGAGACCTTGGGATAAACTGTAGGGGGGGAAATAAAAAAGCTAAGACTTCAGACTGATTTGCTGCCCCCTTTCTCTCTTTATAAAGATAGTGTGGCCTAGAAACCAGGGAATGGAAGAAACTGTAGAAATTGTTTAAACACTTCTAAAAAGGTGCATTCTGCTTAAAGTAATTACATTTAAAAACTATAGGCTCAAAGAGTCATCATTCTTGAGATTTTCCCCAAACATTCTTAGATCGAGAGACCCTCTGCTGTCTTGCCAGTCCTGACTGAAACGGTCTTGCCCTGCACAATCACACCCAGTGATAATGGATCAGCTCCTTTCTCTCCAGTTTAACCAGCTTCCCAGCATGACTGCAGAGCCCCTTACGAGACTAACGAAAGCCACTGACCCGGGTTTTGGATTCCCTGATCATTGCATTCCTTGCTCAAATTTATTATTGATTATTTCAGGTGTGTATTTATTCTCCTCTTAGCGGAGGGTTGAGGATGGTACTTCGCGGTCCTTCGGATGGAGAAGGTTGTGATGTCACAAAGCTTCTCAATAAGAAGGCCTCTTGCCACTGTTTTGCGGGACCCTGACCCACACTAAGAGCATTCTAGTGCTCTGGATAGCTGCCCCTCTTGTGTTAAGGTTGATGAGTAGAGGAGGGTAGTCCTGGAAACACGAGTGCTATAAAAGGCTTTGTATTATCATTTCTGACTCATTTGAAAGGACTGAATAGGAAAATTCAATAGAAACATGTTGACATGTTTTGCATTCAAAATCTATTTGAAGTTCTCTATCTGTACATCTATACACCACCAAAATGGACTACTAAAAATTGCCCTGCTGAGACTGAAAAACATATATGCATTATAAACATATATGCATTATAAATGTCTATCTATCTATCTATCTATCTATCTATCTATCTATCTATCTATCTATCTATCTATCTATCTATCTATCTATCATTACAATCGTATGGGTAACTCCACTTTTAACTGGAAATAAAGTTGATCAAATCCAAGTTAAGGGTGCCCCTTGTCTCCAAGGACACCAGATACACCCTGTTGAACTCTCTCCCAGCTTCAGTGTGTGCAGCTCCCACAATCGCTCGCTTCAAATCAACTCTCAAGACCCGCTTGTTCTCTCTTGCTTTCAATGCTCTAAGCCTGATATCTGTTATCAGCTGTTGTCTAAATTGCTATTTCAGGTTTTTCACTCCATCGTATCTGTATGATTCTGCATGACACACGCATCCACAGTGTTTAGAATTCACACCCTAGCCTTTTATTCAATGTATTATGCCTGTATTTAATGGATTTGCATTGTTTTTTACTGTTTGTATTTAATGTACTATGCCCTGTGTTTCACTGTATTTAATGTATTATGCATTGTTCCTCACTATCTTGTAAAGCGCTTTGTGATGGTGGTCCACTATGAAAGGCGCTATATAAAATAAATATTGATTGATCATGAAATTACATTTTTAGCCATTCGGCTCAGCAGCGGGCTGTCGTTGCTTTGGTCCCACTGTGACGTTTGTTTATCCAAACTTGACTCTGCTGTGCCGCTGCAGCTTCCTCAACTTCGGAATCCCACTGAAATTGAAAAACATAATACACTTCTCCCATAAGAAACATCTTTCTGATCTGATGTTTCTGATCGCTTGTGTGTTTTTGTCTCCTAAGTGAAGAGTGGAGTCGTTTGGCGCTGTGTGCTTTCTCTCTCGCTCTATCGCTGCCTCTCCAAATCCCCTCCTGTCTCAAAGGTACCTGTCAAAAGAGCCTGTGCGCAGTTAATCTCCCATGGCAACCAGGTCTGGCTATGATTATCCTGCTCTCCTTACCTGTGTGGTGATGCGAGCTGTCGAGGGGATGCGGTAATGAGCCCGACAGAACCTGTGCTTTCAACTCTCTGTGGGGCGACAGGATGAACAATAGCGTAAAATAACAAACACAACCACCAATGCAGCCTTCCGCCGGCTGGACGTGTTGTGCTATTATAGAAACGAGGGACCCACACACACACTTGTTGCTGCACATAAAAAACGCCGTGTTTGGTTACTGCAGTCTGGACCAGCATTCTTAGCATACGTTATTAGAAGGTAATAGCTGATTTCTGTGTGGTTTTGTACATTTGAATTCTCCCACTCTCTGTTCAGCTTTGCCAGGATTCATAAGGAAAGTGCAGGAAGCGCTGACTTCACACTACACAAGGTCTGTACTGTTAACATCAGGGCACAAACGGGCGGGAAAAAAAAGATAAGATAAAGGAAGTCAGATACAAGGGAAAAAGCAAATTACAACAATAAACAGAAGAATGCAAACGCATCTCTTCTTTAATTACATTTGAACACATTAATATTACAAAACAAACGTGCTGTTCGAAAGCCATAAAACGCCATTTAGAGTGCATGACGCTCGCTGTTTGGATTAGTTTTACAATTCATCAAAACGTGCTTTTGCGAGGAACGACGCTGAATAATTAAGAACGTGTTTATTAACTAATTTAATTTAGCTTGTGAGAGGAAAGGGGGGTTGGGTAGTCTGAAACAGCAATTAGATCCTTTTCCTTCCCTATTTAAAAAGCAATGCACCAGCTCAATGTGAAACAACGACCACTCATCAGATGCAATGACAATGGAAATCTCTTTATTGGTTTTACAGCAGAAAGACATGCCGACAGAACACAAGGTATTAACTGTATTGCCGTAGACACACGTGAGATGTGACAGTGTCAGTACAGTTCATCCAGAGCAGAGTCTACACATTTCAATAGGAGGACCACTTCTACTGTAGCATCGCTATAGAATGCCTTCTCTTTGAAGACATTTTGCAGCATGCTTGTAAAAAAAACAAACAACAAAAACACAACAGTAAAAACTACTATGTAGTAAATGGAGGAGAGTTAATTGCGACAGATCAGTGGAATCAATTTGCTCAGATGTGTATTGATCCATTAATGGATTAAATGAAGTGCATGATGACTTTTGATGTTGCTATATATTATATAGGAGACAGTCTCTCTTCCTGTATTTAACAGGAATCATTTTGAGCGGCTGTCCATCTGGATATTCCTGCTACATTGTGTTACTGTGACACAGCAGAGGTAAAAACCAGCTGTGCGTGATCTTGGCTTTTAGAAAGCGAAAGATCTGAAAAGGAATGGAAGATGGAAAGAGAGCTTCTGTCTCCAGTCGGTGTCAGAACACCGTTCTGTAGAATTAAGACTGACAAGGATCTGAGAGTCGGAGCTAAGCTGATTTGGAAAAACTGCACGGCAAATGAATTGCAGCTGGGGGTATTTTTAAAAAAATATATATTATTATTTTTACTGTTATGTTTTTATTCAAGCAAAGTCCTACATCTAAATGAAACGATCTCTTTCCTGCCAGAGAACTTGATAGAGAGGATCCAGCATCTGAGTCTAGTTTCACACCCACAAAATACACTGTAATATTTAGACACGTATTCCTTTGTAGTCTAGGAAATGTCTATCACATGTGCTTGATGGATGATAGACTGTCTTTCACTGACATAACATCTTCACAACATATTTGAAAAATAAAAATCCAGGATCACCGGCTGGTCCATATTACATCGATGAGACAGTAACAAACACCAGATGTACAGTACAGTACAGTATGTGTAGCAGTTGGGTGTAGTTTTTCTTAAGCCTATTGCTGAGTTACTTTCACTCATGAGAGAAGTTAACATAGTTACTTTATAATACACCTAGTTAGATGTTAGCTAAATATTACTTACACAGAAGACGTATGCTATTTTTCCTGGGCTCGTGATACATATTATAGAGTATCAATCATGCAACACGTGTATTATGGCTGAAGAGTGTATATTTGTACAGTATGATGTCTTCAGAAGCATTTATAGGGTCGACAGGACAGTCCTTCAAAGTGAGAAATCGAATTCCCTCGGTTTGTAGAAAGGACCGCCTTCACGCCCTGCCCCTCCCCTCCTGCACTTCATTTCTGTGCCTGTAGGGGGCTCCAGCAGACACCAGTACCGCTCCCTCTCATGCAAGCCAGCGTCGATCTCTGCTTGTGTATATTTAGAAGAAGTGAGGGTGTCTTTGCAGTTTATCTGCATTTAAAAAATAGAATCGTTAAGAAAAATAAAAAATGTGTTATGTTACAGCCCTTGCTATTATACATATGAGAAGAATACAAATAAACATTGATATATGCTCTATATATATTTATAAATCGCACAAATCAATTCTTAGCTGATCCATGTTCTTTCCCTGTACAGATATCACATGGATAGGGTCGATCCAGTCTTAGCGGACGCTCTTTGTACTCTGTGCAATGTCTTTTGGAATGTATTTTGAAAAACACAAAAAAAAACCCACATGTGCCCGGTCTTTAACCCTTTTGATCGGGATGCATGTGCAGAGGAAGCAGGTTCAAACGTGTTGCGGTTATGTCGAGGATACTTCCTGAATGTTTACAGAGTAGAGGGCTTCACTTTACATGCTTTTTACATAATGTCTTCCTTTTTTATAAAAAGAAAGTCTGATTCAGCCTTCGTTCCCCTTCAATGCAACGCAGTCAAAACTAGAATGAATAAAGTGGAATATATGCTGTTTTGTTAGGGCTGGGTTTCGCATTAGGAATAGGCTATCTTAATGAAAACGGATGTACCCGGTACAGCGTCCTCTCATGCATGCTACACAGTGAAAGCACGCATGCGCTGTATATAAACGTATAGTAATCAGGACTGGTTTTTCAATGACCCTACAGGCTACGAAACCCTTATATTAGAAATGTTAATCCAGGCGATAACCATCTTCTGTACTGTTTGAGTTCCAACAATCACTGCTGTGTAGATGAAAGATCGAGGAGTTGTCAATTCAGCTATTCAGCATTCCTGGCACCCCAGAGCACGGCACTCTCTTAATTTCATAATCCGTGTGTTATTATGCGCGTATGTGGCAGTGCAACACTGGGGCAATGCTTTTTCCTTTGCTTCATTTTGCACGCCCTATTTATGAAATGTGATTTAAATGACCACTTAGATCTACAAGTACAGAAATTCTGTTCTGGCCAGCAATAGCACGGACCATGCCTTTGAGGGGATGAGATTAAAAATCCAATTACATTTATTGATTGTGTAAACATTAATCGCCATCGAAATACCTAAATCTGCTTCTTGTCAATAACTTTACATCTTACAGTTATATACAGCACTGTTTCATTTCTGTTAACGCTGTCGTACCACGACTATGACAACAAGCTGCAGCGATAGATTCAGAATTTAAATTGGACTTATCTCAAGGGGCACGCTTTATATTTTACATGAAGTTTAAAATGCTGCTTGCATTACTTCTTATTTAATGTCTGCTCTGATTATCAATATCTCTTAAAATCAAACTTTAAGAGCTGCAATCATTGTGTCCAGTAGATGGCATAGCGGTATATACATATGGGTTTTCCATATCCCATAGCTGCTAATGCTATCATCGCACAGGGTTTTCCATATCCCATAGCTGCTAATGCTTTCATCGCACAGGGTTTTCCATATCCCATAGCTGCTAATGCTATCATCGCACAGGGTTTTCCATATCCCATAGCTGCTAATGCTATCATCGCACAGGGTTTTCCATATCCCATAGCTGCTAATGCTATCATTGCACAGGGTTTTCCGTATCCCATAGCTGCTAATGCTATCATCGCACAGGGTTTTCCATATCCCATAGCTGCTAATGCTTTCATCGCACAGGGTTGTCCATATCCCATAGCTGCTAATGCTATCATCGCACAGGGTTTTCCATATCCCATAGCTGCTAATGCTATCATCGCACAGGGTTTTCCGTATCCCATAGCTGCTAATGTCTCTCCCGTGGTGGACCTGCAGAGTGGAGATACCAGCACTCTTATCAGCAGCTTGTTTGTCTTTCTATTATCTTGCTAATGAGTTTTGTCCGAATCCTGTACCCAAGTAATAGCAGCTTCCAGGAATCGACCATATACAGCCCTGCTCTCATGTTGTGAAGCACAGATAAGACTGGCCTGTGTCTGGAGGTGTCTGGAGGAATGTTTGTTTAGCTACAAAAAAAAAAAATAATAATTGTATCCAAACACAGGACCTGACTGTGGAAGGGAGCTTTACTGAATTCTTAATGCAGGCATATGAGAGTAGAACGAGACACGCACGCACACGCATGTAGTTATATTGTTTTTATGTGTCAAAGCGATACTCTAGGACCCATTTTATTCTTTAAACTTGCTATTTTATTTTAATTCATGCTCACTTTGGCAGCCAAAATTACTCTGCATTATTGGTAAGCACTGAGGATTTAGCACAGGTCAGTTTCTTCTATTATACATTATAATAGCTAGTTCATAAAGCCGATGTTTTTTTTTTTTTTCTACTGCAATAAAAATGTCTTCTAATGTCTAATATTGAAGAGGGATTGGGTGGACATGTTTAAATTCCCTTTCTAAATGGAATTTGCGCTCATTTTAGGTGCCAGGGTTTTCATAAACAGCTTGGCACAGCTTATCACAAGTGAGAAGTTTCTTTCATTCGTAATACTGGTTTGGATTTCTACCAGTAACCCTTCACAGCGAAGGCCTGACAACTTGTTATGAGATCGTTCATCCAGAATCATGTCTAATAAATCATTATGAAACACTGAACACATGTTCTGGGTTTTCTTTTACCATATATGTCTGTGCTTGGACTTCTGGGAATGTTATGTGCAAATGTAGCAACACTTCCAGATGTATTCATTTGCATTCTTTTAGCATGATGCGTTACACTGCCCCCTCCCATTATAAAGCATCTGTCAGGAGCCAAAGTTAAGAGATTACTTCTATACAAGTTCCTCCATATAAAGGTTAATGAGAGCCACAACCACAGCACAAGTGTTTAAAAATGGGGGAGAGCACTGCTCAACATGTGTTAAAGTGCTCCCTGATGTTGCGTATTGGACATAGCTGGGCTCTAAACCACACATTTCGGGGCTCCCCGCTAATGGGAAACTCCAGCAGACCTTGTGGCTCACAGGAAGTTTTCCTTTCCGTTCCTCTCCCGGTTGCCTGTATCTGTTCGGACACTGGTGTCAGTGGCGCAGGAGAAATCTCCTGCTGTCAGCAGGAAGCAGGTGGCTTCTTTCTTGTTCTTCCCCCTGGAGCCGGAGCGCGTTGGCCACTTGTCGTCAGGCGACAGGGGCTTGGTCAGCCCTCCAGACTCTTCGTCTGACAGCACCACGCTGGCGTCGCCATTCTGATTTGAATCTGAGAAACAAAATACAAGGTGCAGTTTGGTGGGGGTGGTAGTAAAGGACAGTGCGGGTCATCAGAAGGGCTTTACCGGGGATTAAGGGTCACGCTTCCTCTTAATGGGCACTTTTTGGTAATAAATGTAACCAGGTTAGTTAGATAAATTATTCAATTTCAAAAATGCCTTTTTTAAAAAAATGGCAAACCCATTTCGCTGCTACAAACTGGAGTCCCTAAAGTTCACATAAGTAATGCCCACATTCTACATTCTTCGTTGATGTACAGTCAGACCAGACATGACACAACCTTGGTCCACTAGGAATATGGCTGGCCAGCGGGTCTGATCTAAGTCCACCGAACAGCAACAACATCCAAAACTACTTTGATCACGCCTGTGCCATAACAGCAGTCATACTTTGAATGTGTGGAGGGGAAGGAAGCTGTTTTTTCTTGTCGGTTTCTTTCCTGCCCTGTCAGTCTTACTGAAAGCAGGCACCTCTTTTGTGCCAGTTTTTCCGAGAGGTGCCAATGTTTATAGATAGAGTCCTGGCCAGCTAGCACCAGCAGCAACATGTCTATGATCTGTAAATCTCATTGCATTCCTTACATTCGTATAACAAATCATTGTCTCCCACGGGCTGCATGCACAGCATGTGCGAATCCCGTATTTAACATGTTGTTTATATGCAATAAACGAAAGGGCCCCGTTCAGATAAGGATTTTTTTGTTTTGTTTTGTTTTTAATTCAAATCAAGCCTGCAGTTCGCAAAACCCTTTTTCAACAGCTTTAGGGAGGTTTTAATGGTTAATCTCGTTTATGAGTTCATCTCAAAGCACTACCGTATCCTACGAGAATCTTTAACAAACAAAACATTGCTTAAAAACCAAACAGCACTTCAAACTTTTGTGCAAAGACTGAAGTTCTAAGCCTGGCACAAAAGAAGTGGAGCTTTTATACACTTTATTAAACCCTTGCTTTGTAACGATTGAGGCTCGGTTTGTCTCTCCACCAGTTATCTGCATCATTTGAGGAAACTAAAGCTGAAAGGCTTTGAAGTGCTTTCTTATCCCCAAAGCCAGCGTGCAGTCATTGCCCTTCAGAAAACTGACGGCACCAAACTGGAAAAACAACGAAATAACTTTAAGGTTTTAAAAATCCATTTCCCAGCCCTTTTTTATTTTCAATACCATCTTCTGTGACATTTTCACATTTCCTTCATTTCAAAAAGTCTCAACACTAAAGCAGCCCTGTGCTTTTGTATTTCAACTGAAATGTAATGTTCGGTTTTGTTCAGTGAAGTAGTGTATGTCAATATGCTAAAATGTCTCTTTGCTGTATTAGTTCCAGAGCTTTATTATGTACTAAACTAAATAATGTTAAGTTAACATATTGAATTACATACTGCTTTGTAGTTTTCCATATACTTAATGAAAAAATGGACAAAAACTGAATGATGTGACATTTCGAAATCTAACATGAAATACTGTACTACTATTACGGATTCCGGTAGACTCTTGTTTTTAATGATGTCTCAGACTAAAATTCTAGGTGATGCAAAACTTTTGGCCATCGCTGTCATGCGTGATTTCCTCCCCCCTACCTGACCGGTTCCTCCCAATGGCTTCCTCAGTCGCCAGTGGGCAGGTGTCGCTCTGGGTGCTGTTCCGGGGGGAGTTGATCTCCGACTTCTCCAGCTGGACGTTGGCGTTGGGGTTGTGTTTCTTCTTCTTGGGCAGCTTCTGCTTGGCCATGGCCAGAGAATAATACATCCCAAAATTATTGACGATGACGGGCACAGGCATGGCGATGGTCAGCACTCCTGAGAGGGCACACAGAGCCCCCACCAGCATGCCAGACCAGGTCTTGGGGTACATGTCCCCATAGCCCAGGGTGGTCATGGTCACCACCGCCCACCAGAAACTGATGGGGATGTTCTTGAAGTGAGTGTGCTCACTGGCTGTGGGGTCGTTGGCGTCGGCACCCAGTCTCTCGGCGTAATAGATCATGGTGGCGAATATCAGGACGCCCAGAGCCAGGAAGATGATAAGGAGACAGAACTCGTTGATGCTGGCCTTCAGAGTGTGGCCAAGCACCCGCAGCCCCACAAAGTGGCGCGTCAGCTTGAAGATCCTGAGGATGCGTACGAACCGCACCACCCGCAGGAAGCCCAGCACGTCCTTGGCCGCTTTCGAGGACAGTCCACTGAGTCCCAGCTCCAGGTAGAAAGGCAGGATGGCCACGAAGTCGATGAGGTTCAGCAGGTTCTTGATGAAGACCAGCTTGGCCGGGCAGCAGACAATGCGGATGAAGAACTCGAAGGTGAACCAGACCACGCAGACGCCCTCCACCACGGTCAGCATGGGCTCCGTCTCCACTTCCAGGTAGGTGAGCGAGTACGTGCTGTTCAGGTACTCCGTCCGGTTCACGATACGGTTGAAGGCCTCGTGCGTCTCCAGGCAGAACGTGGTGATGGAAACCACGATGAAGAACAAGGAGACGAAAGCAATGACCTGGAAGAGGCAGAGAGGGATAGAGGAGATCCTAGTAAGCATCTGCTTTTATGAATGGCCGCTCAGTTAATACTGATTGGTAGACAACTCTGCTCTTATTGATAACAGACAGGCAATGATCATGTATGGCTAATCCATGATAAACTTAGCCAGATTTTAACCTGTACACAGGCCAAATCACACTTCTCTAAACAACATGGGCAGATCCATTTCATGCATTGGTAATCCATAGTTATTGACCAAGAATTAGTTATTATGAACAGGTCAAAGAACAAGTAGGATCATGGGTAGCTATGAACAAATTTATTTTTCTTGAAAACACGGAGGACTTTCTTTCTTTCTTTCCTTTTCTAGCAGCCCCAGTTCATTTTCTCAACAATGTCAGTATGTGAAAAGCTACCAAGGGAGAGTGACAGCAGCAGAGTAATCAAGACTAGCAGAACAGCGGACACTGTTTTTAAAAAGCAGAACATTTGAGTGGAGATCCTTCGGGAGGCATCGATGCACAAATCAAAGCCCTCACGTTGACAGCAAGACAAATGTGTTTATTTTACAGACAGGGTGTGATTATAATATAAGGTCCGTGCTATGTGTTTTTTTCTTTTGATAGGGATTTTACCTTAGCGCACAGTGCCACCAGATGGCCAAATGTTTGAGAAATTCGAGAAATGATCAAAAAGAGCAGTAATGGAGGTAAAGCTAAGAGCGAAGTGGCTGTCACCGGTTTAAATTATTCAGATGCACAGTGTGTTCTCTGTCCTTTTGTAATTAAAAGTTAACTGGTTTATATTGCAATCTGTGCAGCATAAATGGATGAGTTATCAATACTTAATGTTAATGGAAAGGGAAATACTACATACTAGCTTCTGTACCAGTATTCCCATTATGCACACCACAAATGACCAATGTGAGGAAACTCAAGGCTTAAGAAACCACAATACCTAAAGCAGTGAACAGCTTTCAGGAGAACTACATTCCTTGCATCAAGGAGGAGAGCATCTGCTAACTGGCCTACTATTATCCCCATGCTCCAGTAAGCATCACTATTCCACCCTCCCCCTCATGCCATTTGTACTGATCCAACAGTATATCTGTCTTCTATTCGATATATATTTGTATTGCTCCTTTGGTCGTCTCTGTGATGATGGCTGGTCTGCATCATCTCACTGACAGAGCTCAGAACCTCCTGTAACCACGGCGATCAGCTGCAGCCACCCTAAGCACCAATGTAACGGGACAAACCCTGCCTGTTGCTTGACTGCTGAAGAACAAGACATATTCATATTCTATTGACCTTATATTTCGAGAAAGAGAGCAGGGCTCATGTGGCACTACAAGAGACATGCTGCCAGTAACTTGACACTGCTTTGTGTTAATGTGCTCTGTTCCTTAAGCTTCGCAGAGAGAGCCCAGTATTGTCATTATTTCTGTCGCTCTTTGCTGGAGGGAGCAGAGAGAACCGACAGTGAAGCAATAAGGGAATGCGTCTTTAATTCCAAATGAATTCATCACTGTTTGTTAGTGCCGTCTGAAATTAAAACCGCAAGAGGACGGATGATTATATACTTAGAAGCTCAGCACCAATCATCCAGCATGGTTTCTCTTATAACAGGGATATGGAATTTCAGATCCTGTGGCTAAAATCACGCCCCTACATTTAAAGAGTAATTGTAGGATTCTAATTCAGGTTTTTTTTTACCAGTGCCCCTGTTGCTAAGTGCTTTAGAATTGCTGTAGAAAGTGTTGCATGTCTATATAAACCACCACTGTCCCAATCAAAGAAGACAATAGTTATGCAAATCTTTCTATAGCTGGGCTGTTTTAAATACTCTTGTTTTAGCACTGGAGCTGGTGTTTAGACTCTAAGCTGCCCCTCTGGCTGAATCCACACTGGAGATCAGGCTTGTCTTCTGGGCAGTGAGAGGAGAGAGGAGGCCTGTGGAGAGGCAGGTCAAATGAGTTTGATGATCTCCAACATGCTAACCTTTAGGTCAGGGCGGGATTCCTGGTGCCCAACAGGAGCCCTAGCTATGGCGCATCGCCACCTGCCACTGGGCCAGACCACACAAGTGACCCACATTTCACGGGTCAGACCCGCAAATGGACATTAAAACCCGCAGACCCGCGACAGACATTGTACAACCTGCAAGATAAAACTCATAGGTAAGATCCGATTTAAGGTGAATCTTGGCTGGTTCCCGGCCTCATTGCGCAGCACATGACTAGAGTCTGAATAAGCAGATGAATGAAGATTGTTTGGGTGATTGTAAAAAAACTGAAGTTTCTCATTATCAACAATGTTGTTGTTATCCTTTTTTTTATTGATTCGAAATGTAATTTTAATAATTTAGGTCAGATCAATGATTGTCCAACATGTTCTCGAGCAAGGGGAATATAGATATAATATTGATTGGGTATAATATTGATTGTGTTAAATATTGACTGGTCTTAAAGTCTTTAAGCAAAGAGGAATCAATTCAGATCATTTGGATGTGTGGCGCTGATGGTCAATGGAGTGTGACTGATTTAACAGAGCCTAATCGGTATAATTGCCTATGATGCTTGACTTAGGGGGCTAAATTATTGAATATAACAATGTACAGCCTTTCGGTTTGAGTCAAGAGGTTATGATTTAAGGGTTGAGTTTAGCTTCATTCAGGTGGATGTGAACATTATTTGCTTCTAGGATATTCTTGAAGAAGGCTTGACATCTTGTTGCCTTCAATTTCCCCTGAATCTAAACACAGCCGGCCGAGCGGGATTGCTGGATCGAGAGCTAATTCAAGTCAGAAAGCAGTCATTCCCCAGGCTGCTGAAATGAGAACGGCTGCTCAGGGCTGCACACAGACTGATCTGCTACACGACTGGAATGAATCTCTCTGTGGATATTCATCTTCATCTCTGTCATCATCATTACCATCTGCATCATCCTCCAGCCAGCTAGTACGGAACGTGGCTAACCAACACACAATAGGTTCTGCGCCACAAGAAATCCAGCAGGTCTGTTTTGCCACACAGCTTGTTTTATTGATTTATCCAATGTGTTTTTTTTTTTTAGTTGGAGCAGTGTGGAGCAGTGGTGCGTTCTGAAGGTAGCTAAGTTGGTAAATAGGAGAATTTGATCTAATCTGAATCCATTATCCCATATGGAATAACAATATGACATTGATAATTGTATAGTCCTTTGTCTTATACAGTGAAACCTACATGAATCAAAGGTTGTAAAATCAATTCTGCGCCCGACTTTCCAAAACCAATGGAGCATTCAAACCCTCCTGCAAAACCGGCTTAAAAAGGGAACGCTCAGCGATGCAGCTGTACAGCAGTGCAGTCCTGCGCCAGGCTTGCATGCAATACTGCATTGGCATCCTGGCGAGCTAGAAGGCAATTTGGTATCAGACCCTGAGGAGAAACACTTGAAACTGCTTGAGATCTCACTCCAGTCTGCAGCCCCCGACCACTTCACTCCCATCAATAAACGTCCATCACTTGAAAGATTCAGGAGCAGTGAAAAAGTGTGTGTGTGTGTGTGTGTGTGTGTGTGTCAGTTGTGTCTTCCTGCTAATACCGGGTATTCATTTGCAATGCTACAACTACAGCTATTAGGGAAAGCTCCCCAAATGGAGTTTTAAAAAGGCAATCTACGGAGTCTTTTTCCAAGAGAAAATATATATTGGTATTCTGACAGGCTGCTTTATCAGTATGGACGAGTTTTCCACCAACGGTTGGCAAATGAAGCTGTACCCCATCGGAGCATTGCTGTGTGAGTGTATATATCTGAATGTGTGAGTGTGTGTCTCTATTTAAGTCTTTTTTTTCATTTATATTAAGTCTGTTTGTATGTCCATGCCACTGTTGCTGTGTCTGACTCTTTCTGTTTGTGTGTCCCTTTGCTGATTTGTGTCTTCAGGGTTTCAGTCCACTGCATAGCCCCAGAGCTGTCACCAATCTGCAAGAGCATGCAAATGCATAGTGACAAAGTGCTCCGACTTTTCAAACTTAAAAACTCAGGAGACAGTACCTGAGGGATTTGAAAACAATCGTCACATACAAGATCTACAAACAATGGCTTTTAGCATAGTGGCAACACTTTGGTACTCAAGATGGTATGGCTTCAGAGACCATGCACAGTGCTCCGGGGAAAACACACAATAAACATTAATATCATTAGCAAAAAAATATTAGCTTTGGGTTCATCTATCCTGACTGCAGTATCTATTAGGACACCGGCTGGCAATATCCTCCAATTACACGTTAAAGGGAAGTGATTTTATCCATACTGTTCTGCACAGTTATCAGCTGCAGGATATAAACCAAAAACACGTCACATGTAACCGGCCGGAGATTCTTGATAATAAATGGACACTTTAACTAGCTTAGCGGGCTGTTATATTATCTGTCGTGAGGATAACAAATGCTAAAGGCCTTCAAAGAGCTTGTTCAGTCAGACGTGGAAGAGTTTACTCTAGGAGTGTTGAACTGGGACCCTGTTCTGCATCTCTCTCCCTGAGCGAGGTGGTTTGACAGGCGCATGTAGTTCCAATATCAACCCCCACATTGCTTTCTTGTGCTAATTTTTTTTTGGAGCTTCGGCGCTTGGTAATTTTAGGGACAATGTGGCTAAAGTCAAAATGGGGAAGGCCAGCCCTGGGCACTGCCTTTCTATCTCAGTTATCCAGACCAAAACAACCAATCCTCGCTGCCGTTCAGTCCTGGGCCTCTCTCAAGCAGAGTTGAGCAGCGCTGCCAAATTGCTTTGCTGTGTTTTATAAACTCTCTAGGATGATCATTCTTGAAGGAGGATTGACTCTGTGTAAACCAGAGACAGCTGTGGTGTGAACTACTGTCCACCGTGGGCTAAGGACTGTATATAAGCAACCAATTATAAAAACAATCAACTCATTCTTAATTCTTTATTATTTTATTATCAGAGCCGACAAGTCACTGTCACAATTCTTTGCTTGTAAACTTATGCAGCAGTATATATAACACACTGTGGTGCTGTGACAACTCTGCAGTATGATACCAAGGGGTATTAACTTTGAATGAAATAACCACAGAGTGGAATTACGTACTAATGCAGTTGTAGGGTAATTGTAGCACTCCCCATTTATAATTGCATTATCGTCCTTGAGTTATATTTGCGTAACAGCTGTCCTTGCACAGACTGGGAAAGAGTACAGTGTAAACAGTAAAATGGAAAACACTTGGGAGTACTATAAAATAATTGCAAACGTACATGCAAGTCAAGCCATCGTTTTACAGGACAAAAACACTACCTGGAAAATTGACTTGCACATCAAATTTTACCATTTGTGAAATGCTATGTGCAGTTACATTTATCACACAGGGCGGATCAAATGAGAAAAGCTACCTTCTGGAAAAAACGTTTGTGTTGTATTGTGGGCAGCGTTGCGTTGGTGAAAAACCCTGGAGCGAATTTCACAGCCACACCCTCTGATCTTCCCTCGGTTTAATGCTATTGAACAGAGAGCGCTGGGTCTTCACAGCAGAGTGCACTCCACTCTAATGCAAGCTCCTGACCTTGCACTGCACAGCCTCTCCTCTCTTAAAGGCGAGACGGCTGCTGTGGGCACAACATGCTGGCCTAGGAGCTGCCATTAATAATTCATTGCATCCAAACAGTAGACAACACGTCTGCCGAGCGCACCTCCTGCTGAAAGATGTTTTCCTCAAAGGAAATTGTACAGCAGCTGGGTTTAATGAAAGTGTGCACCTGTCATCTGGCTAATTATACAGGCAGAAGCAGGTTCTGGAAAATATTACACAGTGCAGTAAAATATAAGCAATTGTATAACAGTATGGGGGTCTGTATTTCTGCTCTGCACACACACACACATGCACACACACATATGCACACACACACAGACACACACACACACGCACACACACACAGACACACACACACACACGCACACACACACACACACACACACACATCTTTCTTAACTGCCCTGGGATCTCAGATAGAGAAGTACATGTGTTTGCTGTCCTAATTTGGATTTGCCTAAGGTATGCACTGTGGACATGAATTCTGCTGCTGACGCACAAGCAATCTCAAGGGGTATCAGTTGAAATGTTTAGACGCACACACACACACACACACACACACACACACACACACACACACACACAGATGGCACAAGGCTCGCACGGCTCATTCATTACAAACTTGCTCCTTCACAGTGCGGGGTTTGACAGAACAAAAAGGAGAGGCATCCATCAAAACAAACAACTAATTCTTCATTATGTTTTTACAACCGAACCGACAAGCCGTTGCTTAGGTCACTTTTGTTCACAGTCTCTGTCGGGAACTTTACAGCACATTACGGTGTAGAGACAACTCTCCAACACGACGGCAAAGGGTATTAACACTGAATTAAATACGCACACAGTGGATTGATGCTGCATGTTTTAAATGCACCACAGCAGCAGATTACAGAACTCCTAATAATAATGCAGTCCTGGGGATATTATGAGAACAGTGTGATTAAAGTGCTCTTAATTTGCATTTATAATTTCATTATCATCCTCAAGTTTAAAAAGCAATTACAATTTGAGTAACAACTGCCTTTGTACTAATAGGGAATAATAGAAATAACACAGCCGAAAATGCAAATCTACGTACAATTTAAGGCACGCAACCCCAAACACTATATAACAATTTTTGAATTCCTATCGTTGTTTCATTGTATCACCCTGCCTCTGGAGATCCTAACCTAGCCCAGTCTTATTACACAGTTATTACTGTGTAACAGAGAGAGTTCCAGGTCAATAGGTTTCGTACAGAGTAAAGCCTGCGCTACCAAAATTACCGTCTAATTCTGATGCTCAGGTGATTTGATTCCTGACACACATTCCCCACAGCTACTTCTCATAAGAAAAAAAAAATACAGTTAGATTGCTTTGAGTCTTCAGGTCTCTTTATTGCCTACTGCTTTGACTTGATGGAGCTGTTTTTGTTAGTTTTTTTGTTTGCTCAGTAACATTAGCATTAGAAAGCCTGCAAGCCCAGATCCTGCTATCTGATAAATTAGTCTCTGTTGACACTGAAAGCAGCTCAGTTGCTATAGTGTGATCAGCCCCTCAGAATACAAAACGGGCAGACGGTTCTTTAAAAACAGGCCGTGCGCGAGGCCTGACCTTTACCGTGGCGCTCCTCCCAGGTTCTTCTGAAATCAGGAGAGAATCTTCATTTAGAATTCTGTCCTTAGTGTTCCATTCAACTGATGGAAACAGCAGCTGACCTAATTACTGTTCACATCATTAATGTAATCACACGTGTACATTGAAGCATTTTTTTTTTTGTGGAATTAAATTTGTGAGAACCAATAAAAACGTACCTTTAAAAAAAAAAATAGGCCCCTTATTAAAAAATGAGTTCTTATTGCATTTAAAGAGAATGCAGGACACTGGTGCTTAACGTATTTTAAAATACTTGTTTATTTCAGAAGGTGGTAACCTTACAAGCCCACAGTTAAACAGAAACACAGGATCTGTCTGCATTTCCTGTTTTGATCACAGAGCTGTACAGACCTTCCATTGATATTTATGCTGCGGAAAAGATCGTGCTGTGTGGTTCTGACTGAGCGAAGAGAAGGGCGAGCAGGGTTATACCGACCAAGAGAAAGCTACAGCAAAGATGCCATCCTTCTGCTGTAGCTGAACTGCAGTCTAAACTAAGGAAGGATGCAGTGAACATAAATATCAGTGGGACAAGGTTTTAGGACACAGTTCAAGCTGCGATAATCCCATTTAGGCACAACACATTGGTTCATGTCGTTTCATAAAGATCCACTGTGGTAGTTCATGGCAGTCTGCCAGTCTTTCAAGCGTTTACGCAGTACAGTAGGCCTGTTCACCATGGTCAGCCAATCAATGCTATGTTACAGTAAAAGTCTGAATCTGGTCAATCTTAAGTATTACCAGTAACTGTCAACATTTATCAAGTAAGCTGGAAAATGTCTGGAATTATGATATATATATATATATATGGCTTTTCTGACATTTACAGAAGGTAAAGGGACTTGGTTATTCTTGAGATTTACCAGTAAATATCCAAAAGCGTTATCTTGTTAATTTCGGACATTTACTATTTTGCTTGGTAAATGTTGACCTTTTCCAGTAAATCTTAAGCTTTGCCAATATTCGGACGTTTACCGTAACACGTACAGTAATGTGAGTTAACGTGTTGGCCTGTGAATCACGTCTTCTCTTTGTGCTTTGCTGTAATGTATTGCATCACACGGTAAAAAAGGTTCCCTCTTTGACTTGCTTTTGTTTGTAAGGACTCCATGCAAAACAAAGTCTAGACCAAATAACTAAGCCCACTTAATGGCGCACCACCAGCCTGTTGGTGTGGGCGGTTGGGTGCTTAAAGTCTAAAGACTTAACTACCCTGGATCTGTGGTGCTCTTATCTGACGGTGCCACTCACTGCAAAACAAACAGAATCACAAAGTGGATGTTCTTCCCATCCCTAGCTTCTGGGAGTTGGGGGGGGGGGAGGGGGAGTTGTTTTCCAGTGCGTTGCTGATTCGATTGGCTCTGCATTGGGGTGGATTCTTTTCGTTTGCTGTCAGAAAGCCTCTATAAAAGCAGAGCTCTGAATAGCTCCGGGACACGGGCTAACCCACCTCTCGTACTGAGCCTGAACTCGCCTCCCACTGGGCTCCCTACAGAGGAGACACGGATGCTTCCGAAGGGGGCTGCTGCTTGCTTGATAAATATCAGACGAAGCTCGGGAGGAATGCCTGGGCGTGATGTGTGCACACGAGTGTGTGCGCTTCTCTGGGCTTCAAAAAAAAGCATATTCACAGCAGCGTGTTGGGGTCAGTGGAGTGTGCCAGCCCTTTGCACCTGCTCCCATACTGCCGATCCCTCGCAGTGCCATGGTGCCCTATTGGAACCAGTTGTACCGCATCAGGACCATTGTGGAATATTTGCTTCACTGACGTTGCTGGTAATTCTACCATTTCTATGCTCCAGTAATGTTTGCAAAGCTAGTATTTATATATAGCTTTGATGTTCCAAAAAAATACGGTGGGAAAAATACCAATGTAACACATTTAGTATGGTGAGGGCAATTTGCCAGCGATTTTTCAATAGGTGGAAATATAAGTCTTAGGCTATAGGGGGTAACAGAGTAGGAGTTTGAAAGAATTCCCTGATATAGTTGATGAGATTTTGCAGGCAGCTGCAGTAGCCCAAGCCCTCCCACCCTCAAAAGAACGAGACCAGGGACCAGCTGATGGCAGCTGCCCGCAGTGCCACGTCTGTCAACCAGGCACACCGGTGACAGACGACCTCCAACTGCCTGCCTGTCCGCTCACCTCCGCTGCACTGAAACGCACTCCGTCAATTACCAGTTCATTCCAGTGGGAAGCCGGTCGTCTTCCATTTGCTCTGAAATTTCAATCCCAGAACATCAAGGTAAGGGTAAGCAACAGTAAACCACCCATCCATAACTCGCTTAATTGTTGATATTTCGGAGATATTTGTATAAAAACTCTTTTATATTCTTTAAGACATGACCACTGATGTTTGTGCAGAAAAATCTTCTTACGTTTGTTGTTTTGCTAAAAAACATTTTGATTCAAACAAAACAAAGAAAAAATAGAAACAATTAAGCGAGGTATGCGTGGTTGGTTTACAATGGCTAAGAACTATTTTATGACTCTGTCCAGACATACTGGTCGTTGACCTTTAGGAAATCCCCATGCTTTTTCATGCTGTTCTCTGGCAGGTTTTCCCCCGGGTTGCTGCAGCTTGCAGCTTGCACAATCATCACACCTCTCGTGATAGCAGAGACGGGAGGCTGTGTACAGCGATGCAGAACTCACAGAGTCAGCGTGAAGGTCGGTTTGTTTGCTCAGAAAGAAAACCCACAATGAAAAAGGTCACTGATTACAAGAGCCTGCTGTAGCCCAGGGATGAATAGAATTGATTGGTTCTAGAGATCAAAGCCGGGGATAAAGAAAATATCTTTAAAAAAGAATGCAGTTGACACACAGATATACTGCAGATTCACTGCACAACAGAGAATATTAACACTAGGTACGTAGGCTTGCATACACAAGTTTAGATCATGTGTTTAGATGCGACTAAAATTTACACACATGCAATTTGGACTTGCACACATTTAGCTAATAGGCTTGTTAGCAAGACATGGCTAAACATGAAAGATACAAATACAAGCATGCATGCAGGACACTAGGCACAGATGCATGTGAAGATAAACCTGCTTTGAGACAAAATAGAGCCACATGCCTAGGAGGTAAATGTACTGTGTGAATACAGGCGATACATTTAGTTTTTATATTACAGCCACAGCAGCATCTTTTGTTTGAGCATTATTTAATATTACAAAATATCCAACTGTAGGCATCGGGAACAAACCATTACAGCCATTTCACAAAACTGCAACCAACGTTGCTCGATTGACTTTAATCAAGACTGCGCTGCGATGACAGAAACAAATCAGGAATCCTTTAGATGTTTCTCAGCGTGCTCGTTATCTCTGTGAAGCTATTCGGAATTTTATTTTTTCAGTCAGAACAAAACCGGCATTAACCCCTCGATTTCTACATGCTGAGGACGGGGGGGGAGCTAAACTGTTTCATCAAATGTGGAGGGCATCAGTTACTTACACATGCAATTAAAACACTTTATTATTATATCATGTAGGCTATTATATGACATAAATATGAAAATAACATGTACATGTGTGTAACTCTATACTGCATGTATCATATATTCATCTATCTATCTATCTATCTATCTATCTATCTATCTATCTATCTATCTATCTATCTATCTATCTATCTATCTATCTATCTATCTATATATTATGGACCATTTGCCCTATTACAAGCAAACAGTCCATAATCCCTGGTAATGCCCGTGTGGAGGGTCTTATTGCTTTTATAAGTCAATCTTACAGCAGAATTTATTCTCATTGCTATTTATCTTATCTGTATTTATTTAGTTTTTATGATGCGGTTCCAAACATTCTAAGGGCACATACTCGTGATTATATCCCTCTAGCCCAGCCAATCAGAGTGCAGAGAATCTTCCCACTGAACTGAGCAGTGATGGAAGTGCACGGTAACGAAGTAAAGCAGATGTGAGGAGAAGCAGCTTGCTAGGAGAGCTACATGGAGGGGGCCCAGCCAGCAGCCAGTACTGCAATATGAACCTGCTGATCACCACACAGGCATACAGAACCTCTAACTGTCACCAATGTTCACACGAAGCCCATTTCAGTTAAGTAAGGTTGACAAACATTTTGTGAGTAGCATGAAGCTGTCCTTAAATATGCCTGTCAGTCTCGCGCAGCATGAAGGCATTAGCCATTATCCCAGTTAGGCTGACAAGGCTGCTTTCAACGCCTAACGACTGGACTGCAGCCTGAAAATGAGCGATTCTGGGAGCCTTAAAACAAAACGAAAATGTATAAATGAGGGGAGGCCATGTGGCGCAGCAGTGCTCGTCTGGTTCCGAGTAACTGGTTGATGGATTTTGGTCAAGTCGGCTCTGAAAGGAACCCAATGATTCAGATTCAACAACATAGCTGGGTAACCACACCACTCTCTGTGTCGATGTCTCCCGCCCTCTACCAAAATCCTTCTTTAAATATTTTCCAGCGGTGTCCTGGTTTCTGTGCTGTTCTTTGAGTATTGGCTAGGGTTAACTTCAACTCCTTTTAGGATCTGAAAAGCTCTCCCAATTCTTCTCTGTTCTCGGCTAAATAGATTCAGTTTCCTTAACCTGTCTTCCTTTAAACCCAGGGACTCTCCAGGAACATGGTATTAAAGGACAGAGTATTCTACCTGCAGTCCTGCCAGTGCACTGCAGATCCTATACAGCATCTGTATGGGATTAATATACTACCTATATACATATACGTAAGCAAAGCACTGTCCTTTATGGGCGATGGAAAGAAATTTCTGTATTAGACCTAAGCCCAGTTCAGGTTAATCAGGCTCACTGTAAAACCTTTAACTGCTCTACAATGTGACTCACATCCCCATCTCTTCAGTACACATCCAGATGTTTGTTTTCTTCTATTAATTGAATGATATGAGATTGAATTGTTAATGTCAGCTGTTCTCAAAGTGCTGCCATGCCTCATTTTAAATAGCGGAGTTGTATTTTAAAACATACACATGGTTTGAGTGGAGATCAATTCAATCACATCTCCATTCCCTGTCTCCTCTGCCCTTTAATCCCCCTCATTGTTAACTTTCTCAGTGAGTCATTGATACCCCTGTACACGCTTGCATACACACAGACACACACTCATGCTAAGATACACTGTCTCTCCCTCACTGTGTAGTGCATACACACAGACACACACACACGCAGATACACTGTCTCTCCCTCACTGTGTAGTGCACACACACAGACACACACTCATGCTAAGATACACTGTCTCTCCCTCACTGTGTAGTGCCTACACACAGACACACACTCATGCTAAGATACACTGTCTCTCCCTCACTGTGTAGTGCATACACACAGACACACACTCATGCTAAGATACACTGTCTCTCCTTCACTGTGTAGTGCCTACACACAGACACACACTCATGCTAAGATACACTGTCTCTCCCTCACTGTGTAGTGCCTACACACAGACACACACTCATGCTAAGATACACTGTCTCTCCTTCACTGTGTAGTGCCTACACACAGACACACACTCATGCTAAGATACACTGTCTCTCCCTCACTGTGTAGTGCACACACACAGACACACACTCATGCTAAGATACACTGTCTCTCCCTCACTGTGTAGTGCATACACACAGACACACACTCACGCAGATACACTGTCTCTCCCTCACTGTGTAGTGCATACACACAGACACACACACACGCAGATACACTTTCTCTCCCTCACTGTGTAATTAGTGCTCCAATGGCCAGCTAAAAGCCCCTGCCTGCAGCAACAATAACAGAGAGCCTAGTTTTCCAAACCGAGTTTAAGAAACGGCAATGCTTCCCAATCATCCCATCTACAGCAAATCCCTCAACGGTGTGTGAGATCGCTAGTAGTTGAAGGGCCAACTCCTCACCTGGATTTATCCCTTCTGAAAGGATATGTCTTTTGCATTAATGGGATGATTCCCCAGTGACTGAATGGCTCGTGCAACGACATTGAAGAGACCTAATATGCACATTTTTTCTTTAACGTATTATCACATTTATACTGAGCTGTGCCTGTACTGAGGCATAATGGAAATAATGCCATTTCACTAGCACTCACATTCTCATTATAAGACAGAGAGAGTGTAGGGTGAAATACAATCAGTTTGAACCTGAAATAGAGCTGCTGTGTTATTTAATGTGCCCGAGACTAAAACAGGTGGGCAAACATTAATACTCAGAAATCAATTGAGCTGCTATAAGATCCTGTTTCTAATCAACTGCTAAATTATCATCACAACACAAGGTAATCCCTATTAAATTATTATAGGTAAATAAAATTACAAAAAGCCCAGAGCTGCCATGTTCCTTGAAACAGTGCTTTGTGCTGTAAGTAAACAGATGACAATGGGACATCATGTTGCATCACAAAACAACAACCACATGTGAAAGATCCGAACGGGTGTGTCTTTTTAATTAACGCCTATTTTTCAAAAAATAGGAGTGAATAAAAGACTGGAGTTTAAAAAAAAAAGGCTTTCGGTGTACTGATGTTACCTAAAAGGTCAGTTTAAATGCGATTTTATCCACCACACCTATCCACAATCGGCTGTATTTTGTCATGTTTAAGTATTTAAGTCAATAGCTTAAAAAAAAAAGTTTTAAAAAAGTCTGCGCACAGTAGTCAGTGTAGTCATACAGTTGGGCCCCTTCACTTTTAATATACAGACCCATACCGCGATTACTAGATTTGAACCTAATGAGAGCTACAGAGGGGGTCCAGCCAAATAGATAACAACATTAAATAGCATTTACAAATAATGGACTGTTTTCAAAACGCATCAGCATGCCAGGAAATTCAAAGTAACGACCTGTCCGCTGATGTTTAATCTGCTGAAAAGCGAATGAGGGTAAAGCTAAGCCTATGCGCGTCCAATTTCAGTTAACACCTGTAGATTCGTCTCACCTGCGTGTTCATAACAAACGGTCTGGGGTAGCGGTACAGGACGGGGAAAATTGTTTTACTCGGGTTTAATCAAATATTCAGCTTACCCTGGCTGCCATAGACGAGTAAGGGTCTTCAAAAAGGGCCCATATTTTAGGCTGCAAGACCTCCCAACAGCCTCGTGATCGATCTGAGCAGCCATCAATAGCCAGGCGCCATGGCACGTCCTTGCTATCATCCCCATCGTCCAGGTCTGTTGGCTCGAAGATATCCAACGCTTCTTCAGCGTCCCTGTGCTGGCGGTACGTCATCCAGCAGCAGGGCTCCACGTCGGTCTCATCTATTCCCCAAAAGGCCAGTTCTTCCTCGAACAACGGTCCACAGACGTCGGCCGGACAGTGGAGTTTGCCAGTCCGGTAGTAGTTTAAAACATAGGCAAAGATCCCCGGGTGCCGGTCAAAGAATAACTCTTTGTGGCTAGTGTCGATATCCAAATTGCCCTGGGGGTCCGGGTCGGCCAACCTTGCCAGCCTGGTGCCTGGCAGCGTCCGAAGGGTGCTCTTGTAGGTTTCGTGCCGGGTACCGCCGACGTTGATGATAATCTTTTCTGAATCTTCTCCCCGGCCCATTTCTTCTTTCAGACATGTTTTGGATGGAGGCTTGTTGCCAGACTTGCGCCCTCGGTACGATGAGACACACACCGAACTGATCATAGATTTCGATGGATCGGTCGCCCTGTCCCTGTGTTGTGCTCTTCAGTAGGCTCCCACCTGCTGTATGAAGTGTCCCTTTCTTTAACTCAAAGAGACGGTCGGAGGGTATTACATCAGGAGTCAGGAGGGCTACCTGGGATCATCTGTCCTTGCGTCATTGATAATTGATCATTATTGCGACTGCAATAAATGACTAATCAAAACAAGTCCTGTTCGATATCAAAACAGAAAAGCCTTTCTATTGCAGTGATGAACAAGGAGCGAAATGATACTCACTGTACAGGGGAAATGTAATAAAATTCTCTAAAATAACCACTGGTTCTAAAATATTATTATATGTATTCATATATTGTTTTATTTAAAAAAGACTAGCAGCAACAGGCTATGGATTGGTATACTAAAATCAAGCTATTCTAATATATAGCCAGTTGTCTGTATTATTAAATGAAACTTTGTTAAAAATGATTAGTGATGAAATAATGTAAAAAGAATACGATTTTAATAGCTTTGATATGATGAAAGATTTGGCAAAATGGCAGAATAGTTGATAATCACAAGGTCTTGTTGTTTACCTCGAATTTCTCAACTGCGCTGAAGAATCGATAGTTACCGTCAACACCTACAGCATGGAGATTTCCTTTCCTTAATTGATAATAAAACCCCTTTTTGTATCTGTAGTACAGTATTTATATGAGATTAGCATACGCCTTGAGATTCAAACGTAACTCCAGATCTGTAGTCTTCTGTGCAGGCGATTTTCATCCTTGTTAATTTCCAGTCGGTTCGTTATCTCTCACCTTTCTCCGCTTGTGTTGTTGATATCCACCAATATTGATCGAAGAGGCTATATTTGAATGCGAAACAAATATACTTTTAACGCCAGTTATCATTGCAATAGCAATCTAATTGAAATTGCGTTATCTGAGTGACTTCGTTAATGTGGCATTTCGTTATAGTCTTGCCTCACCCCTGCATGGATCTTGCCAAAGCAAATGACCTGTTGCTTCTCCTCAAATCTGCCTTCCCGTATGTACCCGGGCGAGACGATCCAGACAGAGGCTTCGGAAGATAGCTGCTATGATCTCTTTTATTCTCGATTCCCTTTTCGGTGTTTTAAAACAGCCCCAGATCTCTCGCTGACTTATTTTTTATTCAGTCACAGTTGAAACTCGACCCTCCCCTTGATATGTTCCGCCTGATTTCCAGTCTCTCTCTCTCTCTCTCTCTCTCTCTCTCTCTCTCTCTCTCTCTCTCTCTCTCTCTCTCTCTCTGTCCGGTGGTGGTTGACTCCCTTCGGAAGATACGGCGGTTTAAAACTATATTCAACCTTTTATAGGGAAACCGACTTAACGAATCTGTCTGTTTAAAACGACAACAACTAAATATTCAGCATCAATTGACTATGGTTTTCCTATTGTCAGTAGCCTATCATAAGCGACGAACCAGAGCTGCAGAGAGTATTTTGTAGACATGGGTGTTGCCACGGAGTATGATTCCAAAGCAACCGTTTTAGACGTGATGCGGTTCTCATGTCTTCCATGTTATAATGGCAATACACACATGCAATGTTTTGCGGGTTGCTCTCTTAACAATGCAATGGCCATGTGTTTGTTTAGCACGCAGCCACATTATTATTTATTACATCAAAAAAATTGCATTGGAGGCAGTGTGGTCCAATGGCTAAAATTCAGGGCTTGTAACCTAACTAACTGACTCACTGTGTGACCCTGAGCAAGTCACTTAACCTCCTTTTGCTCCATCCTGTGGACATATAAAACACAGTTCACAGCCTAGCCTGGAAAGTGCTTTGTTATGGCACATAATTAGTTTAGATAGATAGATGGATGGATGGATGGATGTATGGCTAGATAGATAGATAGATAGATAGATGGATGGATGGATGGATGGATGGATGGCTAGATAGATAGATAGATAGATAGATAGATAGATAGATAGATAGATAGATGGATGGATGGATGGCTAGATAGATAGATGGATGGATGGATGGCTAGATAGATAGATAGATAGATAGATAGATAGATAGATAGATAGATAGATAGATGGACAGACGGATGGTCGGACGGATGGACGGATGGATGGATGGCTAGATAGATAGACAGGTAGATGGATGGATGGATGGATGGATGGATGGATGGATGGATGGACGGACGGACGGACGGATGGATGGATGGATACTGTGATCTATTTGTTTTAAGGAGGCACTGGTAATTAGTGCCCTTACCTGCCCTTACTCCAGTCCCCAATGAAACAGAACATTATGGAAACACACGCTTCATCACTTAGCATGACTGTTTCCTCTCCTTTTAAAGTTAATGGGCCCTATTCTGAAGCAATTTCAAAGATGCATTTTCTAATAATCCTGTTGGTGTTCTAATGACTATTCATTTAGGCATGCAAGCTAAGTGCCTACAGTGTTCTTCCCTCAGATAACTGTAAGCAATAGCCGACCATCATCCAATTACATTTCCATGGAGTTGTATTGTAGTTTGCTATTAAATGTAAAGCCGTCACACTCAGTATGAATCAAATATGATGATGCACTAATGGCCTACAGGATTCTCATCAAGTACGAGAAATACTAGAACTTAGCCAAATATCATAAAAGGGCTGGATCAGTGTTGCTGAATTCTTAATAGTTGCTGTTTTGCCAACTGCTGTCACTGATGCTCAGAATCCTTTTGAGTTGCATGAATGCATTGAAAGATTATATGTATTTTGCCCTCAGGTTAACCATTCACATCTTAGTTTCCTTGAGGTTCAATTTCCCTTAAAAGTAAAGCTTTTAGCCTTCAATCGCGTTCTATATGGAATATGGTTCTATATATATAATTCATAAAATAATTCCATCTAGGGTTTCTGTGACGTCATAAATTACGAGACCATTAGTGCTTCAGCTTTATTTGGATGATTGCCTTTTACTTTGTTTTAATTTCCCGTTCCTCTCCAGTTTCTCTGAGATACGAATGTACCAGCTTTATTTATTTATTTATTTATTTATTTATTTATTAACGTATTCTCATTTTGTTGATCGCTAATGAACATTTCTGTACTGTGGGTGTTGTGGAGTGATTGAAAACAAGACATTTTGTGTTTGAATTGAAAGTGATGGAGGAGTCGAATGGGTCAAAGTTCAAGTATATTGTCCTCTAGAGGAATTATCACTTTTTGACGTCGCTACTGTGGTATTATGCCTTTTTTCCCGAATGGCTCAAGATGCAAATATAGCCTTCATCCATATATATATATATATATATATATATATATATATATATATATATATATATATATATATATATATATATGAGAATTACAAGTTTATATAGACGTCAACAAACTGTGGTCCGCTATCTCCCTCTGACGGTCACATCGTTAAATGTTTTCGCTGTCTCACAATGTCCACCTCAGTGATCACACCGACACGACAAAACCTTTGAACCGCTAAATGCAGATTAGGTGAGAGCGCAGTTATGACATGCCAAAGAATTAGAAATGGGAATTTTCTTGCGAGAGAATGCTGTTTTTTTTTTTTTTTACTTTCAAAGTGTATAACAAGACCAAATCTTGTTGATAAACTGTTGAAATGATAAATTAAACCAGTTTAGACAGAATCGCCTCTTATAAAAAAACAAAAACTCCGCCCACCTCGCTCCAGCATGATCGACAGTGCGATCCACCCAATCAGATTCTTTAGTGGCTTCCCCAAAACCTCTCTCGCTAGTCCAGAAGAGGCAGAGTTACCTCCCTCCTCTGATCAAAGACAAATCACTAGAATGCATCATTTATATGTCTAAAAAAAACATCAAACAGCTAGTAATGAAATGCGTTAAAACATGCGAGCTCATTAGCAAGACTCGCTAGCAGTTAAGGTTTAACAGCACACCGCGTTTTGCCCTGCATTTGGTTGGGTCGAGTTTGTCATGTACAGCCTAATGAAACTGCATCAGACTTGTCGTCATGTTGGCTCACCGTTTCTATGAGTTTAAAACATGATGACGACTCCTTTTTAGAGCCACAATGGTGTCAGTTTCATGTCCTCCTATGCTAAACCTCGCTTGATAGGATAAACCGGGAAGAGTGACGTATTTCTAAACCAATGGTGCGCTCTCACTGTTCGTTGTGTGACCAGTAAGAAGCGGGGGCGGGCATTCTTTGATGTTGTTCCAAAATGGCGTATGCAGTTTCTTCGCTGGAGGAACATTGAGTGAAAAACACCGTGATTTCGCATTTTAAAAAAAAGGAAACGGATTTAAATTTGCGTGTTTTTTTTTTTTGTGTGTGCGTGGGTGTAAGTCCCTAAAATAAGACTTAAGAAAATGAAAGGCAAAGAGCGGTCGCCGGCGAAAAAACGCTCAAGGGCCTTGGATGATATCCGAGAGAGGGGAGGAAGCCACCCGACCAGCAAGAAAATGGCACTGTCTGTGTCCGGCGGTAACAACAACGGCAACAGCTCGGCAAAAAGCGAAGGGAGTTCGACCAGGAGGAGCCTGCTTGGCGATAAAAGGGGAGAAAGTCGGGATTTCGAGAGGCACACAGCGGGCAGCGCTAGCAGCAACCACAGCTATGCCACGCTCGCAAGTTCCAGCAGCAAGAACCACAACAACAACTTAAACCCGGAGCCCGCTAGGATTAACAACACTCGCGGGGAGCCTCGACCCCCTCCGCCGCTCAGCAACGAAAGTGAGTACAAGACGCTTAAAATAAGCGAGCTGGGCTCCCAGCTGAGCGACGAAGAGATTGAAGACGGGCTTTTTCACGAGTTTAAGAAATTTGGGGACGTGAGTGTTAAAATTAGCCGGATTAGCGACGAGAGGGTGGCGTTTGTCAATTTCAGGAGACCCGAGGATGCCAGGGCGGCTAAGCACGCAAGGGGGAGACTAGTGCTGTACGATCGCCCTCTGAAAATTGAGGCCGTGCATATGAACAGGAGGAGAAGCCGCTCCCCTATTGAAAAGGACACTTATGCGGTGCTAGCAGGGCGGCACCCACACATTCAGAGACCTTTGTCCCCCACTGGACTGGGATACAGAGACTACAGGCTGCAGCAGCTTGCCTTGGGGCGTCTCCCTCCTCCCCCACCGCCCCCCTTGCCTAGAGATTTGCAGAGGGTAAGGGAATATGCCTTTTTCGACGCCCGGGCGCGCCCAGTTTACAATCGGACTGCTTTCCGGGAAGAGGAAGTCCTTTCCCCTGAAGATGATGAAAGAGCTAACAGGACGTTGTTTCTTGGGAACCTGGATATCACTGCCACGCAGAACGACCTGAGGAGGGCCTTTGACAGGTTCGGGGTGGTCACTGAAGTGGACATTAAGAGACCCACCCCAGGCCAGAGCAGCACCTATGGTTTTCTCAAGTATGAGAACCTGGACATGGCTCACCGTGCCATGATCGCAATGTCTGGCAAGGTGATCTGCCGAAACCCCATCAAGATCGGCTACGGCAAAGCCACCCCCAGCACCCGCCTCTGGGTGGGGGGCTTAGGGCCCTGGGTTCCCTTGGCAGCTCTTGCCAGGGAGTTTGACCGTTTTGGCACCATAAGAACTATTGACTACAGAAAGGGGGACACCTGGGCCTACATTCAGTATGAAAGTCTGGATGCTGCCCAGGCAGCTTGCAGCCACATGAGAGGCTTCGCTTTGGGGGGCCCGGATCGCAGACTCAGAGTGGATTTTGCAGACACGGAGCAGAGATACCAGCAGCAGTACCTGCAACCCCTGCCTTTGCCTCACTATGACTTGGTGGCAGAAAGTTTTGTTCACCGCGCAGCGCCAGAGCCCTTAAGAGCCAGGGAAAGGACTCCCCCACCTTTGCACTTCAGAGAGAGGGAGCTGTACCCAGCTCCCGAATGGGCAGCTCCCCCAGTCAGAGACCGAGTGAGAGCAGGCTACGATCCGCTAGAACACCTGGACAGGGAACGCAGGCCGCGAGAGAGCTGGTCCCTGGACCGGGAAAGAGAGCTACAGAACCGGGAACAAACCCGAAAGCGCCGGCTGTTGGAGGAAAGCCGAATCCTGGAGCGCTCCCCAGACAGCACCGAGCGTGCCAGGAGGCGCCACTGCCTTTCCTTGGAGCGCAGTCCAGGGGAGAGCAGCAGAGATGGCGGCCGTTACAGTGACACCGAGCGGCCCCTCAGGGACAGGCGCGCCAGCTTGGAAAAGGGCCAAGGTGACAAACGAGGAGGAGAGCGGCTAAAAAACGCCGGCCTCTCCGACGCTGGCACCGGGGGTGGTGGAGAGAGGGAGCGCAAACGCAAGTTCGGCGACGCCTGCAAGAGCCCGGTCAAGAAAGATGAGAGATTAGAAATCGGCTCCTCCAAGCCCTCCCTGCAGCAGAAGCAGGAAGGCAGCCAGAAACTCACCCTGGCCTGGCAGGGCATGCTCCTCCTGAAAAACAGCAACTTCCCTTCCAACATGCACCTCCTGGATGGAGACCTCAACGTGGCCACCAGCCTGCTGATCGACGGCTCCACGGGAGGCAAGGTGGCTCAGCTGAAGATCACCCAGCGCCTGCGTCTGGACCAGCCCAAGCTCGACGAGGTCACACGGCGCATCAAGGCTGCGGGACCCAGCGGATTCTCCGTCCTCCTCGCCGTGCCGGGGGACGATGGCACTTCCGAGTCGGATCAAGCTTCATCCACCCAGAGGCCCCTGAAAAACCTGGTGTCTTACTTGAAACAAAAGCAGGCTGCCGGCGTCATCAGCCTGCCCATCGGAGGCAGCAAAGACAAGGACAACGCTGGAGTCCTCCACGCTTTCCCTCCCTGCGATTTCTCTCAGCAGTTCTTGGATTCCTCCGCAAAAGCGCTTGCCAAAACAGAAGAGGACTACCTGGTGATGATCATAGTGCGTGGGGCGTCCTAAAATTTTGTGAGGTTGTAAATCAACAGCACTGCATGTATGCGCCTGGTTTTGTATTATGGGATACATCAATGTATTAAGTTTGGGCTTTGACAACACATTTTGCCAAACACAATTATTTTAGCAAAAAAAAAAAAAATCAGAATCCACAAATGCAGTTCTTTGGGTCCAAAAAACGTAACTTTATCAAAAGGTTTGCAAGCCTGTCTTGCATTATCAGATCTGTTCCTTTTAGTTTCATTTTAATTTTTTTTTTTTTTAAACAGATTTACATATTTGGGTTCTGTATACTGTTCCAATCCATATGCTGGAGTACAGGCTTGCTAATATGAGAGGGGGGGAAGGTTCCAAGAAGGCAAGCTTGCAAAGAAAAAAATACGTTCAGACTTACTGGATTCAAATTTATAGGGGTGTAAAAAAATAAATGGCACTGCTGTTTGATTCATTAGACCTATATGAGCCCACAGTATGTGCTGTACAGTGAGCTTGGTTGCAGTTAATTCAAATGAATAAATAAATAAATCAATTTGTATGACATGCTGAGCAGCCAGCAGCAGGGCACATGAAAAGCTCTTGGTCTTGTTTTTCCATTGTGTGTAATTGGAGTAACCAGATCGGATACCTCTCGGTTTCTTTACAATTGGCTATTGATAAAACAAGCAGCTGTTTCAGTTGCCTGAATTACAGCTGTGGGTGTACAGGGTAACATTTTCACAGTGTGTTGCAGAGAATCCACACTTACTGTGTAAGAAGACCAATAGCAATTCCCTCAAGGCTGCTCCGCTGTACTCCACTGTAGTGTGCATCCCTGTGATTTCTTTGAACAGATGTGGATAAACTGGGCCTGCCTTTTTGTGTCTTTTCCCCTCTTTGCTGTTTAGTGTTTGCCTGTCGCTGATCAGATTCAAGGTTTGCATTGCAAAGCTCGAATTGCCTTCTACTGCTGAAGGGCAGAATATGTTTTGGGTTCTGTTAAATGTAAAATAATTACTTGAAGACAAGAATGAGGCTCTTTGGGATTGATAGATACTTCAAGTAAATGCAAACCTTGTACAACAAAAACGGTCTGGGATCTGATGAATATCTGGTGATGGACACGTTCGTTATTATCAGTGTGCTAACATGGTGCTTTTGTTTTTTTATTGTGTTTTTATATTAACAGATTCAGTATCCCATAATGCAAAATCCAACAGTAACCATGTTGACTTAAAAAAGAAAATCTCCAAAGCTGAATGTTTATGCTTGCATTAATCATAAATAATAGTAGGGGTTTAGTGTTGATTAAACTCTTGCCATATACTTGGTAGGGGTTTAGTAGTATAATTTCCTTTTTTAGAAACACAAGTACAGTCCAGTTATCGGTTTATATAACAAAGGTGGAAATTCTAAATGCAGAAATGTTGTTTTGTGTTATTAGTGTGTAGATGACAGTAGAGTACAGATATTTGGTTACTGTTTAAAAGCACTTTTACTGTTGTGCAAAAAAAAAAAAAAAAAAAAGTTAATGTTAGGTTGTTTATCCGTGGAGCAATGCTGAGCCAGGCTGTCGGCTTCTGCAGTGAAATGAAATCCCCAAACGTCAGTATGATTTGACGTGGTGTTTTCGGGACAGGTCTGAGACACTAGCTGCACAGAACCTGGCTAGGTATTTAATCCTACTGGTTCCTTTCTAAATGCTAAAGAAAATGCACAGATTGAAACAAAGTAATCTATTTAGCCCAATCGCTGTTTGAAACTAAGTATGGCTTATTAGAAGTGTAATTCATGTCATATTTGTCATTTTCCTTTAAAAACCAACAAGCATTTCTATAACAAGAAAATAATGGATGGTCCGTTAGTATAGAGGGGGTGATAACATTGGGGCTTGGTTTGAATCATTCAGGCTCCCCTATGGATTGGAAGTGTGCTTCCACAGCTGACAGTCTTGTTTTGCTCTGTATCCCATTCTTACAAACTGTATTTACTTGGCACCAATAATACACAAGGAGGGGGAGACTGGTCAACAGTTCAGCTGGGTTTGATGAAATGTTTACTATGGTTGGTGATTATTTTGTGTGTTACAAAAGTGAGAGATGCATTTTTGCGAGGGAGAAAATGTTGCCTTTGAAGCTGTACAGTAGCCTGTATTGGAAAAACAATACAATTTGCTATTCTTTAGTCCCTAAAATTAGGCTTTTTTTTTTTGAAGCAGGTGATTATTTAAAAATGTTTTTCTTCCTCCAATACAAATATTTAAATGTAGAAACAAAAATGCCAAAGAATAAAAAGCACAGCAGATTTATAAATGTCCAATCTGCTCTCTCACGAATGCACGATATAAACACAGCCCTGAATTTTTTAAATGTCGACCTGTGGCCCAGAGTGTGTTTGTCTGGCCAGTTCAAATCCTGAATAGCACAGAGGAACTGATCCTGTTTCTTATAATACCCCCTTACGCACTGCTCCTCCTTGGCAGACTTGTTTAATCATTCGCCATTGCTAAGAGGCAAGCTGTTTAACTACCCACTCATAGATCAAGGTGCCATGTGATGTTTGACCAGAGGACGCAATTGTAGAAACCTGTGACAAGAATGGAGTTGTATTTCTCAATTCCTAAGAAACACTAAGCCAAGCACAATGCGTACTCCAGGCAATGTTTATTTACTTAACGTATGACGTAAAGCATGTGGGTGCTTCTGCTTAAAAAAAAAAAAAAAAAAAAAAGTTTGTTACTTCACAACTTAAAAAAAACTAAACAAAAAAATCATACCTTAATAGGGTTAGGTTGTAACCTGGCAGATTGATACCTGAAGTGTATTTAAAGTATACGCATTGGTGTGATGACATTCTGGCCATTAAAGCCAGTCTAAATGTAATGGATGACATGGGTAATGCAAAAAGAGTTGGGAAGTAAGGATTAGTTAGCTAAATGATTACTTTTTCTGCTTGTTGCAAAAGGGTCTTTCTCATTTTAGAGTTAACTGTTTAATAAATACAGTATGCTGGTGGGGCATATTGGATAGCTGTTTGGAATGACCCCACGTACTGTAGTACTGTAGAAATGTATTCTCAGGACGGGAGTGAAAGTAAAGATTTTTTTTTTTTTTGAGTCTAGTACAATGTAGTTAATAAGATGTGTGGTTTCACACTTGCAATCCAATAAGGAGACTGTCCCTGAGTTTAAATACATTGTGATCCCAATGGTAATATATATATATATATATATATATATATATATATATATATATATATATATATATAATGTGTGCATGGATGTTGAAACAAAGATTAAGAAATGTTGTGTAGATGATGATAATCATTCTTATTTTATCTCAATGACGTCAATTGCATTTACCCCCCATTAGTGGCAAAAATCGCCAGAATTTCACAGGAGTGCTTATATCCTGAAGGCTGTCTAAAAAAGTATTATAAGTTAACATGACCCAGCTCTGATAGCAGCAGTTTGCAGGCACAGTAAGACCAAAACAAAAGTCAACTATTTGAATTCTCAAAGGGAGAAAAAAACCAAAACAACAACTTTGAACTGGTCATTGAGATAAAAAAAAAGTGTCACTAAGGTTAAAGGGATTAACGGCATTAAGTTACAGCTGCCTTGGGAGAAAAGAGGTACCAGTGAAGGTGAGATGAACAAAGGTTAATCCACTTCTTACTAGGGGAAACAGAAATCTTTGGAAACGAGTCATTGTAGTTGAAGGATACAGCGTTACATGTGTACTGTATCTATGTGGGGAGAGGAGGTCTGGGGCTGGGCTGTGGTTATGATATAGACACAGTAGAACACTACTGTTTATTTCACAGTTTAGGAGCCCTGCAGATGTCTGCTGATGGACACTGTTTTTTGCACAGATTTCTGGTGACTCTAGTGGTACCTGCTTAAAGTCTGTTAACAGGAGGAGTATTGTTGGTGCCAGTGCTTATTATTTTTCAAATGCAATGCTAATCCTTTTGATTTATCTTGTAAAACTTTTAAGTTTTGAGTAGGTTTGATTAACTGTAATGTAACATCACATTTTGTACAAAAACAAAACCACCACAAAAAAATCTGTGTGTTCGTCAAATGCATTCATCATCAGCTTCAAGTAACGCTGGACTGGAGAGGAAAGCCAGGGTGTTGAATGGACTTTCTGTGGCCTGGAGAATGGCTCTTGTAAAATATACATAAGCCTTTTTCATGCGGAGTGGGAAAAGGAAAAAAAAAAAGAAAAAGCTTTCTGTTTCAGTATTTGTACATTTTCTCTAAAATAGCAGCTTAAAAGTTGTAGAACTGCTTTTGTGATGCCAGTTTCCGTGTTTTAAGTGGGGAAAGTTGATTCGTGACCTTCTTTGCTTTGTGCTGTGTACGCCTGATTTCTGGAAAAAATATATATAAGGAAACCTTTTTTTCTCTCACGCAGCTAAGAATGAGCTGTTAACACATACACAAGTGCACAAGCCCTTGCTTGATTTTGTTTCAGTATCAATAAATTGTGTTTCTTTTGAGGAAAAATCTGTTTCTGCCTGGAAGTGAGTTGAAGACAACATTCATGACTCCTTTTGTTTTGTTGCAAGGGGAGTCGTTGCTGCACAAAAACACAAGTGTTTCCGTAGGAGAGAAACCTTTACCTATGGCCCAGGGGGGAGAGGAAGGGAAAAAGCACTTTTAAAGAATGTTTTCAAATATTGACCATCTTGTGTTGCCCTATTTGAAGATTTCCTGATTATGTCTCATTTGTTTCCATCCCCCCCCCCACGTTCTGTTCCAGTTGAGGAGAGTTGTATTTGCTGCTCGCACCTTGTTCCTTTTAGATGGAAGTGTCCTGTTTTGCTCGCGGTGCAAGAAGCAGGAAAACATCTTTAAAAGAGTTTCTTTTTAAAAAAAAGAAAGAAAAAAAAAGTTGCAAGCCTGACCTGCTGGTGTTTGTCCAGTGTTTACGAAGAGCCCCGATTGAGTTTTCTGTGTTTTGTCGACACATGAGATGTGGCCTTTTGTGCCCTTTCTTAATTTGAGACAAGGGAATACCCTGACAAAAACCCTGCTGTTGGTCTTGCACATTTTAAAACACAAATAACCTGTGATGCTAAAAAAAAAAGTCGCCACAACATATGCCTGTGCTGCTGTGAAACAACCTTGAGATCCTTGCCATCACTTTTATCTTTCCATTTGGAGGTGATATGTTTGTGTTTTGACCTGATTTCCAGTTTCGAGGATCAGTTTAAATGTTACGCCCTTTTTTTTTTTTTTGTTTGTTTCTAAAAATGGAAGGAAGAGGAGTTCCTGATTTGATAGCATTTTATTTTAAGCACCTTTTTTTTGGTTTTCAGTGCCTTTATTTTGACCAGTTGGCAATCCTGTTCCCTGCACAATGATGTTTCAAGTTTGGAAAGTGCATGCACCCTGTTGGGTTTTTTTTTGGTTATTTTTTTTTACCTGGCAACCAAAAAGCACATTCTCAGTTCATGTAACATCACCAGCTCCTTGCTGGTAATGTTGTCATTTTTAGGAAGTCGGGGAAAAAATAATTCACACCACCTTACTGCTTAGTCACTGTTCTACAGGGATCCCTGGTATCTGTGTTTGCTGTTCCCTGTGAAACGTGTGAGCTCAGCTCAACTTCCTGGGCTGAGGTTTGTACCAGCGACACAAAAAGCACAAGAGGAAGCCTAAGCAGCATTGCACCATCCGTGTCTTCAAAAATATGCTTGCTTTACCATCCTAGCTAGAAGTTAACCAGTTTGTCACCTAAAGCAGTCACCTGGAGACGTCTTGCATGCTGCTCTTGAGATCCTGAAGTTCTTTCCTAACACAACGGATGACGAAATGGCCTTTGTTTCTGCTGGCATTTAACAAGAAGATGGCTTTGAAGCAGCTTTTGATTGTATCCAGGAGGAGCATGTGGGCGGTTTAATGCCTGCAAGGTAGTATGTGGGCTGGTGGAGTTTATGTGGTGTTAAGCAAGCAACCAAAGGTAAGGTAAACAAGAAAAGGAAACTCATAATCAAGGGGCCTGGGAATTAAGATGTCTCTTGATTTTTTGCAAAACTGCAAAAAGATCTTCAAATTTTAGTTAAGCAGAAAAGGTTTGTATTGACACTAAAAAAAAAAAAAAAAAAAATTTTAATTGCTAGCTTTTTAAATTAAAAGCTTCTAGTTCCAGTATGTGAGCTGTACACGCACTGAAACCAGCAATATCTGACGTGCCTCAAATCACAAAAAACACATCTGTAAAAACTCAGGTAAGATGGGAACATGACTTTCATAATGCCAGCCTGCACACTATTACATAAGATTAGTGAAATTGAATTTCAGTGTTTTTTATGAGCTTCAGAATGGTTATCACTGCTTAACTTGCATTTGTAATGTGTTTGAACTTTGTAACTTCTTACGAGGCACAACAGTGTAGCTCCTCCGTGGCTGAATGTGCTTCTCCATTGATTGTCATTATCACGCAGTGTGTGTGTGTGTTTTGCACATCGGATAACAATCCATTTAACAGCACGTCCAGGCAGGTCTGTATCTAGCAGATTAGCTGGGAGCCAAATGAATCAGAACGTGTGTAAACTAACCTATGAAAAGAACAGGAGCGACATGCAAATAACTGATGCCTTTTAAAACTGGGCGTGTAATCTGTGTCTCAATTTAAAGAGTCACTTGGTATAGGTATGAAATATGAGATTTCTGTATTCCTGTTATTGTTTAGACTCACTTTGTGTATCATTTTCAGTCATCCACATCCTGGCGACTTAAACCGTGAATTGATCTCTCAAACATGTCTAATCTCTAGATACGTTAAAGTGTAAACGTTCACTTAGACTCAAGGCAGGTTGTTGCAGGGGGGGACAGATTAATGGCTGCACTCTGGTGTACCAGATGTATTCAGAGATTAAGGAGGCTGTGTGGTCCAGTGGTTAAAGAAAAAGGGCTTGTTACCAGGAGGTCCCCGGTTCAAATCCCACCTCAGCCACTGACTCATTGTGTGACCCTGAGCAAGTCACTTCACCTCCTTGTGCTCTGTGTTTCGGGTGAGACGTTGTTGTAAGTGACCCTGCAGCTGATGCATAGTTCACACACCCTAGTCTCTGTAAGTCGCCTTGGATAAAGCAGGCGTCTGCTAAATAAACAATTAATTAAACTGAACGCTCTTTTGATCCCACAAGGGTGCTTTAGTTAAAAAATGGTTAAATTAAATCTAAGCAAAGTATACATTTATTCAAGATATTTCATACCCATCCTACGTTTCTCATCCAGGGTTTGACATCACTTTTTTATTTTTTTGTTAATCTCAACACAAGCCATCATAATCCATGAAAAGAAGATACTGTTTACAGACAGTAGTTTAGTACAGCACAGCAGCTGCCTGCTTGAAGAATAGCCCTCCTATTTATTTGATTATTTTCTAAAGCTAGTGTTTAACGGTAAGTTAAAAAAAACGCTGTGATGTTTTAAATGTCTTCAAGAAGCATTCCCTCCTGGGTAGTTCCATATGTTCTGCCTTGTTACTAAACTCTAATAAGAAGTGCAACACGATTCAGCGCTGTGTTCATATAACATCAGGGTGCCAGTAAATGGGTAGTCTCAACGGGATAGGGCGATCAATCATGGACGCGGTTCTTTTTTCTATTTATTTTTTTGATCCTGCACCCATTTTTAACACAACTTTAAAAATGTCCAGTTCCACACAAGCATTTGAAAGGTTTCCATGAAAGGGAAACAATTTGGCAAATTCACTTCTAAAAGGCTTTTCATCAGTGTCCAAAAAAAAAAGCATTTCCACAAGAATTTTCCCGCGCACGGAAACTCTTTGTCTGATTATGAGACGTATCCTATTGTAAGTGCACAGTCCCTTTACACTGGAAGGGCAAATCATTTGCTGCTGGTTTTTTTTTTTTTTTTAAGCACTGCTTTTAAACCTGCAAACTTGCCGTGGTGTTGGAGAGACTATGTGCTGGATAGAACCACATAGATGCAAAATGCTGGTAGTTACCCAAGGAAGGTTGTGTTTGGAAAATGAGTCAGGAAACCAGGATTGCCAAATTGTTTCCTGCTTTAAAAGCATGCCATAGGAGGGTCGTGAAGGCCCAGTGTTACTTCATTAACCCTGAACCAAAGGGCCAGCCCTCTCTCTATTCAATCCAGGGCTGGTGCAGAGACTCCCCAAAGTATAGGCAGCTTATTTTGCTGCAAGGTGCGGTAGTTTTGTGATGGTTGCAGCCCGCCAAGCTTATTTTAGACCCACGCCTTCAGATAGAAAAGTAATATGCAGTAACCTAGCCTCGCATTTTAAATCTTGCCCCCTGCCCCATGCGTTCTGTGCTGGATTGAGAGAACTGTTTTGGGGTGGGACTCGAAGGGATAGAGGCTCTTCTCGGAAGTGTTTCTCATTGCTTTTCATGTTGTACACTTAACGGCTTTGCAATGTTTATTGTATGTGCTTTTACTTCACAGTATTATAAAGTGGGCTCTTTAATGCCGAGTATGAAATGAGCTCCTGGGGATTTGGCTGGCAGGAGGTGAAACCAGTTCTTGTGTTCATTTTGCTTTAGTGTTAAAGAAAGCTGCCTCAGCTTATTTAAATACACAGTGGTTTCTGCTAAGAGGGGCTCCATTAGTAGCAAGCAATTTAGTGCATTATCTGTTTCCTTAAATATACCACACAACAGTGAGCGAGGGGAGAAGATGATAAAGCCTAAGGCATCCAGCCAAGCACAGGCAGTGTTTGATGATTTTTACAAAGAGGTTTCCCTTCGGGTCTCTCGCAGGAGATTTGTTGAGTAATGATCCGCCGCTGGGAGCTGGTAGGGATATGCAGGTGAGTGTCAGGGAATGCTGTTGTGTTTTGTTTGTTAATTGTAAACAGGACCAGAACAGCTTAAAGTAAGCAAACGAACAAAGCTGCCCTCCAGCAAGGCTGTTTTCATGTTTCACAAGGTGTGGCTGTACAAGGTCTTTGCACCAGTGGCTGCAAGTCATCCATCTTTCAAAGGCTTGCAGCGCAAAGGTTAGTAATGTACAAACCCAGTTTCATCAAAGTTGGGTAAGTGGTTCTCTACATGCATTCATGCATATATATATATACATGCATACTTCTGTTTTAACAGTTTGCTGCCCCAGACTGCAGTGTTTTGCCAGCTCCCTTGTGCTTGAGTGCATCGCAGCAGTGCGTTGACTTTTAGATTTAGCACACTATAGCATCTGTTTTTTTTTTTTTTCAGGGTCTTAACTGCTCTGGGCTGGTCTTCCAAATACTCTGACTGGATTATTGAGAGAGGTAGGTGAGTACAAGCTCTCTGTGTTTTAAAGAAGCCATGGTTCTCAGTGTTTTTAATCCCTTTGTTTCCTGAACCCGAGGTGCGATGAGCACAGTCTGGTGTCACTTTCCATTGTATTTGTAGATGGCGATTATCCATTTTTGTTTTATTCTTTGTATGAAAGTGTTAAAAATAGTGACGTTTTAGTTATGAAGGAAGTTGAATTTATTTGATTGCCTGTTAATATTTAATAAAATGCTTTGTACAAAAAAAAGTGTGTTCTGTCATTTAAAATGTTGAATAAAGGCTCCCCTTTTTTCAACCATAAAACACTGGATTAAATTAATGTCCATGTCCTGGTAGAAACATAAACGACTGAATCTGAATTAGATGGTAAGCCAGCAGAAAACACAGCTGTGCTTTTCTTCAGGTTTATTACTAAAATAAATGAACTCTGGCATAGTTAACAAAAATGTATTGCCTTCAGCCGTCTCCAAAAAATGACAAAAGGACCCACCAGCAAGAGGGGACGAAACAATCTCTTTTTACATTTATTTTTTCCTTGGCATTCCCTTAATGTCCAGTGCTGTAAATGCCAGGTTAGACCAAAATCACCCCGGACCCATTTCAGACAGGAAAGCCACTCTTTTCTAAACACAATACAACCAAAAACCAACCAACCCTGTACAGTGACCACGTTGAACAAGTCATGTGTTTTATTCCCAAGACCCCTGGATAAAATAAAATACAAAACACCCTTGTAGACAAATGTCAATTTCAGGTGGTCACCTAAGTGGCAGTTCAAATCAGGGCTGTCTGTTTATATAATGTACATTTTTAACCATTATTAACATTAAAAAGTAAAGTAAAGTTTTCCGCACTATAACAGGTTAATATTCATACACATACTACCCATTTCAATAATCTCATACACATTAGAGAACAGTTTGTTTTTTGCAATATTATATAATGTACAAATTACATTTATAAAAAAAAAAAAAAATACTGGCCAGAAGATTGGGATTGAGTACAGCTGTCTCTTACAGTTCACCAGTAGAGGGCAGATCACACTAAAGGATGACGAGGTCTATAAAAGTTACAAAACTATCACGAGGCAACTCGCGGTCCATCACAGGCTGCAAACGTGCAGGTGGAGGTACTTAATGTGTATTTTTTTTTTTTTTTATAACGTAACACAAAAGTAGCCATCAATTGTACATTTCAAACAGCAACCAGCAATTCCCAGCTTCAGCTGTAGGCTACACTAGAGGGCTTGTCCTCCCTGGCTTCCCCCCCATCTACCTCGCAGCTCCAGCAAATGTTTCTGTGCAGAATTGTTACAAATCATATCCTTGAATAATTCCTAACACCCCCCCATCTAGAGTTAATGTAATGCAAAATGGATATCAGGTGCAAATACTAGTGTGCGCTGGGAAAGGGGGTCCTGTCGTACAGACCACAGTGCACTCAAATACATTTAGGAATATCCCAGAATCATTCAGAGCAGTGTATATACTGTAGTTAGTAGCAAACCTCCAGATAATGAGGTATAACAAAATATATAACCACGAAATGCATCTTACAAAGAATCATTACACAGAATTACACAGTTGTTGGTCTCTTACACACATATATATATATATATATATATATATATATATATATATATATATATATATATATATATATATATATATATATATATATATATATAGTATACTGCTAAATCTTGAGGTTCTGTATTTTCAAGGCAACATAATCTAGTGTTTTTCAACTGTACTGTAGCCATGTACAGCAGCAAATGTAGTGCAAAAATTATGACTGATCTTGTTTCATTATTTTAGTGTTTCACATGCAAAAAACTGATTATATCAATTTGCATTTGCAAAGTAAAAATAGGGCATTCAAATCCTGAAAAGCTGTGTTTCGACCCAAGTTCATGAAGCAAGTCTAGTTAGAGATTCTTGTTTCTGTGGTAATTTGATTCTTGCCCATTCTATAAACCAATTTAATTTCCCTTCCCGTACTTAGTTTCCGTTCCGTATGTTCACTTGCCATAAAACAGCAAGGAACATCATCCAGTCACAGGACACTCTTAATCTGTCAGTCACATGTTAAAATGACCTGTACATCACAGTGGTATGTTGCTAGCGAATCTTGTGTTAGTGCTGTACAACTTTGAGCATTTCAGACATAGATCATGCCGATGCTAAAAATGCTTCATAAGATCACCTCCCGACTTTCACTAAGGCACTTTCTAACCCTATACTGGAGCAATGTCACTGCCTCAGCGCCTAGCACTGAAACGCTAACGAGTTTCAGCACAACTCATTCAGAGCAAACTAGAAGCAAGTTGCCCTTGAACCCAAGTTTAAGAAGTTGTGCAATAAAAGGGTGAATTTGGCTCAAACTTGGATTATAGCAAACAATGATGGATTAAAACCAAACAGAATTGATTTTTGCTGTGAAGGATTATAATTTCTTGAAGAACATAGTGATGGCTCTCAAATGCAGCGAGGGTGAAAGAAAGACTGCTTTAAATTGGCCTAATCGTTGCACCAGATCCCTTGGTTTAAGCCAGTTCCCACTGGGTCTATTTTTGGCAGGGTCACTCTCTCCCTTGGTTTCTCCAAAGAGTTCAGTCTGACCTCTCTCGGTTTGCTAGGGCCGTGCCAGTCCATTGTGCGCAGCCTCTGAGATGAAAGTGCCGTTAGTCTTGCAGTCTGTTTCCCTGGCCACAGCCTCTGCTTCTCTCTTGGCTTTCCACCTCCGTGCCAGTGGCTCAAAAAAGAGGGAGATCGAGGAGAGAAGGTAGCAGGCACCCGCCAGGTAGAAGGAGCAGTCATAGGTTTGTGTGTAATCATACAGCCAGCCTGAAACAGAACACAAACCACGGGCTTTAAAAAAGCACCAGACTGCTACATCCTGTTCTTTTCCTTCTTTCTTTGCATAACTCAAACTGCAATACCAACTGTATCCATCTGCAATATACAGCTATGGATACCAAAAGATTTGCATCACCTAGAATTATAGGATTGAGACAGAAAAAAAAAACCTATATGAACATAATTTTGATATTTTATTTAACATGTAATCAAAGAAACTACTAAATTATATCGCACAAGTTTACCGGAAGCCATAATAGTAGTACAGCATTTCATGTTAGAATGGGAAATTTTTAGTTTTCCGTGAAGTATATCCAGAACTACAAAGCAGTATGTAATTCAATATTTTAACGTAACATTATTCAGCAGGTTTCATTCGACTTTACCTTGCAACATGAGTGAATTACAGTAAATGCCCAAGCATGCACACATAAATAGATTCGTCAGACCACATGGTATTCTGAGCCTATGATGACTTGGCAGGGGAAAATGTTGAGGAAATGTGCTCCCGTAGACATGTTATTTTTAAGACAAGAAAAAACCCTGCTGTCTAAATTAAGATACATTCTGAAACGTTTCATGGATTCCCGGATAAGGTGTTGGGGTGGAACTCAAATCTGCACACGGATCGGTTTTCGCAAGTTGCAAACAAATAAGGTCCCTTGGACACAGGGTGTTAAAATACATGCAGCAGAACAACGGAAATCTTAACAGCTTCCTGTATTCCAATAAAGGACAATGATGTTTAAGAACATACACCGTACCTCTGTCTGACGTTTGCAGTTGTGTAACTATGTATTATCATATCCTCTACAGCTACAGTCAAAGGCTTTGCATACCCCTGTAGAATTAACTCATTTTGCTTCATAAAGTCGAATGAAACCTGCTGGATTATGTTATGTTAACATATTGAATTACACACCGCTTTGGAGTTTTCCATATCTTTACTTTTGGCCAGAGCTGTAGAGGGGGCCGGGTGCCTACAGACAGCTTAATGCTAGAGGCAGAACTATTATTGACATAGACCCCTACTAAGGCTGTTTTTCTGATGTGATTTATTAGCTCTGAGCCTGTGGCACGGTAACAGATTCTGAGTACAAGCTCTTTACAAGCTGGGAATGCGTTCTCCTAACAATCCCTCCAGGCAAGCAGAGAGGCTTTGCTTTCAACCTCCTCTCATGTGAACACAGCATCAAAACGCATCGGTAGTTATTTCCAGGAACCGGCCAGCATGTTGGCTTGGATTTTATCCACTTTTGGCATGTACGTAGGGGAGTATGAAATTCCTGCAGGTCAAATATAGGTTGTGGACATGGCCAATTTATATTACGTTACATATTTCTTCAGTCTTTTGCAATTAAAGATGTTTAATATAGCTAGGGGCAAATGTTTAGCATCAACTAGAATTTTAGGGTTGAGACATCATTAATAAAAAAACAAACAAACTATATGAACATAATTTAGATCTTTTATTTAACATCATGAAATCAAAGAAATTAAAAAAATGATACAGCAAAAACCTGCCGGATAGTAATAGTACAGTATTTTCTGATTTCGAAATGTCACATTTTTATTTTGGCAGTTTTTTGTTAAGTATATGGAAAACTACAAAGCAGTGTGTAATTCAATATTATTAGTGAGCAGGTTTCATTCGACTTTATGCAGCAAAATGATATAATTCTATGGGGTAAAACTTTTGCCCATAGCTGCACTGCTAGTGGTACATTTTCTTGAAGTACTTTTAATTTAGCCCTGAGTGTTCATTAGATATGGATGAAGGACATGCTGTACACGTACAGACTGACGAGCAAAGTATTTTAGGAAATGAAATGAAGACCTAACTCCCTACCATGACAGAGGGGTCACTGAGTTCCACTCACCTGCAGTGGGAGGTCCTGTGAGACAGCCGAGCCCCACAAAGAACATGGAGAACCCCATCGAGCTGGCAATCCGATGCACCCCAACCAGGTCCACCTGCACAGAGCACAAACACGCACCCTGCTGGTCAGAACACCACACTGCAGCAGCACCCTGAGCACACACAAAACAATGGCCATTTTTCTAGCACACGAAGCTGCCGGGAGCCCGGAGATATTTTTGTTACATTTTTCTATGGTTAATGCTATCTAAGCACGCTATAAAAGAAAAAAAAACACACACACACAAATGATGTGTGCGGTTTATAGATCCCAGATGCTACGGCACATGTTTCCTATTTAAATCTTCAAGCAGGCAACCCCTCTCGAAGGCAGGAAGAAAACTAGCTGGCTAGTAGCAGTAGCATACAGTCGGACAGCTTGGAGCAGCCTTTACCCTAGACTGAATTCCCTTCCTGCTGCACTGGGTTCAAAAGGGAATGGCTTTTAAGAGCGCACTGCTAGGTATAGTGACAAGTTCATGTACGACAAAGGGGGCTGTCAGGAACTAGCAGTTCACAAAGCCAGTCCCTGGTGTTTCCAAACAGGTTTTTTTATTTGAGTTTTAATCTGAACCCCAAATATTCAATTCTGCATTGGTTGCTGCAGAAAGTCACTAGAGAGTCTATGAAACTGCACATGCAAATATTTGTTAAAAAAAAGGTTAAAAAAAAAAATGTATCTGTACTTTTTTTTTTAATATAAGGCACAAGCAGACGTATTATTAATCTCGCGTTGCTAACAATCATTCCAGTAATTCTTAACTAATATGTATTTTCTATTTACAACTAGATAAAGCTGCGCATTATGTCTGATTTTTAATGGTGTTTTTTTTTTCATTGCTGTCTGTTCTTTTCCTATGACTGATGTGTTTTCAACATCAAGTGCTTTCTGTCTTTAACCTCTTAAAGCTGACCAGAAGTGTAGCATTGAAGTATCTGCAATGACCAATCAAATAAAAAAATTAAAAAAATTCAATTCACCTTCACCACAAAGTGCACCTGCTTCCTATAGGAGCCTACATACTCAATCCAATTGACTGGAAATGAATAGTCAGCTCAAAGCAGTTTACACCATGTGTTAGGGTCAGGGTCACTATATCCTATTGGAGCACAACGACTCACAAATGGGCTTTCTTGCTTGTTTTATGCCATTATTTCTTTCTTACGTTGCTCTTTTGTTCTTCAAAGCAGGACCCAGTGTGTTTTGTTAGCTGTTGCTGAATTATGCAGAGGCTTTGATCGATGCTTTATCTGCGCTCTACAGCCCTTTGAAGTGAACAGCGCACTGGAAAGCCTGCTTTTGTGAGCTCAAACAGCCTGTCCTGCAGAGAACATGTTCCCACACAAATCCAGATATTAAATGACCACTTTCAACCACCGGGGGGTGATGTCTTTGCCTGTGGCCCCACAGCAAAGCCCAATTCTGAACTGAGGTGAAAGTTCCTTGAGAGTCTCGAGGATCTGTTGAGCAGGTGCGTAACACAAGCCAGATATCAAGTGGATGGAACCCGAGTTTCCAGGGTTGGAACGCCCTGTCTGCTGAGCTCAAGCAGCGAGCCTCTGTCAGTGGAATGGTCAGACAAGTCCTTATACAACTCCACTGGAGGAGCACAGGGCTAGAGAGTCAGTGAGGTTATAGCGGACACAGAGACGGCTTCAGTGACATATGAAACATCTCAAGACCTCACCACGTCTGTATTGCATGTTCAGACAGCTGAGCTTCTGACAGCGAGCCTCTCTGTTTGTTCCCTTCATAGAGTCTTGTTACAGGACAGAGATACCCCGACACACACCCAAAGACACATCTATTCACAATTACAGATATAGATAGCTAGAGAGCCATACATAGATACACTGATATGCGAACGGAATTTTTTTTTTTTTTTTTTTTCAGAAAGATAGAAATAGACAAGGAGAGAACCGGTTCACCCTTACAGCCTTTTGACACAACGTTGTTACTGTCTGATGGGAACTGCTTATGAACAAGCTGTATTTCAAGCTACTTCGTGTTAAAACAATTAAATAAACAGATCAATCAAATGCTTGACATTGCAGATTCGGGAAGAAGTGCGATCCAGGGAAGCAAAACTAGGGTAGGCGAACAATTTCACTTTGTTCCAAGTCCTGTTCCAAACTGAACCAAATCACACCTCCATCCAGTCCCTAAAGTCATGATTTCATTTGACCTGCTAAACCTGGAGTCCAGGTTGAATATCACAAATAAACGGCAGTCTAGCCACAGGTCACAGTGGTTTAATAGCCGGTCAGTGCTCACCAGAACTGGAAGCAGCAGGGCCATGTAGCCCCCACAGAAGATGGCGTAGAAGACCGCGTAGATCATGAGCTGGCTGTAGCTGGTTGCCAGCGGCGACAGCAGGTTGACCAGGCCACAGAGGATGAGGTAGGCCTTGTGGTAATGGTACTTGTGGACCAGGTTCCGATCGGTCATCCATCCGGACACAAGCTGGGAGACAGTCTCGGTGATACCTGGAAGGGAGAATTCCACGGTCAACCCTGCTGAACCTCTCCCAGCAACTCAGGGTGGGCTGAAGACCAGCAGGAGCGAAACATCTAGCGCAGGGCTTGAAAACCCGCCCTTACCTATCAGCTCTGCTCAAGACAGACCAGAGAGGCAGCAGAGGCAATTTGGATAACAGAGGCTTGAACCCTGCCCTGCTGTATGGATGCTGCACCTTTAAAATAAGAGGAAGCAGTACAGGCCAGAAACACTTGACACAACGGGATGAATTTCACACACTTTCAAGACCACACTGCTGGAGCCCTCTGAGCTCTCCCTCTGAAACGTGTACAGCAGCGCTCCGCACAATACTGATGGCCTAAGATGAGGGACCAAATGGAGGTTCTTAATACCAGGGTCTAATTGAATGACTTACGCAGCGGTGGAACTAAACACGGGCGTCCTTTAAATACTCTACTGGAGAAGGAGGGTTTATTTGACTCCCCACATCACTAAAATAAAGGGTTCAACACAGAGCTGCGTTATGAGGTATTAGGGATCCACTGATATTAAAATAGACTGCGCTGTTAATTATTTAAAAAAAAAAAATTAGTCCTTCAAAACCCTAATGTGATGTTTATGTACAACTTGAATAGGTTTGCTATTTACTCCGATATAGAGATCCAGAGAGGAATGGGTTTGCTATTTACTCTCCATGCTGAATCGGTGCCCTCTGCTTTCGTTAGCCTTTAATTAAAACGGTCCGAGTAAATGTTACAGACTCGACTGTGCCGTTGCAATGCCAGTGAGGCAGTCAAACCACCCAGTACTGTCTATAAAGCCATGCAGTTCAAACACTGAAGACAATGCAAGTTCAAAGAGTGGTGTAAAAGTGTATAGGAGGGGCAGTGTTTGAACTGCATGGCTTTATAGACAGTACTGTGTGGTTTGACTGCTGTATATGCCTTGCCTACTTCAGCTTTAAGACTGGACATTGCTGAGTAGGCAATTAAAAAAAAAAAAAAAAGCAGGGTCATCTATTATGTAAAGTTCTACAGTGCTTAGAAAACTCAGTTTTTTCCACCTCATTCTCAGTCTACTAGCAATGCTCCTTCTCTCCATATTCCCAGTCACTTTATTAACCTCAGTAAAATTCCGGACTCCCTGTCCCCATGGCAGCAGAAGCGCTCCAAAGCGGTTGCCTAGCAACCCTGGAAGGGAACCAGCAGTGGCCAGAGCTACGGTCTGTTTACAAACCTCTCTGCCTGGCAGCGAGGGCTGAAAGGAGCCCTTTGAGTCAGAGAGCGAGCTGGCGGGCCTCGGTGCTCTCTGAAGAGCTTCACACGCAGACGGAATCCGAGCACGCTCTCTCGCACACAGACAGCTCATTGTGAACACCTCCCAGCCCTGGGGTCACCGGCTTCTCAGGATAACCAGGCTCCCCCTCCTATCCTGTGCTGTATGACAGGACCCCACAGGGCTGGCTCTTTGATGCCAGTTGGACGGCACTCTGCCAGCAGGGCTAGCAATGGGCACAGTGCACTGGGTAGCTGGTGCATTAAAGACTAACCACCTCACATGCTTGGGCACAGTTTTGTCTCCTGTCTCCATAGCGGCAATCTTCAATAATGGTTTAATGCTGCATGTAGACACATTATGGGAACAGCAAAGCAAAGTGCTCCAGACCTGTTTGCCCAATGCACATCTTTTGTTCTCTATTTGGAACAGCCTCATCTAGCGCTTACAGCTTAATTTAAGGCGTTTATTCAAAAACAATCAAGCACTTATTTATGTCAGACCTTCATTATAGTAATTATTATCAGTATCACTCGTTTCACATTTATCCTTTTCGTTTTGCATATTTCTAGACTGAGGGCCACTGCAGCACTGTAAAACCATGGTAAGGCACAATGAAGCCTGGTATAATCATGGTAGAAGCTAGCTGCATTGATCAAAGCCAATATCGACCCATAGAGCTATTTCTAACTCTGAATGCCACTGCGCTACAGCGCTGCATGCATGCAGACAATCAGAAATCCATACATTTTATTGACAAGAACAGGCTGTTAGATTTAATATCTGCCTTAATGCAGCTCATCAACAGAGAGTTTAAAGCAGGGAAACAGACACTAGCAGGGAGATTGTGTTGAGTTGAAAGAGGATATCTATGCATAGCGGCTCTCCAAAACCAAAACCAACACACTTGCGACTTAAAGTCTGCTATTTCGGCTGAAGATATTTTGTCAAGCTGGATTTCAGGGATTGTGACCCCTGTTGGCGAGATTATGTTTCAAAGCTCTATAACCACACCGGGAGGTGAGCCTAGCTCTTTTGCACAGTGGTAAAGACTTTTCCATTAGGTGAGTGGTAAGGACCTCCTTTTCACTTCACTCACCCGCCACCGAGATGATGAAGGAGGCATCCATGGGGTCAATATCGAGAGTCTCAGCCCTGGCTGAGAGGTGGAAGTAGGGGATGAAGTAGGCGAGCTGGCTGAAAACCACAGACCAGGTGTAGATGCAGAAGAAGGGATCCTTCAGCAGGGAGAAGTCTAAGATCTTGTTAGTTTGCGTGGGATGCTGTGGGTCGGCTTTCCCAACCAGCAACCCGTTGGCATTCTGCCCCAGGAAGACCTGGCTCTCTTCTGAAGGGAGGTCTCTCTTTTCAGCCTTGCAATTGTTATTGCTGACGTTCTCGTCCTGCCCAGGGCAGCCATTCGGGCTCACCGCTGGGGTTTGGGGGAGTTCGGGGTCCCCAGGCTTTTCAGTCGTAGTGACGTCCCAGGTGGTCCCCGAGGTGGCAGTGTGGGCGGCATTGCCATTCCTTATAACGCCGCCCCTGTTGAGGCAGTTCTGAAAGCGGACCTGGTCTTTGACCAGTCCCTTGTATTCACAGGGAATGTCTTTCTGAATAGACGGGGGAGGTGGGCTCCAGGGTTCACTCCCCTTGAGATCGATTGGCCGCAGCAGCATCGCCGTGGCAACTAGGTTGAGCATGAGAGCACTCAGGATCAGCAACGCTCCTGAAAATAACAACAACAATATAAAAAAAATACAATTATTCACCAGATCAGTGGAAAAGATCTTAAATATCAATAAAATGCCCTTTGCCCATATTTGAACAGTCGGATTAAGCCCATGCTGGAATATGTGATGTGCGTTTTAGACTAAAATACTTAACGGGTTTAGTTCCAGCAAAACTGATTATATATAACCTGAATTTATGACCTAGTTTAAATTTGGCATGGCCTCAATCCGAACAACATATTGGAAAGCTGGGCCTGAGCTACTGAAGCAATATCAGTGTATGAAACAGTGCAAAAAGCACACGAGAAAGAATTCAGCCCTGGAAAACGAGATCGGAAACCATACTTTTAATATTCTTCTTGAATTAATCAGGTCGCTGCCAGGGATTTTGAAGCAACTCGAGGGCCGATCAATACTGAAATCACACCAGACAGCAATCTGATTGATTCCACAGCCAGTTCAACCCAGGATACTGCCTCTCTCCGGGCAGGGTGAGGGCAGGGCGTGATTGGGCTTGAAAAACAAGTTTCCAAACCTCCAGAGCTCCCAGCCATGGGTTTGTTTTTCTATGAACTTAGCTCTGCCTCAGTCCCCACGGATGCTGTTGAAATGACAGCCCTGCCAGACTCTGTTTGTCTGCTTTACTTGTGGTGGATCCTGAAGATCCTGTAGCACCGTTTCAGCAGAAGTCCACCTCAGTTCATGATCCCAAGGGTTAGAACTAGACCCGTCCTCTTTTTCTGCTTGTTTTGCAACTTTTACTGTATTATTTCCAGCTGCCTTTTAGCTACAGATTGGTTTATCCAATTGAAATGAGACAGTTTGTCTGAAATTCTGTGACATCATGGACCCAGCTATATCAAACAATGATGTCACTGCACTATATGGGGGAACGTCATCATCACCCTGCAGTGACATCATTGTGTGGTACAACTGCATTTTCGTCATACTGACACCTGACTGGTATTGAAGGCTATATCTTGGAAACAACTTGGGCATTTTGACCGTGGCGCACTTTGCCCCTTACCTTGCCAGCCGTACTGCTCCAAAAGCAGCTGGGTGAACGGTGCCAGGGCAAAGGTCAGACCCATTCCAGAGCGGCCGATGGCATAGGCTGTCGCCAGCCTCTTTTTGAAGTACCGCGCTGTCATGACAGAGGAGGCCTGATACAAGAAAGAGAAGCCGATACCTGAGGGAAAAGCAGAGAGGGGGGCGGCGACAGGGCAAGAGTGAATGAGTCATCCTTGCAGCAAATATTTCCAAAGGATTTGTTTAAAGCAATCCTGTCTCTCTCGTTTATTACAGCATTACTTCAGTAAATGCAGACTACAGGCTGGTTTCACAGCCTTGGACTGCTTTACCTAAAATAACATCAGTTGGTCCGAGGTTAGTGATAATGGGGTGAAACCAACCCAATAAGGGTATCATGTCCAGTACTAGAAAACAGTATAAGGATAGTTTCATATGCCAAGATTGGAAGACCCAGTGTGCTATGCGGACCGCTCGTTTCATACTTACCTACTATAACCCCCATGCTGATGCAGAGGAACACAATGCTGGTAGCCAGGAGGCTCAGGAGGAAACCGGCACTGACCAGGAGAGCCCCCACGATTGAGGCCCAGCGGTACCCCAGCTTCCCACAAGCCACCGAGGCAAGAGGTCCTGAAGAGGAGCAAGAACAGAGTCATCAGTGTGGGGACCATAGAGGAACAGCGACACTAGAGTAGGCTTGGTCATGGAGCAGGGAATGTTGGGACAGCAGGAGAGTACAACTGAAATGCAAGCGAAGGGACTGACACCAGCGCGGGAAACACGAAAGAGTCGTGGCACCGTGTTTCAGTTCAGTTAAATGGTAGGTGGGGTTGAAGACTCACCGGCGGAGAGGCGCAGGCAGGACATGATGGAGCCGACCCAGCTGATCTGCTCGGAGGAACCCCCGAACGCGTCCTGGAACGCCACGAAGAAGATCCCAAAGGTCTTCAGACTGCCCATCACCAGGACATTGACCTGCAGAGCAGCAAACCACCTTGAGTCACACAGAGCAGGAGGGGAGCTCCTACACAACCAGCACAGCCTCAACAACGAGAGAGAGAGAGAGCAGGCAAGGAGGGGTCCCACACAACCAGCACAGCCTCAACAACGAGAGAGAGAGAGAGAGAGAGCAGGCAAGGAGGGGTCCCACACAACCAGCACAGCCTCAACAACGAGAGAGAGAGAGAGCAGGCAAGGAGGGGTCCCACACAACCAGCACAGCCTCAACAACGAGAGAGAGAGAGAGCAGGCAAGGAGGGGTCCCACACAACCAGCACAGCCTCAACAACGAGAGAGAGAGAGAGAGCAGGCAAGGAGGGGTCCCACACAACCAGCACAGCCTCAACAACGAGAGAGAGAGAGAGAGAGAGAGAGAGAGCAGGCAAGGAGGGGTCCCACACAACCAGCACAGCCTCAACAACGAGAGAGAGAGAGAGCAGGCAAGGAGGGGTCCCACACAACCAGCACAGACTCAACAACGAGAGAGAGAGAGAGCAGGCAAGGAGGGGTCCCACACAACCAGCACAGACTCAACAACGAGAGAGAGAGAGAGAGAGAGAGAGAGAGAGAGAGAGAGAGAGAGAGCAGGCAAGGAGGGGTCCCACACAACCAGCACAGCCTCAACAATGAGAGAGAGAGAGAGCAGGCAAGGAGGGGTCCCACACAACCAGCACAGCCTCAACAACGAGAGAGAGAGAGAGCAGGCAAGGAGGGGTCCCACACAACCAGCACAGCCTCAACAACGAGAGAGAGAGAGAGAGCAGGCAAGGAGGGGTCCCATTTCTGAGGTAACCTTGCAGATAGGTCACTTATATATGTCACAGACATTTGTTTCTACAGGAAATTTGACCTGGACCTATTCACAAACCTGTGTTTTTTTTTTGTTGGATTAAATAAAGTTTGGTATTCATTAAACTTTTCTAGACTGGGGTGCCTTTCTTTAACAGCAGAACAACTTCATGAATATCAAACTTTACTTTCGTCATCATTAAAAATATATATATATATATATATATTTAAAAACCTCACGTTAAAGCTTTTTGAATTGGGCTTGCAGTATTTATTAGGCAAGTCCAGTGGATGTGGAGTATAGCCTTTACAACCAGGGCCCCCAGCTGTCTGGCCTGGACCGTGGAAACCGGTCTGGATACCTGGTGCTGGTGGCTCATCCTAGGGTTAGAGGCTGTACAGGTGTGCTATGCGAAGACGATGCTGGAAATCATGAGTTCCACAGCCCTGCCTTAGTGTGTAACTAGCTTGACCCTGTCCTTCCACGACCCCACGTCAGAAGCAGACTTACCAGAAAGCAGTGCACCACGATCATCCAGCCCCAGCCTCCATCCGGGGGGTCCACATAGCGAAGCACCTTCCTCTCACACAAAACCATCTTCTTCTGCTTCCCTTCGCTGCAGAAACCCAGGAAAAGCACTGTGTGAGAACCCAGCGACCTTCTACCGCAGGGCACAGGGAGTCACCGTCCCCATGCCTTATAAACCCAGTCAACCCCTTCTGTGATGCTCTCTCTCACTGGATGAATCTCTTTTTAAAAGCAGCGTGGTTTTCAAAACAGCAAGGAGTCGGGTGCCTGGTGTATTGGATGCATTGTGCAGGGACAGACTTGGTCTGTGCAGACACAAAGAGGACATCCATTCTGAAGAGGCAGGAAATATGTGATGTGATATCTAAAGGGTTAAGGACGATTGTGTGGTGTTGTGAGCACAGCATGCTCTCGTGAGAACTGCTTGAAATGTGTTTCTCAACTGATAAAAGGGAGATAGTTAGGACGCTGTTATGTCTACTTTGAGGCGAAAGTGCTTCATTGAAAACAACCCCTTATAAAGGGAATCTTCATCTTTGAGAAAGTTCTATAATCATGCTGACGTGTTAATTTGTTGCTATGCTAATCCTGTATAAATATTGTGCTACCTTGTCAATACTCAAGAGCGAGTGTGTTCATGTGACCGCTGCTGCTCTTCCCTTGAGCGCATTGTAATAAAGCTTCTTGAACTGCTACTGAGCGGAGTCATCAGTCATTTCACATTAAACGGAATTTACCGACTACAATTCGCACAAGCTTGCACCGTTCTTATTCCAGTGTCATTTGTATATTGTGTTTGTAGAACCGCCTTGTTAAATCACCACTCGTGTTGGGACAGGTTATACTACTTTATAAGTAAGGCTTCTGATTTTCACTGTTTTCCGAGAACTTTTGTACTCTCCTTTGAGAATTCAATTGATACCTTTTGTGTATCTCAATCACAACTGAGAAACGCATTAAATAGTAAAATGGATCTAATTTAATTTAAGCAACTCCTCTTTATTAATGTGAATACAGTCACCCACAATTGTAATCATTCAGTGGTTAAAGAAAAGGGCTTGTAACCAGGGGGTCCCCGGTTCAAATCCCACCTCAGCCACTGACTCACTGTGTGACCCTGAGCAAGTCACTTAACCTCCTTGTGCTCCGTCTTTCGGGTGAGACGTAATTGTAAGTGACTCTGCAGCTGATGCATAGTTCACACACCCTAGTCTCTGTAAGTCGCCTTGGATAAAGGCGTCTGCTAAATAAACTAATAATAATAATAATAGTCTCTTAGTAACACGTTGCGATCTCGTTTGTAGTTGTTTCACAGAATTTTACTATTAACGCGTTTCTCAGTTGTGATTGAGATACAGCAGTGGCTTAACAGGTATCAACTGAATTTTTAAAGGAGAGTGGACAAGTCGGTTAAAACACCGAAAATCAGAAATATAATATACACCGTGTTTTCAATGCTAGGTTCCAATAACAAACGGACCACATTCAATATGTCCCAGGCTGATTGTTATATGGGTCTTCAATTAAAAAAAGACAAAGGAGTCGAAATTCCTGCTTCCTAAAGCAATGCCCCCCTTTCAAATACTAACGAAGCAAACAAATCAATTTAGCAATGCATTTAGGGGCTACAGCCTCCGAGTTTAGTTTATAAGCGAATCTGTTGCGTGTATCATATCAATTTACTTGATTGTTATTATTTATTTATTTAATGTAGATTTAATCAATATATTAATATTATTTGGTCGTAAAATTCTTAAACAAAAGACATTAATAGACAACCATGTAACGCTTCTGTGCTCCACCAAGGGGCATGGCGTTTTATTTAACGGGTCACTGAGGAGATTAAAACGTGCCTCTCCAATATTAAGTGTCTCGACTCACCTCATGCCCGGTCCTATAACACAAAATGAACCCGGTGTTTATTACAGTGTTTTTGCCAGGAATATGGTGTGAGGTTTACGTGCTAGTCCAGTCACTGCTTTAACCGCTAGCAATGCTTAACCTATAAAGTAATGATCAAAACACATTTCTGTACCTAAGCTATAAAAGTTATATATTACTTTTTTTTGTTTTTGTTTTTGTTTTTTGAATGACCAAAGTCTAAAACAGGGTGCCGAGACACAATCCATCCTGGTAACTATGTATCTGAACTCTGTGAGCACCAGGACTGTAGAACCTCTCTCTCAAGTCAGCTCAGGGGTTAATTAACCTCTCACTGAATCAGCAGAATGGCCTTGCAGAAAGGCATGTCAGAGCCTTAAGGCAAACATGTTCACTTGAGCGATTCATTTGCTACAAAACATACAATTAGGGCTTCTAGTATTCGGTTTTTATTGTCCACCTCTCTCCCTCCCTTTAACCCTTAATTAATAGTTGTTAAGACAAAACGGAAAACCAGATTGTTTAAATGAGCGACGCACTATTAGAAACTAACGCAGTGGAAATTAATAAACTGAATTCGGCGATTGGAGCCAGATCGAAATGCAGGTTCAAAGAGAATCAGGGGAGATCAATGCGCGTCGTTTCTGAACTCAATCAAGATATGAGAAGAAAAAAAAAACACAACTTCCTTTGGTAATTAGTGTTTGGTAATTAGTGTTGTAAGAAAGCGAATCGGCTCAAAATAGGTTTAAAAGGCCATCACGTGATCAAAAACCAAACCCGAAGCCCTACATATAATGCAACATGCAGAAGATGCATCTCTCTGTGTCTCCGATAGGGGGTAGTTGAGAGCAATCAGCCGACAGGTGCTTCTGTATTGACTGATGATTTATGAGCAGCAGATTCAACGTGATATGGGCTATTCCACGGGAGAGGAGTGCCGCAAAACCCACAATTTTAGACTAAAATGCTGTTGGCTTGCCTTACAAACAATATTTATACATCAGAGGAGACCATTCGGCCCATCATTGCTCTTCTGGTTCATTAAGGATCCTAATTATTCAGTGTCAGGACGGATCGCTTGCTGGAAAGCTGCGTGTATTGGGTTGCCGCTATTTAACTTGAAGGCTTTTATACCTAGCATAGTGTACTGCGTTGCCTGCATTGAAATTGTCAGCCTGTAATATCCTCGCTATTCTGTGTTGTGTTCTTAATTTGCCGGCACACCCAATGCCGGGGTATAGCAATGCTATTCCAATGGTATACATGTTTTCTGCAAGAGTCCTTACGGAAATTAAGTCGTATTTATGCTCCTTTCATGAGCGGGTTTAACTGCAATAACGAGGCTCTGTAATGCAGGCTGATTACGCAGAAACCCAATTGCAAAGCTCGGGGGATAATCACGGTTTGGAGACTTGGAATGTACTGAAATCCAACGCGCCACGGGCCAGTTTCGATTCCGAGGCAGTGGACTAGTTTAGCCCCTCGATGTCCACTCAAGCGTCTTGTGGGACTCTGGGTAATACAGTAAGCTTCGTTTTTTGGGTGGGCCTTGATGATCTCAATGGCCCGTTCCCCAAATAACTTTCTTTACAGATCGCTGAGACTTCTGTGTCTAAAACAGCGTGTGCGTAATCTGCTTCTCCAGTTAGTTTCAATTGATTTACTCAACGCGGCATTTACCAAGCCTTAACGAGAGAAGGCTGCACATTACTGCAGCGTTAATCCGCTCGTTAAAACGCAACATAACATCATCCAAAATAATGACTTTCTTTAACGAGAGCAGCGTGACCTTGTGTGCACGCGGGACTGTATTGCGTCCAAGTTAAAGATTATCAGTGCTCAGTTTAAAGCTAACTATCTCTGTCTTATTTCTTGGCATTTCAAACCATGTTTGCTAAATCCTTATAACAACAACACCACGTTGGACGGCATGCAAAACTAATCAAAAGGTGGCAGTTTTGTTAATAGTGCATTTATATCACTTATTGGAAAATGATTGAAGCAGATCTGCGTTTAGATCCTAATCATTAAATTCTAATCATTAAATTGCATTAAAACTTTCCTTTCTCTCATTCCCGTACCCGCAGGACACGGTTAACACGACGAAAGTAAGTTTAATTTACATTTCCGTTTGCATTGCTAGTCACAGCAGAGAAACCGCGTATCTGTTCGATTCTTTCAAGATGTGTTAAATGCAGGAGTGATGCAGGACGGGAATATTCTCCAGCGCAGCCTGTATTATAAAAAGAAATAGACCATCACTCAGTTTAAGCTTCTTTTTTTATATATACCAACGATTGATATTTAATGATTGTTTTAGGACAGGTATATAAAATTGTGACACAACTTATGCACCTCGTAGCTTTAAAAGCCACATTTACCCGTTGTGGATGTCCTGCTGCCAATATAAACCGGTGTTTGTGTTTCACAGGAACGCAGTAATCTAAAGTTCAAATTGCCTGTGTTGCTGCTGGGTATGGGCTGGGTGTGAGTGCTCTCTACAGAGAGGACATGCCTCTTTCTGGCTTCCACACCTAAACTAGCTATGCAAAGCAGAGGTTTTACAAATTAATAATAGTGTTTTCAAATACATACATACATACTCCCACACACACAGGGCCAGCCTTAAGCCAAGGGGACAGTAGTCTACATGTTGCTAGAAAATGACGAATGAAATCTGTTGCTTCTACATTGCTGCTTCAGATTTCAGGGGACAGCATTCTACAGTAAGGAGAAAGTGTAGCTAGAGAAGACAAATACATAGATGATACTTCCTATCAAAAAGTATTTTAGTGTCACCATTTTCACCAGCATTTTTATTTTCCAATATAATAAAATAAACTTTATTCTTAAATATGTATATAGGGTTGTATTAATAATATTTACCCTCATCATTTTTGTTCTGAATTTGGCATTTTTGGTTTGAATGTTTTTTTTCTGTTTTATGTGTGTAAATAAACATGTAAATAAAACTAAATTGTAAATAGAGAGATATTAAAATGTGATTATTGCTATAGTTTTTTAATGATATTATTTAACAGAATTCCTAATGATGCCAGGTGAGGGTTGTTTTTTTCTATATTATAATTAACATATAGATGTGTGCATTGTTTATTGCACAATAAAGTCTGCAGTATTGACGATGTTAGGTGTTGGCGGCATACTATTGGCGGAAAGAGACCTTCACATTTCCCGTCTTGTGGTTATAAATGATCAGGTAAGCTAGAATCGAGGCCCAGAAAACCAGGGCAGAAATACCGTCTCTGTACCCGGGGGGTGCAGGAAAGTCATGGGCACAGAAAGCTCTGACAGCTCAGACCAGCAGCTCTGTACCCTTGGACCTCAGAAAAACGCCTGTCCAGACCTGGAAATTGACCTCTAGGTCTGTTGCGCAGAAATACCATCTCTGTACCAGAGCAGTATAGGAAGCCTGGGGGCTCAGAACACCACCAGCTGATGCCTACCATGAACTGCATGCCTCTCCTGTTCTTGTTCCTGTATTTTAGATAATAAACACTCTGGGTGTTATCATTTGGCAAAGACGTGACATTATTTTTAACTGGCATAGAAACATCCACATCTAAGATGTGGCATGACAATGCGAAGGAAGCTACTGTTTCTAGACCTCTCAATATCAGAAGACCGCAGGCCAGTGTCGCTCCCTGACAGGTTTTATTTGACACTACTGACACTGGCTTGACTATGACTGTACCCTTCCAGCATGTCTCCAGAAACTATACTCGATACCCTTCTCTTGTTCAGACTTGTCCCACTCTCTACCTTCCATAAGCAGTAACTGCAGCCCAGTTGGCTTGTTTTTTCTCCCTCTGTCCAAGATGCCATCCCCGATTACATTTTGACTGGAGTGGGTTTCTATACAGCCAGAGCTGGCTGCCAATTAGGCAGAAGCTGTTAAGTGGATTAGAAGGGAATGAATCGGGGCTCTGTTTCGCTGGGGCTCTACAGAGTGCATGTGCTTTTCACAGGGGGTCTGTGAAGAAGGTTGGATGGGGTTGAGGAGGGGGCGGGGAGGGAACACAAGTGTTCCACTCTTATTTCATGAATACCAGCTTGATACTGAATGTTCTCGGAGCTGGAGTTCTGCAAGTATAGCGTGTGTACGCCGCCCTTCCCCCAAACATGCTCTCCTGCCTCCCCCCTGCAAAGCATGCTGGGTCACAAGCTTATGTGATCCTTTTAGTTTTAGGTTGCTGTCTTGATTTTTCTAAATTATTTTTTCGAAACTGAAACTATATTAATGAGCTCCATTCAGTTGTAGCTTTAGAAGACTAGCGCTGAAAGCAAAGGGTAACCCCCAAAAAAAGTTACAAAGCCAGAAGTTTGAGACGTTTAACCTGGGTCTTTGGAAGTAGTGTTAATGGTGTTTCGTATTGGTTTTAGAATGAGTTATCCTTCCAGATCTGAAGTCGGTTCGGGCTGCCCCTGGCTGCTGCTTGCTGGAAAGTGTTAAACGTCACGAGGCCAGTTCAAGTCTTTATCCCAGCCCCTACAGTGAAGTCCAGTGCTTTGGTATGTAATGAATGTGTGAGCTACCTTTCTTAATCACTCAGCAACAACGCAAAGCCGAACTGAACAGCTCTGGCGAGGATGGGGGGGGGACGGGACACTTCTTGTTAGGATTAGAAAGACAGCCTTCTTACATGCCAGAGGCAGCTTCAACATCTGGCATGCATCAATTTTAGGATTTAGGTATCATTCAAAAACAAATGTGTGTTTGTGTGTTTGTGTTTGTGTGTATATATATATATATATATATATATATATATATATATATATATATATATATATATATATATATTTTTTGTTTATGTGTGTGTGAACATAATTTATTTAACATCATGTAATCAAAGTTTTTCGTTAAGTATATGGAAAACTACAAAGAGGTGTGTAATTCAATATGTTAACGTAACATTATTCAGCAGGTTGCATTCGACTTTATGAAGCAAAATTATTTCATTCTATAAGGTGATGCAAAACTTTTAGCCATAGCTGTATATTAGGCTCTTCTGTTTAAAACATAAATTCAGGAAGGTTCAAACTGTAATAAGAATCATTCACACAAAAAACCTGCGACAAATGTCTTGATTCATCAACTTTTTTTCTTTTGTTTTTTTTTTGTAATTAAAATTATTTAAAAATAGTTAGTAAAGTTAACCTGATAGCTTTTTTTTTTTCTTTCTTTACAATGGGGTATGTTTTGGAAGCTGATAAATAATGCTGTCATTCTCCCTGTAGTATTCACCAGTGGACACGCATGATCTGCCTGTGCTCTATCGTCGTGTGTGGCTAAGATCAGGCACAGCCCAATCCTGAATGAAAACTTTACAGCGCGGCAGCTGGCATCTTCCACACATTTCAGTACACAGGAGAGCTGCTTTAAACACCTACCTATTGTGGTCCTTCAGTAACATGGTGCAGATGTTGCCGTGGATCTGGAAACGGGACACGGTTCAGATTTTAGTTTCTTTCCATCCTCGGAGTCAGAGGTGATGCTGAGACAACGCTGGTTAGCTTTATCACTGCGGCTCCCTGGGATATCTGGAAACTAAAGACCAACAGCACAGGAGTGGGTTTACAGTGTGTCTGCTGAAGGAACTGGCTTTGACTCAGTCAAGTAACATCAATATGAAAATGGGACTTCTGGGGGACTTTTAAAGGAGGAAATTAGTTTAAAGGTTTGCACTTGTTGGGGCTGGAGCTTTAATTGGTTCGGCACAAAGCGATGGCCTGGAAGGGCCGACTCTACAGCCAGCCCTGGCAGCGGAAATCGGCACAGGTAGAAGACTGAACTAGCTGAGGAGAGCGGAGTGCTACACTGTCACTGTCAAAATCAAAGCCCTGGCTTCTGTCTCCACCCCAGCAAGCCTTGTGAATTAGCAATGCACAGTACACTGCATCAGCTGATTTAGAAGGACCCATGGAACAAAAAAAAAATCTAGAGCAAGTTTATACTGTAGTACAGTTGCCGCTGACCCAATCCATTGAGACCCGACCAGTTCAGTCATTGAGACCCATCTGTACCCGACTGAAGATGCCTTGCCTGGTCTTTAATGGGATGTTTTTTGATACTTGTATTTAATCAATAAATCTGCATGATATTGAAGTTTTCGACAGCTGCTATCCGCATGCATTACGTCAGTGTAGCACTGTTTGGATTATAGGCCAATTTGGACTCGTATTGGCTCGGATGAGCCAGATGTAAAAATGTCCAGGGGGTTTTCAGGAGGCAGTTCTGATATTGTGTGAGTGATGGAGGAAGTTGTTATTTCAGGTACGTTTATTTGCTATACTGTAAAAAAAAAAAGATATAAACACAGCAGTGTCCAGATGGCCCAGGTTGTCTTATTTTGAATGCTGTACTTGTTTTACTACCTTTCCACCTTAACTGCTGTCTAATATCTGCACCTTTTAACCGTGCCCCCTTTCATTGCCACCCCACTCCCACTCCCACTCCCACTCCCACTCCCACTCCCACTCCCACTCCCTTCCCCTGTCCTGGGATCCGCAGAGCCAATGTGATTACCTTCTAAGATGGTGCCATGTTATTGTAAGGGCCCTGTGTGGTGAGATTTGATCCCAGGCAGTGTTTTATTAAGCTGTATTGGAATTCAGAATTCAGAATTCGGGGAAACATTCCGATTTCCACTCCCCTTTAAGGTGTAATGAATTACTCTTGAGCGGAGTAATATAAAAAAATTAAAGCACACTGTTAACTGCACCAGAGGATTGAGTGTCTTCACATTCACACAATGTGATCCGAGATGGAATAACCGTTTCAGAAAACCCAGACTGGAAATGATCCCATTGACCCTCTGTGCAAGTCAATCTTTTTTTCTACACTAGGAACCCCATTTAGCTCAAGGTAATTAATGCCGCTATAAAAGGGAGCAGAACGTTGGAACCACGTGAGTTCCAGGGATGGAGCCGGCGGATTCTTCAAAAGAAACAAGCGTGCCCCGCTACTGTAAAACCAACCAGGCAACTGCATCAAGTAATGCATGAGAAAAGCCTTGCGGCTGTCCATGCTAGACTCTGCCCTGAGACACAGTCAGCGAGTTGAATAATAGCCAACCCCAGAGCACGTTCTATCATAGGATAACCGAATGGCACGTTTCTGCATTGTCACTTATACTTCTAAAACAGGATGTTCCTGTTAATGTTACATTCACTAGTGCCTTTAACTTCAAAAACACGCAAGCAAAAATGAAAAGGAAAACGTGTTTTAGACTAAGGCTACTGCATTTACCACATTATGCCACCCTGTCGTAAATCATTCTGTAACTGCACCACATAGGGTCTCAATAATAATTGGCACCCTTAAAATGTACAACATCTTTTAAAGCCATGTCCTTTAGACTGGGGCTAGTCGTGTGATTTATTTTTTAATTAGTTTATTTGTCTATTTATATGGAGAGAGAGAGAGAAGAGAAAAAAAAAAAAAAACTTACCAAAAACTGAAGTTTGTACCGCGCACGAGCCTGCTCTTCTCCGCTTGCATAGCGCTTCTGAAACAACTGTACTGCTGAAATAAATTTGAAAAAAGCAGCGTTTTACAAACACTATCAGCTGAGTCACCCCAGCCGCGGCGAGGATCCCACACAACCATTAACCAGGTGGGAATGATGCAACCATGCACCGCTACGCTCCACTTATACGACTGCAAAAAAAAAAACTTCGGACAGCGATAACTGACGTGCACTTCGCCTCCGCACTGCAGTGGTGAATGACAGGAAACCGCACTCCGAGTTACTGAAATAATCACACGCTGTTAGTGTTGATGGTTAACAATCCCTTTTAAAATTGCATAATATTAGATAGCACATGTCTATTGTATTGTACAGTGCGGTTTAGGGTCCCCTTCCTTTAATTTTTGCCACAGCGCTCTGTGGGCTTTGACGCATTAACTGCGGCATTTTCTGCCGGTGTTTGCTTAAAATAATTAAAGTCCATGACTTGACAGAAGTGAAATTGAATTCAGCGACAAGACAATAAATAAAACACACACGTGCACGCAGTCAAGTCGGCCTAATTCGTCTATGTGTTGAATTACTGTAAGTAAACTTCATCATTCACAACGCAACCAGACAGGGCGAGCGGCTGCAAAACATCAAACACAAGATCAACTTCACAAGCAACACGTGCTTCTTGTTATCAGTATGAATGTGTAGTCTGCAGTACCTGCGTGCTTCCAAGAGTTCATCTACGTGTTCATATTGTTTCATTCTGATTTTAAATAGACTAACATTATTCTAGCATTGCGTCATAATCATAATCATAATAAATGAATGCATGCTCAAATACTTGCCATTGCAAACGGGTAAATCTCATTCACCTTTCAATGGACATGCAGGAGACGAGTACCTTAACAAATCCTATATTCTTTTTTTTTTTTTTTTTACAAAAAAACCCCCAAATAAAATTTAAAAACGCAACTACTATATATGTATATATTATAAATGCACAATAATGTGGTTGTGCTCTCGCTCTCTCTCTCTCTCGTCTTTACTCGGATCTCTTCTCGAGTTGCAAAGCGGCGCTGGAGATCTTGGGTTAAGTGGCCTCATTGTAGGCCGTGCATTTTTTTAAGTACTGGTGGAGAAGCGGGACTCTCTTTCCTGGCTGGGTAGTTAAGTTGCTAGTTTAGTAAACTTTTAGTCGCGGACTCCATAAATGTATGTCAGGTTGACACGTGACAGCGACATTTACATAATTCATAAAAAGCGTCAAGTCCGAGTCAGTAACACCGATTCCAAGCGCAGTTTATATACAGTGGTATAAACGTACCATTCATGAATGCGTGTTCCGTGCGCGGAGCTGGCTTCAGGAACGCATTTCCAAGCAGCCGGCTGATGGTAACCTAGTAGATCGAGGAAAAAAGTAGTTTCCAACAACAATATATATTGCAAAGTTTTACTAATATTTTACACAGATTTCGTTATTTATTTGTTTTACACTGAGCACTGCCTCCTCTCCGGATATGGAGTGGTTTTTTTTCATTACTATCCTATGCGCTTCACGTGATAATGCTGAGGGCAAACGATTTGTTTATTCATTAATTCATCTATTTGTTCAAATAGTTCACCTGACACTCCCAATTAATGGCGACCTTTTTAAATCCGAGGGCACACTACAGATTTGAGGTAGCTACTATACAAATAATGAGCGCCTCTGACCACATGCAGTAAGTTAATACGCAATAGAGCGATCACTTAAGGCTAGTCGTGATACCAGTTAAAGTGTACCTAGCATGTTTCAACAATGCATGCTGTCGATTTCCTCTTCCTATTAAACCTCTTGCTATAGGCGCTAAGTCCTTTGCCTGAGCCAAGGTTGTTAATCCCGAAACCTGTTTTGTTTAGTAAGAGCGCAAGGGGAGCTGTGAATTCCTTGCAATGAAGGCAGAGTTGAACTGGAGTGTGTCTCCAAATAGATCTAAATATAGAAGCGTTTCAAATGGCAAACATACACTTAGAGAGCGCTTCAGAGAACCTGGGTCATGCTCGGCTACTCGTTTGATTCTAGTTCCTTAAATTGAACAGGAGTTAACAAAAAAAAAATCTGAATTATGAAATTTGCCAATAGAAATGAAGCATGTGGCATGCTGCAATTCCTCTGGTTGAAGCAAACTCCTGCGCTGGTAGGGGTGCCTTTTAATCTGCTCTTAAAACTCTTTCCTCCAGCGCCCACAGCAGATGTTCTGCGTATTTCGACTACATGCTTTACTCCAGAAAAGATGCGCTTCTGTATTTATCATGCTTTCTTTAATCGATCGCTGCTAAAACAGAATCACATGCTGTCATTACAATGCAGCGGCATCCACAATTAAAGCTTCTTGTAGATCTTAGATGGAAAGGATTCAAACCACTGTGTCCGATCTGGGTTTACAGCCAATCCCACACACCCTTCAAACTAATAGCTGATCAACACATGGGTCCCGGACTCACAGAACTTCAAGGGCACTTTTGTGAAGGACTGTTTTTTAAAAGCACCTTTTTGCAAGCTTGAAATCCATGTTTCAGAGACGCTCCATAAAAAACAGTTTAACAAAACAAATCCTTAAAACTTTGCATAAAGTTTTCTGATTGGGATCCACTATCTCACCCCACAGCCTAAACGAATTAGAATAAACGTTCTGTAAAAGAACAAAGATGAACCCTTGATATTAAACTCTCTATCTATATATGAAGCACAAAGGAGAACATAGATTAAAGTTCTAAGCACCATCACAACAACAGACAAACACATTTAGACTTAAGGGAGCATTTGCAGCCAGTTTCAAAGGCTAGGGTTTGCATTATTATTGCACCACTTTACATAGAGCAACATTAAGCTTAGTGCTAATCGTGGTCTGTGGAAACAGACCCAAGGGTCAAGGTGAACTCAAATCCACAATCTGCTCAACTCTGGTTACACAGTTACAACAATCAGTTCTTCATTTAAGAGGAAAGTCCAGCGCAGGCCACGAGAAAAGGATAACGGCAGAACAGGAGAAAAATAGGATTAGACAAAAGCGTTAATAATTCAGCAGTCAACTCAAATGATTAACACAACTGCGAAACGTACAAAGTAAAATCGCTAACAAATCAGACATGTTTTTCTTTATTCCCCCCCGTGTCGAGCAGGTAACCATGACAAAGCTGTGTGGCCGTCAGGATACCTGGTCTTGAGTTTATTAATCACGTCAGAGAAATCAACCAATCACGTTAGAGATTCATCAACATTCCAGAACCTCTTATCCAGTGCAGAGATGTCATCCAGTGCATAGAGCACATGGTAGAGTACTAAAGGGAAAAAAAAGCAACAGCACTTTTGAATGTTAAACAGCATTTATTATTTTGCTATTAGGTCCCTCAGTATGTCTGTGCACTGGTTTGGATCTTCTGCACACAGCTCTCTGAACCCAGACCTGCACTAGTTTTTTGTTTTTTTTTACAGTACTGATACCTGATTGGGTTCTGCAGGTCATATCTTGGGACGTCCGGTAGCAGACGTATGTTGCTAAAATACCTTGGACTTTCTTAAATCTCTTCATCAGCGTTACAGTGCAAATCTCCCAGGCCTGTTAGTTAAGCCCGAATACCTGTTTTGTTTCATAAGTGTTCAACAAAAGAGCACTGTGAACTCACTGCCCTGGTGGCAAAGTTCAACTACATGCAGACGACTACACTGTATGTGTATCCAAGCAGATCTAGATACACAAGAATTTAACACACGGTACAGGCAGGCCCTGTTTGCAAAGCGTTTCCTCCTTTCTTAAATGAATTTTCAAAAGCAGAACAATGCAGCTTTCTGTTCCAAAACTCGAGAGTACTGAAGGGAGCTTGCTTGATATTACTAAGTTGTTTGGTTCTAGTGCTAGGCGAGATGAGTCTTTGCTAATATTTCTTAAATATCTTAGCAGGGCTACACAGGCCCATCTCCCATGCTGGCTCTTAACGAACCCCTGCACTATAAAGAGAAGGGCTGCCGTGCATGTCAAATATTACAAACCCACAGTGAAAATCCAGCTTTCTGTATTCATCGCCGTCTTCTCAAAGCCTTTTTCCTGTTTTCTAAGGTTTCCAAGGCAAAACAAGAGAGATTCTCCACTGCAGGCCAACTTTCTCAGATTTCAAAAGAACCCACAGCAAGGAGTTTCATGAAGTAAGGACCCGTGTTAGGTTAAAAAGCTCGTAAATGGTACTTGGCATCACTTGGCAATTGCCAGCAATTAAAACAGCACAAGAGGTGTGGACAGAGGTCAAATTGAAAATGCTGTAAATATCAGAAATAAAGTGACTCCAGGTTTCTTCCAGGATGGATCTGAACAACACAAGGTGCATCGCATTGCAAACACATACAAGTGTTGCAGTAGTAGTTTAGGGACTTGGACCAAAAGCGGAGAGAAAATTGGTTTCTTGAACTGTGACACTTTAAAAAAAATTATATAAGCAGTTAAACATTGGATTGTTTGTTTTGTGAAGCAAATCACTCAGCTTCATATAACATACACAGCCCACCTGTGAAAGTGGCTTGGACGACACTATCCTGGATAAATAACCTATACAATAATTAATAAAGAGAAAAGTAGGTCTGGAATTCGCTCCAGCTCTAGCAGACCTCAACAGGGTTAAACCTGATCTGATTGTTCTGGGAGGCACGGACACAAGCAGCTCTAAAATTAGACCAGCTGGACAGGACTACTGCTCCCTCTTGTGGTAGGACATGTTACTGACTCCATTTCACAACAATTCCCTGGGACCAAAAAAACGAACTGCTCAGAGCATGCGTGGAATACGACTTGCTGCATTAGTCCGGCTTTCTTCCATGCTAAATAACCTCCCAGTGCTGTGCAAACTGAATACTGCCTATTCAAATGTGAAGTAAATGTAAAAGCTGGCAAGAAATAAACCACAGTGTTTCTTAAAGGCATTCTACATGTGTGTTATTTATCATTATTTTTATTTGCAGATGTGTTTTTTTTATATATTAGCAGTATTGTACCTCAGCAGAATAATACAGAATAAAACTAGCAGTGTCCTGATAAAGCAGATCTATTCACAGCATGCACAAAATAGCACAGCATTAGAAATCGCCATGCATCGAAATCCTTCAGTGACCAACATTCACAGTATACCCCAATAGCATCTTTTTTTTTTTTTTTTACAAATGCCCAATGTGAAGCTTCATAAAATTCATGCAAGTGGTTCTCAAGATAAGAATTAATTCGCCCAACCAATCACAAGCCAGAACCTATGCTTTAGTAGGGCACTGTGAGCTAGACTCTGAAACCCTCGTGAACTTAAGCTAAGGACTGTCCGTACCAAGTTTACTCACAATGGCAATAGCAGTTCTCTAGATGTGCCATAAATAAAAGTGTAAGTATGAACGCATGGGGGCCTCCAGGATATCAGTGGAAAACATAACTGCAATAGCAAGAACACAACAACACTCGTGCCGATCACAGAGAGCGTGAGATTTTATTTGATCATACAACATTTCTCCAGGTTTCCATGACTGCACTTCATATCTTGTTTTACAGCACTATTAACAAGAACATTATACTACAGCTTCTAAAGGGGAGGCTCACGGACAACTTGCACAGCAAAACCTGCAGCAGGGAGGAAATCCAATGCGGCCAAGAAACCCAAATGCTTTTCTGCTTCGAGACACGGGAGGATTCTCAGGAAGACATCTTGTGCACGGCTACTGTGATACTGTCGTGTGTCCGGATCAAGATATTCCTGCACAAGGAGCAAAGACTTTTTTTTGTTAGAGACGTAGATATATAGATATAGCTATATACAGTGGTGTAGTGTTAAATAAGAAAGTGGGTAACCTGCCCCTGTTTGGTGGAGTTGAAACAGACAGATTGAACAGATAAACACGAACAGAAACATTGTTATTGGCCCTCAGCCAACCACAGCCCCTATGCAGTTATTCCCCCTCTCCGGTTTATTGTAAAGGTTTTTCTTCCTTTACAATAGAGCTTGAAAACATCATGCAATGCTCCTGCTATTGGCAGCTGAAGCAGGAATCTGATTTGCTGTGTGCTGCAGACCCCTACAGGAGATCGGCAGTGCTTGTGAACTGCTTTGGAGAACTACACACTGTGCACACGTTTTTCCTTTCCTGTGCGAAGGGGGTGATTTCCTCAACCTGTATCCCGGTTTTAGCCACAGCTGGATCGCATCAACCACAGAGGCAATCCTGGGAGAACCACAGTAATATGCTGTAATGAAATCCAGCTGTGGCTTTTCCTGGCGGGGTCCAGGTTGGAAGGATATCAAGTCCTGTTACCCTGCATCGGATTCCAGGCACACTGTAGGGCAGTCTGTGGGGTCTCTAGTGAGTTTGGCAGCTTGCTTGGCCAGCACAGACACCACCCCTCCATGCTCATCAGAGAGGGACCCGCGGCCTAGAGAGAGAGAGAGAGAGAGAGACGTGAAAGAAATGCTTCGAATCTTATAGTGCAAGCTGCCAGACGATCTAACTGCTCGGTACTTACAGCCCAAGTTGTGTCCCTGTGCGTCCGTGCAAAGAACTCCGACCACGGCAGGATTCTTCATCCTGTGAAAGAACAATGGAGAAGGAGCCGCGCAGGGATCCTTAAACTTGGGCTGCGAGATTGAAACAGTATCCGCGGTGAACACATCGCGTGTGTATTCGGGGTTTTCACCATGGAGTATTTACAAAGGCATTTGATAAGATCCGCATTTAGTCATAGAACTATGTGTTCGGTGACTAGAACTTAACAAAATACAATAAATGAGGGCTTATTTAATCAAATACCCTACAATTGTATGGGACACGGTCATGCATGGCTACATAAATTGGGGAGATTGCAGAAATGATCGTAACTTAAAAAAAAAAAACAATATTATTATTATTATTATTATTATTATTATTATTATTATTATTATTATTACACATTGTTCTTGTTACATTAACTAGGACATATTTATCCGGCACTTCACAATAACAATACATTTGTAATTTACGGCTATTTTTAATTTTTTGTTTAACAACAGAACATATTTTAAACTCACGTATCGTCCAGATGTTGTTCTAAAGTTGACTCCATTGTCAGTGTGTTGCTTTTATATCAAATAAATGTTTTTTTTAATTTTCTCCTGTTTCTTTCAAGCACTCCTGTTCCTTATTTTTTTGTTACTAGTCAGCTGACACGACTACACGTGACCGAGACTGAGCACTTGCATGGACGGGGTCCTGCGAGGGACATAGTTAGCGTTTACAGGTAGTCCTGTAAATAAACATTTCCTGCATGATATAATTTTTTTTTAAAATTATTATTATTTGTTTTCAATATTATGATTCGATATTATGGACTTTTATGGTCTCCGCTAAGGAGTAACATTGATCTAATTATATATATATATATATATATATATATATATATATATATATATATATATATATATATATATATATATATATATATATATATTCTTGTTTGTTTTAAAAAAATAATTCTTATCAGCAGCAACACAAGCTGTAACTCCTGCAACGAATTTATTTCACAGGACGTCCACAAGAGGGCGGTGTTTGCAACTAAACTGAGGTCCGATCAAGGCGGATTACGATGCGGTCGTATGGACAACAAGTAAATAATTGAAGCTTGCAATATCACACCCAAACAGAACAGTCCAGTGTTCTCTAAACATGAACATTACGCTTAAAGAGAGCCTTCGGGCAGTCATCATACTATTATGGTGCTCAATATTGTAATTATAATGATGAATCACGAGAGGTTCGTAAATATATCGAATTCATTTCTAAAGGTCATAATGATGATACATACTGTAAAGTGAGTTATTGCTATTGTATTGTATTGTATTGTATAGACAAAAACATAGTGGCTATTGTTCCTGAAATGTGCATGAATCCATTCTCGCACCACGCAGTTCATAAAGGGTGGTGCACGGGATGGTAACCCTTTTAAAACGTTACCAAGGTACATTTACGCATCCTTATATTACTGTTTCTTTGCTTGCTTGTGTTTTTTTAAAGCCACTGGCGGACAGCTAATGTTACTTTTTGCATAGCAGTTTCACCTATTGCAGATTTTAAAAACATGTTTTAGGACTGTACTGTACTTCATCAAATAACTGGAGCAATTTTAGGAAGGCTGAGCAGAGCACAGATGACATGGTCTGATCGTGTGCCTTTCTCGGAAGTACTGATAGAGCCGTCCTGCAGACACTTCGATTCGTTTTATAAAAGTCCCCAAACCTTTCAAAGTCACCATAGAAAAATCTGTGCAAGAAAAAAAAGCATTTTGGCGACCCCTGCTGGCAAAGGCCAGCCTTGCTCTCACTTGTTTCTATTTAAGTCTATTAATTTGCTTGTGATGTCATTTAGTACATTGATTGTAATGATGTTACAGTATACGAGTCCTTTCCATGTAACCCTCCAGGCATCACGGCATCGAGTCTGTCCATTTATATTACTTGATTCTTCTATCTTGTACATTATCTAATTGTATTTCTTCTAAAACTACAAATTGTAGGTCATTGATGGTCTGTTCATTTTGTGTGCGTGTGTGTTACATTCATATCAGAATACTATAGTAGTCTCTAGTCAGAAACAATACTGTAGTGATACAAAATATACAATTTGTTGCCAGTATTACAGTAAACCACTTGCTTATATATATACTGTATATCTAGCAGACATCAAAACAGCATGTCATCAATCCACATCCAGCAGCTCTGTGCCAGAACACAGTTGTTGATTGCTTCGCTGTATATGTGTAAATCAGGGAGTGCTCACCTTTAATGAGATTATTGACAGGTTATTTTGCCCTGCAATCAATCATCTGAATCATCCAAGAGACTCACTTCCCCCTCAGTCTGCCAGGAATAGCGTCTATTCAACTGAGTTAATGAAGCCCAAGGAACTTAAAGAATGGGGCTATTTGAATTAGACAGTGTTAATGAGAAAGTGCTGCAATAACAAACAGAGGTTTCAGATTGGTAATATGCAGACTTCATTTTGATTACATGGGGCTCACTTGACTTGGTTTAATGCCACTGACAGGAGCGTTTAAAGTGAAATAGCCAGAACTACCCCCTCCCCCACACACACCCCCACACCCCCACACACACACACACACACACACACACACACACACACACACACACCCACACACACACACACACACACACACACACACACACACACACACACACACACACACACACACACACACACACACACACACACACACACACACACACACACACACACACACACACACACACACACACACACACACACACACACACACACACACACACACACACACACACACACACACACACACACACACACACACACACACACACACACACACACACACACACACACACACACACACACACACACACACACACACACACACACACACACACACACACACACACACACACACACACACACACACACACACACACACACACACACACACACACACACACACACACACACACACACACACACACACACACACACACACACACACACACACACACACACCCACACCCACACACACACACACACACACACACACACACACACACACACACACACACACACACACCCACACACACACACACACACACACACACACACACACACACACACACACACACACACACATCCACACACACACCCACACACACACCCAACACACACACTTTTACTTTCTTGATTTGGTCATCTGTTTGACTGAAGGTGATGGTTGCAAGAAATTCACCAGAAATGTTGCATCACTTTACATTTTTGTAATGAGAGATTATACTAAGATAATGTAACAGGTAAGTCATCTATATCTTGAATTCTAATTACTGAGAGTTCTGGATTTTGAATATGAGAATTTGCATTTCAAAGGGATTGAATAATGAAACGGAAACAAAGGCTTGCTTCACCTCGAAATACACGATTAGGGTGCAGACTGTTCCATTAAAGGGGTCTGATTTCCCTCAGGGCTTTTCAAGAACACAAGGCTTCTTTAATCGCTCCGGACATTAACTGTGACATTTTCAAAGAGTCAGACAAGAGCGACAATACCTCTGTTTGTGAGCCTGGCAAATTAAACCACACGTCTTTACAGCTATAGCTCAGTGCTGATTGCTGAATTTAAATGAGTTGAAATATTCATCTTCTCTTTGAATTTTGCTCTCACTGCAGAAATTAAAAGGTTGTTTTAAAACAAGTCACTTCCATTTTATAGCACCAAACATGGACAGATGGATTTCTGCCTTTTCTTATATTTATTTGCTTGTAATTTAAACGTGGATTTGGAATGTGGTGATGTTTTCAAAAGACAACACTATAGAGTTACAAGCTGCTGCTGCTTCCTGCTATGAAATCATTTCCTGGACTCTAGGTGAAATCATGTCAAGTGACCTACAGCGCAGGAAGTGATTCAGCTTCAAGTGGTGACCATTGGTTTTGTTTGGATTTTTCTTGATATCCATAAATAGATTGTGCAAAGCAAAGACCCCAAAGATCTTCAACGCATTGCTAATAAGAGGTAGGAAAATGGATTTGAAAACGTCCTTTCAGAGAAGAGAAGCTTCATCTTTAGACTCCCGGGATAAGTGCATGAGTTATAGTCTGCCGCCTGCATTTCAGCAAGGGTTAGCATTATGGTAAAAAGGCCAGCAGATCTGATTTACAGGAACATCAACCATTCTGCTGCTAAAAGTAGCCAGTCTGTAGGGATCTCGTGATGCTGGGTGACTGAGTCACTAGAAACAGCCAGGAGAGTTCCATCAAACTCAAAGTCTGTCGTGCAAACGGCTGGCTAACAGGAACAGGCATTTACTGCTGTCCTGCAGGCTACCTAACCCAGCCCGGGTTTATATCGGATAGGTGTGATGCACCTCGCGGTAAATTACACAGTAGCTGACATGTGTAATATACGTATGTAATATAAATGATACCCTTTAAGGTGTTTTGTTTACCTTTAATGGGGTTTGCGTAGAACCCGGTGACCTCATATTGTGTTTGTTATTGTGCTGTTGTGGGGTAAAGATTAGTCAGAAGGGAGTCTTCATCTCATCAAGCATGCCTGAGTCGCTTGACTTTAATCCTTGATAAAGCCAGGGTTTGCTTATCACAGAAGAGTAGGGGTGAATAAATGCTTTATCACCCCAAATGAGAAGTGGGTAAACTCAGTGTACCCGCATGGACCCTCAACTACACTACTGGATTAGTCCATCTGAGAGAAGCAGACCACTGTAACTTCCTATGATATAAAGGCTGGTTCAGAGAGCGATCACTCGCCTCTCCCCTCTCCTCTAATCAATACGCTCTTTTTGAAAAGGGTTTTTCTGTTTCCAGCGCGACATGCTGAGAGGTGTTGCGTCTCCCAGAGAACACTGTCTTTTTTTTTATCAGCGATCTCGAATCTTGTAGGAGAGAATACATCCCTTGTTTATGGCAGATTCGTATCGGAGCTCTTCGCTGTCAGGCAGTGAAAAATCAAGCCCTTTTGTGTTGGCTGCCTGGTGCCCCATTGTGTGTCGACACTCTCCGATCTCTTATCAGTGTCCAATAGGATTATCTGGGAGTTTGCTGTCACTCGCTGCCCTGATGCATATTCCTGTCGTGTTCATCTTAACCCTTTACCATCAAAACCCATTTTCACACAGCCATCCATCACCGTTGTACAAGCTACTGCAGCGTGGGCTGCATGTGTGTAAGCGTGCAGTGGCTGATGGGAGTTTAACTGCCCGGTCTGTCATACACAGAGTGCAAGAGAAAGCACACTCTCAACATGATTAGAGGGAGTTACTAAACACTTAGAAACATAATTGAAGTCATTAAATCTAACTAGCAAAACACGATATTAACGCACTTGAATCTGTTTTTGTAGGACATGATGGGGTTTAAACATTTAGAATGCTTTGTCATTGCCATTCTGAGTGGGAGATCTACACTCTCAGAGAAATTAGAATGGGCTCCAATGGGGGCTTATAAGTGTAATGCATGAGATAGTCGTGTATTCACTCTTAACGCAGGGTGTTGAATTGGCTTTCTTAAGGTTGGCTCATTCATGATGTATGGTGCTTCCTGTGTTTTCCTAGAGCCTGTTGATCAATTGTTTCATTAAGTTGCAATCAGACCAACAACGCCTTTCCATTATTTAAGGCTTTTTAAATCAAGACGCAAAGGGTCCCTCGTTTCACTGAATATACAGAATGGGAAAAATGTGAAGAAACTGTTAATGGAGGGGCCTCTATATTAAGCTATGGAGCCCTAAAGCCGTATAACTGAAAAAGGGGCACTAACCACAAACAGTAATAAATAGTAATAATATAAGGAATAATGTACATCCAGCTGTGCATAAGAAGGCTGTAATTCTATCTACGGTTTCTAGTGACATATACGTGGTCTATAAGGTGATATACAGTCACAGGCAAAAGTATTGGCACCCTACACGTAATGTAAGATCATTCAAGAAACCACGTCAAAGACAAGCATTTAGTGAACATTAGCCACTAATTAAGGAATGACAACAAGCAAAATGCACAAAGCGAAAGTGACATGCACGGATGGGGTCTGTGTTTCCCGTTGACAGAGCCTGCCAGCATCTCTCAACAGCTAGTGTGTCTACAAACCACTGGCTTCTCAGGGGTCCCTTTGACATTGATTAACACTATACAGCAATGCCTCAAGGCGATTATTCGATTCCTGCAGATACAGAGAATGAAAAGCTAGCTACATACCACCACTGAATTACACTGTTTACCTGGGGTGTTCATTTTGCTGGCCAGCGTGTTTAGCGAACAGCACCTCTCTTTAGCAGATCATCTGTAATGAAATTGTCCCCATGCAGGGAGAGACAGCAATTAACTGTAGTTCAAAGCTATCCTCGTAGGACTCTATTACACGTGATGCATAACGGCTACTGCAAAGATTGATCAAGCTAATGAGTGTTGAAATGGATCAACAAGCCATTTCACAGACACATCAAGTCAGCCACTTGAATCAATGAAGCCAGCCTCAGAGAACCAAAATAAATAAGGTTATCTTACAAGAGCTTAGTTATGTATTGATCCCTAAACATATGAGATACGGATTATCAGGGGGGATTTTACCTTGGTTCGTTATCCCTGTAATCTTTATATAGCTGATTGGTATTCTTAACTTTGCAGAGATTGGCATCAAGGCATACCCAGTTAATCTCTTAGGTAGAGTCCTCCAGCTCAGACTGTTACATTTCTCTTCATTTGAGTTCTGTGTGACTTTCCTAATCTTTGCAGTCAAGTTCTAATGCCTTGCAGAAACATTTGAACAATACCATTGGGATGCTATTAAAAAAGCATAAGAACACCAGTTTGTTTAAATGAAAAACAAAACCATTTACCATTACCAGTCTAAGGATGTCCGATAGTTAGTTTAAATTACAACTTAATACCATCTCTCAGCCTCTGTCAGATAAAAAGACTGACTGCCTGGCTCTAATGAAATACAGATAGACACACGATTAGCTGGAGGGAAAGACACAATTTATTTGTTCATATTTTAGCACAAGCAGCCGATTTATGATATAGAATATGCCACTGTGGTATAAAGCAATGAATGTGTCTGCTGGCACTCCAGCAGTGCCGACTGCATACACTGCAAATGATTATTATTATTTATTTCTTAGGAGACGCCCTTATCCAGGGCGACTTACAATTGTTACAAGATATCACATTATTTTTACATACAATTACATTATTTTTTTTACATTATTTTTACATACAATTACCCATTTATATAGTTGGGTTTTTACTGGAGCAATCTAGGTAAAGTACCTTGCTCAAGGGTACAGCAGCAGTGTCCCCCACCTGGGATTGAACCCACAACCCTCCGGTCAAAAGTCCAGAGCCCTAACCACTACTCCATACTGCTGTTATATTACACAGTTTTCCAGCCTCACATGCACAGTGCTAAAGCGAGGTCTTGAAATATATTCAGCTGGGTCAAATAGAAAGGAGAGCTGTTAAATATACCTTCTATTTCCCGTGTGATTTTTAAAACATGTTCTAGACTTTTACCTTTCCATTTTACTGCAGGAGTTTGACTTATTGCGGTCCAGAAGCTTGAGTTAGTGGAGCCATTAAGACTTGCCTAAGGTGTAAAATACATCTTCCGACTCCATCAGCTCCTGAGCCATTTTCATGACTCCTCTTATCTTTGTGAGATTGTACTATTCGTTTCTAATGCCCTTTTCTTTACTTTGAAAAGTCTGCAACACTCTGGAGCAGTTTGATCTCTATTTAAGCCATGCTGTGACATCCTGCTAACTCTCTGTCCAGCACAGAGGGCAGGGCGTTTGGGGGACCCACAGCTTATATTTTCACACTACACGTTGCAATTATAGTTTTGCCTCAACATGCCCCTCATAAAAGTTGATAGAATGTACCTGCACTTACCATAGTCTTCCCAGGTTTGCTGTGTTCATTAATATGCTTTACCATACACTGCTATACTTTACAATGCTTCCCTATGTAAAAGTGGATAAGGGCGTCTGCTAAGAAAAAAATAATAATCACTGGAGTCTGGTTTAAGAGGCAGTGGTCTTGATCGAGTCAAAGATCTTCATTTAACAAGAACTGCCTCGCAATACTGTAGTTAATTTCTTTATTGATCGCCCTGGTTGTTTTACTTAGAAATCTGATAGATGAAGTGATTAATCAATGAACTGTAATTGCTCAGTATTCCTCCACTTGATAAGCGATTGAGAGGCATCATCACTCTTTATCTGACACTAGAGTGGAACTGTCTTCCAGCTTTCCCACTATAAATATTAGACATGAAACAATTCATTGATTATTGATCGCCATGGTTTTTATTTTGCAAACTAAATATGAATTATTCCGATTCATTCTCCTTGTGCCCTTTCTGGAGATTCACGCAGCGAACTACCCAGAAACCTGCTGCTAGACTAGAGCTCCTTTTATTTCACGTCTTAATAAAATCAATTATTGGCAATTATCAATCTGTTCGATATTCGAGTAGGACATTGATGGCGGATTGGACCAATTAATCTCATCTACAGAGGTGGCAAACCTGCATCTAGAATGCACTGGACACGGTATGCAGAGTGATTCTAAAGTAACTCGGTGCATACAATGTACAGGGAGGGAAAAAAGTGTGGACTGGGACTTGGAAACTTGGACGGCAGCAGCAGAAGCCCATGCGGACGGGGATGGTATGGTTGAGACTCTTGTTTAAGATGATGTCCATTTGTTTTTGCAATCGCCTTTAAACTCAGCGTGTCAGGCCTTTGCCGCTAGACCTCCAGCTCGTTCCGACATGCAAACGACGCTATGATAATTCACACCGTGTCACAATGTCAACCCCTAGACTGTGCGGCGTGACTGATTCCTTCTCTTCGAGTATACTCCACTTTGCTGAGGCAGCAGAAAGGCAGATGTAATTATATAGCGCGGCATTGCACAGATTCATCAGCTTCTGGGCAGCCACGTATTGCTTTGCTGACGAACCCCCGGCTAAGAACGGTTCCTAAATCAAGAGCTCAATTGACGCACTACTTCCTTCCGGGAGATTTTTCTATTTTGAGGGGAAAAAAGCTAAAACGCAAGCCAGGGCTTGATAGAAATAGCAGATTTGTGTATTTATATCTGCCTGTATAATAATGTTTTATATGCATCACACCTTATAAAAAAAAAATCCTGCAAGAAGATTGTGAGCTGGAATTGAGGCGAGACTGATCTTATTTATAGAAAAGAGGTTTGAAATTAAACAATAACAACACAGCGGAGTATTGATGAGCTGCAGCAACCGTGCACAGCTTGGGATCTGAACTAACAGTCTTAATCCTGGCTTTCAAATGTTTTGCTCCTGAGCTAATTTTGCACTGCTCCACTTTTCATAACTTTGCTCCAAAATACTATTTCATAAGCCTTTTTTTTTTTTTAACTCAAAGCAATCACTTTCTCCTCCGACGCCTTTGCTCCTGTGTATCTCGTTATCTCAGTGCATGGTGCTGAGGTCCAATTTTCAATCTGAAAAGAGCCAAAGCGTTTATTCAGACCCACTATTTTCCTCCTGCTTTATGGTGGTTTGAAATGAGGAGCCAGCTAAAGCAGGATTATCAATGTAAATCAATGTGAACTGTCCACAACGGCTTTCCATTTAGTTCAGAAATCCCAAAACTGCACTTTTTAAAAGCATGAATTTAATTTCACGATTTCCGAAATTAGCTACTGGGATGTTCTGTTAAGAGGCGGAAACCTCTCAAAGATTGATTGGCATAACCTGGTCTCTATTTTAGAACAGTAAATAGTGCTTTTATTTCCTTTACAAACTAAAATGCCTGTTCTCCAACCATCGTGCTAAAAAAAGCATTTTCAGCAGAAACTCTCCTTCCCTCGCATCTTTCCATGAGATGAGAACAGGATCCATTGATTAATGTTTGTGTCTTAACATAGGAACCAGGGTACTTTAAAAACACTCTCACTCCAGTAAATGAGGGAGAAATACAATTCTGAGCTGACAAGTGCTTCACAGAACCTCATTGGTTTACCTTTGCCATTGAGTGGCTTGCAGTGAATTCATTTAGATTTGGTTTGCCTTTTCTATTTCATCCGTATCACGTGTTAATAATAGTGCTAATATTTGTGAATATGTATTCAATATAAAAGACTGTAGTTAAAGGGTAATGGGGGGTGGGGCTCGTTGCACTAAAGGTCGGAGCAGTGATAGACACAGACGCTGTAAATTCTATTGCCGCTGCCGTTGGAACAAACCTGGCATAACTAATACTGTAAAAGCAAAGCAGCCTATTGTTAAACAAATATCACTGACCCGAGGGCTGCACTGATAGGAATCAGTGTGGAGTGCACCGCTGTTTAATAATTCAAAAGGTGCATTTCAATTTGGAGGCTGTGTGGAAAATGCAAAGTCCTCTGGACCGCTCCAGCATTTAAAATGTCATGCGGAGGTGTGCAAACATGGAACCTTATTAATTCAATCAATTGAAATCAAATGCGTACAGAGGCATAACCGTGCATCACTGAGGAGTTGCTGCATCAGAGCTTTTGTACTATACACACCACAGGTTCAGATGTCTGTACACAGAGTCTTCAAGAGTGAAGAAGAAAAATAAATACTTTTTAGTGCTGTAGGTTGTCAAACGTCCACACAGCGGATAAACGAATTCCCTCAGTCTTCTTCAGTGCATTGCCTGTTCTGGGGTTTGAAATAAACACTATTGAAAAAATCGAAAACAGCTGTAAATCTAAAACTTTTGAACTGATGAAAATCACATTTTCAGACGTCTGTTTAGTGCACTTCTGCCAGTAAAAAATATGTGGTAAATCCTAGGGATTTACCACCGTTGAGATCATCTCAACAGGGCCATTCAGAGGCTGTATATACTATACTTAATCGCATGGCAGTTAGACCCACGTAGGATCTCACTCTTATTCAATCTGTGGAATTTGTCAACAGTTTTGTTGAGACTGAGGAAACTGGCTGAAGCGATTTTCTTTAACCCCCATCGATGACTTTATTTATTTATTTTTTTTTTTTAGCAGACGCCTTTATCCAAGGCGATTTACAGAGACTAGAGTGTGTGAACTATGCATCAGCTGCAGAGTCACTTACAATTACGTCTCACCCAAAAGACGGAGCACAAGGAGGTTAAGTGACTTGCTCAGGGTCACACAATGAGTCAGTGGTTGAGGTAGGATTTGAACCAGGGACCTTCTGGTTAGAAGCCCGTTTCTTTAACCACTGGACCACACAGCCTCCTCAGACTTCCCAACACTCCATCACTTTAACTCTTCATACAACTAAAAGAAGCTACAGGACTAAGGGTTTGGCTATAACTCCTTCAGACTCTATGGTCCCCTGTCAGTGGGTTTTCACTCATGGATTTAGCCTGCATATGGGAGGCACACAGCTGGAACGCTGGTATAATTGAACTAGACTTTCTCCATCCCTCCACTGCTCTGATTAAGCTAATGAAATAGTGGACTGTCTTGCAGTAGTGGTGCAGACGACAGCCCAGTGGCTGATCGATGGTATCATAGAGCCTCAAGCCTAAAGAGACGCCACGCTGCTTAATTCCCAGTATCTATCACCATGCTTGTCAGAAACCGGCTAAATCCTCCATGCGGGCATTTAGGAAGAAGCTATTGGGCATTTCAACCAATATCAGTGACATGCTTTTAAATAAAATGCAATTAGTGTTTAGGAAAAGTGCTAGATCGAGGGTGCATATCATTTTTGCTCTCTGAAGAATGAAACATAGATTCAATAATAACCAGCGTGTGAAAGCAATGCAACCAGTTAGGGGTTAGGCGCTGGAGTAAATTTAACAACTAAATACACATTTCTTTCTTTTTAAATTAGGGCTTCATTAAAGATTCAGGATTGAGAGCACTGGGCATTTTTTGCCAGCTGAAAAAATGAATGCATACCCAGAATCTTTCTTTAAAACCATATGAACCCTAAATACAGTTTAGTTTCATGTGTAATTCACCTGTCTATTGACTTGTCTGTGCAAGAAATTCTCTTTCAGGTCATAAATTGAGAGTGCAGGTCGGTTCGTCTGTCTGTTCGTCCGTCTGTCTGTCTTTTCTAGAATACCTGTGCTCCCTATTCATAACCTTCAGTGACAGACAGACAGACAGACAAGTAGACAGATATATAGAGATTTAACATAAAACAAACCCGGATTTGCTGCCGGTGTGATTCTGTCTGTTGACCTGCTATGCAATGTCTTGCAATGTCATATCAGTTGGCCCGATTTGTCAATTTCTGAGATCATCCGCATAGCATCACATCACCAGTGTAGAGGGAGGGGTGGGGGTGGGTGGAGGTGGGGAGGTGTGGATTAAATACTGAGAGAGTGGAGCACCCTGCGATCGCATCTCATTGAGAGAAGAGCAGGGAGACAGGAGAGAAACAGAGAGAGAAAGAGAGAGCGAGAGAGAGAGAGGGGGCTGATCCAATACATCCAGCTTGAGCATCCCAACAGAGACTGAGCAGCACTGAGAGATACTCTCCACCTTCTTCCAAGCTCCTGCCAAGCTGTTGCAATGATGAAAAGCACACTGCTGTTTACCTTTCTCTTGGCTTTACTAACTAGCGCCAGCTGTGCTGTGATCACTGGGGTAAGTCCTTTTATCCACTGATAATGATCCCTCCTGGGTTTACAAGCCCGCACCTCGCTTCACCTGCAGATTTCTGTGCTATAGTCATGTGTGGAACATTGGAAAGTTAGTTTTTGATTGTTTGAACCAAATATTTTTGACTTTAAGAAATCTGTACTACAAAGCATTTAAAGCATCACAGCTTTTAATTAACATGTGGATTTGTATTTATTTCTCATGTAACTGTTCTATTCAGGGGTGCGAGATCTCCTCTCTGACTACCTGTTCAGTGGCAGATCACTGAAATGATTCTTTGTTTAAAACCACTATCACTATGAAGTGCAGGGCAGAATCCACGAATACCCTCTCCTCACCAGCTCAGTAACGCACAGTCAGCACCCATCGAGACTATGGGCTTGCCTTTCTCTTCATTCATGATCTCAGAGCGTGATGATTGCACGATTATTAAGCTGTGCGAACAAGGAACTCATTTGATTTTCAGAAACACTAAAAGAAACTTAAAGTGAACTTTGTTTTGAAGTTTGTGTCAGTGCCTTTTTCTTTCTGATTCTTTCTCAGCTTCCCTACATTTAGCACTGGAGAGTGTTTTATAGGAAGGGGTGACATTCTGTTCTCTGACAAAGTTTAATACTTTTCATTGGACTGATCTCATCACTAAGGACTTAGAAGAAGGTTTTAGAATGATTTCCATATGCTGTGAAAATGTCTGGGTGTAATTTGAAGAACTGGTTACAGAACAGAGTTATGTTGATGTATTTATGGATGTATATTGATTGGTTAAAGACTTGCTAATATGAATTGATTATTGTATAATAACAGATATACCTACGCCTCTGGTCAAAGGTTTTGCATCACCCTATAGAATTAACTCTTTTTGCTTCATAAAGTTGAATGAAACCTGCTGAATAATGCTACCTTAACATATTGAATTACACACTGCTTTGTAGTTTTCCATATACTTAACGAAAAACCAACCAAAATTTGCAATATCATTTTGTAGTTTCTTTGATTACATGATGTTAAATAAAAGATCTAAATCTAAATCCTAAAATTCTAGATGATGCAAAACCATACAAGCAAAGCAGGGGGAAGAGCTAAAACAGTTCCTCACACTGTGTAAAGCTGTGTATCTTTTGAAGTAGCACTGAATCAATCGCTGCACTAGTTGTCAGACCTCCTGTAAGAGATCTGTGTGTGTGTGTGTGTCCCCAGGCCTGCGAGAGGGACGTGCAGTGTGGACTGGGCTCATGCTGTGCTGTCAGTCTGTGGCTCCGGGGTCTACGCATGTGCACCCCAAGGGGGAGGGAGGGGGACGAGTGCCACCCCTACAGTCACAAGGTACGGGCATGAAGATTTGATTCTAGTAAAAAAAACAGCTTTTATTTTTACATGACAAAATGAAGCCACAACACCCTCTGAGAGTGCTGAAGAGAACTCATAGTATATAATATTGGTGTTTGGTTCGGCACTAAATTAAACAGGTGTTTTACCTCTGTCAAAAAAATAGGGGAAGACTGGAGGAAACACTGTGAAAATATATTGTTTAGAGTCGCTTGGTATCATTCATACATCCTGATGACTAAGCTCAGGAGTTTAAAACACCCCTATTGGGTCTCAAGTCATCTTTCAGATATGCTTTCCTCTAAGTACAGATGGCACACCGCAGCGTAACCATTACCCTTTCCACTATAAACTCTGCCCCCAGTAGAACACACATTACAGCAGTATCATTTCTGCCCTGAGAGTGTGGAAGAAGTAACTGACCCAACAGCAGAGGCGAGATCTTAAGCAGGCACGCGTTTATTTGTCTGTCATTATATTCTTCTCGGCTGTCAGAGTGAAAGATCTCATTTTGTTCCGAGCTGGCTGTTTAACCAGGAGCCCAATCAGCGGCGATCTCTGGTGTGCTTTCAGAAACGCTGCTGATGAACAGATATTGATATCAGCTTGAGCAGTGAGAGATTCCCTGAATAATACATCACTTCCTGGCAGGGATTAAGGTTCTGTGTAAAGAAAGCCAGCATCTTAATAACCGTGCTGAATTTCCCAGGAGAGACGGTGGTCTGCAGCGCTGTGGAAACCTCCTGTTTATTGTGACTGAGCTGAGTGTGGCAGGATTAGACAGGATTTCATTAATCTCTGGCTTTAAGGAGTAAGCTTCTGTTTGGAAACAGCAATGCCATCTGGTTGAGTTACTTTAGATATTTAAACAATGTGTGTGTGTGTGTGGGGGGGGGGGGTTAAAGAGTGCAGGTATTAAGATCTTTAGAAGACCTATAACTTTACACTTAAAGACAGTTGAAGCAATTACAACATTTGGCCACACGGAGGCACTGTGCGCCAAATTAAACTTTCAATGATAGTGATATAACCAAGGATTTGAAATCCGGACTCCTATTTAAAATATCCATGTTCCCAAAATAAAAATATAAGCAAAAGGCAACCCGGGATGGAAATACTTGTGTATCTGCTTTTTGTTTGTTGGTTTTTGTATATCCCGATTTCCGGCTGGCATGACATGGTTTTCCTCTGCTTGTCTGTTGCAGGTGCCCTTCTATGGGAAGAGACAGCACCACACCTGCCCGTGTCTGCCGCATCTCATCTGCACCTGGGTCACGGACAGCAAATACCGGTGTTCTGAGAATTATAAAAACATAGACTTTTAAATAACGAGAGAGAGGGAGAGAAGGGGGGGAGAAGTAACAAGGAAGAAAAAAATAGAAAACAAAAATCAAATCATTGCATAACCATCTGATCAACTTTATTTATACTAATGCACTAGCCTACATGAAGGGATCTGGAGCTACAGCTATGGCCTGAAGAATTTTACCATCGAGAAATAATTTTATATATATATATAATGAACATATTGTAGATCATTTATTTAACATCATGGAATAAAAAAATACAGTAGTATAGTAGATTTCGAAATGTCACATTTTTTAATTTGTCATTTTTTCGTTAAGTATAATGGAAACTGCAAAGTGGTATGTAATTCAATGTGTTAATGTCACGTTCTTCAGCAAGTGTCATTCGACTTTGTGAAGCAAAATGAGTTAATTCTGTGGGGTGCAACCTGATTAGATCCATAGAACACGAAGTTCAATTCAATTGATCAATTAATTCAGTTCAATTGATCCCTAAGTCTGGAAGCTCATGTGAGCTGAGAAAAAAAATCTGTATAAAACAGAGGAATCGGACTGGTTACAGTGTATGCATTCAAAAAATATATTTAAAAAATACCTGAAAGAAAGGAATTGTAATAACGTATGAAAAAGTTTTGGAAACTTTTCAGAATTATTAAACAAATGGTATTTATTTATTCATTTATTTACGCTTCTTGTTTGAACTTGTTTAAAAACTCCTTTGCTGCTGTTTTTTTTGTGTCCTTTAAAAAAACCTGTACAAACATTTTCAAATAAATGTAAAATGGAACAAATTGTCATAAATGGAGCTGTATTTCGGTTAGGATCCGTTTTCAAATAAATGTAAAATGGAACAAATTGTCATAAAAGGAGCTGTATTTCGGTTAGGGTCCGTTCATTGCAGTGTAACGCTACACGTGTGTTTTACAGACTGGATCAGACAGCGACATGCTGTGATCGCTCTTCAGCAAAAGGATTTTCAGAGAGAAGACTGAAGCGGAACTGTGCTGTTTAGTGTTCACGCTGACGCGTGGATTTCTTTGAATACAGACCCTTTCCCGCTAACATTGTGAATAAATATTTTTTAAAAAACGAACGCAAGATATTTTTAAGTTGACATAATAGGCTCTACTGTGTCTATTGTAAATAAATAAATAAATAGATAAATAAATAAATACTTCAATAAGGTTTGCTGCTATACAGCCTAGCCCTGTTTCTCATTGTGTCTGTAATCCTAACCCGTTTCTGACTCGCCTGTATTGCATAGGGCAGGACATCCAGCACGTTTCACATGTGTTTACATGGGGCGCATATAGCAATAGCTATGATATGATATGAATCTCGCCCTTTGTAACAGACTGGGTAGCGTTGGAGTCGTCGCCATGGGAACTGCTTTAAGTGTACGCGCAATAGTTTCTTTTTTCCAGTAGAGGGCGCATGAGAGCTTTTGCATTTTGTTTCTGCTGAGCTTCTGTGTATTACCGTGAGAAGTACTGATAGTAACGTAGGGATCTTACTTTTTCACTAGTTATCATTAAATAACCGCGTTTATGCACAGCGATGTGTAGACAGGCATGTGCATAAAACCATGATAAACTGTAATAAATATATAGTAAAGCCATAGACACAGCTACATGGCCATGGTAAAGATTACAGGCAGCTTTAATGGAGTTCCCTTTAAATAGTGCTGAGAATAGCCCAGTCAGTTAGTGACGGTCTCTCACTTTATTTTGTCCTGCCGTTAAACACGAGGGCTCTGTCTTCCACTGAAGAACCCTTTGACCGAGTAGCGCAATGACAACTTCTGTCCACAAGGTGTCGCCAATCGCACACACTCTCTAGTGAGATCTGAGAGTCCCGGTCACTCTAGAAATTCGATTCTCAAATTGCCCGTCAATGGACAATAGGTCACACTGACCTTGTCGCACTGAGCAGAAAATTTTAAAAAAATATATATATATATATATATATATATATATATATATATATATATATATATATATATATATATATATATATATATATATCTGAGGTAGGGGGATTCATTTATAAGCAGCAGTTATACAAAAACGCGATGCCTACAGGGGATCCTTCTCTTGTGGGTAATGTCTGGCTATGGATTCTAGATTGCAGATAGAACTGACTGCAGCCCTATAGTTTGATAATAATGGAACACAATGGAAATCATTATTTGAACAGGGAGGTTTTTTTTTATTAGTACAGAGGCACATGAATTATACTCTAGTGGCCACAGAATAGCATCTGCACACCGTGTAAGACTTACTGGAGGTGTGACAACTCTGGAACTGGAATTTCCCATATCTTATTGTGCGGATTATAAATGCTGCAGTTTTGCTTTGTAGTTTCAAAATGATCAGAGTTCATTTTCCCGCCTATTACAGCAGTCCAGTTCAGAGTTTGGAATTAACTCTTGTCTCAAGTGCCTCCCCCACTTGCCGTAATTCCCACAAAAACGGATGTCTAAATTTAGAGGGCTTTTAAAAAACCATCCCAGGTGTGCTGTGAGGCAAGAGGCGCAGTGTCTCAGTAAAAAAAAGTCACACGTCCCAGCGCGTTACTGCTTTCTTAACTGTGTTATCAGTGGGTGGTTTGTTCAGGCCCGAATCTTGCATTAAAAAAAAAATTCTATTAACTTGAAACTAAAACAAATGCGGAGAGTGTTTACCAGAATATGCGTGCTATTCAAATACCGAATACTTTCCACACAAAAAACCCCAGCAAAACAATGAATGTTTAGGAGAGTCGTCCAATGATGTGATTGGCTGGTGTCTCTCTCTGGTAAACAGATACAGTAACCTGTAAAATATGTAAACAGAGGCTGAGTATGAAGAGGCTGTGGTGAGGGACACTCAAATGATTTATTATTTTTCTTTTTCTTTAATAAACTACCAACGTGTGTGTAAAAATGTCAGCAAAACTGTCTTCATCTGCCTTTTGTCCAGGCAATCCATAGGACTTAAGGAGATTTGAAGTTACTAAAATCTTAAAAGGACTCGACAAAGTCAAGCACAGGACCGGAGGGCACGGAGGAAATGAAGCGGTTCAAAGATTTACCATTCGACCAAAGAGCAAGCTCTGTAGTGAAGAGGCAAGTACGGGGTCTGATGCGGAGGTCAGGGTTACTGACTCATGAGTCGCTAGGAGGAGATTCGATACGTTTCACATGATTCATTCTGTTCCATTCTCCTCTTTCCCTGCATGGGCTCTGTGGGCTGCAGGAGAGTTGATCCATCAAGCCAGGCCCACTTTGCTCTGGGCGGCTCAGTCATCACACCCCCAGGGCCCACACTGGCCATGCTCTTCCTGATGACAAACCTATGTCCAAGGACTTCAGAAAGGGACCGCTAACAAACACACATCCGAAACATTTCCACCCTTTCTTTACATTCCTCTGCGTGAACGAGAGGCTCTTAGCTGAGCTGTGAGTTCAAATGTTCGAGCTGCTTTGACAGGAGAACAACGCAAATGTTATTTCAAGTTCTGTCTCATTGAAAAGCAATGGGACATGTCGAGCTGATCTGCGAGCCTGACAGAGGTCCGGGTCACGTTTGTTTTGAAGGGGATGCAGTCACGCTGTAGAGAAGTTTATTTTTCCTGCTGCTCGTGTGTACAGAAGGGGAGTGGGAGGGTACGCAGTGAAGGCAGCCAGCCCCGAGAACGGAGGAGAACTTCTTGACAAGTTTGGATTGCAGGCTGATGTGATGAGCTGAGAGCTGGAGAGTTTGCAGATGCTGCCTGTGCCTCGGAGCCTATTCACAATGCATTCTCCCCAGTTAAACCTAACAGAATAATCCCCATACATCTTCCATGCCATGCACATCTAGTCACTACTAAGCTGTCAAATGGGTGGTTTTGAAAGATATCTCTGTTTTAAGCAAACACTGATGTTAATTTTGAAACATGTTATCTGGTACTAAGTTAAATATTCCTGCCTGCAAAGCATGACAGGAAGGAAAGCCTTAAACGGGGCAGGGGTAATGTCACTCTCCTGGTGAACTGACTACCTGAAAGCATGGCTTACAAACAGAGAATTCCTTACCCAAGTGTAGTACCATACATCATAAATACGTTTACTATAACATGAGACCAGCATAACGAATGACAGTGCACAACAGGTAAGACGGATAGGATTCTGGTGTTGGCTGCATGCTTGAGTGTAAAATGTTAGGGATGATGTTCTTTAGCATGGATCCGAATGGTCCAAATACCTGGGCATTGCTGTGTTTCAACCACTTTGAAGACCTGGCTAGTGTGATTTCCTTTTACAAGCCTTTCATTTGGTAGATTGGACGGTGATGTAGAAAGTTAAAAGCACACAGCTGCAGGCTTAATTGACGTGATTAAGGTTATACAACGGCCCTGTGGAACTAAGGTAATAAAGGGAACGCTTTGATCTTATCAAAATGGCAAATCATGTTCTAAAAACACTATTAGACATGTGGAAAGCACTTAGCTGAGTCAAGAGTGAGCTTTTACTTCTGTATATGCTCATTACCTACATTTAAATGTTATTCCATTTTATTTTTACAATTTTACTCTGATTCTCATCCAATGTAGTCCAATTAGACAGTTAAGGAATTAAAATAACGCATAAATAAATAACTACAAAGACAGACTTGGCTTGTTTTATTTGTATTACCATATGCACCGTTCTCACCGATGATTGAAAATGCTTTAACCAGGGGCGAAATATTAAAAGCAAGGGGATCAATCGAATGGCGCCTTCTGGTCATCTTGACCTTTCAGTGACCAAACCTTCAAGTTCAACCAATCACGGCACAGCGGCCAGGTGTAGCTAATGGAAGTGCAATAAGATTTATGAAATGATGTTGTTAGCCCTCATCGCTTTTAAAGAGAATTGTGATTTTTCTAACCCGCAGCAAGTTGCTCTTTCAGTCCTCTGGTTTAAGGGTTAATGGTTAATAAGTGACCCTGATATGGGTTCAAGACCACAGGATTATACAGTTAGCAGCTGTTCTGGGTCACTGGAGTGAAATCCCCAAGGTGAAAGGTGGACAGCTTTGATGACCTCCATAAATGTAGCTGCTGGCTTGGTTGGTGATGCTAATCTCCCCCCTTCCCTCCCCAGGCACTTCGAGGTCCATGCATTTCCACTAAACTAATTCTTCCTCTGCAACCGGGGATTTTGAACTGTCCAGCCCCAAACACCCCAGCTGCAGCGCATTCTCCTTTAAATCAGCTAATCTCTCCCGCAGCGCAAACTGATGTGCTGAGCAACTCACAGCTGCATAAAAAAAAGCAGTTCATCTTTGCAGAAGACCAAACAGCTTGCTGGTTTCCTCTTGCGAAAATATTCAAGTATTACAAATAAAAGCATAAACGCTTTGAGGAAGATACTGGTGGTTTATAGCATGGGGTACGGTAGCGTCAGAATTATTGATCACATTGTGACGCTCGCGATGAGACAGAAATTCAAATCGAGTTCCATGTTGTTGATGAAAGCATTGCTTTAGGGTTCCAGATCTGACCTGTGCATTTTCTCACCCCGTGAAGATCGACACTTTGCACAGCCAGGATAGGAACTGGCTCTCCCCACACTGTCGTGCCTTTGCATAAACCTTTAATACATGTATGTAACCATGTGATCTTGGAGTGTGATAATTATTGCAATGGAGATCAGCCAATCATGAGTCAGACCCGCAAATGGACATTAAAACCTGCAGACCCGCGACAGTCATTGTGCAGCCTGCAAGATAAAACTCATGCGGAAGATCACAGTTTGGGTGATGCAAAAAACTGAAGTTTCTCATTATCAACATAGGATTGGATGTGATATCATTTGAAATTAACCATTGTCGTTGTTCTCTTTTTCTTTCATTGATTCAAAATGTACTTTTAATAATTAGCACCCCGCTCATCTGCATGAAACCTGGGACCTATGCAATATCCATTAGAAAGATTTATTACTATTATTATTATTATTATTATTATTATTAGAAGTGTTTAGATTCCACTGACCATAAAAGATTACAAGGAATTCCCAGAGGAAGAAAACTGGGTCACCCTGCACCATTTCATAGCTCGTTTGTAATTAGTGTTCAAAACCCTGATGAAATCAGAGAGGCACAAAGTGGAGCTGGCAGGGGTGGGGGTAATTTAATAATTTACAGGTATTTCACCTGCCAGACTGACTGACATGAGGGGGATAGACATTTCATTAAAACTGAATAAGATTTAGTTGGCTGAAATAGCTGAGTAATTATATGGTATGCCTCGTCGGGTTACAAGAATGTTTAAAAAAATGGTAACATTTGTTGTAGGTACTGTACCCCCCCCCCCTTATCTGGTGCACATGGGTCAAAGGTCAACACTTCAGAAATGAAGTGGCGATAGGCTACGGAAAGCAGGAGACCTCTTTACACAGGGAGTGGTGAAGGTACGAAATGGGTTACCATAGGTTACTTAACCATGTTGTTGATGAAAAATCATGTGGATGCTTTAAGTCTCAATGTTTTGAGATCAATCAGCTAGTAGGAACCAGACAAGCATTTATATTCTTATGAGGCTGTTTTTTTTTTTACTAACAGGTTATTGACAGCTGAGGAAAGCTGAGCACATTTTGTAATTTATTTTTTGTTTAAATCCGTGGCTGTTGCAATTTAAAAATCTTGCATTCTGTTCATACTGCTTGACTGGTTTTCGATCCCTTTCTAAACCGCAGAGCTATTAAAAGCGCAGACTCTTATCATTCCAATGTTTTACAACCTTCCGACAGAGAAACTCGGCATTCAGATAAAGTTTCAAAACCAAGGTGAGGTAACAGCATTGTTCTGGAGACACTCAGCACTCCCATGCTGGGAATGTGTTTAAAGTACTAGATCTCACTCATAAATATCTTAGATTAAGTCATAAACTGACCTCAGTGTTTAACAGCTGGAGGAGCTGCCAGTTTTTTCAACTTTGGAAAAATTGTTATTATTTTTTTCCTTGGTTATAATAACTCAAAGACCTGTATGAGGCTGTTGGTTAAACGATATAATAGTCTGTGATGCATAACATATTTAATAAGCTGATATTGAATGCAGACAGTGGGGCATTGTGCTAACCATTCAAATCTGGAACTGAAATGCATTTCCTGGTGTCAGTCCCAAGATGACTCTAGTGGTAAACTATATATGGATTAATGCAGTGCCTGGATACATTCAGAATAGCATATCGAATTCTGGGGTAGTTCCGCCTGTGTTACCGAGGGGATAATGACACTCGGACAGCAGTCAACGTGAAGTGTAATCACCCACAAGTTACCAGGTTGTGCTGCTTCATTATTTCATTTATACAACGGTTTGGGTTTATAGTTTACCTGTGAGGAGTTTCTAGTGGGGTTTCTCTAACCATCATTGTCTTTATCAATACTAGGTATCACCTCCCTAAGAAGTTGTAAAACAAAGGCCGGGACAAAATATTAAGGCTGAAAACTTGAACAAGCCCAGTTTTTCCGGGTCGTTTGGCTACCCTCATCCAAAACCTGAGATAACACATTTTTAATGGTAAAATATAAAACAACTAAGTTGTAGGTGTAAGCTATTCGTTTTATACTGTTACAAATCCTTTTAGATAGTGTAACTCGTTTCAAAGATCGATTTAATTGAACTTTAAATAATCTGGCCCAATGAATAAATAGTAAAAACAACAAAAATTGAGAAATGTTATCAGATGAATCACGGAACATGCAAATTTGTTTCAGATTTTTAAAATCCAGATACGCATTTTTTCCCCCATAACTAATGCATATTTGTTTGAAGCTGAACAAACTAATGCAATGATTCATATGTTTTAAATCTCCCTTATCTTAAAGAGCTAGTATTCCAAGGGGAATTGGTTAGGACCGAGCAGAAAGCCCAAGCTGTCTCTTGGTATGATTCTCTCAGAGCTGTAAAAATAAAGCTGCTATGAACTTGATGTTGCAGGCCAGGGAGTTTCTCTGCTAGTTAACGTGGAGGGCATTCGTTCCCATTGCAGAATGATTGAATAATATTTGCATAGTCCAAATAAAGATTGAGTTGAAGATACAACAGTGCTTTACAGCAACCCTTAAATACAGGTTATTTAAGCAATTATTTGCAAGCACAATCAACCGAACCCAGTGTGTTTGCTTTCTCTGAACCAGCATCCCCTGGGAAGGGGAAATGTGTGATTGACATTGGGAATGGTATTAGCGTGTTTTCCTTTTGGAAAGAAAACACTTCTTTGATACCTTTGTTTTATGCCGCGATTGTACTTGTCGTTAATTTGGCAGCAAATATGCATACGGATATCTGATATAGATCTTTCTTGGACGGAAAGCTGGATTTGCAAATCGCTGTTTTGTAAGATATGCGTGTTTGCTTATTCAGTGGGCTTGTGTTTAATAAGGAATGCTGTTGCAATGAATTGGCAGCTCAGTCCATTGAATTGAGTAGAAAGGCAAGGGCTGGACATGAACAGCAAACTGTACAGTACGAAGACAAACGTCTTACCATTCAACTGAAGAGCAAGCTGTGCCGTTGAGAGCGAAGTATGTCTCTTCTGCTCATGTCAGTATGATTACTCATCAGCCGTTAGGAGGAGCTCCTTCACACTGTACACATTCTAAAAAAAAACTTGTTTCTTTAAAATGGCAGTAGCTTATGAAATAATTCTATACATCTTACCTCTTTTACTGTGAAGATGGAACTCCATACCTGAACATGTATTTCACAAACGATATTATAATTAGAAGTGGAATAATGTCAATAAAGCCACAGACTGTCCTTTATTAACGGGAGAACAGTGCTGGGCCGTTGTGTACGGTATTCTGAAATTTCAAAAGTGCTAAAAAGCTACGTATGATTTATTTCAAAATAAGTCATTTTTTTTTAAGAAGAGAGTACCTTTTTAATTTCAAAAGAAAACAAAATTTGTGTCACAAAAGGGGTTAAACAAGTGTGAAAAAGAGGAGTGAGCACTAAAGTGTTTTACATGGGGAGCCCAGTCCTCATGGGAGCCCAGTCCTCATGCGAGCCCAGTCCTCGTGGAAGAGCTGTTAATTGAGTCTGAGGTCTGCGAGGCCTTGCTCTCCAGATTAGCACCTCAGTAATGATCTTCTTACCAGCTGATGAGCTCAGTGTGTTCACACACCCTCCAACACGCGTTGTATCCAAAGATCCTTTTTTTCTACTTTGAAAGAAGCTCTTGTAAAGCCAGACTGCCATAGCCATAGAGATTTTAAAGCCAGGCCTAAGGAGGTCCTTCTATTAAAGGTGGTGCTTGAGCTAACTCCATGCAGGTGGGACAAATGATTAAAGCCTTACCGCCCCTCAGCAGGAAACCACGGGGGCAAAGAGAGAAAGTTGGCCAGGGAAAAGAAACAAATGTCAAGGCGTAGGATTGGTCCCACCTGGCGTTTCATGATTTATATTTTGATCTGGGGATTTGTCTCACAGCAGCAAAGCCGTTGTGTGACACAAGGATAACCTGGATATACTTCCTAGAGAGGTATCGCCTCCAGGTTCTGTTTGCTGAGCAGGTTTACAACGAAATACGTTTCAAGCCAATTCAATAAAAGGCATTCTCCAGTCGCTTATCTTTCAGTACAGCTATCCCACAATCCGTGACTAGACGTGTTTCCAAGTTAAATCGGTCAATGGCCACCTGAATGTAAAGAGAATGGCTACCCTCATAGGTAGTTTAACTTGGAAAATCACATTTTATAACTGTGTAAACCAAGCATGAAACAACTCTATCTGATTTTAAAGAATGGCTGATAAATCTTTAAAAGTTTTTAGGTGAAATTTCGAAATGGCATAGTCAGGTAACCATATGGAGCAGTCGGTCATTACATTTAGCTGTGAGTTTTGGTTTCAGCTTAAATGGTCCCCCATTCTCCCCCAGCAGAAGCACAGTTATAGCCCGAGCGGTTAAGTTTGTGTCCATTAGGCCCTGATGAAAAGCAGAAACGAATTGCCAGACTCCGACATGAGGCCCGCAGATGTGGGAGGGGAGAAGTTTTGAAAAGGTTCTGCGAAGTACAAAAGGTTACCTCAAATCAGGTACAGATGACGATGAGGAAGGAGAAGAGGAGGGTTATCCATTCGCAAACCGTTTTAATCTGTGGAGAAGCCCTGATGCTTGAAAAGCATAAATTACCAGATGAGAGCTGATTTGAAGCTAATGGACTGATTTGCGGCCTTCTGTTTCAGATTTGAAGAATCGAGGTATTTTTGATCTGCTGCAATTTGTCATTCGTGCAGAAAGGTATAGAGATGGCTGGCCCTGGCCACATTTAACTAATACCATGGGTGGAGGCTCATACCTTTGACTGCAAACAGCATAGTGGCCACAAGAATTGCATCAGCACACCTTCCAGTAATTCTGTGCCTACTGGTTTCAAAAGACAAGCTCTACAACAGCCACTTGAATATTTTAGGAAATATAGATATAGCAACAAGAAGCACTCAAAATGATGTGAACTGACAACAATATCAGTTCTCTCTCATCTATGTGTTCTTTGGCTCGCCGTGGGTTTGGCTTGAGCTTGGAAATGGCGCCAGCTTGCCCACCTGTGTTTAGTGCCATTCGACTGCAGTTCAGAAAGCGCTTGAACACCAACGCTATTCAATTTATGGACTGGTAGCAAGCACGATTCACAAATTAAACACAGGGGACAAACATCTGGAAGGTGCGGATAGCCCTAAACATCTATTTATAAACAGATGTTGGGATCGGCTCCAGCTAAGTTCAAAGTACAAATCACAGCCCTCATTTAAAATGACTGTTGAAAAAGACCTTTTGATTAATCTAAACAAAACCAACGTTTGCTTTGGGCTGGTCGCTCCCAAGAATTACAAAACAGAACTGTCAGGGTTTTTTTTAGTTTTTTTAGGGGTTTAGATTGACTATAACTGAAATCCGAATTTGCATTTACTGAAATATATTATTATTATTATTATTATTATTATTATTTATTTCTTAGCAGACACCCTTATCCAGGGCGACTTACAATCGTAAGCAAATACATTTCAAGTGTTACAGTACAAGTAATAATACAATAAGAGCAAGATAAATACAATGACTAGTTCAAGCAAGTACAAGTGTGACAAAATACAATTCAATAATACAGCAGATAAAAGTGACAGTGATAGTTACATCAAGATATGATTAAATACCAAATACCAATCATTTTGAGTGCTAACAGGTAGCATTTGGGGTACAGCAACAAGGAGCACTCAAAATGATTGCAAATGTCATAAAAAGATAAGCTGAGATTCTTCCTTACTTGCTGGCTATACCAGGTTCATTTTTCCTGCTAGGTGCTCAATGTGCCGTATTTGCATGATCCTAATAAGAAATGCCTGAAAAGCCCTGGATTTAATCTGTTCCAGCGCTCCCATCTTTAACCCCACATACTTTCCTCTGATTGCAATATAGCAGATGATTATGCATGTACAACTGTATTGGGAGAATGAATGACAAATGTATTTATTAGAGGGTGGTTAATTAATGGTGGGGGGCCTGGCCCTCCTTGGGTCTGTTCTCGGCGCCAGAACTGATAAAGCACAATTTAAAAGAACTCTAAGTGGGTGGAAATGGTTGCTATTAAAGCACTAAGGATCCCTGAACTAATAGCTTAGTCATGCCGGGGACATTTCTGATCTCCAAATTAGTGCAAAGAGCAGAACTTAGGGTTGAATGTAAAGTCTTATCTAATGACAGGTAAGGGTTAAAGCCAGACCACCAACAAACAGCTCAGGAACTGTATTAGAAACACATGGGCAGGGGTACAAGAGCGTGTTGTGATTCCCAAGAGGCTGAAGTTTCCAGATAATCGCTGGAACGGGCTTGATTAATAGGAAAAGCCCACTTTTCCAACAGCGTCCGAGAAACCCGTACGGTCTCATATATTCGCTGCCTCTTATCTTCTGCCCTGCTCGATGTGTTCCCTCTTTTCTGGGAATGTTGTGTTCTTTACAGTGCAACTGCAATGCATTCACTGCCACGCACAGCCTGGTTAGTGTGTAAACCTGGGTGGAGCTGTGGAATAGTATGGTAAGATTTATCGAAGCAGGCAGTCCAGCGCGGGGTTTCACCTTGCTCAGGTTGCAACCTCTGACTGTCCAGCCAATTGTCTTTTTTCACCCACTGATCCCCAGTAATGAATGTTGTGTAGCCACTGAGTCCTGGAAGTGAAGTCCAGTCTGGCTGGCCCGTACTGGTTGGGCTCTTGACCAGTAGGGGTCGCTGAACTGTCCTTTCCCTTCCCCATACCTGCTTGGGTGCGAAAGCCAACGAAAATCTGATCAACAACTGGGCATGAGCGGGATTCGAAGCAGTAAGCACATGAAGGCATGATTCACCTTGCATGCCGTGCAGCAGTGCCCTTGCTAAGTGAGCTGGGAAGCCCTGTGTGCAACTCTGCAATTATGATATGAAATGCTTTTTCAGTACAAACTCTGTAAACACGACAGCGTCAAAGAGAATACAGATAAAGAAAAGCATCCGTGCTCCACTGTATACAGAGTACTGGACTGCCCCCTAACTGTCCTTCAGCCAGATCCCAAGCCTTGTACCCCATCCGATACCTGGGGGGGGGGGGATATGCAAATGAGCTTAATATCAAATATGAACTCTTAAAGAGTCAGGCTACGCCTTAGTCAGTAGTTCATTGCAATACCATTCACATTTATAAACAAAGTGTGGAAAGCAAAAGGATTTCTGATATAACCTTACCTGTTTAAATATCCTCTTTAAAATGTAGAAAACCGAACGCTGAGCACTCAACAAGTGAGCTGCTTTAAAAAAAGTCTAAGGGTCTCTGCACTTAGAGCTATTAAAGTAGGCATATTATGTACTAACTGCTTAATGGGCTCAGGGAGAGTAGTCTCAATAAAGCCTGAATCTCATTTCTCTGTAAGTACTTAATGTTGAAAACTCAATGGCAAACATCTGTGGTGGGGGCTGACAAGGCCAACATATTTAAGCAGGCATCTACATTGTAAGTTACAGAATAAAGTTGATCTGGCATGAGGTTGGGGGAGGCAGTGGGCAGGGCAGGGGTGTAGCGGTTAGAACAGTCAGCTCAGGATCTTTGTTTCAGCCTCATGTGGATTCAGTACAGGGTCCTACCCCCACGCAAGGTGGATTTTTTAGATTTCCAGCACCAATAACAATCTGGAAGCCACGCAGCCGTGCAGGTAGAGAACGGGTGATCCACATCATAGCCACCCTTTCATGCTCAGTGATTCAGTTGTAAAGTGGTTGAAAAGGTGCTGTACAGTACACACAAGCACATGTCACAATTTACTGCCGTCCATATATGTGGAAAACCCCTTCTCCCGCTGTGATGAAACTTGTTGTGAACAGTATTTAGCAGACAGGGCATCAGATACAGGGGATACACCAGGGTGTCTGCCTGTGTTTATATGTGTCCATTAAAATGGGGTGAAACTCAGTATGACCGTCACTGGGAGTCTCAGACTGTGCTGGTCTGTTCTTACTGTTCATAGACGTCATGGTTGAATCTACAGCACGGCAGGGGTGCATGTTACTGACATATCTGTTTTTATGACAGTGCAACCAGCTGATGCCTCAAAAAGTTTTGAATCAACAGGTGAAACTGTGTGTCTGGTTATTGATTGTGATGATGATGAGGTATTCTTGCAACGAGTTGGCTGTTTTATAAAATAAGGCTGCAGCTGATCTATCACATGCTACACTTTCATTCTTTGTCTGCATCTGTTTTCTTTCGAAGAACATAACAGCACCAAGTATATATATATAGAAACATGTCAAACGCGGTCCAGGGTGCCATTGATTGGGTCGTCCTGCTCTTTGAAGAGATGTCCTTTGTGTAACGTGATAGTTACACTAAATGTCTTACAGATGTGTGTGTGTGTGTGTGTTTTTATTATTTTTTATTAAATGTTATTTTTTTAATTACTCTCATAATTTTTTTTTTATCGTGTTTATCTTCTTGAGCATTTATGGATTACGGTTTACTTACAACTCAGCCTGACTTTGTTAACACACACCTCGATCCTCTGTGCTTGTTATGTGGAGGAGTTTTCTGTGGCATATATTTACAGAGAACCGCCTGTCCAATTGTGATGAAACTTGCTCAGGATATTCAGAGTCTGTAATCTACAGGCACATGGAATCTGTCTATTGGTATGCCACACATAGATCTAGATTCATCCAATTGTGATGAAACCTGCTAAGGATATTTTTTCAGCACAAGTTATCGAGAGTATCAAAAGGGTTGTTTGCGGGATTTGTGCCATTGAGTTTTCAGCAGTTTTCAACCATCTTTACATTTTCCTAAATATCTTTTTCCATTTACTGCGGTCCTATTAGCCCTTCTTGGACCTTTGAGGACCATGATCAGATTTACCAAGAGATCTTTGTTTGAAGCAAAGATGTCAAGGCTTACTGCCTACATAGGCGTTGTTTAGTTCCTGAACAAATTACCTTGATCAAGAAACCTTTGTTGGAAAACTAGTCAGAATGTCTTTGAATTAGTAGTCTTAAAGTAATTAGATTACTGATCTGTCTGTATTGTTAAAATAAAGCAATATGGCACCTACAATTGGCACCTGCCAGCAATGTGCTAGTCTAAACATCTCCCGTTGCCTCCATGGTGTAAAATGTAACATTATTATGCAGCAACTTTACACAACATTGGCTGCCCTTCCAAAATGTTAAGAGCCTCTTGTGTGACCTTGTGACCTGTCGACCTAGGGGTTGTTAGGTTCACCTTCCAGTCATCCTCTCATAATGTTTTACGTTCACAAAAAATGACAGTAATTGCCCACGACCCCTTAAACAGCACGGCCCGGTGTTCTTCACTTCTACTTTTTCAGTGCAGTTATTTAGAAGTCTTTTCCAAACAGCCAGGATGGATATAAACACAGTAAGCTGTAAAAGTGAGAGCTGTGTAACATTGTCCCCGGCTTGCCTGCCCTTCCCAGTCACAAAGCGAGAGTCCGGGTGAAGGGGATAGGGCTCTCTCTGCACAGCCCTATTAATTTGTGTTTGGATAGCAGGATCATCCATCTTCATTGAGCTGACAGCCTTGTTGGAGTGCTGGGATGATATGCCTGCAGCACCCTTAACAGCGGCTGGAAAGGCCAGCAGATTTTCAACTAGGATAATATACTGGCTCCTTTTCTATAATTGCATTCGCTTTTTATTTTGGTATCAACCCCAAAAAAAAAATATATGATCATATTCCGTTTAGTTTTGGAGGACCTACACTAGCTCCCAGTTCGATACAGGATTGATTTTAAAGTTCTGCTCCTCACGTATAAAGACTGCTCCCATATATTCCAGGGCTGACGCTCCGATCCCAGGATGCTGGGTATCTCACCATTCCAAACATTTTAAAAACAAACACAAGAGGTAGAGCATTCAGCTATGTGGCCACGAAGCTATGGAACGAATCGCCGGTTCCTGTTAGGAAAGCTCCTACTGTAGCAATCTTTAAAATAGGCAATCTTTTATAGTTTAGCGTATTTATCAAATGGACTTTTTATTAATTGTCTTCTATATTCTATGTTTTTTTATTGTTTATACTGTCTTTTTGATTGTAATCTTTGATGTTCTGCAGATGTTAACGCGCTGTGTGGCAACTGGTTGCCAAAGACGCTATACTAAATAAAGATGTGATTGATTGATATTACATTTTACCACAGTGAATTTGCACGGTAATTCTGCAGGTTTCCCATGTCTTTCCCATGGCTACACCATGCATTTATCAGTATACCTTTTTATGATGTTTGCTGAATGCTCGATGGTTCGAAATGCAATTTCTTTATTTTGTGTTTAGTCTGTTTTCAAAGTTTTCTATGAGTAATTGAAGTCACTTTAAACTTCCCCCACCATCAGTAATATCATTTACATTCATTCATCACAGAAAATGACTATTTGTTTAGAACTTTTACAAGCAATAAAATGATCTTGTAAAAAACCACTCTGCATATTCCCAGAAAGATACACCCACGGTCAGACCCCAGCGACTCCTTTTAAAGTTTTCTACTGACGTTTAAGAGCATGAACACGAACCATCACAGTTTTATCTTAACTGATGTATTCTTCCTGTTTTTTAGAATCACTTTGTATATCGTTTTCTATTTGCCATCAACACATTTAAAACAGATGTTTAAAGCACCCTGGTGGCTTCAACAGAGATCTAACAAATACATTAGTAAGAGACACCATAGCAGCAAATGAGGTATTTCAGTAACACTATACATGGTGTCTATCATTACTGTGTATTTACATAGTAGTTACTTAGTACATACATATTTACTTACCCATAATTACAATGTTATTATGCATAGTTACAACATACTTAATGCGTAAATCTGTTATTAAACCCGCACACCACTTTATTATCCTGGAACATCGTTATTCGATGTTAAAAGTAGAGTTTTCATTGCTAAGTTTTCTATATATATATATATATATATATATATATATATATATATATATATATATATATATATATATATATATATATATATATATATATATATATATATATATATATTTATTTGTCTATTACACTGGTCTATTACAGCCTGTTTGTGGGCCATTTTGGCTGAAGCCACACATGACAGAGCCCAGCTGAAGTTATAATTCACCAACACAGGTCATAGTTGGGAAGCTTGTGTTTTTCGACCTTATCTTTAAAGTTGTAGGAGGTAAAAGGGGGCTCTGGGAAAAGCAAGGACACATAAGAGCGTTGACAGCACACCAGCTGATTTCTATTTGATCACACCATTATCGGCCCATCAGGGATTGTTCTGTTTCCCATGAGTACAAAAAGATAGATTTTTTTGTTCTATCGCTCTGCCTGACCCAGCGTGCGGCCCCCCTAATGTTCCACAGACGGCTCATGTTTGTGGAAGAGCCCTCAGTGGTGTGTGTGCAATAGCAGAGCTGGCGATAATGCCGTGTTTACAGCAAGATGTTCATCGGGAAAAATAAATCATGCACTCAAACAGCACATGGGAACACACTCAAGAAGCAACATCCTTCATGATAGTGTCGTTTGCAAGGTTATTTTAAAAAAAATATTATTTCTCTTTTTTTCTGTTTAACGGTACTTACCATTAGAGGAGTGATAGGAGGTAACACTTTACATGAAGAGTCTCTAATCACTGAGTATTTACATAGTAGTTGTTTAGTAAATGCATGTTTACTTATCTATATTCACAATGTTATTATGCATAGTTACAACATACTTAATGTGTAAATCTATTTGCACGATATACTGTATGTACACTATTGTATCAGAAAAGGGTTAAGGGCTGGGGTTTGGGGGTTGGGTTGGGTTAGATTTGGGGTTGGGGTTGGGTTAGGTTTGGGGTTGGGGTTGGGTTAGGTTTGGGGTTGGGTTTGGGGTTTGGGTTGGGTTAGGTTTGGGGTTGGGGTTGGGTTAGGTTTGGGGTTGGGGTTTGGGTTGGGTTAGGTTTGGGGTTGGGGTTGGGGTTGGGGTTGGGGTTGGGTTTGGGGTTGGGGTTTATGTTAGGGTTGGGGTTGGGGTTGGGGTTGGGGTTATGGTTGGGCTTGGGGTTTGGGTTGGGGTTGGGGTTAGGGTTGGGGTTGGGGTTGGGGTTGGGGTTGGGGTTTGGGTTTGGGTTTGGGTTTGGGTTTGGGTTTGGGTTAGGGTTGGGGTTAAGGTTGGGGTTGGGGTTTGGGTTAGCGCAAGAGCCAATCTGACGGAATCCCCAGCGAACACCAGCGACCCATAACTGTGTGACTTACCTGCGTCAGAATCCTCAAGGGCTCTGTATCACACAAAACTAGCTGTTAAACTTGCTGGTGTTTTTGTCAACTGAGAAAGGCTTGGAACAGCTGCAGCTCCAAAACATTTAAAGCAAGCATCACTAAGAGGTCCTTTATTCTTTAGGGTGCTTTTTTATTGTTGCTGTCAGCCTCCGAACAGCACAGAGGGTGCTGGTCTATCACTGTGAAGGACTCTGTTTTCAATGGATTTATTTCTGCAGTATGAGAAATACTTTAGAAATGGCCAGATGTAATTTAATCCAGGTGAGTGGTTTTGTAAACATCAAAATATTATCCCAACATATTATATTGTTGTAACAAATGGATATTCTGATGGCTTCCTTCTCCTACCTGTTTTCTTTGGCGGATAAAAATGTTCTTTAAAAGTCATAAAATACAGGATCCATGTAGCCTGTAGTCTGCGTATCGCTCTGTAAATAAAGCTGTGTGTGTTTCACTGATAAGCATTACCATGGAATAAAAACAAAAAACTGAAAGAACTCTGTCTGTACGATTCACAGTGATGGTGGAGGCAACCTCATGAGTGTCCAATGAGAAGGGCATCGAAGGCGGGTTAAAAAAATAAGCAGGCTGAATATGAAGGCTGTGAGCATATTATACTGTCAGGGAAACGGGAAGCACTTCACATGAAGTGTCTCTAATTGCTGTGTATGTACACAGCAGTTACTTAGTAAATACATATAATTACAATGTTATTATGATAAATAGCACTTATACAAAAACGTGATGCATACAGGTGATCCTTCTCTTGTGTATAATGTCTGGCTGAGGATTCTAGACTGCAGATAGAACTGGCTGCAGCCCCAGTTTGATATTGGAGCGAGAGGAGAATGAGTTTCATGGTACAGTATGGATATGTGGATCTCCGAATGGACTTTGCTGTGAATTTGTTAGATTTTATTTATACACTGGGAAATACTTTTCTATCATAACCCGGCACAGGATTTGTGTGTTGACCTTATTGAGAAAATCATTATCCATAGTCAAGTTCAAAACTGTTATTGGAGGATAGAGTTTCTCTGGCTTAGGAGGGCTCCCTATTAAATCTCTGTTTATTACAAGTGACAGCATATGGAACGGAGAAGAGTTGTCAGTTTACGCTTGCAAAACTGGTGTTCGTAAATGGAGAGGAAAACACTGTTAACAGCGCTGTGATGCTTTTTACATGCTCCCAGCAAACATGAGCCATATGTTCCTGTCCTCTGGGAGTCTGCCTGGGAGGGTTCTTATTTTGGGGGGAGGGAGAGAGGCATTGTTCAAACAGTGGATCTGGCAAGGACAATGGCTTAAGAGAAATACAGTAGCTTTCAGATGGTTTACTTTGCAAGAACAAGAACAAGAGTTTAATATCAAGTCTGAAAAGAGTTTGCTCTTTCCTTGTTCCTACTAAGGGGATGTCATTTAGTCGGACAAAATCAAATTGTTTTTTTAAGATTTATTTTGTTCTGTAGTGTTTTTTTTTCTTTAAAAAAGCTAGACCTTCTATCTCAAAGTTCCACGGTCATCCACTTTTCAAAACTAATTGAAACAAAATGCAAGTGAGGTTTCGGGCTGATGGTGGTCTGAGGTCCTACTTGGCTGCAACATCAAAGCGTGCCTCCCAGTTCAGAAGAAGCACCTGCATCTTATTAAGGAATGGTGTCATCGCTTGGTGTGCTGAGAAGGCCGTTCTCATGCAGCCACTCCACAACAGACTGGCCCCCTGATGCCCAGCATCCTTGAACTGCTTCCTCTGGCCCAGGGCTGGTCAATTGAGATCCTAAGGGAGCAGTTCCTCCCCAATTTAATAGCATTAGCAAAATAATAAACCCAAATGAGAACATGGTTGGAACAAAGACCTGCACTGTAACTTTGCCCGCCCCTGCTCTAGCCAAAGACAAAATCAGTGTGGCTAGAATAAAACGCAGACATTGGTAAACAGTTAGTCCCAATATCCATAGTAAAGTTACAGCACAGGATATTGATACCAAGATACAGCGGCAACTGCTTTTATAGATTTGTACTCGAGAAATGACTATATCCCAATGTTGTGACTAATGATCCACATGTAAACTGCACTCAAGTATACCGCATGTCACAACATGCATGCTGCGTGTATATCGTGCTGCAATGCTTTTAAAATTTGGAAAAGGGTGCGTGTAAAAGCTTTATAATCATAACCCCCCCCCACCCCACCTCCCAACTTTCATTTTTGTCTGTCAGGAGTTGTTGGTTGTCCAACTGGCTCCCCACCTCCCCGCCTATCTCTCAGACAGGGACGAACGCCAGAACCAAGCAAGCCAAAATACCGATACATGCTTATATCAAGTGCTTTTATTCTCTAATAAGAGAAAATCCAATCAAAAAGGTTGCCGAGTGAAAGCAGAGCGCAGTGTTAGCATGGGAACAGCAACTAAACACAGAGCAAGATTATCATCACCTTACAGTCAAGGCAGTACACAGTGCTTGAGCATACAAGAACAAATGCTTTATAATCAGGTGTAGAACTATAACAAAGTCAAGGCTAGCAATGCAGGGCTCTAATCTCATTTCTTCCCCTTTGCTTCTCTTGGACTGTCGCCCATGAGTCTGGTGTCTGGGGCCTGTGTTCTTTGCAAGCCTTTTGCAGCCAGCCCATCACGCTGTGATTAGAAAACGATGTGACACTTCTGCTGAAAGTGCAGTTTGGAAGCCTCCCACATCTGAAAGAGGATTATTACTTTGAGATTTAGTTTCGCTTGTTACTATTTTACAAAACCCCAAGGAGGAGGCAGGCACTCCGGCAGGCCGGTTTGTTATCATTCATCATGCAGGGAGAGGAATGGTCTTCGGGCGCAGAGGCGATCCCAGAGAGCGGTTCTGATAGCCTAGCATGTTTAACCTTCAATCAGGGGAGGCGGCTGTGGAATTGTGTTGAGAGACCGAGCTCCATTTAGCCTCTTTATTAGGACCTGTACCCAATATCGGGTTAGAACATCTGTAAACGATGATGTTATGATGTTTTCAGTGCTGTGCCTTTAAGATATGACCGTGTGAGAGACTAAAGGTCACGCGAGACTCTAATGAGCGAGGGAGAGAGCGAGTTTGGTGTAAATGTGTGTCCGTTCCTCCTTTGCGTTATCGATGTAGAGACAGCATGCCCAACGCCTATATATGTATAGGATTGATACTGCTACAGAAGGGAACGGAGTTATGTATAACTCATGAGACATAATAAAAGTCTTACATTGGATTCCCTGAAACGCCGCGTGTCTGTGTGTTTGCGGCCTCTCCTCAAACCTGCAGCCGAACCTCCCGCTAATGGACGACCGCCAAGGACCACTTGTAGCGACCCCATGACAGCAAAACTATTAAACAAACAAACACCCACAAAACTTCAAGCACAGACACTCAGACACCCCAGGATGTAAATATGCGTGACTCGATAGGCTATGAAAGGTGACAAAAAAAAAAGAGGCAGGCCAAATGTTTACATTTTTGAACTGTGAGTTAGAACTGCTGTTGTCCGGGAATGTGTTCTGTAATCACACACGTTTCAGTTAATTTGTTAGTCAAATGACTTAGTCTTCCACACTTTACCAGTTTAGCTTCCTTTCCACCAACACGTTTGGCTTCATGTTTTCAAGACTTAATAAATCATTATAAAAAACAGAAAGAAAGAAGAAAAATCTTCCACTCCTTCTCATCAGCTTTTCAATTACAACATTTTCCTGGATTAGCCATCATGGAAAAATAACAAAGTGACATTGTTCATATCCATAACAGCAATCTTAGAAGCGTAAGTGCCAAAAACACATGTCTGGCCTTTCGATTTGAGAGACTCTAATACTGAGGTGTTTTAACCATGTTCTATTCACGGAACTCACAAAAACAAAATTGAATTCCAAACCGTCAGTTTAAAATGATGCTTCATCAAGCTGGATCCCCTTAACGTCAAATTACACCTACCTGCCATGCTTACACGTACAAACGCACACTTCCCTTATAACTGTCATGTTAAAACTTAAAAGCAAATCACAAAGCACATATTTTTCATAACCTTGTAGACTGGTCTTCTCCTGCTTCAGTGCCAAGAAGAGATCTGCATGTCAGACTGTCAATTTCAGAAAGTGTGCACGGCTAGTTCACAGCACACATGTGCATATTCCCACACAAAAAACAGGCTTATAAATAAACATGTTTTTTGCATCTAAGGCTGGTGGAGAGGAAATTGTGTAGCTTGCCTTTACTTTTTTTTTTTTATCACAATCATGCTGCACTTGAATCCCTTAAGATCTCTCCAGTGTACCTACCATTTTCAGAAATGTTGCTTGTGTTCTGTAATGGCTGGTACTGATAGGCTCAATCGGACACAGACAAGACCTCAAGTAGCCTCCTGCATGTTTCGTTAGGGTAATGAAATGGATGGAGCGCGGTGATTGGCCAGCTTTTCGCATCATGCCCAGCCTTTACGGCACCTAAAATGTTGCTTAAAAAAAAATAAGCAAAAAAGGCTGAAACCAAAAGACAAAAGCGTAGCTCCCAAAGTGAGATAACAGCGTGCCTCACCTCTTTGATTATGATGCACTGCTTGTAAGTTATGCCAGAAGGTCTAGTGCAGATGATATGGAGCACAGTCATCCACGATTTATGGAATTGATTCTTGCCAGGATTTTGAGTGTTTTATTCTTTAAATAGTTTACGCATAAGAGTTTAATACCATCTGGTACTGTCGCACCAGGTGCTTCATGATGAATGTTACTTTCATCCAGGTGTCTTCAAAGTACAAAACATATCCATGCCCAAGTGAATGATGTAGGGTTTTTTGGTGTACAATATTAGGCTGTCCAAGTCAGATTAATCAGGAATGATTGTATCTGGAGATTGGACAAAGAACACTATCAAACGAAATCCATGAAGGCAACTAAAAGCAGCGAGAGAAGAGTATGTTAAAACCGCACAGATCATTTAAAACCAGCAATGGCTGTCGATTTCTCAACAAACTTTGTAACCACGGTAACAGGAAAACGTGAGGAAAATTGATAATTTTGAAATATTTCAGACACATTCCACAGTCAACCCACACAGCAGTGTTTCATTTCCAGTTTTTATTCCACATTATAGACTGCTGAGGATCTTTCAGCCAATCAGAATGCACAGTTTGGCTGCGGTATGTCAAGTGACATTAGAATGTAACCCCTTTCGTGACATCAGTATAGTCAAAGTCACCTGCTTTACAAAGCCACGCCCAAAGCACCTCTTGGAATACGCTTGGATTGCAACGTCAATTCAGAATGTTGACATGACAATGGGACATGAATCCCAGCCTTTAGATAGTATTCTCTTTATCAGCCGTTTCCCTGCTTTCAATGAAAATCACTTTGGACTAGAGAAAGTCTGGCCATGAGCTGGATTTCTTTTAAACTTGCATATTGACAATAAAGCAGTATATAGTATATGCATGATGAGCTATCTTTTGTCATGCCCTGTTTTTTATAAGGCAGTCAAAGGTCCAAACCCAACACAATCAGGACATGTGAAAAGAAACAATATAGCAGCTTGTTTTGTCTACGCAACTTGGCATGTTTTGTCAACACTGGGAGAGTCATTATCTTTTTGACCTGCAGTTCTCGGAAAGGTATCAATGCCCGTTCTTTATGAAGTCCCCCCCTATTTCCAGCCTCTGCACAGTGGACATCTTTTTTAGTTTGGTTTCATAGCACCAGCACCGTCTAGGTCAAATGAGGTGAAGAGCTCTATAACTTCTTGTGCAAACAAGCATAGCACAGCAACATGAAAATAATCAAGCCGACAAGTGCACAAAATCTCATTAATCCCCTTCTTACCTCAAATTGCTTCTGGGCAAGAGAGTGCTCCTTCCCATTTCTATCAGGGCATCTGGCTTAGAAGAAATTAGACGCAAACCATTTTTACTGATCTTATAGAACAAAGAGAATATGAATGATCCAATCCCAAACCGTTACGTCGAGATCACAAGATAAATGATTTCAGGATCTAGACACAGCAATGCGGGATACAGCAAAGATAAAGTCCTGTGTTTCTTGCAGACGCAGCAGGGGGCTTGTGACACGTTCATTCTTGACAATAATGTAAAACAATGCCTATCGTGCATGTTGTTCTGCAGTTACAGTATAACAGATTCCCATAATGGCTTTAACCAAAAGGTTTTGACTACTTTGACGAATACCACATCCACACTCAATCATGTGCGACAACACGCCTTGAAACCATTTCAACAAACTCATTGTCAAAACATGATCATCGCCAGTTCGTTTCCTCTAGTTCGATTACTCAATACAGAAAATGACTCTATTCAAAAGTGAGTTAAACCTCGGGGAGCAGGCCTCTAAATATGGCACCGACATTCTTTGCTCCAAGAGGGGACCTCTCTGAGACGGGATGTTTTTTCAGCCCAGTCATGAATCCCAGAAGTCGGATGAAAGCCTTTTGGAAAGAGTGCTTGCAAAGTGCATTTGAGAGCGCCCTTATACAAACCGCCTGTGGCAATGGTCCCATGAGACTGTACCACAGTGCTATTGTACAGAAATCATAAGCCGCATACACTAGCCCTCAGCCTTATAAAACAGAACACGTGGGGAATGTGGTTGCTGTATAATTGTACAAATATGTTCTATGTAAGGTATGTGGTAATAGAATGTGGTAATAGCTGTACTGAATGTTCTCAGAACTGGAGGTTCATTTGGCAGAGATATGTATAATTTATAACATAGTTTACTGGTTTGATTATAATAAAACACAGTTGGTTGAAGGGAATATAAAATAGCATATGAAGCCATCCCTTGCGCAGTACCACAGTAAATTTGCACTGTGGTGTTGCAGTTTTCTCACACATTTCCTGTGGTTATACCGTGCATTTACCATGGCTTGCTATGTTGTTTTAATGTGCTTAACCACATATCTCTCCATGCTTTCCGATGCTTTCCAATGCTCTGCCATGCTTTCGCTATGGTGTGTTGTGCTTTTACTATGGTGAGCTTTTATAAGGGATAACCCGACTGGAGTGGTAGCATTTTATTTAGCGTAGCAACGAAGAGGTAAGGAGATACCTCAGATAAGAGCACACAATAACTACAGGACCGTCCACCTGCACCATTCTGATCTGTCATCCAGTCAAAAACAACACCAGAAGGATGTCATAAATAAAGCATTTTAATCCTTTATCAGCGGGTGTTTAGCAAATGGCTCCAGCCAATAAAATCATCGGCCTGTTGATTGATCACCTGTTCTCTGTTTAACTCATAGATGACTGTGTGGCTTAGAAATCCAGAGAAACAATTTGTTATAGAGTTGTCTGTGTTTAAATCTAATCCGGACACTAAATAAAGCAACGGTCACATGCATGCCGAATTAATCCGCAGGTGATGTCATCGAAGTTGGAGAGCTGGGCTTGGTCAGCTCTGTGAGCAGACAATGCTTGTGGCTGGCACATGCAGACATATTCTGGGAAAAGGCATAGGTCACCGATCTGTTGAATTTATAGCTCAGATTTTTTGGAGTGTAATATCTCTGTCGGCGTGCTATATATAAATATATGGAAGCTAATAAATTAGAAGCTACAGATATGACGGCTGGTGGATGACCAAATTGGAAACAGGGTTGACACAGTGCTGTCAGTTGAGGTATTTTTAGGGTGTTGCATTGTTTGTGACCTTTTGTTGGGTTTCTGACTAATGCCACTGGATTTGTGGTGATTAATTTGAATCTGGGCAGCCATGCATGCGCGTTACATCCAAGCTAGCTTCCTGCAATGGCTGCTCAGAGAAATATCCATGAAAAGATTTGCTGAGTACTGTATGAGATTGTCAATACTGGGCTCGAAAATGTTTTTCAAACTTGTTTGAAGGTTAGCTAGCATGTTTTGAATGTCCAATCAGATTGATTGATTTTCTTAAAATGAGAGTCTAGAATTACATAGGATTTTTCATCAATCTTATTTGTGATTTAAAAGTTTGATTTGGTAAATCATGTGGGTTGCTGTTAGTTAGTTAGTTAGTTAGTTAGTTAGTTAGTTAGTTAGTTAGTTAGTTAGTTAGTATGTAAAAGGAATAATAGAAAATAATATTTTTCAGCTTTCAGCCTCAGGCTGCTCACTTGTTCTTGTACTGATATTACTATAACCCTTAATCTTATTACACTCATGCAAATAGCCCATCTGAACCAAGAGATGTATCTGATTTATATGGTATCCTGATAGCCTGCATAGTGATAAGTATCAACCTCAGTGCCCAGTGAGCTCAAGCAGAGACCGGCAGGGCTGGCCTTCCAGGGGGCGCTAGCTCGCTGACGTCCGCTGTAGAGCCACGATAGGCTTGGTCCTGGGATCGGAGGACACACACTGACCTTCGATCCCCGAGCTATTGTGTGGGATTGCTACAGTGAGGGTCCCGTCAAAACTGGGGAGAAAAACAAGGGTCATATAATCGAGAGGGAGCAAACAACACACGGGCGGCTTAGCATAGAGTTTGGCACTGAAAGCCGTACCGGAATGATTTGAGAAGCCCTGTTCGGTTTCTCCTCCTCTATAGGTATGCTTCCAGGCTGATCTTATATGTGGTGCCAAGATGCAAGCTCATAAACTTGTGCTCCACCGCGTCATCGTGCTGGCTACGTTGCAGGACACACTCATTCTTTACTCTTGTGAAGTAATATGTAACTGGAGAAGATTGTATTCGTGGTGCATTCTTGTCCCCAGGGGTAACTTGGGACCAATGTAAACACAAATTACTTTTTGGTCATCTTCTTAAACTGCTAAACAGATTTTGTGTTTTCAATCACAGAAAATGCAACGTCCTGTCTCAAGCAGCCATACTTGTCCCTTGGTGACAGATTGAATCAGATTTCATCTAACCAAAAGGATATTTTGTAAACTATCTGATGGAAATGACTATGACTGAAACTAATTTGTCAAATATTTTCAGCGTTACTGTTTCATTGTAAATGAATTATGCACATAGACAGCTTAGCAGATACATAAAACACTGTTGCACACATTGATAGGAAGATAGACAGAAAGATAGATTACAGATGAAATATGAACTATAAATACTCTGGTCTAAGCCTGTTCATCAGACTATTTATTTTGCAATTTCAACACCAGATGTATGAGTCGCGCAATTGTGCGTCACACTTTAATGTCACATCCAAAAATAAATGAATAATGATGCGCTCTGAATGCACAATGGGTTCTGTCACATTCAAAATAAGTGCAGCATGAGCTAATCTCTTCAAGCTGCTTCAGTGATGTTAGTATTAGGTTACCTTGGGGGCAATAATTATTAGAAAGTTGCTCGGTCATTTATTTTTAAATGATTGTCGTTTTCTGTAATAATGCCAGTACCATAATATCGCGCACACCCACAGATTCTTGGAGAATTTCCTCATTTCATACTGGTTAAGCTTTATATATATTATAGTAGTCCATGACAGGCTGGTTTCACTGACCCTCGTAGCACCTGGCTTACCCAATGTTGGCTTAGGTTAGATAAGAGCAGAGCTAATTGAGTGAGTGGGCTGAGTTGAGTGGGGGACGGAGGGGGGTGATGCTGGGACGCCAGAATCACCGTCGAGCCCTCTTGAGGTGTCGTGGGCTAGTCGACGAAACACCGAGGATGGAAGGTGCCCACTTGAAGACCCCAGAGATGTACCCTACTTAGCTCAATCCAGACGGGTGTCATGCTGATGCGCTGGGGAGACCGCACTATGGTTGATCCCCGGAGCCAGCATCGCAGCCGTTGTGTGTGCTGATGCGCTAGGGAGGCAAAATAAGCTGATCCCTGGAGCCAGCATTACACTTCAGCCATCAACACCAGACAGAAGGATATCTACATCATCATATGGAAGGAAGCGCAAATGGATGGAGACACATATGGATCACATTAGTTTACTGTGAAGCTACGTCTTAGTTGGTGCTTATCTTGGCGAGAGCCAAGTTCAAATCAGCATGAAGTTTTAACATCTACTCTCATGTAATGGAAATCATTGTGAAACCAGTCTTCAGTTTTGCAGAGCTGTGTGGAGAATGGCAGTGGAACCTCATCCCTTGACTCCCCAGTCACTCAGCAGCTCTCAGTACCAGCTGAATGACTCCCCCATTCGCTCCACGCGGTAGTGCTTTTACTAGGGGAGTTGCGGGGTCTTTTATTATTACTCGTAATACACATTTCCAGTACAGTGACACAGACTTGCACTTGCAGCTCTTCATTGCCGAGCTGAGAGCCTAAACAGCATAGACACTGTCACATAAATATTTATAGTTTCATGAAAAATAAACAAAACAACACACACTCCAAAACTTGATTTTTGGACTCAACAGCCGCTTTTAACCAAAGAAATCTTGGCAAGCACCATTTCAGAGATAAATACACACTCATGAAATCGGGAGGTTTGGGAGAAAGGGGGAAGAAAGCTTTGATGCGAATGAATGAAACAAACAGCGTGTTTATTTAGATTATGCATCCCATACTAAGAAACATTTTTTATACACTCTTTTGCTTAAAACAACACGTCAGTTACATGTAGGTTGAGGTTGAGGTTTACCATCTGGAACAAAATACAGAGAAATAAGTCAGCGATGAGTTGGTGTGCAATTAGTATTTAGGGCTTTCAAACTATTTAAAACAATCTTGATCAATCTTAAGATTTAAACAACATGTTGTTTTTTTGGTAGAATAACTGTATCCATCTGTGTGATCTTACGACCACCCAAGTGACCCGCAAATTGGCATTAAACCCTGCAGACCCCAGACTGTCATTAATTTATACAACCCGCAAAATATGACTATATGTACGATCACCGTTTTGGTTTGTCGTTATCAACATGTGATTGCATGTGCACTCCATTCAGTGACGGCTTCTTAACTCAAGTTGCACATGATATCATTTTAAATGAACCAATGCTGTTGTTTTCTTTTCTTTTATTGAAAAGATTTTTTTTCTTTTATTGATTATATATATAATCGTTCAAAGTTAACTGCGAATAATTGACAGCTCCTTCTCTTTCATCTCCTTCTCAGAGAACACAAACAGACGCACGCACATACACTCACACACAGAATGCTGGCCCTATCGCATTGCAAGGGGGAATTCATTCCCTAAGGTAACTGGTGCTTTGTGTGTTTACAAACCAGAAGCTTATCTGATTGTTACACCAATTAGCCCGCAAAAGGTATCTCTTCCCCGGGATTTCATTTTCTTTTTTTTTTCATTTAATTGCTATGTTCGGTTACAGTTCGGCGGGTGAAGGATCGCAATGGATTGCATCATCAACGCCCTATGCATGGTTAACCTGGGATTACTCCTAGAAATAAGAGCTTGATGCAGTCCAGGGGATTCCACAGTGCTGTAAAATGCTCTAAAATAATCCAACTGAGACTTAGCGAGGTATAGGCTGATCACACCGCCTCCTTTGTGTTCATATCAGCATCGCCACATGTCCAGTTCTAACGGGCTGGCATAGTCCCAATTGGAACCGGTTAGGTGTTGATCTGCAGCTGATAGAAATGAACGAGTTTGATTTCAGATTAGCAGAGCTGGATTTGAACCCAGGCCTCCAGAGATGAAACTAAAGCCCCCCCCCCCATTAAAATCTAGGCTGAAAACCTTATTTGCTTTTTCAAATGAACCAGTCAAGCCTTTGATTCAGGATTCCTGCTCAGTGAAGTATGTTGTAGAAATACAAATTGCACAGTAAATTGAATTGTAGACCGGCGTGCTATTACAAGTGTACAGCTTTAACCTTAACAACTCGGCTGTGTGTTTATTCAGATCTTCATAATCACAAATACCATGCAGACCCTGAGAGTAAGCTACGAACACAATAAATACACTGAGCAAAGCCATTAGGGAAAGCTGTCCAGCATGACTGTGGTAATCAGACCTCGGGGTCTGACCTGTTTTACTTGGATCAGCTGAACCAGTTCCATCACCGCAAGAGCAGCTGAAATCCAGTAACCCTACAAGTTCTGACCACTATACACCACTGCTAGTCGCTGTTGGAATTATATAACGCTGTATCCGCGTTTTAAGCATTAGAATATGTTATTGTAAATGTGTTTTATTGATTTAAATGTGTGTGTGTGTGTTCAGCACTCTGGGCGCCGAAAGATATAGTCCTACAACGCAGCGGTGCAGCGCATAACAGTGGATGGGGCAAAGTGGGTGGCTATTTATGACTACTCTGACGGGTTATACATTTCAACGCCTTACCATGTATACATTGAGAACTTCTCAGGTGTGTTGACCGTAGGAATGCGGTGTATGGAATGAGATTACGCACAGCAGCGCACAGGAGCCACACTCAGGCGCAAAATAATTGGTTCTAAGCTTAGAACCGAAAATTATGTTGTTCTTTGATGTTAGATCATTTACTATTATTTTTTTATTTTCGTTTGTGCCACCTGCTGTGCTTGCTGACAGAGTAACCCTTAATATGAATATTACATCGTTTATAAATATATAAACAGCTTTACGCGAATCTGGCAGTATCCTACTACAGACCCAATACCTGCATATGGTAAGTCGGTATGATACAGACAAACGTTAACCACTAGATTGTTAAAATATGCCTCCCTATGTAAGCAAAACATGTATGGCTTGTAATTTTTTTTGTTTTGTTTTGTTATTGCGTATAAACAATAGGAATTAAAAACAGGTTTATGAAATGTCCGCAAGCAATCGCCGATACAAAATGGTATGCAATAATTAGTTATGTGTCAGTTGAGATGGGTTTGCAAATATACAGTACATCAAAAAAAAATATACCCACTCCGTGTTTAATTCCTTATGCAATTATTTCCCATCGGCCCTCAATCAGTTAACATGCATGGCGTTTTACAAATAATCTATTATTGAGACAAAACACGTGCTATTAATTTGTATATGATCTTGGTTGAAACAAATAGCATAAATCATACATATTTGTATTGAAACATTTTAAATCTGACATAGTTCAAATTAAATAACAAGTATTATATAGTGCCTATTTAATCATATTTTTAAAGTGTTATCTTCGTTTTTAATTGTCTTCTTTTTAAATGTGGTTGGTT